>CM077083.1:120295595-121495595 GCA_039513925.1 Platanthera zijinensis | reverse complement strand
GGTTGGATAAAGTCGGATATTACAGTGAGAACCTTAAACAAGTTAAAATGAACATGCATAAGAGCCCTTCACAAAAATGTGGGTGCTTATTTCAAGTTAGTGGTTAGAAAGAACGCGTGTGGATAAAGCAGATTAACCAAATTTCATAACATGTGTAATTTTGTTTAACTTTGTTTATTGCATGATCTTTTCTCTTGGCGAATATCGACGGGATGCTTTAATTTTTTTTTTTTTGTACAGTTTTTAGAGTTCAAAACATCTCTGGGTCTTTAATTATATACTTTTTTATTATGTTTACATACTTAATTGTAGCTCTAATATGCTATTAATTGATTATAAAAAAATAATTTTATTTTTATTTTGAACTTATTTGTGTATAACAATTATGCTTGTATATACCAATTTTCTAATTATTTTGATTTGTATATAGTAATGATTTGTATATAGTCAAAGGTGGTCTACTTATAATAACACTGTTAAAAAATAAATGGTCTCATTGTGATGCCGCATCTTTATGATACCTCCTTCAAATCGTAAATGCTCGAGATAGCTATTAATACATTTTTTACTTTGGGAAAAAATATTTATTGTGTTACTGTGTTAATATGTTTCTCTTAATATCATCCTACATAGTATATTCTTCTCTTGGGGGAAAACAGACTTTATTGCATTTGTTAATGTTATCATTCACTTCATTGTATGGGTGCAAAAAATGTCAGTCGGTCCCAAGTCTACTGGTCCCGATCTCAGTGGCGGAACTATGAATTTTTCAAAGCCCGAACACAATGAATTTAAATTTACAATTACTAAACAAGAGTATTGAAATATTTATACATCAATAATGATATTGCAAAAATGGATATAAATAACCAAATTTTTAATCGTTAAACACTATTGTAGAGCAAAAAGGACATAATAAAGCTTACTACTCAATAAGTCATTCTTGTTGGACACATATTCAGGAAGCAGGAAATAATTGTCGTTTGTAATTTCATCGGCAACATCTTTCTCAATATAAGAAGTTAAACAATCATTTATCAATTCATCACTCATTCGGTTTCTTAAATGACTTTTTATTATTTTCATTGTTGAAAATATCCTTTCAACACTAGTTGTTGTAACTGAAAGGAGGCATGTCAACTTTAATAATCTCAAAACTAATTGAAAATGCGTCCTTTTTCAATTCCACTAATTGCTAAAGAATCCATTTATGTCTTTAACTTGAGATAATATATCAACTAAAATTATGTGCATGTCCCAAATATATGTATCAAGCTGGTCTTCAAGTAAATGTAGTTTTATTGAAGTGAAATTGTATGTATAAAATTCTGCAAGTCTAATAATTTTTATTTGTCATAAGAATCAAAGTTTTCATTGAGATCAAGACAAGAAACACAATAATAACTCAGCGTTGACTTCATCAAAATGATCATTTAGCTCATTTATCATCCAATCCAACATTGTATTAAAAATTTCAACTCTGAAGTCATGGCTATTTGTAATCTCATTTGCTCGACATCTCGATCTCCCTAATTGTACATACTTCTTATCCATATTTGGTACTTCTATAACATGCTTACTACAAAAAGAGGAGACTTTACTCATGAAGGATTGCCATTTAATATCATCATTTCTCATTTTGAAGAGTAGATGTTTTGATACATACACAAACTTCTTTGCATTTACAATATCTTAATCTTTCTTTTGTAAGGCTTGATATTCATGTGTTTTTGCAAGAATATTTTTTTATCAACTGTAGTATAAATTTTGTTTGGAATATTGCTCTCAATATTCCAATATTTGAAGAAACAACACTTATAATGTTAAGCGTGTATTGTATTTGATAACATTTCTATTTCATGATTATGCATGTTTTATATTGTTGAATCTAAAACTTGTTTAGAGCAAAGAAGAGCAGATACCGTTGAGATCAGTATTTGATTCTCCACAGTATTGGCATGATCGTGTAGAAGATTTAGAAGCAAGCTCCAACAATAAAATACTATATCGTTGAGATCAGTATATGGTTCTCTTCTATACCGTTGAGATCGTGGAACGATTCGAGTCGTTATCATGGAGAAGATGCAGAAAGGAGCAGTTCTCAGCGCTAATGTCGATACCGTTGAGAAAGAAGATTCTGCTCAATTATATTGTTAAGACGAGATTAAATGTTACCGTTGAGCCCGTACAGTTTGATGGAATTCAAAATTGGCGTTGACACATAAAGAATGGACATAGTATTTTATTCTGGTCTATACCATTGTTGTTTCCATAACTCAAAAAAATGAATCCAGAAACAACGCACTGTTGAAGCAAGCTAATTTTTTCTGAAAACTTTCAAAAAAAAAAACAGAGAGGAGTCAATCAACTGAACTCAAAGCTAGGTCTTCTTCCTGCTGAAGAAGAAGATCAGGAAGGAAAGCCCCAAATATGTTCTAAACAAAGATAACTGTTATAGGGTCTCCTTCCCGTTACTTTCTTTCAAAGCAAGAACAACAGAAGACTCTGAAAATTCAAGGTCTAATTTATTTAGTCTACTGTTGCGTAAACTCTACTTTAATTATTTCTGTAGGATCTCTAAGGTGATCTGAGCTATAAGATTGTACTCTCAGCCTGAGTGTAGGGCTCTGTGATAAGCCTGAGTGTAGGACTTGGTGCAAGTTTGAGGTAGTAAGCCAGTTGGGTTTCTGAGCTGTAGGAGTGGGAGAACTCTAAGTTGTAGGGCTTATATATCTGAGTGTAGGACTTCTTGATAAGTGTAAGTGCAGGGCCTGTGTGCCTGAGGTAGGGTCTTGGAGGAGACCTGAGAAATCTTGAGAGATCTATGTTGTAAGATCTAAGGAACCGAGTTTTGGAGGAGTTTTCTGAGTCTAGTTCACTGCTAGATAGGTGTTGGGGGAAAGTGGATGTACTCATATCCTAGGGAACCACTATAAATAACTGTTTACTGATCTTTGTTTGCTGATTGTGTTTTTTATTGCTTATAAATGCTTAAACCACAAAAGAAAACTATTAAATACAAGTCTACCTATTCACCCCCTCTAGGTTATTTAGAATTCCAACAACTATCAACTATCAAGTGATATCAGAGGTAGGTTGGTCAAAACTAGACTTAATAGTCTTACCAAGATCCTATAAGGGTAGTCAAGCCTATCATCATGACCTCCAGTGAGTCTCATAAGAAGATGAGCTCAATGAAGTTGCGCATATATAGAAAAGAAAATTTTGGCATATGGAAGTAAAGGGTTAAGCTATTCATGGAAGCTTCCGACCCTAGGATCTATATTACTATAGAGGAGGGGTCATTCATTCCCATGAAAGCCTCCACCATTGATCCTAATAGGAAAGTTCCAAAGAAGTATGTTGACATGAACAATGATGAAATTGTGTTGGCTACCATGGATAAGAGAGCCAAAAACATTATAGTTAGTGCAATTGATGATTCCACCTTTCAGAATTTGGTTTATTGCCAAACTGCAAAAGATATGTGGGATACACTTTTAATGTACATAGAGAAAACTAAAAAAGTAAGGGATTACAGGAAATCCCTTCTCAACTAAGAGTATGAAGCCTTCAGGCAAGGCAACCAAGATAGCATAGTTGAGTGCTATAAAAAAAATTCAAAACTGTGAATGAGTTGAAGACCTATGGAAGTGTTTTCGCAGATTAATGAGCTTAATGACAAGTTCCTTAGGTCTCTAACTAGGGACTGAGACAACAAAATTTATGTCATCAGGGAGATGGGGGAACTTAACCAACATTCCTCCCCACACATTGTTTGGAAAGTTGCTCTCTTATAAGATGCAGTTAAATGTGAGAAAAGAGGTGATGCAGGCTCACACATCGACACCGTAAAATCTACGAACTAAGCACGATTGTCTATCTACGATCAAATATTACACTCGCACAAATTTTAACGCAGCGCACACGCTAAGCAATTATATCAATTAAATGCTAACGTACAGGTAGCCAAACCGATTAGGATCGAATAAAAGGCTATATACCAATATTCTTTCAGGCTAAAAGGACCCACCCGGTCCGAATAAGCGAAGGTTGTACCAAAAAAGATCTACCAAAATTTGCGATTCGGAAAACAGTAGATCTCTCACAACAAAAAGAAAACGAAGGGTCGCCAAACCTCTCGAAAAATTAAATCAATCAAGATAGACACAAAATCGATCGAAGAAAATCATGATAAATCCAACGTTTCAAAGATCACGCCAACTAATCCACCACAATGAAAATATAGAGGGAAAAGCACCAAAAGTAGGATGGTTTCGTTACCCAATTGGAATGGATGATTCTGATTCACTATTTTGAATCGCTCTTCAACGACTCCGCCGGAGTCACGTCGATAGGAGAGAAAACTCGTACACCTTCTTCGCTTCACGCCGGAGTTGGAACCACAAGGGGAAAACTATGTGCCTTGGCCGAAATCCACAAGGAGGAAAGGGGCTGGTCGGTTTTCTTGTGTGTGGTCGTGTTTGGGTGTAGATGAGGGTGGTCGGATTTCTTGGGTGCAAAGGAGGAGAGGGCTCGGGTGAGGGTTGGGGGTGGGTGGCCGAGAGAGTGGAGGTGACCGGCCTTGGGGGTGGTCGGCTAGGGTTGGCCGAATATTTTTGAGGGAGAGATAGGAGAGCTTGGTTTTGGAGAGGGAGATGGAGGCTTTGGCCGAATATTGCCTAGAGGAGGAGGAGGAGGAGGAGGGGAAGGTGGCCGAGATGCCAAGGGAAGAGGAGGGAGAGAGTGGTCGGTGGCCAACCGAGAGGGGAGGAAGAGAGGAGCCGAATTCCAAGATGAGGGAGAAGGGAGGGAAAATCTTAATCAAGATTAGGGTTTCTTATTTCATTCATTCTCTAATTAAAATGAAACAATAGCATGACCTATATATAGGCTTACATCATTGTTTGGCTACATGCAACCCAAAATAAAAATACATCACTCTCACATTAAATGAAACATTAAGAGCATGAAATAAGCATTGCAAATAAAAAAATAAAATGATTCAAATAAACTATTATTGGCCGTCTCCATTCACTGGCCGTATTGCGCCGCAAATCTTTGGTTGGAGACGGAGAAGGATCTTCCGCGAACTTGTCGTCATCGTCTTCAACATGTTGGGGGCCGTCGTCTCCATCAATCCTCCCTCGCTCAAAAGTACTCATCACTGATGAGTTGGTCTGAATGTACCGACGCGAGAGAGCAACATCCAAAAGAGCCACCTCCGATTCAAGAAGCCAAGAGTCATCGGAGGCCGGACGATCACGCCATCAAATCAAGTAGCGGCAAACATCACCTCTTGGATAGGAGAGCACTACATCTTTGAGTATCCTATCATGCAAAAAGGTGGTCCTGGGGAACCTTGGAAAAACATTAGGCAATAAAGAAGAAAAAGTTTCTTCATCAACAATCAACGTACCTCTATTGGAGACCGATGGAGAGAGCGATCCAGAAACAATCTCCCCCCAACCCATTAAAAATGCAGTAGAACTAAACGGGCATGCAGATAGTTCAAGTGGTGGAGAAACATTTGGCGTTAAATCAGAAACATTAAAAATATGAGAAATACCCCAATCAGTGGGTAACTTTAAAAGATATGGGTTTTCTCCTAATTTATTTAAATATCCGAAGAGGTCTAGCTCGCCGATTCGCCAATTTTTTAAAGTGTCCGAAAGCATCCATTCAGGGATGAGACACACCAAAACTAAATCATCAACCTTATAGTGAGACGCTCTTTTATGTAAGATAACAAGAAATTGATAAGATGTATATTGTGTGGTTAGCGCTTCACTAATATGTTTATATAAATTATGAACATGAGAGGCAAAAACTGGTGCGAATTGACTTGACCTATAATATGGCGGTAACAAAATCAAGTCAAATGGCACTGGTGCTTTATATCCGTGCACGATCTCATTTGGCAATAAACTAGCATGAAAGTACTAAGACACAACTTGATTGAGTAATTTTTTAAAAGTGTGCCTAAGTATCTTACTACCGTGAGGAGTGAACCCATGTGCTACATGACTTACCCCAAATACGGAGGATAAGGGGGTTAAGTCTGGTGGCACGGGAGCCTTATGATCAAAGATGATTTTAATGGGCTCCGAATTCGGAGTTTTAATTTTATATTTAATATACTCACGCTTGGCATGAAGATATGCCAAGGAGAACCGCTCATCATAAATAATAGAGTTGGACGCTCCCTGATGTGAAAGATGTGCGAGCGATACAACTCAAGGGGCCTAACTGTGGTCACTAACGTGTGGAAATGAGGGTCATCAAAAGGCGGTGGGTAAATGCGTGCAACCAGGTGTGGTATATAAGTAGGTATAAGGGACACCACAACCAGAGGCACAATATCCAAAGAATCATAATCAGTCGTAGTCGAGGACAGAACCATAGACGTACACGCATAAAAATGAACAATCAAATGCGACACGTTGGCGGATCTACGAGGTGCGGTGTATAGTCCAAATACCAGCACGCTTAACTTAGTAGTATTTATTCGCTGAGACAACACCAATGTAGAAACTAATAAAGTGGGCGTGACATAAAAACTCAGACTATGACTACCGGTTCCACGTCTTAAAAAGTCAACTAATGTGGGCAAATAATCAGGAGGAAGGGTCGACAAAATCAAACCTGGGATAAAATCTGGATCAGTATAAATTTCACCCAACGGTGACAACATCAAAGAACTCTCATCCGGGTGTATAACACAAGAATCGTCAAAAAATACAACTTCCTCGCTTGGAATTTCTTCTAACACACTAGAGACATCATCTGAATCAGAGTCAGTAAAAATCTCAGAAATTGGCAAAATCAAACCCGACAGAATTTCTAATTCAATTTGAGCTTTAGGAAATGGTGATAACGTCAAAGAAATAGTTTTCGGGTTCTCAGTGCAAAAGTCATCAAAAAATATATGTCCCTCATAAGGTAATTCATCCACAATAACACTTTGGACATCCTCACTCTCAGACTCCTCAGATATCTCAGATACAATATCAGTGGGTGTGATCGTAGACTCTATCACGATGGAGATCATATCCTGAAGAGGACACTCAATACTAGGGTGGTCAGACACAACACTAGCAGTGCAAATAATAGGTAACAGAATACTCTTACAGATCAGAATGTAATCATCCCATACATCATCTTCCAAATCACTAGGGATTCCCTCAATGTCAGACTCATCAGAATCGTCGGATACTAACGCACATGACGAAATATTCTCACATAGCTGGTCATCTTTAGGATCAAGATATACTATATCCACATCAAAATCCTCAGAGGTATCAGTCACTATTGTGAGAAGTAGCGAACAAACGACTAAAGAGCGAACAAACGACTAGAAAACAAGCCAGAACTTTGAATACTTGAAAATTTTATTATCCAAAAAGATATCATTTACAAAGATATGGCCTCCCTTTTATAGAATGGAGGAGAGAGGATAGAGTACAAACTAATAATGTGGCACTAAAGCAATACAATAGATCTGGGCGGCTAGAACAACAGACCGGAACAGGCCGCACGGTTAGACAATGTTCTAACCGCTCGGCAATACCAGAAGCAAGAGAGAGATGCGGTAGGAGACCGCTAGACCGCCCGGTTTCTAAGCCGCCAGAGATAAACCGCAAGACCGCCGGACACCACACAGCAATAGCCTGAATACCAACCCGCCAGACTCAAACCGCCAGACCGCCCGGTCTACAACCCGCCAGGCTCAAACCGCCAGACCGCCCGGTCTCATACTTCGACACTCCCCCTCAAGCTGGAGTATAGATATCAATCATGCCCAGGTTGTCACAAATGTGGAAGAAGGAAGTAGAAACCGGCTTGGTGAAGATATCTGCCAAATATTTGTCGGAGGTGATGAACGGAGTGCAAATCTGTCTCTTCAAGACCTCTTCTCGGATGAAATGGCAGTCGACCTCTATATGTTTCGTTCTCTCATGGAAAACCGGATTTTTGGATATGTATATAGCGGCCTTGTTGTCACAAAACATAGGCAGAGGATAGTCATAGACCTCTCCTAGGTCAAGCATGAGAGCCTGCAACCATTTTAACTCATACGTGGTTGACGCCATACTCCGGTATTCGGCTTCTGCACTGGACCTTGAGACAACAGACTGCTTCTTGCTCTTCCAGCTCATAAGATTACCTCCAACAAATATGCAAAAACCTGATGTAGATTTACGGTCACCTTTATCATCCGCATAGCTTGAGTCTGAGTAGGCTTCAACTCTCAGATGACCATGCTTCTGAAAGAGTAGCCCTTTTCCTGGTGCTGCTTTGACATACTCTAGTATCTTCAAGGCAGACTGAAGATGACATTCCCTGGGAGCTTGCATGAACTGACTGACCTTGCCTACAGCATAGGCGATGTCGGGTCTGGTCACCGTGAGATAAATGAATTTGCCCACCAGACGTCTATACCTCGTGGCATCGGATATAAGAGGTGAGTCATCTGTCCATATTTTGTCCTCTCCAGTGGCCATGGGATACCGGGCCGGTTTGGCACCGGTCAATCCTGTCTCTTGTAGAAGATCAAGAGCATACTTCCGTTGGGAGATAACCAACGAGTCGGGCTTCCGAGAGATTTCTATCCCCAAAAAATATTTCGGGGAGCCCATATCCTTCGTGACTAGGTGTTGACGGAGGTGTTTCTTTGTCAAGTCCACCCCATCCTGATCATCGCCGGTAAGAAGAATATCATCCACATACACTGCCAAAACCACAAGGCCCGATGCGGTTTTGCGAATAAACAATGAGTGGTCGACTGAACTTATTGTAAAGCCAATGACAGCCACAATGCCACTAAACTTGTCGAACCATGCCCGATGGCTCTGTTTTAGGCCGTATATGACCTTCTTCAACTAGCATACTCGTGTCTCCCCCTGAGCAACATACCTAGGAGGTTGCTCCATAGAGACGTCCTCCTGAAGATCCCCATACAGAAAAGCATTCTTGACATCAAGCTGGGAAATAACCCACTCCCTATTGACAGCCACAGAAAGAAGAACCCGGATGGTGCTGAGGCGAGCAACCGGGGAGAAAGTATCAAAATAGTCAACTCCATAAGTCTGAGTAAAGCCTTTGGCCACCAGTCGGGCTTTGTAACGATCCAGAGTGCCGTCTGGGCGAAACTTCACAACGAACACCCAGCGGCAGCCAACCACATCAGTACCTACCGATGGAGGAACAAGGGTCCAGGTACCCCTTTCAGTAAGAGTGGCGATTTCCTCATCCATGGCAGATTTCCAATGAGGAATAACAAGAGCCTCCTGGTAAGTACGGGGAGTGGTAGTAGCCGAGAAAGCCAAAGCAAAGCACCTGCGAGAGGGAGTAAGCCGATCATAGGAAACAACAGCCGCAAGCGGGTGTTGGGTACACGCCCGCACCCCTTTGCGAAGGGCAATGGGAAGATCCAGGTCGTCTTATGCCTCAGGGACCGGAGCGTCCGTGGCGGAGAAAGCTGGCCCGAGACTAGAGAGAGACGGCTGCGGAGAAGAAGGAGGGGGTATAATAGAGAGAGGAGGAGATGGAGGAGGAGATGATATAGGAGGGGAGACGTCGATATGCGTGGAAGGATCACAGAGAGATGGTGGAGAGTCAGAGATAGCAGGAGGAAGCGGGGATTGAGAAGAAAAGTAGGATGCATTTTCGAAGAAGGTGACGTCCGCAGAAACAAACTGTTTGCGCAGAATGGGGTCAAAGCAACAGTAGCCTTTTTGAGTGGTCGAGTATCCCAAAAAGACACATTTTGTGGAACGGGGGGAAAGCTTGTCACGGGTAGTAGACGGAGCACGCACAAAAGCCGTACACCCAAAGATACGGAGAGGAAGAGGAAAAGTTTCCTTGCCCGGGTAGAGAATGGAGAAGGGGGTCTTGCTGTGGAGAACCGAAGAGGGAATGTGATTGATGAGATAGCAGACAAGAAGAACAGCATAGCCCCAGTAGGAGCGAGGCACCTGCATCTGCGTCATTAGAGTGCGAGCGATATCGAGAAGATGACGGTTTTTACGCTCCGCCACCCCATTTTGCTGGGAGGTGTAAACACAGCTGGTCTGATGAATAAGACATGTTGCATACAAAAAGACAAAAACTCATGACTGAGATATTATTTAGCATTATCAGAGCGTAGCACTTTAATAGAAATAACAAATTGAGTTTTAATCATATTGTAAAAAGATTGCCATACAGATAATAGTTCAGAGCGATCTTTTAATAGATAAACCCAGATACATCAAGATAAATCATCAATAAAAGTTACAAAGTAAGAACTACCCCGACTAACGGTGAGAGTAGGAGCAGGACCCCAGACATCAGAATGAATGAGATCAAAAGGGCGGGAGGAACCACGACCTTGCTTCGGCGGGAAGGAGGAGCGGTGATGTTTGCCAAGCTGACACGCATCACAGTTGAGCGGAGGACTGCTCTGAGGTAAGTGGGGAAGAAGCTGACAAAGAATCCGAGGAGGGGGATATCCAAGACGAAGATGCCATTGAAGCAGATCGGTAGACGAGGAAGAGAAGACGGACAGAGTGGAAACATTGTCGAGGAAGCAGAGGCTGCTGCTCTCAGTCCCAGTAGCAATCGTCCGTTGGGTCCTCGGGTCCTGAAAACAACAAGAAGTAGGAGAAAATAATACAGAGAACTAAAGTTGCTTGCATAAAGTAGTAACTGAGAGAAAATTGCAAGGGAACTTCGGGACATAGAGAGTGTCCGCTAAGCGAAGCGACGGAGTGACTTGAACCATGCCCGTCCCGTTAACCGGGGAAGGCGAACCATCCGCAACAAGAACCGGGGGTAACCGATCATGCGTCTCTAGGAGAGAGAAGCAGTGAGGGTTTCCGGTCATGTGATTTGTAGCACAAGAGTCAATCAGCAATTTACCTTGGGTAACGACGTGTGCACTACCTGAGGTCGTGGCCACAGAAGCAGATGGACGAGAGGAGGCGGAGGTTGAGGAAGAAGTATCACCGGAGGGACGAAGATGAGGATGTTTCTGCCAGCAGTGGTCAACAGAGTGGCCGGTACGACCACAGTGAGAGCAGAGGAACCTTGACGGACCACGCGTGCCAGACTGGCTGCGGCCACTATTGCCACACCGCTAAACTTGGTGAGCATAGGAGTCCTGTGGAGGAGGGGAGGACAACAGAGGACGTTGGAGCAGTGAAGTAACAGCAGCGATGCGAGCTGCGGTGTCATCCAAGGTGGGAGACTCTGCTTCGCCCAAGATCTGCTAGCGGATCATATCAAAAGACTCAGGGAGCCGTAGAAGATAACAAACAACCAGGAGTTCCTGGAAGTGTTTGTGCTGCTCGGCCAAGTCCGCGGAGAAAGGGCGATTCTGGAGGATTTCGACGCCAAGAGCCTGAACTTGCTGATAAGCCGCAGCAGGAGACATGGAAGGGCGAGCGAAGAGATACGCATAGAGAGTATAAATGCGGGATGTCTGGGCCCCCTTCGAGTAGAGAGCAGCAAGGTGAAGCCACGCGGTCTTGACCGTCTCATCATGGCGTATGACAGGAAGGCATTCATCGGAGAGGCTGTTAGCCAACCACGTGCGGACAAGCGCATCACTGGCATCCCAGTCATTAAATTCAACAGAGACTAGAGGAGGAGGGTCATCGGTGAGGTGATGAAGTTTGCGCTGAGAGCGAAGAAGAAAGGTGAAAGAAACGCTCCAATCCGGATAGTTGGAGCCAACAAGTTTAGAAACCGTGCCAAGGTTGCCAGAGGGAGTAGGAGGCGGAGCCGGAGTGGCGATAGGAGTGGTGGTAGTGGAGGTTTCAGAAAGGTCCATAGGAGACATAAGTGAGAAGCCGCGCGGTTAGAATACAAGCCGCGCGGATAGGAAGAAGAAGAGCTACGGCGGTCACGATGTCAGACACCAGCGGCCAGAGAAGCCACGACCAAGCCGCAGATCCAAGCAGGGAAAGAAGTCGAACGGCTAGAAGATAGACCGCGCGAATAGAAGGGAGGAACAAACAAGGCGAATAAGGCAGCAGGTCGCGGCGAACAAAGTAACAGGTCGCTGCGACAAAAAGGCAGGAAAAAGGAGGTCGTGCAGACAGGGCGCACGCAGGCGGAAGAAACAAGCCGCGAGAACAGGTCGCGAGCGCGAGAAGAAGAGGCAAGCCGCGCAGACAGGGCGCACAAAATCAGGAGGAGAAGATCGAGTCCTCTTATACCATGTGAGAAGTAGCGAACAAACGACTAAAGAGCGAACAAACGACTAGAAAACAAGCCGGAACTTTGAATAATTGAAAATTTTATTATCTAAAAAGATATCATTTATAAAGGTATGGCCTCCCTTTTATAGAATGGAGGAGAGAGGATAGAGTACAAACTAACAATGTGGGACTAAAGCAATACAACAGATCTGGGCGGCTAGAACAACAGAATGGAACAGGCCGCGCGGTTAGACAATGTTCTAACCGCTCGACAATACCAGAAGCAATAGAGAGATGCGGTAGGAGACCGCTAGACCGCCCGGTTTCCAAGCCGCTGGAGATAAACCGCCAGACCGTCGGACACCATACAGCAACAGCCTGGATACCAACACGCCAGACTCAAACCGCAAGACCGCCCGATCTACAACCCGCCAGGCTCAAACCGCCAGACCGCCCGGTCTCATACTTCGACAACTATCTCAAGGGGCTTAGACGTCGAGGATAAAAGAGACAAAGCTCTAGTAGCAACATCTTTGGAGTCCAAGACATATGACCTATTAGGAATAGTTTCCCTAAAGGTGGGAGTAGGCACACTAAGGGCAGGCCGACCTTTTGGGGGAACTAATCTAGCGTTAGGTTTATAATCATTCTTATAGGCAGGTATGAGACTAGCGTCATAATGATACTCACTCACAGGCTTGGTGTAAGACCCCCCCTTTTTTTTTTTTTTTCAACCACCGGGGTCTTAGGCCCAGAATCGCCGCTTTGCGGTGACTCCTTCACGTCCTGAAGGATCATCACCACAAGGCGCCGATTCTGCCGGCCAATTCGATCACAGAAAAGTAGCATAATTATAACAGTAAGAGCAATGCAGTCCACAATAATAAAATCACATATATATAATAAAGCTCCACGAAGGGAGTGTCCACAGAAATCATCAGAGTTCTATAAATACGGGCTTATGCCCGGTACAATATGTCCTCACTACAAGTCTCTCATGCGGAAGCGAAAACAGAAAATACTCAAGGTCGAGACTCACGGTCCCGGCTGGGTGAACTCCGGAGCTAGACTGCCCCATCTCTAGGCGCACCGATCTTTGGGGCTGCTCCTCCATGCTGGGCTCCACGATCCCCTAAATGATGCGGTTCGAAAACCGTTAGTCATAAAGACTAAGCCCTATCATCCCCTACCCCTTCCCCCATGGCTCCTAGGTACCGAGCGGGGAGGAAGAAAGGGAAGGACATGATGGTAGAGATAAATCAAGAAACAGGTGACTATGGACTTAATCTAGCAAGATGTATTCGGTGAGCAGTTGATATGATTGTTATAATAGGTCTAGCAGTAAGAAAAGCAATTATATGAATTTAAACCTTCACTTATGCGAGAACACATAAGCAAAGGGATCTTTTACAAGGCTCCCATCGTATAGAGTGTCCCATACCACTTATACGTTGGGGTGTCGGTTATCAAACAGCAATGGTTGTTATATATTGAAATTAACCTTTGATTTATAAACTTGCCCACACAAGCTTATAGACCAAGGGGTCGTTTTGCAAGTCCTAATGTATAAGCGTCCCATACCACTTATACTTTAGGTGTCAGGGTTAAATGAATCGATTATGCTATGACATGCTAGTGGGTATGATGAAACATGCAAGTGCAACACACACACCCGACTCTGTGCACACAGACCTTTAGTTCCCCCTTTCGGAGCCGTTACCTCCCAGGATACCTACGTAGTGGCAGACGGAAGCGGTGGGTTGGGCCTCGCCCACCTCCAAAACCAGTAAAAGCACCACTGGTCTGACCTATCGTACGCCTCAACGCTTGGTGCACTAAGCGGACGCCTGCGTACTCTTGCCGGCTGGCGCACCGGACTTCAGTTGGCGGAGTGCTAATCACCCCGCCGAGTCAACGATATTGGTGTCGGTGCAATCGAACTCCCCGATATCGAAAGACCCACCACCTTAATTTTTCTATTTTATGCACATGCAAGTTTAATCGTAAGCACACAAAAACCGAGCCGAAGCTCCCCGGACCAAAACGTCCGTCTCCCAACCAACCGAGCCGAAGCTCCCCGGACCATCCCGTCCGTCTCCAAACCAACCGAGCCGAAGCTCCCCGGACCATCCCGTCCGTCTCTAAACCAACCGAGCCGAAGCTCCCCGGACCAAAACGTCCGTCTCCCAACCAACCGAGCCGAAGCTCTCATCAATCTTCCTGTGCCAATAGTGTTTGTGAAAGATGCAACCCTAGTTACTAAGTTACTCTTGCCAGTTTATTATTACAGTTTACGTTAGCCCAGGACTGCCCCCGGTATACCCCGTGAAGGGCTCTCAAGGGGCACTAGGAACCAAGACGGCGGCATTACGGCCCGAAGTTCCCTTTCGCAAGGCACTTAATATTATTGGTTTATTTCCCTTAACCCATTCCTTTCTCACATTACGATAGACTATCCTAGGGTGATTTTTAAACCTTCCACTCTTCGGGGAAGACGATCTTTCGCCAAACCCGAGCACCTCTTAACTCTAGCTATCACTACTACTCTCTACTCTTCATATTTTCCTATTGTAATTTCCTCCACAAATGTCCACCCAGACAAAATGTTTAACTCCAAAAAACTTCCTCAGATCAAGTCCTATTGCATTTCTCAAATTGCTATATGCAGACCGACCTAGGCTACATGACGAACCGGTTATGCAATGATCCATTTCTCATCCAAATGCCCTAAATTATTTACTGGAGACTTACCATGATATGAATGTCCTAAATCCAGAAAGTGGAAATTTTCCTAATTTATTTGGCATTTAATTAAATTCCTCGAAAATCCCAAGGGCTATCGGTTTGAACATGAACTACCCTAATTATTCATGTAAGATGTCCAGCAAATTTATGATAAATAGTAGGTTATCTCAGAAGGTTAAATCCTAAGTATCATAATTTTTCTATCATCAAAATGGCATGAAAGCTATTTTAGAAATAATCTCTAACTTCTATTGTTTATGAAGCAAGTACAGAAAATATTCTTCCAAAAATTATAAATAATTCATGACATGCAGATAAAGGCCTGAAATTAGCACTGGCCAAGTTTCATAATTTTCCAGCAAGTATTTTACCCATAATTAATTTTTAAACATAAAAGCTCTTTCTATCATCTGTGAATAAGGTACTAGATTTACTCAACATAAAATTCTATAAAAATCCAGGGATCATTATGCTACTAATCAAGATCTAAATCCAGAATTTCAACTGATTATAATTAATTTAAAACCTCCAAATAATTGAAACAATAAATCGGACAATTATTCCTTTAACACATGAAGTATAACATTTATTAATCATAAAATTCCAGAAGATTTACTTTAAGTCTAAAACATCCTAAAACTCCCTCCTCCCGAGTTTCATAATTTTTGGATTAAATTTAGTGCTTAAAATAACTAAATTACATTTTTATCCTAATCCGACATCTCAACTTTCGAGGTACCTAACTACCTCCAATTCCTTCACTATTTCAACCAGAGGGTTTTCATCATATCATCCCCCTCTCCTCCAAATTTCAAGGGCATACAAGAGCTTTTGCTTTTATGTCCTTCACAAACCTCAAACTCCCACCCGTTGGATTTGAGCCAATCTCTTAGGGTAAAATCCACCCTAAGCCACACCATGTTACCCAAGAGGGTAGACATAGACTCAACAAATCAGTGGCCAACAACTTCAGCCTCTTTTGATGAGATTTGCCCACTCCATCTCCAATCGTACTTTTCCCCAAAGTACCCCTCACCAAGACCTATCTAGGACTTGATACTTCCCTATTCAAAACTCGACCAATCGAGTTGAAATTTTGTACAGATCTTAATATTGATGCCAGGGACCACCACCCAAAATTTGGGAGAGTTTGGACTAAATTTCATCTCCTAATTAATTTTATATTGTTTATTAAATTTTTACAAACACTTTAGGCAAAAGTTCTCCAAAAATTCTCATTTTTGGACAGCCTCTCGATATACATATTATAGACCTCCAGTCCAAATTTCAAGTCATTTGGACATGTTATGAACCGTGGGCAACCATTTTAATTTCTGGTTAGCCTAGGTCTTGATCCCACCAAAATGAGTGCTGTGTTCAAACCACTCACCCAAATTGAATAAAATCAATTTTAAATTAAAGTAGACCCCGAGGGCTACAACTTTTGTGTCTGGTCATTTTTCCTAAAACGGCCTCTACGTGCCTCGTTTCGCAGCCTCAACATATATCCAAATAATCTATTTTTCCATATGTAATATATAATAATCTATATATTATAAAATTATTTCTACTGTTCATCTTCTACATGAATCCGAAAATCGGACACAGAAAAATCATTTTTCCTGTAAGCATTCCGTGATCCGTCGCCGGCCGTTTGGTCACTTCCCTGGCCAGCCACCACCACCACCACCTCCGTTGAGGCGATGGCTATCGGTCGGCGGTGGTTTGGCCGCCGGAGGTGGCGGTTTCCGGCGAACTCAAAATACCTTTTTCATGGTTTTTCCATGAAAATGAGAGACGGGTTCGGCTCCGTTGAGCGCGAACCTCCTTTCTAAGAATCCTAAGATCTACCCATGAAAGAGAAGGAGCAGAGGAGGACCTTGTTCGCGGTTTGAAGGCGAGAAGAACGTCGGGGTGCCATGGCGCGGTGGTGGTGTTTGCTGAACTTCTCCTACAGCAAGAACAAAGGTCTGATCCGATTACTTGAGCGTGTAACCTTCTCCTCTTGCCCAGGTGGGCTTTTATAAATCAGGAAGTGGGAAGGTGAATGGGTAAAACCATTATGGCCATGAAGTTTCCCCCCCTTAACGTTTCGGTTACAGTGAAGTGATAAGAAACGGTGGAAACTGAACAGGTGTGTCCAGCTGGCGGTTTTCTATTGGACCACCTTTTCCTCATTTATTATATAATTATAGAAGGAAAACGGCCGGAAGTTACTCCTGGTGTAACTTCCCACACCAGCATTTATTACCTCGCGTGTTGGAATAATTTCGGGCCTGAACCGTCGTTTCGGCCAATGTCACGGGCGTGACACATAGGTCACGGGCGTGACAGGCCCGGATAGCCAATTCTGGGTTCGACGATCGTCGAACTGAGATCGACGATTGTCGATGGATGGTCACGGGCGTGACACCTTGGGTCACGGGCGTGACAGTCCCAAACGACAGATTTTGGGTCGACGATCGTCGAATTGAGATCGACGATCGTCGAAGGCTGGTCACGCCCTAGGTCACGGGCATGTCCTCTAGGTCACGGGCGTGACATGCCCGAACGACAAATTTCGAGGTCGACGGTCGTCGAATTGAGATCGACGATCGTCGAAGGCTGGTCACGCCCTAGGTCACGGGCGTGACACTCATGTCACGGGCGTGACATGCCCGGGCCGCAAGCTCGACGATCGTCTCACGGCGATCGACGATCGTCGATGGGGTCACGCCCATAGTCACGGGCGTGACACCTTGGTCACGGGCGTGACATGCCCAGACAGCACATTCGACGATCGTCTCGTGGAGATCGACGATCGTCGAAGTAGTCACGCCCAGGTCACGGGTGTGACGGGTCGGTCACGGGCGTGACCAACCCGTGACCCGAAATACTGATCGCTTTATTTCAATTTTATGTGTTTCCTAGGGTTCCGTCACAACTAACCGACTCCTAGGGGTCTAGTCGGAAATGGGATGTTATAAATCCCAATAAACAAAACAAAAATTTCGTCCCCGAAATTGAGGTTGAGCCTACGGGGATTTCTATCGGAATAAATCAAACTTGTAACATCCCATACGATCTTTCTATTGGGTTCAGGCGACTGTTCGTTTGATAACGAAGACAATCTCCCCAATAAACAAAAGATTAGCCCCTACCTTTCTGATTAAGTGCGCATGCCTAGGTCCTGGATTTTTCGTACCTAGTCTTAACATTCCAAAACAAGAAGGCAATCTATAGTATACCGAGAGGTGGTGAGATGTACCTGACTGAACAACTCCGGGTATCTTTGCCTCATCAGATCCTGCGGTTCCCAGGTGTGCTCCTCCTGACCGTGATTTCTCCACAGAACCTTGACTAAGGGGATCTTTTTGCGGCGCAAGATCCGCACTCCTTTGTCGTCGATCCGAACCGGCTCCAAGTGAACAGATCGGTCTGAAGCTACCGGCCCTTCGGTGGTCAAAATCCGCTGCTCCGGGCGTAGTAGAGCCCTTCTCAGCGAAGAGATGTGGAAGACGTCGTGTAGAGGTGCCAGCTCTGGTGGCAACTCTAGCCTGTAGGCTAGGGGTCCGATCCGCTCCAGGATCCGGTAAGGGCCCATATACCTAGGGCTGAGCTTCTTCCTCCGACCGCGCACCCGTGAGACTCCGTGCATGGGTCGGATCTTCAAGAACACTCGATCCCCTACCCGAAACTCCACCTGACGATGCCGGGCGTCATAGTATTTAGCCTGTCTGCTCTGCGCCTCCAACATCCTATCTCTGATCAGTCTCACCTGAGCCTCGGTATCTTCCACAAAATCCGATCCCAACAGCTTCGGATCCTCGTCTTGAACCCAAGAAAGCGGGGTCCTACATTTTCTTCCGTACAGGGCTTCATAAGGTGCCATCCTGATGCTGGACTGGTAGCTATTATTATAGGAGAACTCGACCAACGGTAACATCTTCTCCCACGGCTCTCCTCGGTCCAGTATACACAGCCGTAGTAAATCCTCCAAGGTCCGGTTGGTGCGCTCGGTCTGCCCGTCCGTCTGAGGGTGGAAGACCGTGCTAAAAGTCAACCGGGTGCCCAAATATGCCTGCACTGACCGCCACTCCCTGGATGTAAACCGTCCATCGCGGTCCGACACTATCGTCCGGGGCACGCCATGATATCGGACATACTGCTCCACAAACTTCCGTACCAGCACTCCCACCGAGTCATCCTTCCTGATCGGTACAAAGCGGGCCACCTTCGTCAACCGATCGACAATCACCCAAATCGAGTCATTCCCTGTCCGAGACTGGGGAAGACCATGTATAAAATCCATCGCTATATCGTCAAACTTCCACTCCGGCACCGGGAGTGGCTGTAACAATCCTGCGGGGTTCCTGCACTCCGCCTTCACCAACTGACACGCCTCGCAATGGGTCACGAAGTACGTAATGTCATTCTTCATGCCCGGCCAAAACATCGTCCTCTTCAAATCAGCGGTCATCTTTGTGATCCCTGGGTGTACCGAGTACCGGCTGCAATGCGCCTCCATCATAATATCCTCTCGGATCTGGCCTCCTGCGGGTATATATACTCTGCCTCTGAAGTGGAGCAAACCATCTCTCAGGGAATAATCTCCTGTCGAACCTTCCTCCAAAGCTCGGAACATCGGCTCCGCCCATGCATCTGTCCTCTGTCCGTCCCGAATGCGATCCCGAATATCGTCAATGGCCACTATCGATGCCAGATACTCCCTATACAGATCTGGGTCATCCTCGGACACTAGGGATATCTGCATATCTCTGAATGACTGGACTAGCTCCATGGACATAACCTGGCCCAGCTTCGGAAGTGGCAGCTCTCCGGCTCAACGCGTCGGCCACCACGTTTGCCTTCCCTGGATGGTAGTGCATCTCATACTGATAATCTGCTAAGAACTCCACCCAATGCCTCTGCCTGATATTCAGCTCCTTCTGCGTGTCCACGTATTTCAGGTTCTTGTGATCGGAGAAGATATCGCAGTGGACTCCATAAAGATAATGGCGCCAGACCTTCAGAGCAAAAACGACCGCTCCCATCTCGAGGTCGTGCACCGGGTAGTTCCTCTCATGGGTCTTCAGCTGGCGGGAGGCATATGCTATGACATGTCCGTTCTGCATCAGCACCGCTCCCATCCCTTGGTATGATGCGTCGGTATACACCTGGAATCCCTCCTTTCCGGATGGAAGGGCCAGAATAGGGGCCGAGATGAGTCGGTCCTTCAGCTCCTGGAAAGCCGCCTGGCACTGCGGGGTCCAAACAAAAGGTGCCTCCTTCTTTGTCAAAGATGTGAGGGGGAGGGCAATCCGAGAGAACCCCTCCACGAACTTCCGGTAGTAACCGGCAAGTCCCAAGAAATTGCGTACATCAGTGGCTGTCCTCAGCTGCGGCCAATCGCGAACTGCCCGAATCTTTGCTGGATCTACTGCTAACCCGACTCCGCTGATGATGTGGCCTAGGAAGGCCACCTCCTTCAACCAGAACTGACACTTGCTGAATTTTGCATAAAGGCGATGCTCCCGCAACCTCTCCAAGGTCAGTGCCAGATGCCGAGTGTGCTCCTCCTCCGTCCTAGAGTAGATCAGGATGTCGTCTTTGAATACTATGACGAACACATCCAAGTAGGCCTCGAAAACCCAGTTCATGAGACTCATGAATGCCGACGGAGCATTCGTGAGCCCAAAGGGCATCACGGTGAACTCATACAGGCCATATCTGCTACTAAAGGCCGTCTTCGGGATATCCTCCTCCTGGATCCGCAGCTGGTAGTATCCTGATCTCAAGTCCAGCTTCGAGAAATAATGGGCCCCCTCCAGCTGGTCGAATAATTCGTCTATCCGTGGGAGCGGATAGGTATTCCGGACGGTCAGCCTGTTTAGTGCTCGATAATCGATGCACAGGCGGAGTGTCCCATCCTTCTTCTTCACGAACAAGACCGGTGCTCCCCATGGCGAGGAACTCGGTCTAACAAAACCTGCCTCAACTAATTCCTGCAACTGAGTCTGAAACTCTGCCAACTCCTTTGGGGCCATCCGATAAGGGGCCCTAGACGCCGGCTTGGCTCCCGGCACAAGCTGTATCTGAAAGTCCTGCTCTCGGTGTGGAGGTAGTCCTGGCAGTTTCTCCGGAAAGATGTCAGTGAAATCTCGCACCACCGGGATGTCTGTCACCGACTCCTTAACCTCCGCCATCTCAAATAGAATCTGATAGACCTCCTCTCCCTGCAGATGGGCCTTAACGGCCTGTACCGAAGATAAGAGTATACGAGAGACAGGTCTTATACCTTCGATGGTAATGAAAGAGTCCCCGTGTCTCACGGTGATCCTCTTTGCCTGACAGTCAATCTGGGCATAGTTCCAGTGCAGCCATACCATGCCCAGGATCAGGTCGTAGTCCGTCAGCTTCAAAATCGTCGATGGAGCCTCGAACGCTTTTCCACCAATTTCTGCCTCCATATTGCAGTGATCCGTGGTAAGGAGCTCAGATCCATCTGGTAGTTGCACCCTCATCCTCGAGCCTGTGAACCGTTCCACACCTTCCAGTCCTTCTACGAACGACTCCGACACAAAGGAGTGAGTAGCTCCAGTATCGAACAGCGTGCGGGCAGGCTTGCCGCTGATGAAGACTATACCTGGGGTGATTAAATATCTTAGGGTTCTATAAAGAATTTTCTTTCCTTGTTAATCTATCTAGTGCGGTTCTGAGTTTTAGCAACTTAAAGGGAGATTCTATGAAAATAAAGAAACATTGCAGCGTACCTGCGATGACCTGCTCCGGATTTCGAGGCTGCGCAAGGTCCAAAGCATATACCTGCTCTCTTTCCTGTCTACGATCTCCCCTTGTATCCACGACCACGGCCGCGTCCTCGGCCTCCGTAATGCTGAGCTGGTGGGCCGCCCTGATGTGCTGGAGGTGGTGCCCCACTCATGGGGCAGTTCCTCCGAATGTGCCCAATCTGATGACAAAGAAAACACTCTGGTGGGGGATACGCCATTCCCCCGGGTCTCGGCATCTCCTGCATCCGAAGAGGTGGAGGGGCCAGTATCACCTGTTCCCTCGGCTCCTGCCTCACGTCCCGACGAGGCTGGTCCTCTGTCCTCCTCTCCTCTGGTATAACACCTCGCCGCTGGTCATTCCTATCTCTCCGTCCCTGATCCTCTGCTGGCCGCTTCCGGCCCCGGGTGGTGTGCCAGTCAGCCTCAATCCTTTTGGCCATCTCCAAGATCAGGGAGATGGGCCCGTCGGATACAAACAACAGAGCCTCCCTCAAGTCCTCCCGCAGGCCCTTATAGAACCTCCTGATATACCCTGCCTCGTCCAGCTGGTAGGAATCTGCGTATCGAGCCAGATGGTCAAACTCTCGATGGTACTCCACCACGGTCCGGGTACCCTGCTTCAGCTGTAAGAACCGCTCCTCCAAATCATCCCTAGCCGACTGCGGAACGAAATGCTCCAGCAGTGCGGCCCTGAACTCCTCCCAAGTAACCTCCGCAACCTCCCTATCAGCAAATGTCGTGTCCAACAGCGTCTTCCACCACCTCTTTGCATGCGACTCCAGGCAAGAGACAACTAGAGCCACCCTCTCCTCCCATGGACACCGAATCCCGGTCAGCATCTCGTACATGATATCTAGCCACTCTTCCGTCCGAACAGCCGACTCTGTCCCCAAATAGGACGGGGGAGCCAGTCCTCGGAAGATGCTTAGCCAGTTGGCCCCCGGATTTGGCTGCGGGACCGGAACCTGCTGGGCCCTGAAGGCCTCCAAAATGGCAGTCAGGGTCTGTCCCATGTCTGACTGAAGGAAAGGAGTGGGGGCCGGTGGGGGTGGTGCAACATCCTGAGCCTGTTGAACTCCACCTTGTGGCGTAGTCCGTGCTGGAGGCTGCGTAACAAAAACACACGCTGAGAAAACGTTCAAATATTACATAAAGGTGGACAATTTATATGTGATCCCCATATGGGCACACCACTGCTTCCGCTGCTTAGTTTGTCCCCAAACTAAACTCGAGCGGGGGGTGACCCAGGGTTTGTGGACTGCTACTTCCTTCTGATCGATGTTTCCTCTGATACCACTTGTAAGACCCCCCCCTTTTTTTTCTTTTTCAACCACCGGGGTCTTAGGCCCAGAATCGCCGCTTTGCGGTGACTCCTTCACGTCCTGAAGGATCATCACCACAAGGCGCCGATTCTGCCGGCCAATTTGATCACAGAAAAGTAGCATAATTATAACAGTAAGAGCAATGCAGTCCACAATAATAAAATCACATATATATAATAAAGCTCCACGAAGGGAGTGTCCACAGAAATCATCAGAGTTCTATAAATACGGGCTTATGCCCGGTACAATATGTCCTCACTACAAGTCTCTCATGCGGAAGCGAAAACAGAAACTACTCAAGGTCGAGACTCACGGTCCCGGCTGGGTGAACTCCGGAGCTAGACTGCCCCATCTCTAGGCGCACCGATCTCTGGGGCTGCTCCTCCATGCTGGGCTCCACGATCCCCTAAATGATGCGGTTCGAAAACCGTTAGTCATAAAGACTAAGCCCTATCATCCCCTACCCCTTCCCCTATGGCTCCTAGGTACCGAGCGGGGAGGAAGAAAGGGAAGGACATGATGGTAGAGATAAATCAAGAAACAGGTGACTATGGACTTAATCTAGCAAGATGTATTCGGTGAGCAGTTGATATGATTGTTATAATAGGTCTAGCAGTAAGAAAAGCAATTATATGAATTTAAACCTTCACTTATGCGAGAACACATAAGCAAAGGGATCTTTTACAAGGCTCCCATCGTATAGAGTGTCCCATACCACTTATACGTTGGGGTGTCGGTTATCAAACAGCAATGGTTGTTATATATTGAAATTAACCTTTGATTTATAAACTTGCCCACACAAGCTTATAGACCAAGGGGTCGTTTTGCAGGTCGTAATGTATAAGCGTCCCATACCACTTATACTTTAGGTGTCAGGGTTAAATGAATCGATTATGCTATGCCATGCTAGTGGGTATGATGAAACATACAAGTGCAACACACACACCCGACTCTGTGTACACAGACCTTTAGTTCCCCCTTTCGGAGCCGTTACCTCCCAGGATACCTCCGTAGTGGCAGACGGAAGCGGTGGGTTGGGCCTCGCCCACCTCCAAAACCAGTAAAAGCACCACTGGTCTGACCTATCATACGCCTCAACGCTTGGTGCACTAAGTGGACGCCTGCGTACTCTTGCCGGCTGGCGCACCGGACTTCAGTTGGCGGAGTGCTAATCACCCCGCCGAGTCAACGATATCGATGTCGGTGCAATCGAACTCCCCGATATCGAAAGACCCACCACCTTAATTTTTCCTATTTTATGCACATGCAAGTTTAATCGTAAGCACACAAAAACCGAGCCGAAGCTCCCCAGACCAAAACGTCCGTCTCCCAACCAACCGAGCCGAAGCTCCCCGGACCATCCCGTCCGTCTCCAAACCAACTGAGCCGAAGCTCCCCGGACCATCCCGTCCGTCTCTAAACCAACCGAGCCGAAGCTCCCCGGACCAAAACGTCCGTCTCCCAACCAACCGAGCCGAAGCTCTCATCAATCTTCCCATGCCAATAGTGTTTGTGAAAGATGCAACCCTAGTTACTAAGTTACTCTTGCCAGTTTATTATTACAGTTTACGTTAGCCCAGGACTGCCCCCGGTATACCCCGTGAAGGGCTCTCAAGGGGCACTAGGAACCAAGACGGCGGCATTACAGCCCGAAGTTCCCTTTCGCAAGGCACTTAATATTATTGGTTTATTTCCCTTAACCCATTCCTTTCTCACATTACGATAGACTATCCTAGGGTGATTTTTAAACCTTCCACTCTTCGGGGAAGACGATCTTTCGCCAAACCCGAGCACCTCTTAACTCTAGCTATCACTACTACTCTCTACTCTTCATATTTTCCTATTGTAATTTCCTCCACAAATGTCCACCCAGACAAAATGTTTAACTCCAAAAAACTTCCTCAGATCAAGTCCTATTGCATTTCTCAAATTGCTATATGCAGACCGACCTAGGCTACATGACGAACCGGTTATGCAATGATCCATTTCTCATCCAAATGCCCTAAATTATTTACTGGAGACTTACCATGATATGAATGTCCTAAATCCAGAAAGTGGAAATTTTCCTAATTTATTTGGCATTTAATTAAATTCCTCGAAAATCCCAAGGGCTATCGGTTTGAACATGAACTACCCTAATTATTCATGCAAGATGTCCAGCAAATTTATGATAAATAGTAGGTTATCTCAGAAGGTTAAATCCTAAGTATCATAATTTTTCTATCATCAAAATGGCATGAAAGCTATTTTAGAAATAATCTCTAACTTCTATTGTTTATGAAGCAAGTACAGAAAATATTCTTCCAAAAATTATAAATAATTCATGACATGCAGATAAAGGCCTAAAATTAGCACTGGCCAAGTTTCATAATTTTCCAGCAAGTATTTTACCCATAATTAATTTTTAAACATAAAAGCCCTTTCTATCATCTGTGAATAAGGTACTAGATTTACTCAACATAAAATTCTATAAAAATACAGGGATCATTGTACTACTAATTAAGATCTAAATCCAGAATTTCAACTGATTATAATTAATTTAAAACCTCCAAATAATTGAAACAATAAATCGGGCAATTATTCCTTTAACACATGAAGTATAACATTTATTAATCATAAAATTCTAGAAGATTTACTTTAAGTCTAAAACATCCTAAAACTCCCTCCTCTCGAGTTTCACAATTTTTGGATTAGATTTAGTGCTTAAAATAACTAAATTACATTTTTATCCTAATCCGACATCTCAACTTTCGAGGTACCTAACTACCTCCAATTCCTTCACTATTTCAACCAGAGGGTTTTCATCATATCGTCCCCCTCTCCTCCAAATTTCAAGGGCATACAAGAGCTTTTGCTCCTATGTCCTTCACAAACCTCAAACTCCGACCCGTTGGATTTGAGCCAATCTCTTAGGGTAAAATCCACCCTAAGCCACACCATGTTACCCAAGAGGGTAGACATAGACTCAACAAATCAGTGGCCAACAACTTCAGCCTCTTTTGAGGAGATTTGTCCACTCCATCTCCAATCGTACTTTTCCCCAAAGTACCCCTCACCAAGACCTATCTAGGACTTGATACTTCCCTATTCAAAACTCGACCAATCGAGTTGAAATTTTGTACAGATCTTAATATTGATGCCAGGGACCACCACCCAAAATTTGGGGGAGTTTGGACTTAATTTCATCTCCTAATTAATTTTATATTATTTATTAAATTTTTACAAAAACTTTAGGCAAAAGTTCTCCAAAAATTCTCATTTTTGGACAGCCTCTCGATATACATATTATAGACCTCCAGTCCAAATTTCAAGTCATTTGGACATGTTATGAACCGTGGGCAACCATTTTAATTTCTGGTTAGCCTAGGTCTT
This sequence comes from Platanthera zijinensis, assembly GCA_039513925.1. NCBI lineage: Eukaryota > Viridiplantae > Streptophyta > Magnoliopsida > Asparagales > Orchidaceae > Platanthera > Platanthera zijinensis. The sequence goes on along the minus strand of CM077083.1, from coordinate 121,469,201 downwards.
GATCCCACCAAAATGAGTGCTGTGTTCAAACCACTCACCCAAATTGAATAAAATCAATTTTAAATTAAAGTAGACCCCGAGGGCTACAACTTTTGTGTCTGGTCATTTTTCCTAAAACGGCCTCTACGTGCCTCGTTTCGCAGCCTCAACATATATCCAAATAATCTATTTTTCCATATGTAATATATAATAATCTATATATTATAAAATTATTTCTACTGTTCATCTTCTACATGAACCCGAAAACCGGACACAGAAAAATCATTTTTCCTGTAAGCATTCCGTGATCCGTCGCCGGCCGTTCGGTCACTTCCCTGGCCAGCCACCACCACCACCACCTCCGTTGAGGCGATGGCTATCGGTCGGCGGTGGTTTGGCCGCCAGAGGTGGCGGTTTCCGGCGAACTCAAAATACCTTTTTCATGGTTTTTCCATGAAAACGAGAGACGGGTTCGGCTCCGTTGAGCGCGAACCTCCTTTCTAAGAATCCTAAGATCTACCCATGAAAGAGAAGGAGCAGAGGAGGACCTTGTTCGCGGTTTGAAGGCGAGAAGAACGTCGGGGTGCCATGGCGCGGTGGTGGCATTTGCTGAACTTCTCCTACAGCAAGAACAAAGGTCTGATCCGATTACTTGAGCGTGTAACCTTCTCCTCTTGCCCAGGTGGGCTTTTATAAATCAGGAAGTGGGAAGGTGAATGGGTAAAACCATTATGGCCATGAAGTTTCCCCCCCTTAACGTTTCGGTTACAGTGAAGGGATAAGAAACGGTGGAAACTGAACAGGTGTGTCCAGCTGGCGGTTTTCTATTGGACCACCTTTTCCTCATTTATTATATAATTATAGAAGGAAAACGGCCGGAAGTTACTCCTGGTGTAACTTCCCACACCAGCATTTATTACCACGCGTGTTGGAATAATTTCGGGCCTGAACCGTCGTTTCGGCCAATGTCACGGGCGTGACACATAGGTCACGGGCGTGACAGGCCCGGATAGCCAATTCTGGGTTCGACGATCGTCGAACTGAGATCGACGATCGTCGATGGATGGTCACGGGCGTGACACCTTGGGTCACGGGCGTGACAGTCCCAAACGGCAGATTTTGGGTCGACGATCGTCGAATTGAGATCGATGATCGTCGAAGGCTGGTCACGCCCTAGGTCACGGGCGTGTCCTCTAGGTCACGGGCGTGACATGCCCGAACGGCAAATTTCGAGGTCGACGGTCGTCGAATTGAGATCGACGATCGTCGAAGGCTGGTCACGCCCTAGGTCACGGGCGTGACACTCATGTCACGGGCGTGACATGCCCGGGCCGCAAGCTCGACGATCGTCTCACGGCGATCGACGATCGTCGATGGGGTCACGCCCATAGTCACGGGCGTGACACCTTGGTCACGGGCGTGACATGCCCAGACAGCACGTTCGACGATCGTCTCGTGGAGATCGACGATCATCGAAGTAGTCACGCCCAGGTCACGGGCGTGACGGGTCGGTCACGGGCGTGACCAACCCGTGACCCGAAATATTGATCGCTTTATTTCAATTTTATGTGTTTCCTGGGGTTCCGTCACAACTAACCGACTCCTAGGGGTCTATCCGGAAATGGGATGTTACACTTGGTGTTAGTAGTGCGGAGATAGGCGGGATCAAATTGATCCGAGAGTAGGCTACACATTGTCCGCCAAATATGTTTATAACTACCAACATGACTCTTTTCGTTTAACCAAAATACCTGGGCACCTATTAACTGCTCTCGGGCGATGTTAACCTTTTGGTCATCATCTCATTCGTGACAATCAAAATAAAGTTCTACCCACTTAAGTCAGTCCCTAAATTTTTGAGAATTACCATAACCATCAAACGTGGGTATCTCACTCCTAGTGCGAGGAATAGTGTGGGGACGGTTGGAATTCCTAGGGTATGATGGCAAGGATGGGGTAGGCGTTAGTTGTCTAATCAAGTCCAAAATCTCATCCACTACGGGTGAATAAACTGGCTTCCTAACGTTTGACATGGAATCATAGATTTTAATCGGGAAACATTAACGTCATAGTCCATATCAGTGAGAACTGGTGGAAAATCTACCCGAATTTTGTGCACAGACAATGAAAAATGAACCTGACCCACTAAACTCTAGGAAAGATGGAATTGTTCCCGCTTAGCAACTAAAGTAATAAATAAATGATGTTGATTTTTTGCTAAAAATAATATGAAAATTATAAAATAAATTTCTTTGGTTTTTTTGCAGAAAAAATAAAAATATAGGCTGCTATTTGCAGACAAAAAATTAAAAAAATTATTTTATTATTTTGGCAAAAGAAATGTGCAAGTGCGTGTCGGCGTACTAAGCAAAAAGGGTGGAGGGTGCCAATTAGGAAATTGACGTGAACCTCCCTCTAATAATAAATTGATGTAGGCTCACACATCGACACCGTAAAATCTATAGACTAAGAACGATTGTCTCTCTACGATCAAATATTACACTCGCACAAATTTTAACGCAGCGCACACGCTAAGAAATTATATCAATTAAATGCTAACGTATGGGTAGCCAAACCGAATAGGATCGAATAAAAAGCTATAGGCCAATATTCTTTCTGGCTAAAAGGACTCATCCGGTCCGAACGAGCGAATGTTGTACCAAAAGAGATCTACCAAAATTTGTGATTCAGAAAACGGTAGATCTTTCCCAACAAAAAGATAACGAAGGGTCGTCAAACCTCTCGAAAAATTAAATCAATCAAGATAGACACAAAATCGATCGAAGAAAACCACGATAAATCCAACGTTTTAAAGATCACGCCAACTAATCCACCACAATGAAAATCTAGAGGGAAAAGCACCAAAAGTAGGAAGGTTTCGTTACCCAATCAGAATGGATGATTCTGATTCACTATTTTGAATCGCTCTTCAACGGCTCTGTCGGACTCACGCCGATAGGAGAGAAAACTCGTCCACCTTCTTCGCTTCACGCCAGAGTTGGAACCACAAGGGGAAAACTATGTGCCTTGGCCGAAATCCACAAGGAGGAAAGGGGCTGATCGGTTTTCTTGTGGGTGGTCAGGTTTGGGTGTGGATGAGGGTGGTCGGATTTCTTGGGTGCAAAGGAGGAGAGAGCTCGGGTGAGGTTTGGGGGTGGGTGGACGAGAGAGTGGAGGTGACCGTCCTTGGGGGTGGTCGGCTAGGGTTGGCTGAATATTTATGAGGGAAAGATATGAGAGCTCGGTTTTGGAGAGGGAGATGGAGGCTTTGGCCGAATATTGCCTAGAGGAGGAGGAGGAGGGGAAGGTGGCCGAGATGCCAAGGGAAGAGGAGGGAGAGAGTGGTCGGCGGCCAAGAGAGAGGGGAGGAGAGGAGTCGAATTCCAAGATGAGGGAGAAGGGAGGGAAAATCTTAATCAAGAATAGGGTTTCTTATTTCATTCATTCTCTAATCAAAATGAAACAATAACATGGCCTATATATAGGCTTACATCATTGTTAGGCTACATGCAGCCCAAAATAAAAATACATCACTCTCACATTAAATGAAACATTAAGAGCATGAAATAAATATTGCAAATAAAAAAAATAAAATGATTCAAATAAACTATTATTGGCCGTCTCCATTCATTGGTCGTCTTGCAGCGCAAATCTTTGGTTAGAGACGGAGAAGGATCTTCCGCAAGCTTGTCGTCATCGTCTTCAACATGTTGGGGGCCGTCGTCTCCATCAAGAGGAGGAGGTTGCTACCAGGTCTCACCTGAATGAGAAATCTGTGGTCCTCAAGGCTGAGGGGTCAAAGAAGAACAAGGAGAGAATGATGTAGGCCATGGGTTTCGACACCGTAACGGCTAAGGGATTCACACGCTCGCTTAATTATAATTACTATTACGCTCACACGAAGAATAAACATAGCCACTACGCAAGTTGCAATAATTAATTTAATAGGATTCAGGGGGGTTCGCTAGGCCCCTTAAGATAGTATCAAGGCTATAGGCCAAGATCCTCTCAAGCGAAATGAACCCACACAGTTCGATCGAGCGTACGTTGTACCAAAAGAGACACCACTGAAATAAGGATTCGGATAACGGGTGGTTCTCTCCCAATGAAATAAAATGAGGGCCGCCACGCCTCACGAATTCAAACGGGAATCAAATAACAATAACAATAATTTAATAGATATTATCCACGAAAATTCTACCAATCACAAATCACACGATATGCTAAATGCCCAAAGAAAAGATCTAAGAGAGAAACACACAAGAGTGGAGATGTTCGTTACCCAACCGGAATGGATGATTCCGATTTAACTCTCTTTAGATCGCTCCGTTCCGGATCCACCGAAAGCGTGTCGGTTGGAGGGAAACTCCAAGTTCTTCGTTGCCTTCTGACGCCGTTGAAGTTTCACAAGATTCACCACAAGCTTTGGCCGATTCTTCTCTTGGATTAGAAGATGGGGCTGATTTGGATCTCACCAAAGGAATCGGTTTTTGGGAAGAGGATATATGTGATGGTCGGGTTTTGTTGAGAGGGATGAGGACGGTTTTGTGGAGGAGAGGTGGTGGTCGGGTTGATGTTGAAAGGGGGCTCGGGTGTGGTGATGGAGGTGGAGGCCGGCGGCTAGGGCAGGTTGCAAGTGGTCGGCCTTCTTGAAGATGAAGAGGAGGGCTCAGTTTTTGGAGAGGGATTGAAGGTTATGGTTGATTATTGGAAAGGAGGAGGTGGAGGTAGAGAGGAGGCCGAAATAGGGAGAGGAAGGAGAGGGGTGGCCGGCGGCCAAGGAGGAGAGGGGGTAAGGGAGCCGAACTCCAAGAGGAAGAGGGAAAACCAATTTAGGGTTTCAATTTTAATTCATTCATTCACTAATCTCAAAATCCAATACAACATAGCCTTATATAGGCTGTACAAAGTCAAGGGTTATAAGCACCCCAAATGTGGCTAAACAAAGGCCAAAATGAAATGACAAATAATTAAAACTTTGGCTAAACATTGGCCAAGTAAAAACATAATTAAAATCTGAAATTATATTTAAAATGACGCGACGGAGATTTGACACGACATTGGCGGAGATGTTGACGCGGCCATGGCGGAGGATGTCGTGACAAATCTTCATCTCGAGGCGACAAAGGAACATCAAGCTTGAGTCGGCACCCACATAAACCGGGTCACCATAATCATCTGGAAGGGGATCTTCTTCGGCAACATGACGTGGATCTTTGACATGTACCAGATCACCAACGTCGTCCGGTGGGGGACGCTCCAAGTCAACATGTAGGGGGAAGGCGGCGCCATCAATCGGCTCGATTTTTGGGGAGGGATTGAAGGTTATGGTTGATTATTGGAAAGGAGGAGGTGGAGGTAGAGAGGAGGCCGAAATAGGGAGAGGAAGGAGAGGGGTGGCCGGCGGCCAAGGAGGAGAGGGGGTAAGGGAGCCAAACTCCAAGAGGAAGAGGGAAGAGGGAAAACCAATTTAGGGTTTCAATTTTAATTCATTCATTCACTAATCTCAAAATCCAATACAACATAGCCTTATATAGGTTGTACAAATTCAAGGGTTATAAGCACCCCAAATGTGGCTAAACAAAGGCCAAAATGAAATGACAAATAATTAAAACTTTGGCTAAACATTGGCCAAATAAAAACATAATTAAAATCTGAAATAATATTTAAAATGACGCGGCGGAGATTTGACACGACATTGGCGGAGATGTTGACGCGGCCATGGCGGAGGATGTCGTGACAAATCTTCATCTCGAGGCGACAAAGGAACATCAAGCTTGAGTCGGCACCCACATAAACCGGGTCACCATAATCATCTGGAAGGGGATCTTCTTCGGCAACATGACGTGGATCTTTGACATGTACCGGATCACCAACGTCGTCCGGTGGGGGACGCTCCAAGTCAACATGTCGGGGGATGGCAGCGCCATCAGAGAATCCCCTCTCCTCCCAAAAGAGTGGCTGACTCAGAATATTCTGAGCCCAGCACTTCAAATGTTGAAATGACAGATGGAGAGTTTGATTCCTTCTCTAGGAAATTTAAGAATAAGATGTCAAGGAAGAAGAACTTGAAGAACACGTCTTCTTCCTCCTCCAACTCCAAGAAGGAGTACAATAGATCTGATGAAGATCAAAAGAACCCCAAAGGGACAGGTATAACTCCAAAACTAGTAAACATATTTCTTTTAATATTGTGTGTTACTATTGTAGCAAATCTAAGCATGTCATTGCAGACTGCCCAGTCAAAAGGAAAAAAAAAGTATAGGTTACAGGAAGCACCGCAAGGGCAAGAAGTCTAAAAAGTCTTTTCTTACCTAGAAGGAAAAGAGCTGAAATCAAAGTGACTCAGACTCTTCTGAGTCAGATGAAGAAGAATCCTATATTGAGCTATTTGTTGAAGAAGAATAAGAAGAAGAGGATGACTATCCTACTGTACTGATAGGCGTACAGGCTCCCTTGTCACATTCAGATAGTGACATTGATGAAGAAGAAAGTTATGGCTTGATGGCCATAACAGATGAAGATAATCAGGATGAATCTGATCCTGCCGAGGTACTAATTTTAGGTATTTATTCTTCTGATTCTGATTATGAAACTGGCCCAGAATCTGAAGCATCCTCTTCATCTAATGATGAGGATTGATCAGAATCTGAAGATGATGCCAATCAATTGATTGACAAATATGATGCCCTTTTGAAAAGTCTGAAGAAGAGCAAGAAGCTTGTCAAGAGGCAAGCTAAGGAAATTGCCTCCCTTTAGAAGGCCAAATCTAAAAGCTCTGAGTCTGCTTCCTAGTTGGCTCAAATGAGCAAAAAGATTAGTCAGCTTAAGGGGATAATAATTATCCAAATGAGCTCCATAAGCCAGAAGATCAAGATCATCAAGGATCTTGAAGAGAAGCTAATCAAGGAGAGGAAGATAGTGGCTCAGTTCTCAAAGCCACAGTCTGTGCTGCCCATCATTGACTCTTTTTCCTCTCAAAATAATAGAAATGGATTGAGGTTCAATAGGAAGGCAGCAACAACTAGTTATAGAAGCAAAGGAAAGGCAGTTATGCCTCAAACCACCTTTCATAAGGTACTACTTCCTTTTAACAAGTATGACCATGATAACATATATGGTCACTGGAAGAATAGAAGTTCCTGTTGTAAGGTCAATAGTACACCTTATAATGGGAGGAGAAAGAGCATGGGGTTGATTACTTTGAAAGCTTCCCATGAAGAAATTTAAATGGGTAATTATAAACCATTTGTTTTTGGTACTCCAGGCCCGACACTCAAAAGTAAGGGTATTGCATCTTCCCAAGCCACTAAAATTAACAAGTAGGTTGTTGGCAAAATAGTAACCCACTCTCATAAGGCAATATCAGATGTCATCAACATTATGTCAGCTACCAAGCTGACACTTGTTGTTGTCAAGCCGATATCGTCAAGTAAGACAAGTTATCGTTGAGCACACAGTCAAGTTCTTGCTAAGAGGAACAGGAAGAATGCAACAACCTTATCAACTTAACATGGACATTCAAATGCACCATCAACTTCTAGGTATGTTCAGAAGAGAAGGTACAATATTTTTGAGTGTTGGTGCTGTAGTAAAGTGGGTCACTTTGCTATTGACTATTGGCACAATCCCTCTATACCTAATGTAAAGAAGAGTTTTGCTTCCAAGTTAGCTCCTAATAAAAAATAGTGCTATTAATGATAACAAGAACCTAGGACCGAAAGTTCATTGAGCTCCTAAGATAAAATGAAGTTTATCTTACAGGATAGTTCAAGTACCAAACTGAAGCAAATTTGGTACTTGGACAGTGGGTGTTCCAACCACATGATTGAGGCAAGGAGTCTTCTAAAGGATTACATTCCTATGAAGAATGAACCAAAGGCCATTTTTGGAGGCTCTAACAGGGGAGTCATCAAAGGGTTTGGTATGATCTCCAATATCATAGTATTAATTACAAGGGTAGCTTATGTGGAGGGGTTGCAACCCAACCTTGTAAGCAAAAGACAACTATATGACTTAGGCTATGTCAATGAATTCCATAATGATAAGTGTCTGATCAAAAAGTCAGTTGACTTTGACACTATTCTATCAGACAGTAGGAGTGGGAATATTTATTATTTAGATTTTATTTACAATAATTCTTCAACTCCAATTTGTCTAGTAGCTAATGAGAAAGAGTCTCTTTGTGTACAATGACATAAAATACTTGCTCACATTAATTATAAGACAATTAGCCAACTATTTTCTGAATAATTAGTTAGAGATAGTCTAACTTTAAAATGTATTAAAGAGGACCCATGTCATGCAAGACAAATGGGTAAGCAAACAAGAACCACCTTTAAGAGCATTGGATCCAAAGACACTGTAAGATGTTTTTATCTATTGCATATGGATCTGTTTGGTCCTATGCCCATTTAGATTTTAGGAGGGAAGTTGCACTCCTTTTTGATTGTAGATGATCACTCAAAGTTTACATGAGTATTCTTTCTTAGAAAGAAGTTAGATACCATGTATGTCTTCATGACTTTTGTCAAGGCAATTTAGAATAAGATGAAATGTTTTGTAGTCAAAGTAAGAAATGACCATGGTACTCAATTTCAATCTAAGTGTACAACCCCGTATCCGGCGAGTGGGGCCGGCAGGAGATAAATGCCAAGTCCCAGGGAGAGGGACATAAGACAGGCGAGTGGGGCGGGCTGGCTCGCACTCGCCCTAGGGGAGCTCGGCAAGTGGCAGGCGAGCAGGGCCATCCGGGCCCGTGCTCGCCAAGGTCCGGGGGAGGCGGCGAGTGCCAGCTCCATCGGGCATTCGTCGCCCCAGGCGAGTAGAGGTCTCAGGGACTACCCGTCTCCCTAGGGTTCTGTGATGTATTTTTTACCATTTTGCCCCACTAGCCTGCCCATAGCAAGTTAGAACAGTGGAGTTGCGCTGTTAGCAGACCCAGTTGGGCTGCACATAGTTGTTTGGAACAACGGAGGTTGGCTATTTACAGGCCGATTTCAGAAATCTATAAATAGGACCCAAGGGGCACCTTAGAAGGCATGCTTACTTGTTCTCAGACATTCTTGCGCTTTCTGAGGTAGCCTTTAGCTCGGCATTTGGCAAAAGGAGGGGAAACACTCTAAGATCTTCCGGGTGTGTGGTGGGACCTTCACGCCGAGCCCTTGAGCCAGTCCCCTTTGCTTTTCCTGTCATTTTGCTTGTAGGAGAGAAGTAGGCGCGCGATCACCCCTTCCCCAAGGGCGAACTCCATAGAGACCGAATTCTCGGTTTCAATATTTTTGTGCGGTGAGCGTGGAGCGTGGTCAGCATAGGAAATCTTCAGTAGGCTCGATGACGGGAGGATCAGGACAAGGCTCGGATAGGTCTGACTCTCCACCCTCCCCCCTGCCTCTCGCCACGGTGGGGATGTTCGAAGAATTCAAGCAGGAGGTGATCGGCCTCGTCCGGTTCGCACTCGGTGCGTGTGCCGAGTGATCGACTCCAGCAGTACTTGTACTCGTGGTCCCGACCCTTGGCGAGGATGCTCCTAGACGGCGAGCTGGGAAGGAAGTTGCGGAGGAAGGGAGAGAATGCGAGCTCCCCGAACAAGTGCTCTTACCGGGCTCAACGAGCAGTGACAAGTTCGGTGAGATGGGTGTGTGAGACCCTCCAGCTCTCCTAGCAGGGGGAGGTAGCCCCTTCAGCGAGTTGGTTTCTTCCTCCCCAGTTCCAGAGGTGTTCAGGGAGCCAGAGATGACTTACTACATCGGGAAGGGAGACCCGTTCCAGTACGTCTAGTGGTTTGAGGACGTGGTTTCAATCCGACAGATGTCAGATGGGTTCAAGTGCAGGCTCTTCACCATCACTCTCAAGGAGAAGGCGAGAGATTGGTTCCACCAGCTGCCGACCAACTCCATCTACTACTTTGAGGACCTACGTCGGGGGTTCATGTTGAGGTTCACCACCTCCAAGAGGAGGAAGAAGGAGTCAGAGTCCCTGTTCCACATCAAGCAGAGGGTGAATGAGACCCTGGGGAGCTATGTGGATCGGTTCTAAGAGGAGGTGACTCAGGTCCAAGAGATTCCTGGGCACCTGGAGGTATATGTAGATGACCTCATGATCAAGAGTCGATATGTGGACTCTCACCTCTGGAACCTAGAGGAATCCTTCACCACCCAACGCAAGTATAAGATGAGGCTGAACCCCTTGAAGTGTGTCTTCGGGGCCAGCAGGGGGAAGTTCCTGGGTCACTTTCGCACCCCCGCGGGGGTGGAGCCAAATCCTGACAAGGTCTGAGAGATCATGGAGCTGGGATCGCCTCGGAATGCTAAAGAGGTGCAGCGGTTGACAGGGAAGCTAACAGGGTTGAGCAGGTTCCTTTCCCGGACTGGGGAGAAGTGCTCTCCCTTCTTCAAAGCGTTAAGAGGAGGCAAGAAGTTCAAATGGACCAAGGAATGCGAGGAGGCATTTCATGCCTTGAAGAGGCAGTTGACTCAGGCCCCCCTCCTCCAAGGGCCGAAGGAGGGGGGACCTGTCATTGTATCTTGGGGTCGGAGCAGAGGCCTTGAGCTCCGTCCTGGTTCAGGAAGAGGGGAAGAAGCAACTCCCCATATACTATGTGAGCCGGGTCCTGAGGAAGGCAGAGCTGCGATACCCCATCTTGGAAAAGCTAGCCTTCGCTCTAGTCATCTCGGCTCAAAGGATCCGACCCTACTTCCAGGCACACTCAATCTGAGTGGTGACTGAACACCGCCTCCGCAACATCTTTGAGGGGGTGGAGCATTCAGGCAGGTTGGCTAAGTGGTCAGTGGAACTAAGTGAGTTCTATATCTCCTTTGTTCCTCGCCTCTCGATCAAGGCCCAAACGATGGCCAACTTCCTGGCTGACTATGTGGTTGAGGTGGCGGAGGAAGAGCTCACCCGCCCGATTCCTTAGAAGGTGATGATGGATGGTGCCTCAGGTAAGCATTCCCTGGGGGTTGGGGTGATTTTGGAAAGCCCCCACGGAATAAAGATATAATAAACGATAGTTATCCATTTTTCTATTACTAACAATCAGGCTGAGTACGAGGCGGTAATTGTAGGGCTCCGCCTGACCAGGGAGCTAGGAGTGCATAATGTGGAGGTCCTCACCGACTCTATGGTGGTGGATTCCCAGATCAATGGGGAGTTTGATGCAAGAGAGCCTACCCTTCATTTATACTTGGAAAAGGTGAAGGGGGTCATCGACACGTTCCAGACCTTCTCCGTCCGACACGTGCTCAGGGAAGAAAACGAATAGGTTGATCGGCTGGCAAAGCATGGTCTCCGGGTGGGGGGTACCATCACTGACTTGTTCCGCCCTTCCATCGAAGAGGGAGAGCTGATGGAGGTGGATAAACACCCCTCTTAGATGGACCCTTTCACGACGTTCCTTTCCACAGGGGAGTACCCGGAGGGGACGGACAAAAAGAAGTTCAAGTACATGTCAGCGTACTACCTCATCCACAATAGGCAGCTGTACCGAAAGACCCTCTCAGGGATGTTGGCACATTGCATGGCTGAGAGGGAGGTCCAAAGGATCTTAGAGGAGGTCCACTCCAGGGAGTGTGGGAGTCACTCTAGGAGTCGGACCCTGGAAGGAAGGATTGTTAGGCAAGTGTATTTCTGGCCTACCTTGAGTCACGATGCGGCGGAGTTTACGAAGAAGTGCCATAAGTGCCAGTTATTTACCCCCCTCCAACTGCAACCGGCCCAGCGCCTCAGGAGTATCACGGCCCGCTAGCCCTTTGCCATCTGGGGAATGGACTTGGTAGGGCCTTTTCCCCAGGCCAGCGGGCAGAGGAGGTTCTTACTTGTCATGATAGATTATTTTTCTAAGTGATTGGAGGTGAAGGCGCTGGCTAAGGTGACCTCTTAGGTTATCAGGAATTTTGTTTGGGGGGAGATCATCTGCCGGTACGGGTTGCAGCAAGCCATTGTCACGGACAACGGACCTCAATTTGCCTATGCCGAATTCATCAGCTTCTGCGGGTAGCTCGGGATCGATCTTAGATTTGTCTCGATCCATGTAACACTCCAAAATGTTGTAGGAGCGACAGGGATCACTTTTGGCCAAGACAAAGTTTTGGTGCAGGTGACACGGGCCCCGACACGGGCGTGTCAGAGGCCGTGTCGGGCGTGTCGAGCTCGGGTCGTGCGGTCGACGCTTTGGCGGTCGACGATTGTAGAAGGCTAGAATACGGCCTGGGACACGGGCGTGTCCCAGGGCGTGTCAGGCACACGGCCTGGGACACGGGCGTGTCCCAGGGCGTGTCACTTTGGGCTGTTTTCTGGGGAAGGCACACGGGCCATGACACGGGCCCTGACACGGGCGTGTCAAATTCGACACGGGCATGTCGGGTGCCGTGTCGCAGGCCGTGTCCTTCTCGGGTTGGGAAAACTGGCCGATTGCACACGGGGGGGGGGGGGGGGGGGGGCGTGACACGGGTCCCGACACGGGCGTGTCATAGGTGACACGGGCGTGTCGGAGGCCGTGTCAAAGGCCGTGTGCTGGTTTTTCATATCGGTCGAGACGGCGAATGGGTGACACGGCCAGGCACACGGCCGTGTTGCAACCCGTGTTCGGCCCAGATTTTATGATCTCAGATCTAATCTTGGCCGTTCGTTTCCTTGACTTTGGATCTGACGGTGGGGGGCTGCTCCTGGGTGGTTTTAGCCGGGATTTAGGGTTGGGTATCCTCATTTCCTTTAGCCATTCTCTCTCTAAGAGTTTAGAGAGAAGGGAGAGCAAGGACGAAGGAGGAGTCCAAGATCCGGCCGCCGGAGGAGCTTCGGAGCTCCGAATCGCGATCCGAGTCCAGATCCGCGGAGGTGACGCCGTTGCGGTGCTTTCCAACCACATACTTTTTGATGGCGCCGCGGAAAAACGCAAGGGTAACGATTTCTCATCTTTGGGCATGTGAAGCCCTTTTTCCCTTTGCATAGGAAGCCCTCTCTCGCGAGTGAGCGAAGAGTTGGAGCGTTCCTTGGGGTAGATATGTAAAGTCCCCCTTGTGTAGAGTCCGTATGCGAAAACGGACATAGGCATTGTGTGTGAGGCCTATCCGGACAAGTAGAGCCGGATCGGTGATGTTGCATTGCATTTGAACCGGGGAAGACTCCGGGTGTTTGGGCGTTTTTCGGGTTTTCTACGTGGTAGATTGCAACAGGGAGCCTTGGAGATTAACTCCAAGATGCACCCGGAAAACTGGGCAAAAGCGAGTTTTGCCAACACGATGGCCGGGGAGCCAACGTGAACATAACCGGGTTATGTGATTGTTGTGGCGGAAACGGGACTCGGTGAGTCTTGACCTGCGCATATGGCTTAAATTGCCGTTGCGATATGAGCACGGGTCAGGCGGAACTGTACCCGGTCTATGTCGTCCGGTCGGACCGTTGGCATGGATGAGGGTCTTCGGCGGTCTATGGCTTAAATTGCCGTGACCAAGGCCAGGAAGGCAAAAGGCTCATATGGTTGGCCGTCCAAGAGGCGGTGGTGGAACGGGAACGTCTATGGCTTGAATTGACGTGACGTTGGCCGGTTCGCCGTGAATGTGCCCTGAGTGCATGGGGTGTGTGGCCGTGTGAGCCTATGCCTGTGTTGAAGTGTGTTTACACTATTGTTGTTGCCTACTAATAAAGTGCAGGGAAAGAGCATCGCCGCCCCGATCTTGGGGGCGGGATCGTTATAATTTGGTCAGCATTGCTGACCGTTGCTATTGTTTGCCACTGGGCGGTGGTTTGTTGCTTGCAGGTGCTGCGGAGCCGAGCGGAAAATAGCGGGCTAAAGCCCATGTTGCTGCGCCGGCCCTCGAAGGCCTAATTGTTTATGCTTTCCCGTTTATCATGTATGGCCGGCCTGCGTGCCGAAGTTTGGAAAACACTACTTTTTGTTAAGAGAACAGTGTAAGGCCTTAAGGCCATTTAACGTTTGTGTATGTTTACATTCCTGGGTTTGTAGTGGACATTCATGCTCTGTGTTTGGGTTCTTACTTCTTTTGCAACCTATTAAATTGCTTCCGCTAGGTGTTGTGTAGGACGTTATGATTGGTTGAATGGTTTCAACGCGTAACCAACCGGTCTGTCCGTAGTATATGGCGTCGGGCCCCAGCCGGACCTACTGCTATATGCTATGCGACGGATAGGGGTGTTACAAATTGGTATCAGACTACTGGTTTCGGTCAAACTTAAATGAATTCGTGGACGAATTCACTTTAAGGGGTGGTGAGCACATGTGTGCGTCATCGTTATAACATGAAAAGAACCCATGAATGTCCACTTAGGAATGAAAATACACATGTTTGAGGAACCTGCGTGTTCCTATAATTGCTGTTTGTAGTAATTTTTGGTCGCTTATCGGTATTTTGCACGATTATAGGTGACCAGGAGTGGTGCTGGGCCGTCAGAACGGCCAGGTTCTGAGGCAAGCAGTGCGCCAAGTGAAGCGCCTACAACACCTCCGTCTACCGAGACCATTAGATTGGTGGCAGAAGCTGTTTTTGCTATGATTAATGCGCAACCTGCAAGACAGGTGCAGTAGCCTGCTCCTGCGGGGGAGCAAGTGCCGCTCCAAGCGGCGGAGCCTAGAAGGGTTGAGTAGGTGGCGGTGGAGCCGGAGTTACCTCGGAGAGCAACTGAAAGACAGTTGAAGCATGTGATGGGCTTCCACCCACCGGTGTTCTCGGGAACGGGAACCCCGACCCAGGCTGAAGATTGGCTCTCAAGAGTCAATAGGGTGATGACAGCTACTGAAACGGAAGAGTGGCAGAAGACCACGATAGCGACGTTCCTGTTGGATGGGGACGCAAGGTTATGGTGGGAAGGTCTAGAGCTACACCAGTTGAGGGGAAGGCCGTTGGCCGAAGTTTCTATGGCGGAGTTTTCGAGACTGTTCATGGCTCGATACCTCCCCTCAGCGCAGAGGATCGCATTGGAGAACGAGTTCCAAAAGTTGGTGCAAGGAGATAGCACTATAGACGAGTACCTCCACGAGTTTACTCGGTTGGGGAGATATGCTAGCGCTACCTTTACCGACGAGGAGCGAAAGACTAACCGCTTCTACGAAGGGTTAAGAGATGAGCTGAGGTTGCTAATGTCAGGGCCCATGGCGCAGGGTTTCCTAAACTTGGTCAACTCGGCCCGGTCCTTGGAGAAGGACATGAGAAATGTGCAAGCTAAGAAGGATTCTGGCGGGAAGAAATCGGAGTTCAAAGCGCCGACTACGTCGAAGTCGGGCTATCGAAAATTCTTCAAGAAGGCTAGGACGTCAGGTCCAGCTTCTTCTGCGGGTGCCTCGGGGGCAACTACTAATCGAACCCCGGGCGCTAGTTTCACGTGTGGAAAGACGGGGCACTTTTCCCGCGATTGCTGGAGCGGACGCCCAAAGTCCGAGAGAAAGAAAGAAGCTACTTACGAAGAGAAGGGAAAGGCGGTGGAGTCAACCGCATCCTACTATGCTCCGACTCAGCCTAGAGTCTATAACTTGGTCCAGCAGGAGGCCATTAAACAAGCGAATGTGGTGACAGGTATGAGTTAATTTACAGCAAGTTAACTTTATATACTGTTGTCTATTGCTTGTTAGCCTAATATTGTTTGTATAGGCTTTGTTTTGATTAGCGATAGTCCGGCACAGACACTGTTCGACACGGGAGCTTCACACTCCTTCTTGTCCGAAAATTTTATATCGCGCATCGGAGTCCCTTCTTCGATGGCGAAGGACAAGTTGGATGTGCTGCTACCGAATGGGTGCTCAATGCGTGCGGACAGAGTGTGCGCCGTTAAGGTTCACATTGGGAGCCAAGAGTTCGACTTGCTAGCGTCATTGCTGCCGCTAGTAGAGTTCGACGTGATCTTTGGGATGGATTGGCTTTCAGAGCAGAAAGCTTGGATTGACTGCGACCGGAAGGAGGTCAAGCTGGGTGTTGGGCGGGGGACAACATTCGAGGGACTCAAGGGGTTGAGCAAGACGCTGATGTCTGCTCTTCAGGTGGTAAAGGCAGTTCGTGCTGGTGCAGAGCTGTTCTTCGCAATAGTTGGGGCTGTGGAGCCAAAGTCCACGTTGGATAGCATCCCGGTTGTTTGTGAATACCCCGATGTGTTCCCGGATAGTCTTCCCGGAGCCCCACCGCAGCGGGAGATTGATTTCACCATCGAGCTCGTACCGGGGGCCAAACCGGTGTCACGTGCTCCGTATAGGTTGGCGCCTAAGGAGATGGCAGAGTTGAAAGTTCAGCTAGAGGAGCTGATGGAACAAGGTTATGTGCGTCCAAGCTCGTCACCTTGGAGCGCACCGGTCCTCTTCGTTAAGAAGAAGGATGGTAGTATGCGGTTGTGTATCGACTACAGAGAGTTGAACAAGCTGACAGAAAAGAACAAGTACCCGATCCCGAGGATTGATGATCTCTTTGATCAGTTAGTCAGATCGTCGGTATATTCTAAGTTGGACTTGAAGTCGGGGTACTATCAGTTGAGAATAAGGGAATGTGATATCCCGAAGACGGCGTTCAGCACAAGGTATGGGCATTTCGAGTTTACGGTCATGCCGTTTGGACTGACGAATGCGCCATCAGTGTTTATGGACTTGATGAACAGGACGTTCCGAGATTTCCTGGATCGCTTTGTGATCGTCTTTATTGATGATATATTGGTGTACTCGCAGTGCGAAAAAGATCACTTCAAGCACTTGCATCTGGTGTTGGAGACTTTGAGGAGGAATGAGCTTTATGCGAAATTTTCCAAGTGCGAGTTCTGGCTACCCTTAGTAGCGTTCCTTGGTCACATTGTTAGTGGGGAAGGTATAGCGGTGGATCCGGCGAAGATCGTTGCGATACGGGAGTGGCCTGCGTTGTCTTCTGTCGCGGAAGTCCGCAGTTTTCTCGGGCTTGCCGGATATTACAGGCGCTTCGTAGAGAACTTCTCGCGGATAGCGCTACCTCTCACGAAGTTGACAAGGAAAGATCAGAGATTCTTGTGGATGCAGGAGTGCGTGCAAGCGTTTGAGGAGCTGAAGAGACGGTTGACCACGGCGCCAGTGTTTAGTTCGCCGAGTGGGACCGAGGGCTTCGAGGTGTATAGTGACGCCTCGGGTAGTGGTTTGGGCTGCGTGTTGTTGCAGCATGGGAGCGTGATAGCTTATGGATCGCGTCAGCTGAAAGTGCATGAAAGGAACTATCCGGTCCACGACTTGGAGTTGGCGGCCGTGATATTTGCACTTAAGCAGTGAAGGCACTACCTATACGGCGTAAGGGTCGATATATACCAAACACAAGAGCCTGAAGTACCTATTGGATCAGAAGGATCTTAACATGAGGCAGAGAAGGTGGATGGAGTTCCTGGGGGACTACACTTTCAAGATTCCTTATGTACCCGGGAAGGGCAACGCAGTTGCAGATGCGTTGAGTCGCAGGGCTCCCGCCCAAGCCAACTGGTTGTCGGTGCATGATGAGCGGCTGATACGGGAGTTGGAGGAGCTTGAGATCTGTTGCGTTGACAGGCAGACGAGCGCCAAAGCAATGTTAAACTGGACAGAAGTTCAGTATGACCTGGCTGACCGGGTTCGGCAGGCATTGGAGTTAGATGACTCCATGAAGGAGCTTATGGAGGCTGCTCTGGATGGGTCAAATTCCCAGTTTTCAGTGGAAGATGGGTTGCTAAGGAAGGATCATCGGTTATGCGTCCCAAGTGGGGGTAACCTCCGGGCGGAGTTGATGTACGAGGCTCATCATACCAAGTACTCAATCCACCCAGGGAGCACGAAGATGTATCGTGATCTCAAAAAGTTGTTTTGGTGGCCGGGGCTTAAGAAAGATGTGGCGTTGTTTGTGGCTAAGTGCCAAACATGCGCCTTGGTGAAGGCGGAGTGCCAAAAGCCGGGAGGATTTCTGAAGTCCTTGCCTATACCGGAGTGGAAGTTTGACGACATATCTATGGACTTTGTGCATGGGTTGCCAAGGTCGCAGAAAAGGAACGACGCCATCTGGGTGATCGTAGATCGGTTAACAAAGGTGTCACACTTCATTCCGCATAGGAAGGATGATCCAGTGGAGAAATTGGCAAAGTTATATGTTGACAATATAGTTAGACTGCATGGTGTGCCTCGCAGCATTGTGAGTGATCGCGATGGGCGTTTCACGTCCAATGATTGGAGGTTGGTGCAGCAGATGCTGGGGACAAAGTTAAAGTTCAGCACAGCCTTCCACACGCAGACGGATGGGCAGACCGAGAGAATCAATAGAACGATGGAGGACATGCTACGCATGTGTGTTCTGGACTTCGGTAAGCATTGGGAGGACCACCTGTATTTGGTGGAGTTCGCGTACAACAACAGCTACCAGGCGAGTATCCAGATGGCGCCCTTTGAGGCCCTATATGGTAGGAGGTATCGCACGCCGTTATCGTGGCTTGAAACGGGTGAGGCGAGGTTGTACAAGAAGCAGGAAGTGGAGAATGCTACTTCGTTGGTGCGGATCATTCGGGAGCGCTTGTTGATCGCTCAGGACAGACATGATAAGTACTACAATGCCAAGCATCGGAATGTGGAGTTCGCGGTGGGCGATTGGGTGTACTTGAAAGTAAAGCCGTTCAAGGGTGTTTTGCGGGTGAGACGCTTGAAGAAGCTGAGCCCAAGATACCTTGGACCCTTTGAGATTCTGGAGCGGGTCGGCGAAGCGGCTTATCGTTTGAAGTTATCGGTAGAGTTGAGTGGGCTACACGATGTGTTCCACATCTCTGTGTTGCGGAAGGCGGTGCAAGAGCCTTTGCTAGTGATCGCAGTTGATCAAGTACCGGTGGACGAAGGGTTGACGACTAAGGTCAAGCCCGTTTGTATTGAAGATGTTGAGGTCAAGAGACTCCGTAACAAGGAGATCCGGATGGTTAAGGTCCGGTGGGATAATTGCGGGCGTGAGGAGCTCTCTTGGGAACGGGAGCAGACTATGCTGGAGGAGTACCCGGAATTGTTCCGCTCAGGTACTGATGTTGGGATTTGTCTCCACAATACCTCAGATTTGTAGGAGGTCAGACCTTGAACTAAGATGAATTAAGGTGTATTTGATGCTGTGTTTAAGTTATATGTGTGCAGGTTCTAATTGACAAGTGTAGACCAATGTCAGTCTATAATGGGTCACCAAACACAGGACCATACAATGTAATCCCTCATTGTGTGATCCAAAGTGTTGGCCCATGTATAGCCTCTCTATTGGGATACACTTCCTTCATGCACTTGGATTGATGGACAGAAGCATTGGAGCAAATTTCCTCTTAGAATTTTCCTAAGTCCTTTATACTCGAGTATTTCCTTGTTTATACTCGAGTAAGTGTTTCCTGATACTCGAGTATATATCCTGATACTCGAGTATATCTTCTGATACTCGAGTAAGTCTGTCTTTACTCGAGTAAGTGTTTTCTGATACTCGAGTAAGTCTGTTGATACTCGAGTATATCTTCTGATACTCGAGTAAGTATGTTTATACTCGAGTAAGTATTTTCTGATACTCGAGTATATACTCTGATACTCGAGTATATCTCCTGATACTCGAGTAAGCATGTTTATACTCGAGTAAGTGTTTCCTGATACTCGAGTATATACTCTGATACTCGAGTATATCTTCTGATACTCGAGTAAGTATGTTTATACTCGAGTAAGTGTTTTCTGATACTCGAGTATATCTTCTGTTACTCGAGTAAGTATGTTCATACTCGAGTAATTGATTTTTGATACTCGAGTAAATTCTTCCATACTCGAGTAATTGACTCTGATATAAACGTTTCTCAGTTATATTTTCTGATACTCGAGTTTAGCCTTTTGATACTCGAGTATATCGTCTTGATACTCGAGTATACTTTCCTATTACTCGAGTATACACTTCTGATACTCGAGTATATCATTTTTGATACTCGAGTAATACATTCTTCTCTCCTGTAATTCTCTCTTTCTATACTCGAGTATACTGCTTCTTGCTACTCGAGTAATCCATCTCTCCATACTCGTGTATATCCTTCATTACTCGAGTATCGTAGTCAACTTCTCCAGAATTATTCTAAGTCCATTTTCATCATAAGTACTTTGAATCTGTCAATTCTGATTGGTCCACGTGTCATCATTAATCAATGTTATGACCGTTGGAACCCACCTATAAATAGGTCTTTTCAGAAATGACTAATCAATCGTAATTACAGAAATATTCTTTTTAAGAAAGAGAAATTCCGTGAACCCTAATTTTCACGCCGCCGCCATTGCCGTTCACGGAAGAAGAAGAAAAGTTTGGATCGCCACCTTCGTTTTCATCGATCTTTTCTCCAGCGATCCAGAAGAAAGAGAATCACTCGATCTTGCCAAGCCTTGAAGATTCCAGATCTACTTTCTTGATCGAGGTTGTTGGGTACATTGGAAAATGTGTACCTGATTTGAAGAAGCCCAACCTAGCTCAATGATATACATCATGTTGTATTTGATGTAGTTTTGAGTTGACATGTGCAGGAAAAGAAATGTTAAAGTTTACAGAAAAATTCTAAGTCCAAGTGTCGACACAAAGGAAAATGTGTCGACACATAGAAGAAAGTTGTCGACACAACACTGGGAAAATGTGTCGACACAGAAGAAGTAAGTCGACACTACTCTGGGAAAAAGTGTCGACACATAACATAGTCGATCTCAACACTGGGAAAATGTGTCGACACAGAAGAAGTAAGTCGACACTACTCTGGGAAAAAGTGTCGACACAGAAGGAAAGCGTCGACCTCAACATTGAAAAAAAATGTCGACACAGAAGAACATAGTCGACCTCAAGGAATATAGTCGACCACAAGTTTGTCTACAACAGCAGAATGTGTCGACACATTGTGATTGAGTCGACACATTGAAGCAGAGTTAAAAGAAGACTGTGTCGACACCTGAAGGCTAAGTCGACACTTACTGAAGTTAAGATTCTACAACAACTGTGTCGACACACAGGACTTGTGTCGACACACTGAAGAGTCAAGATCAAATTGTTTGCAGAAGAAGCCGTGTCGACTCAAAGGCAACTTAGTCGACATCACTGAAGGCAGTGTCGACACCAAAGTCAATTGTGTCGACACAAATAGACAGATGGTCTCGACACTTTCTGACAGACTGTCTCGACACACTGTGGTTCAAGACTAAGGCACAGGACTTGTTGAAGACTTGACAGCTGTGGGTTGCCACCGGTTAACTGAAGCTGTCAGACTTGTCAGAGAACTGTTAGAAACCGGATCAGCCGGTTACCATGAAGGAAGTCTATAAATAGACATATTCAGAAGAAGGAAATAACCTTCTCAACATTGAAGAAATTCTTAACTCCAGAACTTTTGAAGAAGGATTCCGATCCAAATCATTTCAAGAAAGTGCAAGGCACTTAAGAAGATCTTCTCAAGAAGATCTAAGAAGACTATCTAAGGATAGATCTAAGAAGAGTTCTAACCAGAATTCTGAAGAATCATTCAAGTGCTGATAGAGAGAGATCAAGTCAGAATTTGAAGAAGAAGAAAGAATCCACCAGTGGATTATCAAGAAGCTGTTTGGAATCAACTCAGCTAAGTACATTTTCAAGAAGCTTTGAAGAAGGCTAAGAAACAGTTGATTGCATCAGCTGATTAAGAATTGTCATTGCCTTTTCTCTCTCAATTTGGCAAGACAAATTTAAAAACAATCTTTTCTATATTTCTGTAGGATCTGTTTATACAGATCTGAGTTGTAAGCCTATGTTATAAAGGCTGAGTGTAGGAGTGTTGAACTCTGAGTGGTAGGGCTGATTGCTTGAGTGTAGGAGAAGGATATTCTCTGAGTTGTAGGCCTTGGGGCAAGGCTGAGGTAGGGCAGTTGTGCCTGAGTTGTAGGAACCAGTTGGGTTCTGAGTTGTAAGATCTATTGATCTGAGATAAGTGGAAGTTTGGCCGAATCTAGCATACTGCTAGATAGGTGAAGGGGGAAAGTGGATGTACCCAGACCTTGGGGAACCACTATAAAACATAGTGCAATCTGTGATGTGTTGTTTTCTGTGATTGCTGTGTTTTTGTATTAGTTAATAAATTGAATTCTGTCTAGAAGTTTTAGAAAAAGAAGCAGGACCTATTCACCCCCCCCTCTAGGTGTTTTAGGCTGCCTTGAAAGTTAAACTATCAAGTGGTATCAGAGGGAGGTTCCTCAAAAAGGACTTAACAGTCTGAGGTAGATCTGATAGGCAGAATCAAGAATCAAGAAGATGGGTTCTGGAGAGAATCATAAGGAGCTAGGGTCAATGAAATTACCCATATGCAAGAAGGAAATCTTTGGGATCTGGAAAGAAAGAGTCAGATTGTTTATGGAAGCATCTGACCCAAGGATTTACATCACAGTACAGGAAGGCCCCTTCATACCAATGAAGATATCTGTTCTTGATGCAAATATCCAAACACCAAAGACTTATTCTGAAATGACCAAGGATGAAATCATCTTGGCTACCATGGACAAAAGGGCACAGAACATAATTGTCAGTGCCATAGATGATTCAACATTTCAGAATCTGATTCACTGCAAGACCTCCAAGGAGATGTGGGACACATTAATTGTCTACATGGAGGGATCAGAAGAAGTAAGGCTGGACAGAAAATCTATGCTAAATCAGGAGTATGAAAGTTTTAGACAAGGAAAATCTGATAGCATAACTGAGTGCTATAAGAAATTCTATAGAATTGTGAATGAGCTAATTTCCTATGGAAGAGTCTTCAGTACCTATGAACTGAATGACAAATTCTTAAGATCCTTATCAAAGGATTGGGATACAAAGATCTGTGCCATAAGAGAAGTGGCAAAATTGGCAGAGATATCTCCTCCAACTCTGTTTGGAAAGTTGCTATCCTATGAAATGCAACTTATGGTAAGGAAGGAGGAGGAAAGAAACTCAAGAGGAGAGCATAGAGAAAAGACTGTGGCATTTAATGCTGAAGCCACCAGAAAGAATAGGAGGAAATCACCATCTCCTCCTAAGGAAGTTGAAGAAGGTAGTTCTGAAAATTCAGATAGGGGTTCAGTCAGCAGTGATTCAGATGCAGACTTTGCTGCATTCACTAGGCAATTTCAAAGGTTCTTGAAAAAGAAGCAATGGAAGTCTAGGCCTTCATCATCACAGCAAGTAGATGACTATTATCAGAAAAGAAGGTCATCCAGGAAAGAGAAAAGCAGGTCAAAGCCCAGCAAAGCCACTACTTCAAAGATTGTCTGCTATTGTTGCAATAGGCCTGGACATGTAGTGGCTGAGTGTCCTGACAAAAGGAAGGAATCTTCAGAAAAGAAGAAGACTTATCAGAAAGGCAAGAAGGAGAAATCCTTTGTAGCAAAGAAAGATAAAAGTCTGTCAGACCAGTCAACTTCAGAATCAGGATCTGAAGCTGAAGCATATATTGGATTATATGCTGCATCTGAGGAAGAGGAGTTTATGCAGTTGCTAGACTCCATCAATGAACATCAATGCATGGGTTTGATGACTAGATCAGAAGAGGACCTATGCCAGAATCAGTCTGGTCCTAATGAGGTAAACAGTCTTTCCAGTACATTTGTTTGTAGTACAAGTGAAGAATCAGCTACATCTGCATCAAGTGATGAAGATGCATCTGGATCTGAAGGAGATGTCTATCAATTGATAGACAAGTATGGGGACTTGTTGCAGGCCCTTAAGAAAAGCAAGAACCTGGTTAAATCACAGGCTTAGGAAATTGCTGATCTAAGGGTTACAACAGCTGAGTTAGAAAAAGTCCTTGATCAAAAGTTAGCTGAAATTGCCAAGCTGAAAAATATAACTATTATTCAGATGGGCACAATTAATTATACTAATGATCAAGTAAAGAGTCTGGAGGACAGACTTAGAATTGAAAGGGATTTAGTGGCTAGTTACTCTAAGCCAAAATCTGTCTTACCCTTGATAGATGAATTTGTCACTCAGAAGGGTAAGGCTGGATTAGGATTTAAGGGTAACTCCAGGGCTAGCAGATTCAAAAAGAAAGGCAAAGCCCCTATTCAGCCACTAAACCTTTCAGTCCCCATAAGGTTTGGTAAGAAGAAAGTGCCTTCTAACATATATGATCATGAAGACATTCAGGATCATATCAAGACAAATGTTCTGAAGAACAAGGGTGTTAAGGCAAGCAGGCCTACCTATGGTCATAAGCCCTATGGTTTTAAGAAACCAGTAGGAGAAGTTGCAACAGCACCAGCAATGAACAGAAATGCTTCTGACAAGGATGTATCTAGATCTAGATACAATAAGTTTGAATGTTGGTGCTGTGGCAAGAGGGGTCATTTTGCATTGGACTGCTGGTATAACACAAGTGTTATAAAGAATAAGAGTCTACCTGTTAGAAGAGGTTATGATAACTTTATTAAGGCTAACCTGAACCAAGGACCCAAGACTTACTTGGGTTCTAAGGGTAAGTAATTCTGTATTGCAGGTGAATCCAAGTTACCATGCCCCTATATGGTACTTGGATAGTGGTTGTTCCAGGCACATGACTGGAACAAAGGGGCTGCTGAAGGAGTATTCATCTGTCAAAGATGGACATAAAGTGATCTTTGGTGGATCTGAAAAAGGAGTCATCAAAGGATTTGGTAACATCTCTTCAAACCTAATTACTATCACCCAAGTGGCCTATGTAAAAGGTTTGAAACATAATCTAATAAGCATAAGCCAGCTGAGTGATCTAGGATATGACATTTCATTTGGTAAGGATGGATGTCATATCAAAAGGTCAAGTGATCAAGAGATCATATTGACTGGGTATAGGAAGAGAAATGTGTATTGCCTTAATTTTGAATGTGAGAATAAGGCATCCCCCATTTGTCTTGTAGCTGATGACAATGCTTCTCATTGTGTTAAGTGGCACAAGAGATTGGCTCATCTAAACTACAAGACAATTGGCCAACTCTTTAGTAAAGAACTAGTGAGGAATGGGCCTCAAGTTAAGTGTATAAAGGAAGGGGTATGCTCAGCTTGTCAAAAGGGCAAGCAGACAAAAACCTCATTTCAAAGCCTTGAAATCAAGGATTCTGTGAGGTGCTTATACCTCTTGCATATGGATCTTTTTGGTCCTATGTCAGTTCACAGTCTAGGAAGGAAGGTCTACACACTAGTGGTGGTAGATGACTATTCTAGATTTACATGGGTGTTCTTTCTGAGACAAAAATCTGAAACCCCAAGTGTATTATTTAAGTTTGTAAAGCAAATTCAGAATGAACTGAACAGTACAGTGGTCAAAATCAGAAGTGACCATGGTACTGAGTTTCAATCTGAAAGCATGACAAACTTGTGTATAGACTTTGGGATTTTCCAAGAGTTCTCCTCACCTAGAACACCTCAGCAAAATGGAATTGCTGAAAGAAAGAATAGATCATTAATTGAAGCTGGTAGAACTCTATTGAGTGACACCTCTCTCCCAGAATATTTTTGGGCTGAGGCAGTTAACACTGCTTGTCATGTCATCAATAGGGCTTCTATCACCAAAAGCCACAGGAAGACTCCCTATGAGATTGTGAAAGGCAGAAAACCAAATCTATCCTATTTTAGGATCTTTGGCTGCAAGTGCTATATACTTAACAATGGTAAGTCTTATTTGACTAAGTTTGCTGCCAAATCCCAGGATGGGATATTTGTTGGGTACAGCACAAATAGTAAGGCCTATAGAGTCTTCAACTTAACTACTCAAGTTGTTGAAGAATCTGTGCATATTGTATTTGATGAAACAAGATTGATCAATTGTGAATTGTCTTGTAGATCAAATGACTCAACAGGTATAAGCAAGAAGATGGACAAGCTCTCCATTGCTGAAGCTTCAAAGGAAGAGGGAGCATTGGAAAATGAAGGCTGCTGTCCAGGGGGAGTACAAGAGATAATGGAAGCTGATGAAAACCAAGAGGAACAGCAGAATGAAGAAGCTGGAGATGCTCAACCTGAAGGGAATCTACCTCCAGCTATAAGATATCTAAGAGATCATCCTACTGATCAGATAATTGGTGATCCAAGACAAGGAGTGCAAACTAGAAGCAGAAATCAAAGCACAGTTTTGCATTCTAGTTTCTTGTCTCAAATGGAACCTAAGAAGTTTGAAGAAGCTATCCAAGACCAGCACTGGATTGATGCTATGCAAGAGGAGCTGAATCAGTTCAGAAGGTGCAAGGTCTGGGAGCTTGTTCCTAAACCAAGAGGCCACAACATAATTGGGACTAAGTGGATCTATAGGAACAAGCTAGATGAAAGTGGAATAATAATAAAGAATAAAGCAAGATTGGTTGCAAAAGGATACAGGCAGGAAGAAGGGATTGACTTTGATCAAACCTTTGCTCCAGTAGCAAGGCTGGAGGCAATCAGAATGTTCCTTGCCTATGCAGCCTACCAAGACTTCAAAGTATACCAGATGGATGTAAAGTCAGCATTTCTGAATGGTGATCTTAAAGAAGAAGTATATGTAGAGCAGCCATCAGGTTTTGTAGATCCTCTTAAACCTGATTCTGTGTACAAGCTTAGGAAAGCTTTGTATGGGTTAAAACAAGCTCCAAGGGCTTGGTATGAAACCCTGTCTACCTTCCTCATTGAGAATAAATTCTCAAGAGGAAAGATAGACAAAACTCTATTCCTTAGGGAATCCAAAGGAAAGATCATCTTAGTTCAGATCTATGTTGATGACATAATCTTTGGATCTACTGAAAACAACCTTTGTAAAAAGTTTGCCAAACTTATGCAAGGGAAGTTTGAGATGAGCAGTATGGGAGAACTTAAGTTCTTCTTGGGACTCCAAGTAAGACAGACTGATGATGGATTGTCCATATCCCAGTCTAAGTTCACCAAGGAATTAATTAAAAAATATGGTATGGAGTCATCCTCCTCCATGAGAACTCCTATGGGCACAAGTATGCCAATATGCAAAGATGAGGCAGGTAAACCTGTTGATGAATCATTGTATAGAGGAATAGTTGGGTCACTACTATATCTCACTGCTAGTAGACCTGACATTATGTATGCAACATGTGTCTGTGCTAGGTACCAAGCCTGCCCTAAAGAATCTCATTATACTGCAGTAAAAAGGATTCTGAGATATCTAAAGGGCACTCCTACTCTAGGTCCTTGGTACCCTAGGAATAGAGATTTTCAACTAACAGGCTATTCAGATGCAGATTTTGCAGGATGTAGAGAGGATAGAAAGAGTACTACAGGTACTTGTCAATTCCTGGGAGGAAGACTAATATCTTGGAGTAGTAAAAAACAGACTAGTGTGGCAATTTCCACAGCTGAGTCAGAGTATATTGCTGCAGGAAGCTGCTGTGCACAGCTATTATGGATGCAGCATCAGCTTAAAGATTATGGTATTCAGGTAAGTAGAACACCCCTTTTATGTGATTCTAAGAGTGCTATTTCTATTGCTAATAATCCAGTTTCTCATAGTAGAACTAAGCATATAGAAATCAAATATCATTTTCTTAGAGAACATGTAGAGAAAGGTGACATCTCATTGGAATTTGTAAAAACAGATTATCAAATAGCAGATGTATTTACTAAGCCTTTAGATGAAACCAAATTCAATAAATTCAAAATTGAATTAGGTATGTTAACCATTGATTAATGTATTAAACAAAATCATTAACAATGCTATTGAAATGGTTAATAAGTAAGTAAAAGTAGTAACAACAATAATCAAGTGTTAAAAAGGACACATTGAAGTTACAGAAATTGGCTAAGTAAGAATGTGTCGACACATTCAGTAATAATGTGTCGACTCAGAGAAATTATGTCGACAAGTCAGAAATATTGTGTCGACACAGAGAATATGTGTCGACACTTAAGAGTTTTATTGTCGACTTAACCAGGAATGTAATGTCGACTCAACCAGAATTATGGTGTCGACACTTACAAAATATGTGTCGACACTTGTCCTTAGTGTCGACACAGAATTTCTGTCTTTCTACTATATATCCAAGGTGTCGACATAACCACAAATTGGTGTCGACACATAGTAGACTAAAGAAATGTCGAGATTAATAGAAGCTTGTGTCGACACATTCCGTCTGTGTCGACACATTTAGACTGTCTTTGGCGCCTTTTGAACTTCTTTCAACAGAAGCTATAATAGGTCAAAAAGCTCTTTGTGTCGACACGCTTTCAAGGTTTTCGAAACTCAAACCCTGTGTCGACAGTCTTTCTTTCTCTCTTCTCTCAAGCTTTCTCGACACAACGATGGCGCCAAGGATTGAAGACAATGTTAATGAAGGGTATGAGTTGGTGCGCCAGGCGTTTGCAGAGGCGCCGCCTGATGTTCAAGGAGTTATCACCCTTCTCTCTGCATCAGGGTTAGAATTCATTGTCTCAGAACCATCCAAGATCTGGAAGAAGGAGGTGCACGAGTTCTTTATCTCTGCATCAGTCCATTCAACTGGCCTCAAGATTAAGTCTACAGTTCAAGGGAGTAAGATCAAGATTAACCAAAGAAGTATAAGAAAAATCTTCCACTTGAAAGTAGTTGAAAATGAAGAGGAAGTTCCTATCTCCAGGACAAGGGAAGCCCTTCAATGGTGTGGACTGGACCAAGGATTGAAGATTGGAGCTGCCTTCAATAGGAAGGGAATGAATCAGCAAGGGAAGTTCTTGTCTGAGATAGTTGGGAAGGTAATCCTCTGCAAGACAGGTGGACATGATAGGATTTCTGCCTATATGTTCAGCCTGATGACCAGGATAGTATTTACTATTCCTACTGATTGGTCAGGAGTGCTCTTTGACAAGATCAAAGAGGGAATCAAGAAGCCTAACATGGCTAGGATCATGAGCCTGTACTTCAATGGAGTAATTCCTGAAGTGATGCAGCAGCTGCAGGGGAGCAAGATTAACCATATGAGAAGAATGGATATGAGACTATTCACCAGGTGGGATAGGGTGCTGTCAAAGGATGTGCCTGAAGAGAACAGGCCAGACACCCCTGTGCAATCCCCTACACCAAATCAAGAATCTGACCAAGTACAAGAAGGGACACAGCTTGACTCAACTGTGGTCCAGGAAGTATCAACACCTGCACAGATGCAGGGGGAGCAAGTTTCCACTTCTGCTCCAAAGGTATCTACACCTGCTTAGGTATAGGAGGAGCTAATGTATTTTAACTTTAAAAGACATTGCTCTTATTCTTATTACTGCACAGGTTCAGGGGGAGCTAGTGTCCACACCTACACCTGCCACTACAAATATTGAGGTGCAAGTCCAAGAGGTAGCACAGTTAAACATATCTCCAGATTTAACTGCTGCAAAAGTGACCACTCAACTGGAATTTACTATGGAAGAGTTATTCCCAGATGTTGATACAGCTACTGATAGAATAGAAGAGGTTCAAGATGTTGAGCAGCCTCTTGACATAGAGCTAGAACAAGGAGTGGAAAAAGTTCAAGAGATTGAGAAAGTACAAGAAGTAGAGGAGGAGCAAAGAATTGAGGGGGAGCCTCTACATGTTGAAACTGAGCAACATGGCACTGAAGCAGATAGAGTTAACATAGAGAGTACTTCTGAATCTGAGACTGAAGAAGCCAGGTTGGCTAAGAAAAGAAAACTGGTTGTATTTAAAAGAAGAAGCAAGACTTATAGGCAGGCTTTACAGACAATACCTCCACCTCCACCTCCTGAAGTTGATTATAACAAGTTCTTGGTGGATTTACAGGTGAAATTGGATGACCACAGGGTGGCCATTGAGAAATATGTTGATGAAAGAAACAAAACTCTGCAGTTTGACTTAGCCCAAGATATCAAATCTATCCAATTTCAAGTCAACTTGAATAAAACTGAAATGACAGATTGCTTCCACAAGGGTGGCAATGCTGTAGTTTATCTGGCTAAACAACAGCAGGCTATCTCTACAAAGGTGGATGATATTGTTTTGAAGCAAGGTTATGTTCTGGAAAATCAAATAAGAATGAATGACAATTTAACTGAATCTCATAATGAGATCATTCAAGAGGTGAAGAAGATTGTTCCAGGGATGCCTGCAGATAAAGCCAAAGAAATGGCAGAGTTTGATAAGAATTTTCAGGCTGCAATTGCATCTGTTAAGACTGCCATCACAACCTCTCAACAGGAAATATCTGAAAAGCTTCAAAGATTAAGACCATTTTTCAAGGAGGGAGTGAATTATTTGGATGGCCAAATAAGATTTCAGAAAGAAGATCTTAGAGATCATGTATTAAGAGAAGCCATAAAGGGGGAGAGGATGCTAATTCATGCAGGCTCTGAGCATGCCAAATGGGTGACCAATAGCATAAGAGCCACATTGGGATATCCACCATTGTGTGATGATAACATGGTGGCTGAGTCAGGATTACAAACAGGACTACTTGAAGGTGACCAACCTGAGGTTGCCCAAGTCATATACCCCCCTCCAGATTTTGATATATTGGATCAGCAAGTGCAATATATGTATAGTCCTTCAAAGGAAGTTGTAAATGTTATCTTTGGAAAGGTTGATAAGCCTGAGGTAAATTTGCAAGATCAGCAAGATGCTCTACTGTCAAAGAAAAGATTTAGAGAGCAGGCTGAGCTGAAGCCAGATTTTGAGCAGTGGAGTCCTACTTCCAGAAATATAATACTCACTGCATGGAAAGCTGTCAAAGATCAAGTTCATGAAAGGGGCAAGTGGTACAATGAGCAGGAATGGCAGAAGTATGAGGCAAGACAAGAAGCCATTGTACAATTCAGAAGGAAAGCTAAGATGGGAAGACTTCCAACTGATGCTATGGAGCCAAGCAAATACTTCCCAAAGCCTTTTCACTATTTTGAAAGGCAAAGGCTCAAGGAAGAAGCTAAGAAGAAAGCTGATCTTAAAGGAAAAAAGATGGCTGAAGAATCAGAAGCTCCTGTGACAGCTAAAATTAAATCTGGCCAAGGGATTGTTATTAGAGAGCCTAATCAATCCTGATAATGTTTAGTTCTTTCATAATGTTTTGTAATGATGTAATCTGTCAAAGAAAAACCATGTAATCAAACATTACCCAGTAATAAACAAAATTTTGTTAAATCTGTGATAGATTGTTTTATCCATGATGTTCTTATTATTTTGTTTATAATTAAGTATCCCTGTGTATTGTCATATATCATCATTTTATACTATTTATAAATGGTGTATATCATTGGCTATAAGGGTTATGACTTCTCCAAATAGGGGGAGATTGTTGGGTACATTGGAAAATGTGTACCTGATTTGAAGAAGCCCAACCTAGCTCAATGATATACATCATGTTGTATTTGATGTAGTTTTGAGTTGACATGTGCAGGAAAAGAAATGTTAAAGTTTACAGAAAAATTCTAAGTCCAAGTGTCGACACAAAGGAAAATGTGTCGACACATAGAAGAAAGTTGTCGACACAACACTGGGAAAATGTGTCGACACAGAAGAAGTAAGTCGACACTACTCTGGGAAAAAGTGTCGACACATAACATAGTCGATCTCAACACTGGGAAAATGTGTCGACACAGAAGAAGTAAGTCGACACTACTCTGGGAAAAAGTGTCGACACAGAAGGAAAGCGTCGACCTCAACATTGAAAAAAAATGTCGACACAGAAGAACATAGTCGACCTCAAGGAATATAGTCGACCACAAGTTTGTCTACAACAGCAGAATGTGTCGACACATTGTGATTGAGTCGACACATTGAAGCAGAGTTAAAAGAAGACTGTGTCGACACCTGAAGGCTAAGTCGACACTTACTGAAGTTAAGATTCTACAACAACTGTGTCGACACACAGGACTTGTGTCGACACACTGAAGAGTCAAGATCAAATTGTTTGCAGAAGAAGCCGTGTCGACTCAAAGGCAACTTAGTCGACATCACTGAAGGCAGTGTCGACACCAAAGTCAATTGTGTCGACACAAATAGACAGATGGTCTCGACACTTTCTGACAGACTGTCTCGACACACTGTGGTTCAAGACTAAGGCACAGGACTTGTTGAAGACTTGACAGCTGTGGGTTGCCACCGGTTAACTGAAGCTGTCAGACTTGTCAGAGAACTGTTAGAAACCGGATCAGCCGGTTACCATGAAGGAAGTCTATAAATAGACATATTCAGAAGAAGGAAATAACCTTCTCAACATTGAAGAAATTCTTAACTCCAGAACTTTTGAAGAAGGATTCCGATCCAAATCATTTCAAGAAAGTGCAAGGCACTTAAGAAGATCTTCTCAAGAAGATCTAAGAAGACTATCTAAGGATAGATCTAAGAAGAGTTCTAACCAGAATTCTGAAGAATCATTCAAGTGCTGATAGAGAGAGATCAAGTCAGAATTTGAAGAAGAAGAAAGAATCCACCAGTGGATTATCAAGAAGCTGTTTGGAATCAACTCAGCTAAGTACATTTTCAAGAAGCTTTGAAGAAGGCTAAGAAACAGTTGATTGCATCAGCTGATTAAGAATTGTCATTGCCTTTTCTCTCTCAATTTGGCAAGACAAATTTAAAAACAATCTTTTCTATATTTCTGTAGGATCTGTTTATACAGATCTGAGTTGTAAGCCTATGTTATAAAGGCTGAGTGTAGGAGTGTTGAACTCTGAGTGGTAGGGCTGATTGCCTGAGTGTAGGAGAAGGATATTCTCTGAGTTGTAGGCCTTGGGGCAAGGCTGAGGTAGGGCAGTTGTGCCTGAGTTGTAGGAACCAGTTGGGTTCTGAGTTGTAAGATCTATTGATCTGAGATAAGTGGAAGTTTGGCCGAATCTAGCATACTGCTAGATAGGTGAAGGGGGAAAGTGGATGTACCCAGACCTTGGGGAACCACTATAAAACATAGTGCAATCTGTGATGTGTTGTTTTCTGTGATTGCTGTGTTTTTGTATTAGTTAATAAATTGAATTCTGTCTAGAAGTTTTAGAAAAAGAAGCAGGACCTATTCACCCCCCCCTCTAGGTGTTTTAGGCTGCCTTGAAAGTTAAACTATCAGAGGTGGTTCTAGATCTCAGATTCGTGGATATTTCTCTAGTCGTCTTCTACATTTTCTGATCAAGCCGAAGTTCCTAAAGAAGAAGACAGATCCAGATCTGAGATTGTTGTTTTGATTTTTGTTTTCAAACCAAATTTCATTGTAGGAGATTCTTCTCCGAGACTTGTAGGAAGTTTTGTCTTCCGAGTTTTTGTAGATCCGTTTTGGGATCGAGATTTGTAGGAACGTGGTTCCGAGGTGTAGGATTGTTTTCAATCCGAGATAGTGGAGTAGCCGAGTCTAGTAATTTGCTAGATCGGTGAGGAAAGTGGACGTACCCAAGATTGGGGAACCACTATAAATCTCTTGTCTTCTGTGATTGCTTGATATTTGCTGTGTTAGTTTTTAATTCCGCATTTGACACGCTTTCACCTATTCACCCCCCTCTAGGTGATTTAGGCTAACAACTCTGACCTCTCAATTGGTATCAGAGGGAGGTTGATCGTTAAAAGGTTAACACCTTGATCTTATCCTTCTAAGTTGTTCTCTGAAAAGTATCAAGCATGAGTAAGACCAAGGATTTTGCTAAACTCCCTATCTGCACCAAGAACAACTTTCCTATGTGGAAGGAAAGAGTAAAGTTCTTCATGGAAGCAGTAGATCCCCGGATCTTCATGATTGTTGAAGAAGGTCCCCACATTCCTATGACTGCATCCACCATAGATCCCACCAAGCAAGTTCCCAAGAAGCTGATGGATCTAGATAAGGATGAGATTGCACTTGTCTCTCTGGACAAGAAAGCCAAAAATATTATAGCAAGTGCAGTGGATGACTCAATGCTGCAAAATCTGATTCATTGCCAGTCTGCCAAGGAGATGTGGCAATCCCTTGTGACTCTAATGGAAGGCACTGAAGAAGTGAGGGATGATCGGAGATCCCTTCTGAATCAAAAGTATGAAGCCTTCCGGCAAAGTCATAAGGAAGCCATAGCTGACACCTTTGAGAACTTCTTCAAGATAGTAAATGGCCTAAGAGTGTATGGCCGTGTCTTCACCAACGGGGAACTCAATGACAAATTCTTAAGATCCCTAACCAAGGAATGGGATAATAAGGTATGTGCCATTCGGGAGTTTGGAAGGTTAGCTGAGACGGACCCGCAGAATCTGTTCGGAAAGCTTATGTCTTACGAGCTGCAAATCAACTCAAGAAAAGCTGAAGAAGAGACAAGCAGGTCTGCATCCAAGGAGAAGTCTGTCGCTCTAAAGGCAGATAGCTCAAGGAAGATAAAGGCTAGCTCTCCTGCCCCAGTTCCTGAGGTTGATGAAGAAGAATCATCTGAGCCTAGCTCATCTGGCTCAGAACTATCTGATGGAGAGTTCTCCCTACTCTCAAGGCAGTTCAAGAAATTCTTGAACAAGAAGAAGCAATGGAGAGGCAAGGATGCCTCATATAGAAGATCACGACATGACAGTGATCATCGGAAGAAAGGCTCAAGTAGCCATGACAGGTATAATCCTAAACCGAACAAACAGATTTCTACTGACATCATTTGTTATTGCTGCAATAAGCCAGGTCACGTCATCGCCGATTGCCCTCACAAAAAGAAAGAGGGTGGAAGAAGAGAGGAAAAGAAATCCTCACACCCCAAGAAGAGGACAGAGAGAAGCCTAGTAGCCAAGAAGTGCAAAACTCTCAGCGACTCTGACTCATCTGAGTCGAGTGAAGAAGAGGAAGCTTACTTTGGGCTCATGGCTCATTCGGATGATGAACAAGTCCCCCAGTTTACTGGGGAGGTAAAATCTCACACTCCTCTCTCTGATTCTGAAAATGACAATGAGCAAGAGGGATATTCCTCTGAAGATGAATCTGAACTCATGGGACAGTATAAGGAACTACTCACCGCTTACGAGAAATGTCGTAGAATGGTGAGAAGTCAAGCCAAAGAGATCAATTCTCTACAGGCTAGTGAGAGCAACTTGAGAGAAGAAGTCAATAGGACTAACTCTCTTCAAGAGAACCTAAATGAAGCTATGGAGGAATACAATAAAGCTCTCAAGCACCTCGACCTTAAAGAGGAAATCATCAAAGAACTGGAAAAACAGCTCGAGGCTGAAAAGAAGCTTGTTGAGAGCTTCTCTAAGCCTAAGACAGTTCTTCCAATCGTTGCTGAATTCTCTGCTAAGGCCAAGGGTGCTGGTTTAGGCCACATTGGATCTTCTAGTAAATCCTCTAGGAGAAACAAGGCCAAGAGGAAGAATAAGGCTGCCCGGAAGGCTCTAGCTGAGGAAAAAGGGAAAGCTCCCTTGGAACCTGTTGTGTTCAAGAAAGTTATCTTTCCCACGAACGAACTCGATTATGAGTCCACCTATGGACACTTTTCTAGGCCGATCCCTGAGAAGCCTAAGTCAAGATACCAAGGTTGGACTCGTCCTCGTAACTTTGGCGAGAGTGTCTTCAAGGCACCTTATGAGGAGATTCAGCTTCAAAGCTATGGACCTTATGCTCATGGTCATAATCTCAAAAAGACACCAAAAGTAAAACCCATTGTAGAAAAGCCCATGAAGGAGAAGACCTCATGTAACTGCCATCATCATGAAGTCTCCTCCTCCAAGAGTAAAGCTCCTGCCAGACCGTCATTCCAGAAAGTCAAGCAGGACTACACAAGGCAAAGATACAACAGGTTCAACTGTTGGTGCTGTGGCAGAATTGGTCATTTTGCCAGTGATTGTTGGTTCAATCCTGAAAATGCTGCAACCCCTAAGGTTAGCAACGTGAGAGTGACCACTCATAAGGCTAATACTCGTAGGGGGAGTATTCTAACTCGAGACCAAGGACCCAAACTTGTTTGGGTTCCTAAGGCTAAATGATTGTAATTGCAGGTATGTCCAAAGGCCACCAAAATGCCAATCTGGTACTTGGACAGTGGATGTTCTCGGCATATGACCGGGACAAGGAGCCTACTACTAAACTACACCTCAGTCTGCGACGGACCAAAGGTCATCTTTGGAGGTTCAGATCGAGGAATCACTAAAGGCTATGGTATGATTTCTAACGGTAGCGTATCCTTCTCGAATGTAGCCTATGTTGAAGGATTGGAACACAATCTCATCAGCATAAGCCAACTATGCGACAAAGGATACGTAGTTGAATTTCATGCTGACAAGTGTTTGATAAAGTCGGTTAGCAATATGGAAACTATTTTATCAGGCACTCGAAGCAGAAATATTTTCTGTTTAAATTTTATTTGTATAGACTCTTCGACACCAGTGTGTCTTTTGGCAAAAAGTAGTGCATCTCTTGCTGACCAATGGCACAAGAGACTAGCACATATTAATTTCAAAACTATTAATAAATTATTCTCTCAAAACTTAGTGCGTGATGCACCCAAGGTCAAGTGCGTTACAGACAGTCCTTGTCACGCTTGTATCAAAGGCAAGCAAACAAGAAGCTCGTTCAAAAGCATAACAGGCAAGGATTCCAATAGAAGTTTACAGCTTCTTCATATGGACTTGTTTGGTCCACTGCAGGTTAGAAGTTTGGGAGGTAAGGAATATACGTTGGTTATTGTGGATGATTACTCGCGCTTTGCGTGGGTGTTCTTTCTGAAACACAAGTCAGATACCTTCGGTATTTTCACTAACTTTGTCAGGCAAATCCAGAATGAATACAACTGTTCCGTAGTCAAAATCAGAAGTGACAATGGAACGGAATTCAAGTCTGGAGCCATGACAGAATTTTGTGAAAGTCAAGGTATCTTTCATGAGTTTTCCTCTCCCCGCACACCACAGCAAAATGGAGTGGCTGAGAGAAGGAACAGAACACTCATAGAGGCTTGTCAGACCATGTTGAGTGATGCCTCACTTCCGGAGTATTTCTGGGCTGAAGCCGTCAACACCGCTTGTCATGTGCAAAATCGAGCACTCATCAACAAAGACCATGATAAGACTCCTTACGAACTTCTAAAAGGCAGGCAACCAACCATTTCATACTTTAGAATCTTTGGTTGTAAGTGCTTCGTACTTAACAATGGCAAGTATCACACTACAAAGTTTAGCGAGAAAAGCTTTGAAGGTATTTTCGTAGGTTATAGTAGCCATAGTAAGGCCTATAGAGTTTTCAATAGAAAAACTCTGGTTGTGGAAGAGTCGATACATCTTGTATTTGATGAGACGAGTCTGTTGCAAAGCAACTCGTCTAGTGTGCCTATTGTAGATGCAGGTACAAAGTTGAAAGAACTCAGCCTGGATGAACCTATTAAAGATAAAGATGAGACGTTCATCAAGGTCCCCTCTACAACTACCTTTGGAGAGGGAGATGATCAAGATGAAGAAGACATCCCAGCTGAAGATATAACTCCAGTGGCTGAAGAGATCCCAGATGCAAGGACTTTAGAGTTTAGACACTTGAAGGATCATCCTGTTGACCAAATCATAGGAGATCCTCGGGATGGTGTCAGAACTCGTCGAGGTACAACTAACGAGAATTTACACTTAAGCTTTCTCTCACAGGTTGAACCAAAGAAATTTGAGGAAGCCAACTCCGACGCATCCTGGATTCTAGCCATGGAAGAAGAATTAAACCAGTTTAAAAGATGCAAAGTCTGGACACTTGTTCCTAGACCCAAGCATAAGAACGTCATCGGGACAAAATGGGTCTACCGGAACAAGATGGATGAAGACGGAACAATTATAAAGAATAAAGCCAGACTTGTCGCCAAGGGATATCGTCAAGAGGAAGGGATCGACTTCGACCAAACTTATGCTCCAGTAGCAAGACTGGAGGCAATCAGGTTATTTCTTGCCTACGCTGCACTTAAGGGCTTTACCGTCTATCAAATGGACGTGAAGTCCGCCTTCCTAAATGGTAACATTAAGGAAGAAGTGTACGTAGAGCAACCCCCAGGTTTTGTTGATCCAACCCTTCCTAACTATGTGTATTTATTACAAAAAGCACTATATGGTCTCAAGCAAGCCCCTCGGGCTTGGTATGAGACGCTATCTACCTTTCTTCTTGAGAACAAGTTCACGAGAGGAAAGATAGATAAGACATTATTTCTTAGGGAAATAAAAGGCAAGATTTTGCTAGTGCAAATCTATGTCGACGACATCATTTTTGGCTCTACAGATAACAACCTCTGCAAGAAGTTTTCTAAACTTATGCAAGGGAAGTTTGAAATGAGCAGTATGGGAGAGCTGAAGTATTTCTTAGGGCTACAAGTGAAACAATCTGAGGATGGAATTTTCATCTCTCAGACCAAGTTCACCAAAGAGCTGCTTAAGAAATTCGGAATGGAGAATGCAACCTCTATGAGGACTCCAATGGCCTCAGCTATGTCTCTGGACAAGGACGAGAAAGGGAAACCTTTTGATGAAACCAAGTACAGAAGCATAATTGGGTCCTTGCTCTACCTTACTGCGAGTAGACCAGATATAATGTTCTCGACATGTGTATGTGCTAGATTTCAGGTGAACTCTAAGGAATCTCACTACATCGCTGCAAAGCGAATCTTGAGATACCTCAAAGGAACACCAAATCTTGGCTTATGGTACCCAAGAAGTAATGATAGTGAACTAATTGGATTTTCAGATGCAGATTTTGCAGGAAGCAAAGACGACAGGAAAAGCACCTCCGGGACTTGCCAATTCCTCGGAAGGAGACTCATTTCCTGGAGCAGTAAGAAGCAAAACTGTGTAGCCATCTCAACGGCTGAATCAGAGTACATCTCTGCAGGGAGCTGTTGTGCACAGCTTTTGTGGATCAAGAATCAGTTTGAAGATTACAACATGAAGTTCCAGAACATTCCACTGTTCTGTGACTCTTCCAGCGCAATTGCAATAGCCAACAACCCAGTCTCCCACAGTAGGACCAAGCACATAGAGCTTCGCTACCATTTCATCCGGGAGCATGTGGAAAATGGAGATATAGATCTACAGTATGTCTCCACAGACAGGCAAGTTGCAGATATCTTCACCAAGCCGCTGGATGAGTCCAAGTTTTCATTCTTCAAAACTGAGCTTGGACTGCTTAACAAAGAAGACCAATGATGGACTCAGAAATTTAGAAGAGGTCATAAATGTTGGATACTCTGAGGTACATTTCTTTTGTGTGTTTAGTGAAAATTCCTTCAAGAAATTTGAGACTCGAGAATAGTTACATTTACACGAGTGAAATAGTGAATACTCGAGTAACAAGTCAAATATACTCGAGTAATCAAATCAATACTCGTGTATGCATTCTTTACACTCGAGTATGAAAAGTCTTCAGAATTTAATACTCGTGTATTGAACTTCATATACTCGAGTAATCAGATTGATACTCGTGTATGAATTTCTTATACTCGAGTATGGAAAAATCCGTCTAGACTCAATACTCGTGTATACTCAGTCCATACTCGAGTATATGTTAAGGATTACTCGTGTATGCCGTAAACTTCTCTCGTGTAATCGGATTTCTCTGGAATTTTTCAAACTCTCTATTCGCACAACTAAATTGCCGCCTCTTCAGGTATATCTTTATACTTAATTCGTTTTAAACCTAATTAGAATTATTTATATATATATATTCAAAACGACAAAGTCCTTTCCACTTCTCATTCACTCGAGTAGCCGCCGGCTGTTCGTATTCCCGAAACCCTGTTCTTCGTCTTCCGTCGCCGCAGATTTCCGTCTTCCTCATTGCAGAATCGCTGATGGCTCCTCCCTCCTCCAAGTTTGGAATCGGCTCGGAATTAGTGACTGATGGCATAGAAGATATCTCCGATGATTTCAAGAACCTTCTCATTCTCCTGGATACGGCCGGATTAACCTTCGTTCTTCAAGAACCTTGCCGCCTTTTGCTTTCTGATGTTGAAGAGTTCTACAAAAACTTGAAGATTAGGCACAATGGTACAGTTCTGAAATCAAAGGTAAGGGGAGTTGATGTTCGGTTAGATAAAACCTCTGTCGCCACTCTGCTTCGGATGCCAGTGGTCGACGAAGAAGATGATTTAGACAAGGCAGATGCCGACCGCACCTCCTTATTCTGTGGTCGAGATCCAGAAGGTGGAGGTGAAACCCTGAACCGCTCTCTGTTCAATCCGGAAGGGAAGTTTCTAGTTGACATCATTGCCAAAATCCTCTGGTGCAAGACTTACTCCATTCGAGATGTATCACAAAATCTTTTTGATGTTATGCAAGCTATTGTCTGCAGGAAGAAGTTTCAGTTTGGAATGATGATACTAGATAAGATCAAAGAAAGCGTCAAACATCCCAGCTTTGCCAGGATTATCTCCCTCCTCATCCATGAGATAAATCCTACAGTGTTTGACTTCTCTAAAGGGACTCCTCTTCACCACATGAAGAAAGTCTCAATATCATCCATTCAGAGGTATGACCTCAAGATCATGAACTCTGCCCAAACCTCCAGACAGCAAGCTGTCATCAGGACCCCATCTCCTCCTCAACATCAAATTGCTGACACTCTGGGTGCAGCAATTGAGGGGGAGCCTGCCTCTTCTCTACCTC
Source organism: Platanthera zijinensis (assembly GCA_039513925.1). Lineage (NCBI taxonomy): Eukaryota > Viridiplantae > Streptophyta > Magnoliopsida > Asparagales > Orchidaceae > Platanthera > Platanthera zijinensis. The sequence goes on along the minus strand of CM077083.1, from coordinate 121,428,797 downwards.
AGAATCAGGTCTCTTCACAATCAGTAATTCCAGAAACAGAAGAAGTAAGAATTCCTACTCCTCCAATCTCTCCTCCTCCAGCAGATATTCAATCAGCAAATCCAGACTCAGAGATTCCAGACTCAGCAGCCCTTCTGTCTACAGCTGAGGATATCAACAAACTCATTGATGAGCTCAGCTCAGATGCCCCTCTCTTCCAAAATGACTCAGCCGCTAAGTCTCCAGTTCAGTCTCCTGCAAGAACCCCAGCTCCATCTCCTGAAAGATCTCCAGTCCAATCTCCTGAGAGTGAGCCCAGTATATCAGCTCATATTCTCCTGTCTGATGATGAGATGTCTCCAGAACCTGTGGAGGCACCTCTGAGGACTTTGAATTTCTCCATGCCCTCTCTCCTACCCTCAGAAGAAGATGTTGACACAGTTCCATTCAAGAGAGCAGTCAGCTCAGTGGTGATCTCAGAAATCCCTCCCTGGACTGCTTCTGCTTCTGCTTCTGCTCTTGCCCCTGCTGCCTCAGCTCCTGAACAAACCTCAGCTCCCTCCTCTTCATCCTCAGATATTATCAGCAAGATAGAGCTTATGCTAAAAGAACAGAGAGATTACTTTGACGCCTCTCTGCAATCAGTAACATCCAAGGTCTCTGCTCTTGAAAAAGAGATGAGCAGAGGCTTTGCTGAGATTCAAGCAAATACTGATGAGTTAAAAAGGTTGTTCCAAATTGGAGGCAAGGCCATAGACCACACCATTACAAGCATTGGTGAACTAAGAAATCAGGCTGAGACAGTAGCTCACAACCAGCTCAAGCTAGATGAGAGAGCTGAACTGAATGTTGTGAAAGTGTGTAATGAAGTGAGCACCTTCAAAGATGAAGCCATTGCCAAGCTAAACATAGATATCAGCAAGGGGGAGAAAGTTGTAAAAGAACAAGTGGAAAAACTTCATGAGCAAGCTCAAATAGCTGTAAAGGAACAAGTTGAAACTCTCTCAAAACAGGCTCAAACTACAGTGGATGGAATTGTAAAGGAAATGAAAGCAGACATTCTCTCTCAACTTCAATCTGTAAAGTTTTATACATATGATACTGCTGTGTGGCTACATAACATGAACTTCCCCAATGCTCAGCTCAACCCAGCCATCATTCCTCAGCACCTCAATCCTCTTGAAGAGCAACCCTCTGCAGATGCCCCTGTCCAAGCTACCATTCCAGAAAGTGGTGTGCCAGTCTTCTCTCCTAGACCTGAGGGTGATCTGACTGAGCCTCCTCTCAACTACTCTGACTTGTGGCAAGATGATTTTGTTTCCAGTTCTCAAGGTCCATCTAAAAGGAAAAGAAAGTATGGTGAAGGTGCCTCTGCAAGTCGTTCTGAACCCAGAAGAGATCCAGCAATTGTTCACTCAGAGGTTTGGAGTCCAACCTCCAAATCCCTTATTCTTGATACCCTGAAATTAGTGACAGATCATGGGGAAAACAGAGACAATCATTACAGCTACTCAGAGTGGAAAGCATATGAAGCTTCACAGATTAAAATCAGACTCCATGACAGAAACTGGGGACACAACAACCCTGCTGCTCCTCCCAGGCCCAGGACCTATTTCCCAAAGCCTTACAGCTATCTGGAGAGGCAACAGCTCAAAAGGGAAAGGATGCACAAGGATGCTCCTTCATGAGTGGATCTGAGAAAGTGGAATTGGACTATTTTGTTTATGTGCTTTAAAAACATTTCCTCATATATATATATTTAATTCTGATTATGGCCATATTTTGTTTACTCTGCTTTAGTTAAGCTTATTCTCCTGTTATATGCTTGCTGTTCTTTTACTCTTAAGCAATTCACCTTAGTATAGAGAGTGCTGACATCTACAAATAGGGGGAGATTGTTGGGATTTGTCTCCACAATACCTCAGATTTGTAGGAGGTCAGACCTTGAACTAAGATGAATTAAGGTGTATTTGATGCTGTGTTTAAGTTATATGTGTGCAGGTTCTAATTGACAAGTGTAGACCAATGTCAGTCTATAATGGGTCACCAAACACAGGACCATACAATGTAATCCCTCATTGTGTGATCCAAAGTGTTGGCCCATGTATAGCCTCTCTATTGGGATACACTTCCTTCATGCACTTGGATTGATGGACAGAAGCATTGGAGCAAATTTCCTCTTAGAATTTTCCTAAGTCCTTTATACTCGAGTATTTCCTTGTTTATACTCGAGTAAGTGTTTCCTGATACTCGAGTATATATCCTGATACTCGAGTATATCTTCTGATACTCGAGTAAGTCTGTCTTTACTCGAGTAAGTGTTTTCTGATACTCGAGTAAGTCTGTTGATACTCGAGTATATCTTCTGATACTCGAGTAAGTATGTTTATACTCGAGTAAGTATTTTCTGATACTCGAGTATATACTCTGATACTCGAGTATATCTCCTGATACTCGAGTAAGCATGTTTATACTCGAGTAAGTGTTTCCTGATACTCGAGTATATACTCTGATACTCGAGTATATCTTCTGATACTCGAGTAAGTATGTTTATACTCGAGTAAGTGTTTTCTGATACTCGAGTATATCTTCTGTTACTCGAGTAAGTATGTTCATACTCGAGTAATTGATTTTTGATACTCGAGTAAATTCTTCCATACTCGAGTAATTGACTCTGATATAAACGTTTCTCAGTTATATTTTCTGATACTCGAGTTTAGCCTTTTGATACTCGAGTATATCGTCTTGATACTCGAGTATACTTTCCTATTACTCGAGTATACACTTCTGATACTCGAGTATATCATTTTTGATACTCGAGTAATACATTCTTCTCTCCTGTAATTCTCTCTTTCTATACTCGAGTATACTGCTTCTTGCTACTCGAGTAATCCATCTCTCCATACTCGTGTATATCCTTCATTACTCGAGTATCGTAGTCAACTTCTCCAGAATTATTCTAAGTCCATTTTCATCATAAGTACTTTGAATCTGTCAATTCTGATTGGTCCACGTGTCATCATTAATCAATGTTATGACCGTTGGAACCCACCTATAAATAGGTCTTTTCAGAAATGACTAATCAATCGTAATTACAGAAATATTCTTTTTAAGAAAGAGAAATTCCGTGAACCCTAATTTTCACGCCGCCGCCATTGCCGTTCACGGAAGAAGAAGAAAAGTTTGGATCGCCACCTTCGTTTTCATCGATCTTTTCTCCAGCGATCCAGAAGAAAGAGAATCACTCGATCTTGCCAAGCCTTGAAGATTCCAGATCTACTTTCTTGATCGAGGTGGTTCTAGATCTCAGATTCGTGGATATTTCTCTAGTCGTCTTCTACATTTTCTGATCAAGCCGAAGTTCCTAAAGAAGAAGACAGATCCAGATCTGAGATTATTGTTTTGATTTTTGTTTTCAAACCAAATTTCATTGTAGGAGATTCTTCTCCGAGACTTGTAGGAAGTTTTGTCTTCCGAGTTTTTGTAGATCCGTTTTGGGATCGAGATTTGTAGGAACGTGGTTCCGAGGTGTAGGATTGTTTTCAATCCGAGATAGTGGAGTAGCCGAGTCTAGTAATTTGCTAGATCGGTGAGGAAAGTGGACGTACCCAAGATTGGGGAACCACTATAAATCTCTTGTCTTCTGTGATTGCTTGATATTTGCTGTGTTAGTTTTTAATTCTGCATTTGACACGCTTTCACCTATTCACCCCCCTCTAGGTGATTTAGGCTAACAACTCTGACCTCTCAACTGATTTACGTTAAGTCCTGTTTTTCCTTTATTAATTTCGTGGGCGAAATTCTTTAAGGAGGGTAGAACTGTAACACCCCAAAATGTTGTAGGAGCGACGGGGATCACTTTTGGCCAAGACAAAGTTTTGGTGCAGGTGACACGGGCCCCGATACGGGCGTGCCGGAGGCCGTGTCGGGCGTGTCGAGCTCGGGTCGTGCGGTCGACGCTTTGGCGGTCGACGATCGTAGAAGGCTGGAACACGGCCTGGGACACGTGCGTGTCCCAGGGCGTGTCAGGCACACGGCTTGGGACACGGGCGTGTCCCAGGGCGTGTCACTTTGGGCTGTTTTCTGGGGAAGGCACACGGGCCATGACACGGGCCCTGACACGGGCGTGTCAAATTCGACACGGGCATGTCGGGTGCCGTGTCGCAGGCCGTGTCCTTCTCGGGTTGGGAAAACTGGCCGATTGCACACGGGGGGGGGGGGGGGGGCGTGACACGGGTCCCGACACGGGCGTGTCACAGGTGACACGGGCGTGTCGGAGGCCGTGTCAAAGGCCGTGTTCTGGTTTTTCGTATCGGTCGAGACGGCGAATGGGTGACACGGCCAGGCACACGGCCGTGTTGCAACCCGTGTTCGGCCCAGATTTTATGATTTCAGATCTAATCTTGGCCGTTCGTTTCCTTGACTTTGGATTCGACGGTGGGGGGCTGCTCCTGGGTGGTTTTAGCCGGGATTTAGGGTTGGGAATCCTCATTTTCTTTAGCCATTCTCTCTCTAAGAGTTTAGAGAGAAGGGAGAGAAAGGAGGAAGGAGGAGTCCAAGATCCGGCCGCCGGAGGAGCTTCGGAGATCCGAATCGCGATCCGAGTCCAGATCCGCGGAGGTGACGCCATTGTGGTGCTTTCCAACCGCATACTTTTCGATGGCGCCGCGGAAAAACGCAAGGGTAACGATTTCTCATCTTTGGGCATGTGAAGCCCTTTTTCCCTTTGCATAGGAAGCCCTCTCTCGCGAGTGAGCGAAGAGTTGGAGCGTTCCTTGGGGTAGATATGTAAAGTCCCCCTTGTGTAGAGTCCGTATGCGAAAACGGACATAGGCATTGTGTGTGAAGCCTATCCGGACAAGTAGAGCTGGATCGGTGATGTTGCATTGCATTTGAACCGGGGAAGACTCCGGGTGTTTGGACATTTTTCGGGTTTTCTACGTGGTAGATTGCAACAGGGAGCCTTGGAGATTAACTCCAAGGTGCCCCCGGAAAACTGGGCAAAAGCGAGTTTTGCCAACACGATGGCCGGGGAGCCAACGTGAACATAACCGGGTTATGTGATTGTTGTGGCGGAAACGGGACTCGGTGAGTCTTGACCTGCACATATGGCTTAAATTGCCGTTGCGATATGAGCACGGGTCAGGCGGAACTGTACCCGGTCTATGTCGTCCGGTCGGACCGTTGGTATGGATGAGGGTCTTCGGCGGTCTATGGCTTAAATTGCCGTGACCAAGGCCAGGAAGGCAAAAGGCTCATATGGTTGGCCGTCCAAGAGGCGGTGGTGGAACCGGAACGTCTATGGCTTGAATTGACGTGACGTTGGCCGGTTCGCCGTGAATGTGCCCTGAGTGCATGGGGTGTGTGGCGGTGTGAGCCTACGCCTGTGTTGAAGTGTGTTTACACTATTGTTGTTGCCTACTAATAAAGTGCAGGGAAAGAGCATCGCCGCCCCGATCTTGGGGGCGGGATCGTTATAATTTGGTCAGCATTGCTGACCGTTGCTATTGTTTGCCACCGGGCGGTGGTTTGTTTCTTGCAGGTGCTGCGGAGCCGAGCGGAAAATAGCAGGCTAAAGCCCATGTTGCTGCGCCGGCCCTCGAAGGTCTAATTGTTTATGCTTTCCCGTTTATCATGTATGACCGGCCTGCGTGCCGAAGTTTGGAAAACACTAGTTTTTGTTAAGAGAACAGTGTAAGGCCTTAAGGCCATTTAACTTTTGTGTATGTTTACATTCCTGGGTTTGTAGTGGACATTCATGCTCTGTGTCTGGGTTCTTACTTCTTTTGCAACCTATTAAATTGCTTCCGCTAGGTGTTGTGTAGGACGTTATGATTGGTTGAATGGTTTCAACGCGTAACCAACCGGTCTGTCCGTAATATATGGCGTCGGGCCCCGGCCGGACCTACTGCTATATGCTATGCGACAGATAGGGGTGTTACAATCCATCACCCTAGTAGCAACGGGCAGGTGGAGGCGGCAAACAAAATCATAGTGAACCTCCTGAAGAAAAAAGTTAAAAACTTGAAGGGTAGCTGGGTGGAGCAGCTTCCCTCGGTTCTTTGGGCCTTTAGAACCACCCCCAACACCGCCACGGGGGAAACCCCCTTAGAGCTCTCCCATGGATATGAGGCAGTGCTTCCAATCGAGTTCGAGGTCCGAACGCCTCGGGTGGTCGAGGCAGAGGTAGGCAGGGAAGAATCGCAAGCTGAAAATGAGGAGGAGCTGCGACTCTCCCTCGACATGGTGGAGGAGCAACGTGACCTCTCCGCCATCCGGCAGGAAGAAGTGAAGAGAAGAATGGCTATGTACTTCGACAAGCACGTCAGGGTCAAATAGTTCGTGGAAGGGGACTTGGTCCTAAAAAAGGTGGATGCAGCAGGAAGATCAGCCGCCGCGGGGAAACTCAACCCCAACTAGGAGGGTCCATACATTATACAAGAAACATTAAAATCAGGAGGGTACCGCCTCAGGAATGTGGAGGGCAAGACCCTAAATCTCACCTGGAGCGGTGATGACTTAAAACATTTTCACCCTTGAGCCATGTAAGTAATGTTCTTTTTTCTAATAAAGCTTCTTGATATGCCAATGCTCTTACCATGATTCATGTGAATAGGTGAAGTTTTCATTTGACAGACCTCGAGAAGATCCCGCTGTCATGATTTAACTTAGATGGTAGGGCTGGATGTCACTCGAGAGAGTCTACCCAGACCCCGAGCAGATCCCGTTGTTAGGCTATCACCTAGCTAGCAGGGCTGGATGTCACTCGAGAGAGTCTACCCAGACCCCAAGCTGATCCCGTTGTCAGGCTCTCACCTAGCTGGCAGGGCTAGATGTCACTCGGTAGAGTCTACCAAGACTGCGAGCAGATCCCGCTGTCAGGCTCTCACCTAGTTGGCAAGGTTGGATGTCACTCGATAGAGTCTACCTAGACCCCGATCAGATCCCGCTGTTAGGCTCTCACCTAGCTGTTAGGCTGGATCTCACTCGAGAGAGTCTACCCAGACCCTGAGCAGGTCCCGATGTCAGGCTCTCATCTAGCTAGTAGGGATGGATGTCACTCGAGAGAGTCTACCCAGACCCCGAGCAGATCCCGATGTCAGGCTCTCACCTAGCTGGCAGGGCTGGATGTCACTCGAGAGAGTCTACCAGGACCCCAAGCAGATCCCGCTGTCAAGCTCTCACCTAGCTGGCAGGGTTGGATGTCACTCGAGAGAGTCTACCAAGACCTCGAGCAGATCCCACTATCAGGCTCTCACCTAGCTGGCAGGGCTGGATACCACTTGAGAGAGTCTACCCAGACCCCGAGTAGATCCCGTCGGAAGGCTCTCACCTAGCTGGCAGGGCTGGATGTCACTCGAGAGAGTCTACCCAGACCCCGAGTAGATCCCATTTTCAGGCTCTCACCTAGATGGTAGGGCTAGATGTCACTCGAGAGAGTCTACCCAAACCCCGAGCAGATCCCGTTGTCAGGCTCTCACCTAGCTGGCAGGGCTGTATATCACTCGAGAGAGTCTACCCAGACCCCGAGCAGATCCCGCTGTCAGGCTCTCACTTAGCTTGCAGGGCTAGATGTCACTCGAGAGAGTCTACCTAGACCCCGAGCAGATCCAACTGTCAGGCTCTCACCTAGATGGCAGAGCTGGATGTAACTCGAGAGAGTCTACCCAAACCCCGAGCAGATCCTGATGTCAGGCCCTCACCTAACTGGCAGGGCTGGATATCACTCGAGAGAGTCCCACCCTCTCCGAGAGTTATTTGAAAAGATCGGTCTTTTTCCTAAGGGTAGGGAGGAGAAAGCCCTCACAAGCGAGGTGGGGATCGTGGGCCCAGCTTGGCAGAAAGGTGATGGCCGAGCCCTAGGCATCCTTTGAAGAAGGCGATCTCCAACAATGCACTCCACCCCCCCTCCAGTTTTACTTGTGAAATTTTTAACAATTTTGGCTTGACAATGGCGAGAACGGAGGCAGCTCGCGAGCGAGCTGGGCGGCGGCGAGTGGTCCCCCGGATTGCCTAGAGTTGGCGAGCTCTCAGGTTCTACTCACAGGTATGAGTCCTAACATGTATTCTAACGGCAAGTTCTATCCTAACGAAGTTTCTCAAGGAGGAGAGCCTGCGGGCGAGTACACCACAGAAGAAGAGTTCAAGAAAGAGAAGATAGAGAAATCCATTTTTCATTTGTATAATCTTGTTACAAAAAAGGGAGCTCTCCTAAGCGAGGTTACAAAAAAGGGGGGGGGGAGAGAATTACACAAAAAAGAAAGAAAAGGCATGGGTCAGCTCTCGCCTCCCCCAAGATTGGCGGTCTTCGCCCGCTCCTCCAGATGGATCATCCTTGAAGACTTTTCTGAAGAGCAGGTCGAAGCTGTCCTCCTTCTCGCTGGGGGCATGGACGGGAACAGGCTCTACATGAGGTCTCAGGCCGTGATCTCCTCGCAACCTTCCACCAGCACCCACATATCCTTTATGATCTACAAGGTGCATTTGGTGGATTCAATCGAGTTGATCCGCAACTGTTCCACAACCTCAGCCTCGCCAAAGATCCTCGATCTCTTGTATGGGAAGGAGGGCTCGCTGCCACCCGGGGGAAGAAGGCTTCCGCCTGGCGGATGATCTCGTTGTCGAGCCCCTTGATCTGATCCTTTAGCTTATCATTGTCCGCCTCTAGTCCCGTGGCGCGAGCTTCCAACTCGTTGGCGCGGGCACACAGCTGGGCGTTTTCTTCCTCCAGCCTGATGGCGTGAGCCCACAGCTCGCTAGAAGCCTTGGCATCCTATAAAACAAAAGGGTAAGCAAATTTATTGCGTGAAAGGTGGAAAATCTTAAGTAAAAAGAGAAGAAGGTGCCCAATACTTACCAGCCTGCCGATGGCTTTGGCAAGTAAATCCTCGGCAATGCCGAGTCTCCTCTCCAGGTCGGCAACTTTATCCTAGGCAACATCGCGCTTCTGCTCAGCCTTCTGTAGGAGGTGGATGAGGTTGAAGCCACGACGGACCATCATGTGGTGCAGCTCCAGTGCCCACATATGGGCTTGCAAGCCCTCATGGCCGAGCTGGCGCAGGTTCATGCATTTGTTGGCCGAGTCATCCTCGCACCCATAGAGGCCGAAGTCGAGCGCATAGGCATGACCGGAGGAGAGCTAGCAGTCTGTCTAGGAAGGCTGGAGGGTGGAGTCGAAGATCCGGTGGGTCTTATCTTCCCATTGGACTACGGGGTCGCCGACCGAATCCTTCCACATTCCCCCGAGGCGGAAGAGGGGTGGCTCTTCAGCGGACCCGGCTCGCGGGCCGCAGTCTTCTTAACAGCAGGAGGAACGGAGGGCTCGCCTCCCTCCTGCCCTTTGTCTATTGTCTCCTTCAGCAGGCTTTCCGACGATCCATCCGGGGAGGTCTCAGACAAGCTCAAGTACTTTGGCTTTTGTTGTTGTTGTTGTTGTTGTTGCCACACCCGGGGAGCCACCATGGCCCTCTTCATCTTTCGCGACTTCTGATGGTGGGGCGAGCTGGAACCCGCGGGATCAGGCCGCTTCTTGCTGGATGATGCTGGCTCATCTCGACAAGTAGCTGCAGCCGCCCTCTCGCACGTGAGGGGATTAGGGAATAGTCCCGAGTCCGCGAAGGGCGGGTTCTCGGGAATCAGTCGCTCCCTTGCATGAAAAACTTGGTCAGAAAAATTCTACTGATTCGGCGAGCTCAGGAAGAGGAAAAGGTGCGAGGTATACCTTCGCCAAGAGACGGGGAGGAGCGAGTCGAGGCCCCTTCGGAGGAAGGCGACCTCGAAGTCTTTGTGAAGGAAGAATTTGTGGAGCTCGATATCATTGTCGGACAAGGTGGGGGGTCGGTACACCTCCTCGCCCTTCTGCTCAGGCGAGTAGGGGACATTGTCGAGATCACCCTTGATGAAGACGATCTTCGTCATCCAGTTGTGATGCTTGTTCACGATCTCACAAACTTTGATGAAGGAGCCCCGAAGTAGGCGACGTCGTCGGGAGTCGCCTTGTAGGTGAAGAGTTTCATGAAGATGGTCAGATTGAACTCTATTCGCTCCCTGCGGAGGAAGCACGCAAATGCCACCATCAAGGCTATGGCGTTCAAGTTGAGTTGCACGGGCACCGCGCCGTAGTATTTCATGATCTGGAGGACTTCCGGCTAGAGCGGTAAGCACAACCCCACCTCGAAATGAGAGATAGGGAAGGCGAGTTCGTTGGGGTAGAACTTGTTGATGGCCTCGCCCTCCCTGGGCTGGCGTGCCTCAAAGCCAGGGAGCACGAAGTCGGCAATGAACTCTGCGAACTCCTCCTCGGTCGTATTCCCATCAAATAAGCAGTAGTCGGCGAAGTGTTGAGCATATTTGGAGCGGCCGTTAGTGTAGCATCCCTCAGACAACTAGACCCCCTAAGAGTGGTTTTGTCATGACTAGGTCATGATAAAACCCTAGAAAGCCCAAGAAGACCAAGTGGACCAAGGAATGTAGGTGGGATCACTATGTTCTGTAAATAGTAGATTTCTAAACACTATGTTGGGATGATCTAGGGGCTTCACCATGACTCCAAGATCCCACCACAACCTCACCAATCTATTGAAAGGCCCTAAGGGTCCAATGGAGTCAATTTTGGGTGGCCAAGCTGACCTAGGATCATCCTAGTCCTAAATTGGGCAAGGTGCCCTAACTAAGGGCAATATGACCCTAATGAGCCCAACCAACCCTACCAAGGTCTTCCTAGACCAAAAGTGGGGTCAATGGGTCACCAAAAATCCATTGAGGTCAACCCTAGAGCCTGAGTTGACCCAAGTCAACCCTAGCCCTAAAGTGGTCAAAGTGCCCTAACTAAGGGGCAAGTGACCTTCAGTGTTAAAAGTTAACCCTACATAACCATTCCTATACCTTAAGGGAATCCAAGGCGTCACCAAGGACCCCTTGGGGTAAACCCAAATGGTCATGTTGACCAAAGTCAGCTCTAGCCCTAACTTGGTCAAAGTACCCTTCCTAAGGGTCAAGTGACCCCCAAAGTGTCAATTCAACCCTACCCAGCCCTACCAAGACCTTAGGGGAGGCCAATGGGTCACCAAGGACCCATTGAGGTCAACCCAAAAGGTTAAAATGACCAAGGTCAACCCTAGTCTAGGTTAGGTCAAACTTAGCTCAAATGGGCTAACCCAAGCTCAAGCCCTTTTCTATTTGGGCTAACCACCTCCTAATTATGTGATGATATGATTTAGTGGGCTGTAAATAGGCTAAAGTTAGCTTGGATGACTAAGAGAGAGGAAACCCCATTTTTACCCTTTAATGGAGGAGAGAGAAAGAGGGAGGAAGAAGTTATTCATGGCATAGGGAGGCCAAGGGCCACCTTTAATGGCTGGATTCAACTCCTCTGGGGAAGAGGAGGAGTTTCCAGCCATTTTCTGGCCACACTAGCCCAAGTTCACCCCCCACCACCATGGATGAGAATGGCCTTTAATGGCCATTAATGGTCATTCAGCCTACACTCTTCCCCTACCCCGTTTGGGTGTTTTAAAAGCATCACTGGGCACCAAGGAGTCGTTTCCACCCATCCCCCGACGGTTTCGAGCTTTTCCACAGTGCTGTTGCAGAACTCCGGCGACACCTCAACCGCAAATGGCAACCCGACGATCGGCTCGAATCCAGACCACCAACAAGGTCCTCCCCTCCTCCTCTCTCTGTGGGTAGATCGTAGGAATCATTAGGGATGAGAATCGGGCTCAATTGAGCCCAATTAGGAAAGGAGTTTTCCCTATTTTTTCATGAAAATCGACCTATCAGGATCGTCGGAATCCGCCCCTCCGGCGGCTGTGCCACCGCCTGGCGATAGCCACCACCTCGACGGAGGTGGTGGTGGTGGCAGGCCAGGAAGGTGGCTGGGTGGCCGGCTGTAGCGGCTGGAATTTGCTCCAGGAAGAAGCAATCCAGGTCGTTGGCGCACTGGAGAAGACAACCAGATGCTGTCTATCACTGCGTCAAGATTCGTGCTGATCAACTTTAAACCATAGGATATTATTCATTTCAAGTGATTTTCTGTCACACATTTGTATTTAATGTTTTTAATTATTAAAAATACCTAGGGACCTCTAGTGAAAAATAGTAAACATCAAAGTTGTAGCTCTAGGTGTGTACTTTAATTTAAAATTTGTTTGGACCAATTTGGATGTCTGGTTTGACTAGGGCACTCATTTTGGTGGGGTCTATACCTAGGGTTAGTCAGAGACTAAAATGAGTGTCCCCACTTCATCTCTTGTCCAAATGGCCTGAAATTTGGATAGGGAGTCACCCTAACCTATACCTAGGTCTTGTCCAAAATGGGAATTTTTGGAGATATGTTTTCTATAGTTTTGGAAAAATTTAATAAACCATGTACAAATTAATTAGGTGTCTTAAACATCTCAAAAACCCCCAAAATTTTGGTGGGTGATCTTGGGGAATATTATTGGGCTCTGGTAAAAAATTCACCCCTTTTGGTTTGATTTGATAGGGTAACTGTGTAGCCAAGGGTTGTCCCTTTTAGGTCAAATTATGGCTAAGTGCCCTAAGTGCTCTTGAGTTGGCCAACCTCATCCAAAGGTGATGGATCTTGGTACTCAGCTATATTAGCACACAAAATCCCCCCTCCACTGATATTGGATGGAAGTTGAAGGGTGGAGCCCTAGGACACTAGGGTAGGTCCTATGTGTGCAAACCTAGGGTTTGAAGGTCAAGGGGTCAAGTGACCTTGAAATGACTTAAAACTTGGTGGAGAGGACTTTAGGGTTTTCAAGGTCCTCTGGTAAAAATATTATGAGATTTAGAGGCTGTTAAACTCCCCAAAACCCTAACCCTAGTTTAGGGAACAATCCTTATACATGTATGATAGGCCATCAAAACTTTATCAAAAGTTGTGAAACTTGGGTAGTGTAGTCATTGGGTTAATATGAGCCTCTAGTAATTTTATTGGAAATTTTGGAACAATAACTTTAGTACCTTGATGACTACTTTTAGTCATCATTTTTTGGTATAATTTAGTTTAAGAAATCCCTAAGTTTATTTTTATTTTTGTTTATTTTATGTTATTTCTCACTTAACGTCTTTTATGTTTGTTATTATAAATATTTCTAGTTATTATTATATGTCTTTTGTGTTTTGTTCTAGTTATGTTTTATGTTTAGTTTTGTTTAATTTTATTAACTAATATCATGATATGTTATGTGTTTTGTTAAAGTGTCTAATGTTTGTTTTATCTTGTTATTTGTAGGTTCAAGTCCAACATGCATGCTGCCCGGCCACTTATGGTGCAGCCCATATCATGATGCAGCCCCCCATTCATGCTCGGCCAGCCCACATGAAGAACCCGAGCCCTCAAGCCATGCAACCCGAGCACATGAAGAATAAAGCCCTCCATTGGAGCAGCCCGAGCCCTCCTCTACATGAGCAGCCCGACCACCTACCAAGCAAACCCGAGCCCTCATCTACATGAGCAGCCCGACCACCTACAAAGCAAACCCGAGCCCTCCAATGCAAGTAGCCCGAGCCCACCTAGCTGCTCCATTTCATCCTACCCGAGCCCACTACAAAGCCCATTTAATCCATGCATTGGTCGACCCCCTCTCTCTCACTTCTCTCTCCCTCATTTAATGTTATGCATGCACCATGCCACCCTCATGGCCGACCACCCTCCTCTACATTCATCCACTTTCTATTAAATATCTCCTATTTTCATTCCATTAAACACCATACAATGCATCCATCATACCCTCTCTCTCCCTTCATTTAATTCATGTATGAATCTTCTCCAAAGCCTATGACCGGCCACCCTTCATGTCCCCTTCATTTCCTATCATCTAGAAGCTTCTCCATCTCCTATAAAAGCCACCCCATCCCTCAAGCCAAAGAGTTAATTTTTTGGGAAGTAAAGCTTTAAGTTAAATTTTAGTGTTGAGTTGGAGAGTGGAGAGTGCTTGTGAGTTGTTATTTTTAGTTTCATTATTGTTATAGCTTTTTCATTATTGCAAGTTTTCTTTATAATATAGTCTTGTCTTTTCAATATTTTGTATACTCTTCCCTTTTTGCAAGTAATGAAAATGTTCCTCTCTTATCTTATTTTGTCTTTCCTTTCAATTATGAGTAGCTAATTTCTCTTAGCCTTCGATCGTGAGGATCCATAAAATGAGATGAGGGTTTCTTTTATTTCATAGTTTTATTTTTGCTTAATTTTACTCGATCCTTCTTTGATCTTTATTTTGTCGACTCCGTATTTCCGGTATACGGTAGTAGGCTTTAGATCTCATATTTAAGTAGCCGAGAGGCTCGTGAATGTGAAAGATCACTCAAAGAAGGAAGGAGTTGAACGCAACCCTAGAGATAGGATGACGTAAATCTTCCGGATTGGAGTCAAATCCAATAGTGCGGGTCACCTCGATAATGCAGCTTTATGCCTTTTTGACTTGAAAGAGATTTCGGTCAAAACGTCTATAAGTCAGGGGATTTAATGCTCTAGCGAGATTATTTCCTAATATCGGATCAGTCACGGTCGAGTATGATTTGCAAATTTAAAACTATGCCTTTTTATCCCTCTCATTTCGTTTTATGGTGAATCTTCGATCGAATGCTATCTTTTTATTATAAGTTTTCTTTCGTCTAAAAATTATCTTTTATTTTACTTTTAAAAATTCTCAAATCCCAACAGTTTTCCGGTAGGATAATAGTTCAAGCGTGAGTAGCAGAACTTGACAAACCCGAGTTTAAATACGACCTTGATACTACGATTCGATAGGTACACTTGCCTGTTCGGGTATTAGCCCATCAAGTTTCGCTATTACTTCTGCAAAAATCCAAAAAAAATTCTTTCTCATATTCAAGTTTTTTTATTTTCTTTCTTTTCTTCTCTCCATTCTCATTTTTTTAGTGCATGACCCGCACGAATCCGTCGCTACTTGTTGATTTGGACCCAGAAATCGAACGCTCCTTTCGAAGACAATAACGATTCAGGGCTTCCACTTCTTAAATAGCGGTTGAGGATTCCTACGGTGATTGTAATTTTAATTCTGAAATGGGAGATCCCAACCCAGGAATGGCTCAGCAAAGGACCATGTCCGATTATGCTCGATCCAACCTGGAGGGAACAGAAACAAGTATTGTTAGACCTGCAATTGCGAACAATAACTTTGAGCTTAAGCCTAGCATCATATAAATGGTGCATTAATATGTATAGTTCGACGGATTACAAGATGAAGATCCGAACTTACATATTGCTAGTTTTCTTGAAATCTGTGACACCTTTAAAATTAATAGTGTTTCAGACGATGTTATAAGGCTAAGACTCTTCCCCTTCTCCTTAAGGACCAAAGCCAAACAGTGGTTGAGTTCTCTTCCAAGAGGATCAATCAATACTTGGAACATTCTAGTTGAAAAATTTCTTGCAAGATATTTTCCCCCCGCCAAAACTGCTAAATTAAGAAATGATATAACTTCTTATTCTCAAATTGCTTCTGAGACCCTCTATGACACTTGGGAGAGGTTCAAATAACTTTTGAGAAGATGCCCACATCATGCTCTGCCTGTATGGTTACAGGTTCAGACATTTTATAATGGGCTAAATAAAGAAACTAAACAAATGATAGATGCCGCTTCCGCTGGTTCTTTGGACCGCAAAACTCCGGAAGCCGCTCTTGAGCTTATCGAGGACATGACAATGAACACCTATCAGTGGAATTCATCTAGGACTCTCCCATCTAAACCTTCAAGTATCTATAAAGTGGATTCGGTGTCGCAACTGGAGCTACAAGTGGATATGCTGAACAAGAAGATTTCAGAGATGACTGCTGCCTCCGCCGCTAAGGTATTTGAAAATGTGAATGCTGCTGCTGCTGCCGAGCAGGTGGATTATCTGGGGAACATACCCAGGCCTGCTCAAAATAATTTTGCCAATATTTTTTCTGCTTTTTCTAAATTTTCTGCACCTCCTGGTTTTAATTCTTCTTCGAACTCTTATCACCCTGGATGGCGTAACCATTCTAATTTTTCTTGGAGTAATAATGCTAATGTCGTACGCCCACCGAACGATTTTACACCACCACCACCACCATAACAAAACCAAAACTTTCAAAAACATTCCCCTTTGGAAGAGATACTTTCTAAATATATAAGCTCGAACGAAGCTAATATTAGAAGTCTAACTGGGTCAGTGAAAAGTTTAGAAAACTAGGTCGGGCAACTTGCCAAGGCTTTTTTCGAGAGACCACTTAGAACTCTTCCCTCGAACACTGAACCTAACCCAAGGGAGCATGCAAATGCGATTTCCCTTCGGAGCGGTAAGGTTATTAACGAGCCCACCACAAGGGAAGATCCAAAGGTGATTGTCCCTCCTACTGCGGAAATAATTATCCCCACGGAAAATGATAAATCAACTTTTGGAAATGAAAAATCTACTTTTGATAAAGAAAAAAATATTTCTATTTTTTCTGATTTTGGAAAAGAAAATGATGACGTTCAAAATGATGCTCTGGTTGTTATAAAGGAATTTCCGCCACCTCCTTATCTGGCTCGACTTAGGAAAGAAAAACTAGACGATCAGTACCAACGCTTCCTTGAAATGTTCAAACAAATTCATTTTAATTTGCCATTTCATGAAGCGATTAGTCAAATGCCTAAGTATGCAAAATATCTTAAGGATTTATTAACGAACAAGAAGAAATTTGAAAAAATTTCGCATGTTACCTTAAATGAAGAATGCTCGGCGGTCGTTAAAAACTCTAATCTTCCTAAAAAGATAAACGATCCGGGTAGTTTTTCCATTCCTTGCATTTTTGGTGATCTGTTTGTTAAACATGTGTTAGCGGATCTAGGAGCGAGCATCAATTTGATGCCCTTTTCTTTATTCAAAAAGCTAGGATTAGGCACTCTTAGCCCTACAAGAATGAGTATTCAGTTAGCTGATAGGTCAATTAAGTATCGTTTAGGTATCATTGAGGACATGCTAGTAAAGGTCGACAAATTCATCTTCCCGGTGGATTTTGTCATTCTCGATATTGAAGAGGACGTCGAGGTCCCTCTTATCCTTGGTCGACCCTTCCTAGCCACCTCTTGAGCGGTCATCGATGTTAGTAACGGAAAGTTGTTTTTGCGTGTGGGAGATGATGAGGTCACATTTTCTATCAATCAATTAATGAAAAATTCTTTTAAAAATGATGATTCATGCTTCTTTCTTGATGTTTTAAATGAAGATTCTTCACTTTCTCTTTCTAACATCTCTTCAAATGAATTTTCCTCTTTTTTTTCTGAAATTTCTTCATATGACTTTGAAAACATGGTTATGGCATTACAAGCAAATTTTGAAAATGATTCTGTCTTTGGTAGAAAAAAGTATGAAAATCTTATTTTTGAAAAAGAAAAGAATTTGAAAAACTCTTATGATGAACCACCCCATCTTGATTTAAAACCACTCCCTGACCATCTAAAATATGCCTTTCTTGAAAAAAATTCTAAATTGTCTGTTATAATCTCGGCCTATCTTTCTCAATCCGAAAACGATCAGTTGATCGAAGTACTACACAAGCATCGCCGAGCTATAGCGTGGCAAATTTCCGACATTTCTGGCATAAGCCCTTCTTTTTGTACTCATAAAATATTTTTTGAAAATAATTCTAAGGGTGTAGTCCAACCTCAACATTGTCTTAATCCTAATATGAAAGAGGTTGTAAAGGGTGAGGTTCTTAAGTTATTAGATGCGGGGATAATTTATCCTATTTCCGATAGTCAGTGGGTAAGTCCGGTCAAGGCTGTTCCTAAGAAGGGTGGGATCACAGTAGTAACAAATGAAAATAACGATTTAATTCCAACTAGGATGGTAACGGGATGGAGGATGTGCATCGATTACCGTAAATTAAATGATGTCACTCGTAAAGATCACTTCCCCCTTCCCTTTATCGATCAAATTTTAGAACGCTTATCCAGGCATAGTTTTTATTGTTTTCTCGACGGTCTTTCGGGATACTTCCAAATCCCTATCACACCCGAGGACCAAGAGATGACAACATTCACTTGCCCCTTTGGAACTT
Source organism: Platanthera zijinensis (assembly GCA_039513925.1). Classification (NCBI taxonomy): domain Eukaryota; kingdom Viridiplantae; phylum Streptophyta; class Magnoliopsida; order Asparagales; family Orchidaceae; genus Platanthera; species Platanthera zijinensis. The sequence goes on along the minus strand of CM077083.1, from coordinate 121,410,774 downwards.
TTGCTTATCGTAGAATGCCTTTCGAGTTATGCAACGCACCCGCTACCTTTCAGCGGTGTATGCTTGCTATTTTTGATAAATACGTAGAAAATAGTATGGAAGTGTTTATGGACGATTTTTCTGTTTTTGGCGAATCCTTTGACTTATGTTTAGAAAATTTGGAAAAAAATTTACAATGCTGTGAAGAAACCAACTTAGTTTTAAATTGGGAGAAGTGCCACTTTATGGTACGTGAAGGCTTAGTCCTTGGCCACAAAATTTCCGCTAAGGGAATTGAAGTGGACAAGGCAAAAATTGAAGTAATTGAAAAGTTACCGCCGCCTACAAATATTAAAGCTATTAGAAGTTTGTTAGGGCACGCGGGTTTTTATCGACGATTCATTAAAGAATTTTCAAAAATTACTAAGCCTCTCACCCACCTTCTCGAAAAAGAAACTCCTTTCATTTTTGATGAATCTTGTCTCGCTGCGTTTGAATTAATTAAATCCAAACTTATAAATGCTCCTATTATGATCGCCCCAGTTTGGGATTTACCATTCGAAATAATGTGTGATGCGAGTAATCATGCAGTAGGTGCGGTTCTAGGACAACGAATTTCTAAGAACTTTCATTCGATTTTCTATGCTAGTAAAACTCTAACTTCGTCTCAAGAAAATTACACCACGGCGGAGAAAGAACTCTTAGCTGTTATTTTTTCTTTTGATAAATTCTGACTGTGCGTTACTCTTGCTAAAGTTATTGTTTTTACGGATCATTCCACTTTAAAATACCTCCTTTCTAAACCGGATGCCAAGCCGCGTCTTATTCTCTGGATCCTCTTACTTCAAGAATTCGACTTGGAGATTCGGGATAAGAAAGGAGCGGAAAACCTAGCGGCTGATCATCTTTCTCGTCTTGAAAATCTCAAACTTGATATTTTAAATGAAAATTTTATTAATGACTCTTTTCCGGATGAACGAATTTTAAACATTTCTTCTTCTACCCCCTGGTTTGTCGATCTGGCCAATTATCTTGTGGCCCGGGCCCTTCCAAAAGAATACTCTTCTCACCAAAAGAAGAAATTCTTTTCGAAGTTGAAGTATTATTTTTGGGAGGACCCCTTTCTATTTTGCATTTGTGCGGATCATGTGGTTAGAAGATGTGTTTCCCGGGAAGAAGGACAACAAATTTTAAAGCATGTTCATGAAGGTCCGACTGGCAGACATTTTCAAGCAAACCGCACCGCCCACAAAGTGCTTAGTGCTGGCTTTTACTGGCCAAACATATTTAAAGATGCGCAACTCTTTGTGAGCTGGTGTGATCGGTGCCAACGGACTGGAAACTTATCTAATAAAAATGAAATGGAACAAAATTATTTTCTGGAATACGAAGTTTTTGATTTATGGGGCATTGACTTTGTAGGCTTGTTTCCCTCAAGTTTAGGAAATAAATATATTCTAGTCACAGAAGATTATGTTTCTAGGTGGGCGGAGGCCCAAGCTTTACCAAGTAATGATGCTCGCGTCGTAGTTGCCTTTCTTAAAAAAAAATATTTTCTCGTTTTGGTTTTCCTCGAGCGATCGTTAGTGATAGGGGAAGTCATTTTTGCAACGCTCAACTCGCTAAAGCTTTAACTAAATATGGCGTTACGCATAAACTATCAACTGCTTATCACCCCCAAACTAACGGTCAGGTCGAGATAGTCAATCGAGAGCTTAGAAGAATTTTGGAAAAAATCGTTTCTACTTCCCGTAAGAATTGGTCTTTAAAGTTAGACGATGCTCTTTGGGCCTATCAGACAGCGTACAAGACCACTATTGGATTTACTCCTTTCCGACTAGTCTACGAAAAATCATGTCATCTCCCGGTAGAAGTAGAGCACCGTGCTTATTAGGCGTTAAAGTTTTTTAATTTCGATCCGCACTCGGTCGGTGAGCATAGAAAAACCCAACTAAATGAGCTTGATGAGTGGCGAGCATACGCTTATGAAAGTAATAGAATTTATAAAGAACGCACGAAACTTTATCACGATAAGAACTTGCGCCATCCTAAAACGTTTAAACCTGGCGATCAAGTTCTTCTTTTTAATTTGCGTTTACATCTCTTCCCTGGAAAACTAAAATCCAGATGGTCTGGACCGTTTACGGTCAAGGACGTTTATTCTTATGGAACTGTGTTGCTTTCGCACCCCGATAAGGGTGATTTTAAAGTGAATGAGCATAGACTTAAACTTTATTTTTCAAATGATTCTGTGTCTCCTGCAACGGAGGATCTTGTCTTGGACTCTTAAATATTTATCTTATTGTGGAACATTTTTATTTTATTTTTGGACTTATTCTTATTATTATCATGAAACTTTTAATTAGTATTCAGACTTTTTATTGTAAAATAAAGAACATTCTTGGGAGCCTGCCCAAGTATTTTCTGTTTTTATTATTATTTTGCTCTTCCTCCCGGTGGCTCAAGTACAAGTTCGTGATCGCCGCTCCAACGCTGATGATATAAAGATGGATCAAGTCAAACCTGCTGACGATTAAGTGCACTAAAAAGCAAGCATGGGAAAGCGACATCCGCCTTCATATCACAAACCCGAGGAAGTCCTGTTTTTTTTTGCTTATTTACTTTACTGCATTTTATTTTTCTCTCCTTCTCAGTCTCCTTCTCTTTCTCATTTTTTGTTTCTTTCATTCAGGACAATAAAGAATCTTAGCATGGGTGAGGGTTTAGTTAGTTTCTTTTTTCTTCCTAAAAAAAATGTTCTACAAAAAAATGTTTTAAATTCCCAAAAAATTAGTATAGTTATTCTTAAGTTTTTTTTAATAGTATTGCTTTTTATTTTAACTTCTTCAAAAATTCAAAAAAATTATAAAATACAAAACCCCCCCAAAAAAAGAAAATCCAAAATCTAAAAAAACAAAAATGCTAAAATCTATTTGAAAATCAAAATCAAAAATTATTTTCTATCCTTATTTTTATGTTTTTTCTAGTGATGTGTAGGCCCGTGCGATTTTGTAGTTCTATTTAGATTTCTTTGAAACGGTTTTCTAAATTTATCATTTTAACATAGCTTAGTTTTACTAATTTCTTGTTCTTAAACATACGCATCTGTTTTTTACGTTATAAGTTAGCAATTTGTAGTTATGTCTTTTTATTTGGTTAGTTGCTTACGAATGGTTGCTAGGTAATATTAGCTCTTTTTCATTTGTGGGGTAGTCTTTTTTGGTATCTAGAACTTGTCCCTAGCTACTCTAGAAGCATTTGCGCCGCTTTTACGTACTTTAGAAATGATTTAGGCCACCCTTTGACTAGTTTGAGCTTTTCTTGCCCACCAACAAATTTACCATTGCAAAACAATTTTTGGGCCTTTTCCCATGTTTCTTTGTTTCTAGCTCCACCTTTCATTTTATTATTTTCTCCAAAGCCAAAATGCATTCCCTATTTTCACACTAAAACTTTGAGCTTAAAAATCATTTTTGTGAAGGGGTTTTATCTTTGAAATGAAAAGGAAATTTTAAAGCCTATTTTTGGAGCTCTCTCTTATGGAAAATGTTAGTATCAAAATGTTATCAAATCAATAAGAAAAAGAAAAAAAAGAGAGGAAAAAAGGGAAAAATGAAGTTTAATTGTGGCCAAATTATTAAAGTAAAAATTTATGGCCTTTGTTTGTTTAAAGTACTTATCATTTCTCTTTATGTTTTTATATTTTTGAGCTCAACCTTGGTTTAGTGTTTTAACCATCATGTTTATCCTTGTTTTCATTTCCTAATCATTTACCTAAGCCAAGTTTTAACGCCTATTAGAAGTCATATTAATCTTTAGAACGTAAATTCGCGTAGTGGAGAAAGTGTGAACGGACAAGCCTATGGCCACCATCATTGATGGATTTCTTTGGAGGTTATCTTGAGGTGATTTAGGGTGAATTTTTATCTAGCAACCTAGTAGTTCGTTAATGCGCCATTTATTTAAAACCTCTACTTTTGTTTTCCTTATTTTCATTTATTTTTGATGCCTTGTTTTAGGGATTTCGAAATGTGTAACTCTCTTTTATGTTCTAATGATAATTTTAGGTCTCCACTTTCAAATTTTCTATTGTGCACTTCTCACCCCACTAGTTGTTAGCATAAAAATTAAGATAGTTTAATTTGTTTTGTTTTGTTTTTCTTAATTATGAAACCTAAATCTACTTTGTTTTCTTTCCCTAGTTCTTTAATTTTCATTTGCTTGAGGGCAAGCAAAGCTCTAGCATGGGGGAATTTGATGACTACTTTTAGTCATCATTTTTTTGTATAATTTAGTTTAAGAAATCCCTAAGTTTATTTATATTTTTGTTTATTTTATGCTATTTCTCACTTAACGTCTCTTATGTTTGTTATTATAAATATTTCTAGTTATTATTATGTCTTTTGTGTTTTGTTCTTCTTATGTTTTATGTTTAGTTTTGTTTAATTTTATTAACTAATATCATGATATGTTATGTATTTTGTTAAAGTGTCTAATGTTTGTTTTATCTTGTTATTTGTAGGTTCAAGTCCAACATGCATGTTGCCCGACCACTTATGGTGCAACCCATATCATGATGTAGCCCACCCCCCCCATTCATGCTCGGCCAGCCCACATGGTGAAGAACCCGAGCCCTCAAGCCATGCAACCCGAGCACATGAAAAATAAAGCCCTCCATTGGAGCAGCCCGAGCCCTCCTCTACATGAGCAGCCCAGCCACCTACCAAGCAAACTCGAGCCCTCCTCTACATGAGCAGCCCGGCCACCTACCAAGCAAACCCGAGCCCTCCAATGCAAGTAGCCTGAGCCCACCTAGCTGCTCCATTTCATCCTACTCGAGCCCACTACAAAGCCCATTTAATCCATGCAGCTTGATGGGAGCCGGGTAGCGGGATTTGCTTGGGGTCTGAGGCAGACTCCTCCGAGTGACTTCCAGCCCTGCCAGCTTGATGGGAGCCTAGCAGCGGGATCTGCTCGGGGTCTGAGGTAGACTCCTCCGAGTGACTTCCAGCCCTGCCAGCTTGATGGGAGCCTGGCAGCGGGATCTGCTTGGGGTCTGAGGCAGACTCCTCCGAGTGACTTCCAGCCCTGTAAGCTTGATGGAAGCCTGGCAGCGGGATCTGCTCGGGATCTGAGGCAGACTCCTCCGAGTGACTTCTAGCCCTGCCAGCATGATAGGAGCCTGACAGCGGGATCTGCTCGAGGTCTGAGGCAGACTCCTACGAGTGACTTCCAGCCCTGCCAGCTTGATGGGAGCCTGGCAGCGAGATCTGCTCGGGGTCTTAGGCAGACTCCTCTGAGTGACTTCCACCCCTGCCAGCTTTATGGGAGCCTGGCAGCGGAATCTGCTCAGGGTCTGAGGAAGACTCCTCCGAGTGAATTCTAGCCCTGCCAGCTTGATGGGAGCCTGGCAGCGGGATCTGCTCGGGGTCTGAGGCAGACTCCTCCGAGTGACTTCCAGCCCTGCCAACTTGATGGGAGCCTGGCAGCGGGATCTGCTCGGGGTCTGAGGCAGACTCCTCCAAGTGACTTCCAACCCTGCCAGCTTGATGGGAGCCTGGCAGCGGGATCTGCCCGGGGTCTGAGGCAGACTCCTCTGAGTGACTTCCAGCCCTGCTAGCTTGATGGGAGCCTGGAAGAGGGATCTGCTCAGGGTTTGAGGCAGACTCCTCTGAGTGACTTCCAGCCCTGCCAGCTTGATGGGAGCCTCACTGCGGGATCTGCTCGGGGTCTGAGGCAGAATCCTCCGAGTGACTTCTAGCCCTGCCAGCTTGATGGTAGCCTGGTAGCGGGATCTGCTCTGGGTCATAGGTAGACTCCTCCGAGTGACTTCCAGCGCTGCCAGCTTGATGGGAGACTGACAGTGGGATCTTCTCAGGGTCTGAGGCAGACTCCTCCGAGTGACTTCCAGCCCTGCTAGCTTGATGAGAGCCTGACAGCGGGATCTGCTCGGGGTCTGAGGTAGACTCCTCTGAGTGACTTTCAGCCATGCCAGCTTGATGAGAGCCTGACAGCAGGATCTGCTCGGGGTCTGAGGTAGACTCGCAATTGCACTTTTCATCGTCAGGGCACAAGTTCATCAAAAAAAGCTTTATTAGAAATTGAAACGTTATTTACATGACTTAGGGCAAAATGTTTTAAGTCATCACCAATCCAGGTGAGACTTAGGGTCTCGCCCTCCACATTTCGGAGGCGGTACCCTCCTGACTTCAATGCCTCATGTACAATGTATGGTCCCTCCCAGTTGGGATTGAGCTTCCCATCGGTGACTGACCTCCCTGCGGCATCCACTTTTCTTAAGACCAAGTCTTCTTTCGCGAATTGTTTGACTCTGATGTGCTTGTCAAAAAATTTGGTCATTCTTCTCTTCACTTCCTCTTACCTGATGGCAGAGAGGTCTCGCAGTTCCTCAACCATGTCGAGTGAGAGCTGCAGCTCCTCTTTATTCTCGGCCCTCCATTCTTCTCTGCCCTCTCCTGCCTCGACCACCCGAGGCGTTCGGACCTCGAACTCTACCAGAAGTACCGCCTCAAACCCATTGGAGAGTTTGAAAGGGGTCTCTCTCGTGGCCGTGTTGGGTGTGGTTCTATGGGCCCAGAGGATCGAAGGGAGCTGCTCTACCCAGCTTCCTCTCAGATTCTCTACCTTCTTCTTGAGGAGGTTAAAAATGATCTTGTTTGCCGCCTCCACCTGCCCGTTGCTCCTAGGGTGATGAATCGAGGCGAACCTGAGATCGATCCCGAGCTGACCGCAAAAGCTAATGGACTCGGCGCTGGCAAACTGAGGGTCGTTGTTTGTGACAATGGCCTGGGGCAACCCGTGACGGCAGATGATCTCCCCCCATACAAAGTTCCTGATGACCTGGGAGGTTACCTTGTCCATCGCCTTAACTTCCAGCCACTTAGAGAAATAATCAATCATCACGAGCAGGAACCTTCTCCGGTCGCTGGCCTGGGGGAAGGGCCCGACCTAGTCCATTCCCCAGATTGCAAATGTCTAGGGGGCTGTGATACTCCTGAGGCGTTGGGCAGGTTGCAGCTGGAGGGGAGAGAACAGCTGGCACTTATGACACTCCTTTGTGAATTTTGCCGCGTCTTGGCCCAAGGTCGGCCAAAAATATCCTTGCCTGATGATCCGACCTTCTAAGGTCCGACTCCTAGAGTGGATTCCACACTCCCCGGAGTGGATTTCCTCCAAGATCCTCGGGACCTCCCTCTCGGCCACGCAACGTGCCAACATCCCGGAGAGGGTCTTCCAGTATAGCTGGCCGTCTCGCATGAGATAGTATGCTGATTTGTGCTTGAGCTTCTTCTTGTCCATCCCTTCAGGATACTCCCTAGTGGACAAGAAAGTTGAGAAAGGGTCCATCCACGAGGGGTGTTGCTCCACCTCCATCAGCTCTCCCTCCTTAATGGAGGGGCAGAAGAGATCTATGATGGTACCCCCACCCGGGGACCATGCTTTGCCAGTTGATCTACCTGCTTGTTCTCCTACCTGGGCACGTGTCGGATGGAGAAAGTCTGGAAGGTGCCGATGACTCACTTTACCTTTGCCAAGTAGAGCTGCAGAGTCGGCTCCCTTGCCTCGAACTCTCGGTTGATCTGGTAAGCCACCACCATGGAGTCAGTGAGGACCTCCACATTATGCACGACCAGCTCCCTGGCCAGGCGAAGGCCTGCAATCACAGCCTCATACTCAGCCTGATTGTTGGTAATGGGAAAATGCACCACTACTATTTGCTCAATCCTCGTCCCCTGTGGACTCTCCAAGATCACCCCCACTCCCAGGGAATGTCTTCCCGACGGTCGTCCACCATCACCCTCCAGGGGGCTGGGTGGGGGAGTTCTGCCTCCGCCACTTCCACTACGTAATCAGCTAGAAAGTCAGTCATAGCTTGTGCCTTGATCGAGAGGCGAGGGACAAAAGAGATGTCGAATTCGCTTAACTTTACCGACCATTTGTCCAACCGCCTTGAGTGCTCCACCCCCTCGAAGATGTTGCGGAGGGGTGGTCAGTCACCACTCGGATCGAGTGCGCCTAGAAGTAAGGTCGGAACCTATGGGCCGAGATGATTAGGGTGAAGGCCAGCTTCTCCAGAATAGGATAGCAGAGCTCGGCCTTCCTCAACACCCTACTCACATAATAAATGGGGAGTTATTTTTTCCCCTCTTCCCGAACCAAAACAGAGCTCAGGGCCTCCGCCCCGACCCCTAGATACAAGAACAAGTTCTCCCCCTAATTTGGCCCTTGGAGCAAGGGGGCCTTAGTCAGCTGCCTCTTCAAGGCCTGAAATGCCTCCTTGCACTCCGAGGTCCACTCGAACTTCCGACCTCCCCTCAGGGTCTTGAAGAAGGGAGGGCACTTCTCCCCGGCCCGGGAGAGGAACCGGCTAAACCCTGCTAACTTCCCCGTCAACCGCTGCACTTCCTTGGCGTTTTGTGGTGACCCCAACTCCATAATCGCCCTCACCTTGTCAGGGTTAGGCTCTACACCGGCAGGGGTGAGGAGATGTCCCAGGAACTTCCCCCTGCTCGCCCCGAAGATGCACTTCAAGGGGTTCAGCCTCATTTTGTACTTACGGAGAGTGGCAAAAGTTTCTTCCAAGTCCTGGAGGTGAGAGTCGATGTCCAGGCTCTTGATCATGAGGTCGTCTACAAACACCTCCAGGTTCCTTCCCTTCTGCTCTCGGAAGACCCTGTCCATCATCTTTTGGTAGGTCGCCCTGCATTTTTTAGCCTAAAGGGCATCATTTTATAGCAGTAGTATCCATCCCCCGTGATGAAAGAGACGTCTTTGCCGTTGGGGGGGGGGTGCATCCTGATCTGGTGATAACCTGAAAACACATCTAAAAAACTCATTACGGGGAAACCGACGGCTGAGTTAACCAGCACATCGATCCGAGGCAATGGATAACAATCCTTGGGACATAATTTATTAAGCAATGAAAAGTCAACACACATATGCCACCGGCCGTCTCCTTTTTTTAACCATTACAACATTGGATACCCAGCCGGGGTATTGGATCTCAGATACAAAACCGGCCTTGAGGACCTTGGCCACCTCCTCCTGAATTGGCTAGGCCAACCTGTCTTTTGTGGGCCTCTTCTTTTATTGGATGGGGCGAGCCTCCAGATCCAGGTTGAGGCAATGGCAGGCCACGTCCGCGTCGATCCCTGGCATCACTGCGGCACTCCAGGCGAAGATATCCACATTCTTCCGGATGCACTCTAGCACCCTGCCCTGAGCCTCCGGGGTAAGTCCTCCGCTGATGCGGACCTTCTCCACCCTGCCTCCAAGAGTTAGGACCTCCATTTCCACCACCTCTTATGTCGCCTCCAGACGAGACTGCTCCCCCACTCTTTAGCATCCCCTCCTCCGGGGGCGAGGACCTCTTCCTCGGATTCCTCCACGACCATCGCCTTGGCCGGCTCCTGGACTTCCTCCATCTCCTCCTCCCGAGGGCGGGTCACCTCCACTTCCATCTCCTCTTGGCCAGCCTCCTGCTATTCCTCCGCCATCCTTCGCCCCATCTCCTCGGCACCCTCCTGCCATGAGATGGAGTTCACGGCGGTGACATAACACTCCCTTGCTATCTTGGGGTCTCCGCGGATCCGGACCTGGACCCCCTCGATGTTGAACTTCAAGCATTGGTGGAAGGATGAGGGGACGCAACGAAAGGCGTAGATGAGGGGCCTCCTGAAGATGACGGTGTAGCTGCTGGGGGCATCCATAATAACGAACTTGCAGGTGCAGGACTGCCCGCCCAGTGTAACATGGAGTCCCACTCCTCCTTCTACCTCCTCCCTCTCCCCCGAGAACCCGAACAATCCGTCTGAGGCAAGCACCCTCTTCGCCTCCACCTTCATTGCGTCGAACGCATTCTTAAAGATGACGTTGATCAAGCTTCCATTGTAGATGAGGATCCGGGCGATGGTGAAATTCTTGATGGCTGTCTGGATGACCAGCGCATCATAAAACGGATCATCGTGATTCGACATGTCCTTACTCGAGAAGGTGATCTTCTCCTCCTGGGGTGGGATCTGGGACGTGGAGGCGACGCTCCTTCGGTACATGGTATGGAGGCTTACTTTGTGGGGAGCCTCGACGCCTGCCCCTCCATGGATCATTCTTATCCTTCCCCGGGTCCCCACATCCGCCCGGTCCTAGCACCGGTCCTCATCTGGGCGCGACACGACCTCTTCGATCCGCACCTCCTGACGCTCCTGCTGTCGTTGTTGCTCCCTGTTTCCTCGCAACTCGAGGAACTCCGGGCACGTGGTCGTGGAGTGCCCTTCTCCTTCTCCTTGTCGCCCTTCTTCTCTCCCCCATGGCTATCGTCATAGTCTGCTCCTGGTCGGGGAGAGGCGGCCTATGGGCCTACCTCCCTCTCGGAGGATAAAATTGCCCTTGGCCTCTCTAGCGACGGTCCCCTCCGTGGAACCCTCTTCTCGCCTCCTGATCCTGCCATTCTGGCCTCCACCCTAGCCGTTGATTCGGCTCCTGACGCCCCCACCTGGGCTATTGTTGTTGTTGCTGCTGCTCCCTTTACCGAGGTTCAGCTCTCCTCTCCTCCTGACCTCTGCCCCTCTGGGCCTCTCCTCCTCTGTAGCCCACCTGGCTAGCCTCCGGGAAAACTCTGGGTTCGATGCCTCCCCATCAATTTATCTCGCCGTGTTGGTACCCTAGTTTGGATTTGAGTTCAGTCCTCTCTTTTTATCTCTTGACCCAAGATTTATCTATGGTCAAAGGTTAGTTGTTTAGTTAGTTTGCTCTAGTTTAGAGTTGTCACTTTTCCAGATGAAAATTTGGTTAAGTTGTTTTTTGTTCGACTATGGTCGAACGCCGCTCGACTATCGTCCATCGACTGGTCGACGATCGTCTATCAGTTGGTCGACGTTTGTCTGTCAGTAGATCGTCTATCTCTGAGTTAGTTCAACTCTTGGCTGCTCAACGTTCTGTGGAATCTGCCTCGCCGATCGTCGAACCCCGCTCGACCTTTTCTGACCAGACAGATTTCTTGATAGTTCAACTATCTGCTTAGATAGTTCAACTATCTGATAGTTCGACTATCTGTTTGATAGGTCGACTATCTGCTTTCTTTGATAGTTCGACTATCTGTTGATAGGTCGACTATCTATTTTCTTTGATAGCTCGACTATCGGTTTGATAGGTCGACTATCTGCTTTTCTTGATAGTTCAACTATCTGCTTAGATAGTTCAACTATCTGATAGTTCGACTATCTGTTTGATAGGTCGACTATCTGCTTTCTTTGATAGTTCGACTATCTGTTGATATGTCGACTATCTGTTTTCTTTGATAGCTCGACTATCTGTTTGATAGGTCGACTATCTGCTTTTCTTGATAGTTCAACTATCTGCTTAGATAGTTCGACTATCTGATAGTTCGACTATCTGTTTGATAGGTCGACTATCTGCTTTCTTTGATAGTTCGACTATCTGTTGATAGGTCGACTATCTGTTTTCTTTGATAGCTCGACTATCTGTTTGATAGGTCGACTATCTGTTTGATAGGTCGACTATCTGCTTTTCTTGATAGTTCAACTATCTGCTTAGATAGTTCAACTATCTGATAGTTCGACTATCTGTTTGATAGGTCGACTATCTGCTTTCTTTGATAGTTCGACTATCTGTTTGATAGGTTGACTATCTGTTTTGCTTGATAGTTCGACTATCTGTCTTGATAGGTCGACTATCTGATAGCTCGACTATCTATTCTGATAGGTCGACTATCTGCTGTGGTAGTTCGACTATCTTCTTTGGTAGTTCGACTATCTGTATCGATCAACTATCTGTTTTATAGGTCGACGATCTCTGTGCTTCGGTCGACGATCTCCGAGGGTCGTTCGACGTTTTGCTGTGTGTCTTTAGTAATTTTGTCCTCTTCTATTCTATGATTTATTTCATATTTATTTGGCATATTATTTCTGAAAATTTATGATATTATTTCCATGCAATATCTGCTCCATTCCTTATGCATGAGCCAATCTTTATCTGACAAAGTGTTTTGTCTTATTAGTTGAAATGTAATTTCTGCTTTATCTGCCAGGCTGTCCTTTATAGCCGTTAGACTCAGAAAGTCTTCTCTGGCTGTAAAGAGTTCTTTCTGATGTGACCTTTTTCCTGCACCCTTCTTATCTGATTGGTTATGCAGCTTCTTAGAAAGCTTTATCCTCTTATAGTATGTCTGTCTGCAGGATTTGTTTTTGCTTTATGCTTTTTGCAGCCCAGATTGCTGATGCCAGAAGAAGACAAAGATTCAAACTCAAATTAAAGCCGTTGCAAAGGCTCATATATAAAGAGCTACTTTTGAAAGAAGAAAATATATAGATACAGAACTGATATACAACATATACACTCAGCAGCATAGAAAAAGAGAAAAAGCAAGAAAGTTCTACAGCTCTCAGGAATTCATATTCAACTGAGAAGATCAAAGCTCTTCTACATTCTTCTTCATCCTGAGTTCATCCTGCTTACAGAAAGACTTTCACTCAGAGGCCTTTAGAAGAAGAAGAAGAAGAAAGGAAGGAAGCTGTTTTAAGAAGAACACCTGTTCCCAATCAAGAATCTTCTTCAAGCTTCTCCTTCAGAACCTCAAGACAATTCTTTGTCTTAGTTCAGAAGAGTTCCTGCACCCTGAAGCAAGACTTCTTCCTGGATATTCTCTAAGCCAGGGGGAGCCTTGATTCTTTAGAGCTATCTAGCTCTATGCAATCCACTAGCTTCTCTAATCTGTTTAACAATAGAGAAGAAGCCTTAACTCTCTCAACTTCCTGTACAAAGGGTTATTACTCCCTTCAAAAGTGAACCATTGGTGGGAGGGCACCTGATCAAAAACCTGTGTTGGATTTTGAGCTCCTGATCAAAAGCTCAAAGGGTCTACTTGATCTACCTGAAGCAGATCAGTTGGTGGCAGGGCACCTGAACAAAAACCTGTAGTGGATTCCTACCAGGGTGGTAGAAGAGTGGACGTACCTATTTAGAGGGAACCACTATAAAATTTCTTGTGTCGTCTGTGCTGTTTATTTAATTCATTATACTGTGGCTGTGGGTAGAAATAAATAGGATTGCTAGTTGCTGTGATAGGATCCCAAGCTTAACTGTAATTACAGTTAGCTCTCTCTTGTGCACTACACTTTGTGTTAGGCTCTAGGGTTATCAATATCTATAAACTAATTCCGCAAATTAACTCTAAGGGAGTTGAGTAGGGTGTCATAATTTTTGAATACTCTATTCACCCCCCCTCTATAGTTGTATCTATCATCACTTTCAATTGGTATCAGAGGGAGGTTGACTGACTGTACAGGCTAACACCTGAGTCACAAGATCCTGATAGATACCAAGCTTATAGATATTTACTTCATGGCCCAGTCCAAGGATTACTCAAGCACCAGACCTCCAGCATACAACTTAGCTAAGTTTAGCATCTGGAAGGCAAGGATTAAGTTATATATGAACTCTATTGATGATAGTATTTTTGCTTCTATTTTGACAGGACCACCAAGAGCACCTGCTGCAGCTACTGCTTCATCATCAACTGATATGAGTGCAGTGCCTCCTCCAGATTACAACGATGAATACAAAAAGACAAAGATAGTAGATGCCAAAGCAATGAATATTCTGGCTCAGACAATGTTTGATGAAGTATTCCAGAAAGTTGCTGACTGCTCCTCAGTAAAAGCAATGTGGGATACACTGAACCAGATTATAGCTAGTTCAGCGGATGAAAGGAAGGACAGAAGGTCCAACCTTATCTCCCAGTATGAAAACTTCAAGAAAACTGATGCTGAATCAGTTGAAGCAATGTACACTCGGCTCAGCTCAATCATCAATGAGCTGAGGACTCTTGATAAGGATATATCATTGACAGAGGTCAATGATAAGATTCTTATGTGCTTCCCTAGCACATGGGATCTGAGGATCTGGCCTATCAAGGAGGCCAGAAGTACAAATGAAATCTCAACAGAAGCTCTCCTTGGCAAGCTCAAGTCCTTTGAGCAAGTGCTGAAGACCAGGGAAGCTGAGGCTGAAGCAAAGACTCCAACTCCAATAAGAAAAGATCAATCTCTTGCTCTCAAAGCTGCTGAAGCTTCTGAAGGAAGCCAATCCAATGAGGAACTAATGACATTATTTGCCAAGAGGTTTCTCAAGATGGGAAGAAAAGACTTCAGAAAGAAATCTTCACGATATGAAGATAAACCAAGGTGTGATCGTTCTCCTGCTAAAGAAATAATTTGATATGGTTGCAGGAAGCCTGAACATATTCTACCAGAGTGTCCAGAGGAAAAGAAAAAAGAGAAAAGGAAAGAAAAAGAACAGCACAGGAAGCATTCCAAGCCCTCCTCCTACAAGAACAAAAAGAAGGAGAGAGGTTTCATTGCTGAAACCTGGAGCGATTCTGATGAGGAATCTTCCTCCTTAAGCTCCAGTGAGGATGAGGAAGAAAAGAAGGCAAAGGAAATTTTCCTGATGGCAATTGATGCCTGCAGCAATCACTCAGCTGCAGAGAGTTCAGATTCTGATGAAGAAATGCCAACAGAAGATGAGGTATTGTCTTCTTACGATTTTACATCTGCTGAATTTAAATCAGATTTTAAATCTTTGTGTTTAGATTTAATTAGTTCTGAAAAGGAAATTAAGGACCTCAGAAGTAAGCTTGCTGAATCTGAATTTATCTCTAATGAAAAGATTAGGCTAGCAGCAGAACTCACTAATTCTAGTGAAGAAATAAAATTTCTTAAGAATGAATTAGCTAAGTCAAAAAGGTTAGAAGAATCTCTGAATGGTAGAAGCCTTAAGTTGCTTGAAATAACCAGCATGTCAAACACTAGGTCAGGCAATAATAAGCTAGGCTTAGGAGCTTCATCTTGTGAACCCCCAATTATTCTTAAAAATCATCTTTCAACTCCAGTGAACTTTATCTCAGCTGATGGGATAAAGAACACTGAGCAAGTAAGACAAGTTAATCAAGCCTTAAACAAAGCTAAGAGAGAGAAAAGAAAACAAAAATTTAAGGAAATACAAAAAGCGTCGAACGCTGCTCGACGATCGCATGCTCAGTGGTCGAACGATGCTCGACAATCTATGCATCCATCGTCGAACGCCGATCGACGTTTTCAACATGAATTTCAAAATTATAATCAGAACCCAAGAAATCTTAATATGAATAGAAACCCTAGGTTTGTGGACCCATTAACTGCATGGAGCATCCCACCTAGGAGATCTTACCCTTTAGGTTATAAACCCCAACCTACTTATTCTTTTATTTCTAGTTTTTATTATGTGAAGAATAATGGACCCAAGGTTACCTGGGTCCATAATGTTTAACTTAACTCACTGCAGGTGAAGACCTATCCTATCACTCAGGACAAGTGGTATTTGGATAGTGGTTGCTCCAAATATATGACAGGGAATAGAGAAAATCTGTCTAAGTTCAAGGCCAAGCTTGGACCAAAGGTAATCTTTGGGGATTCAAGCTGTGGTCAAACTGAAGGATATGGTAGGATTACCATTGGAGCAGTAACTTTCAAGAGGATTGCATATGTAACTGGACTGAAGCATAACCTTATCTCAGTAAGTCAGTTATGTGATGCAGGATATCAGGTATCATTCACTAACACTCTTTGTAATATTACTTTAAATAGTAATGTTGTGTTAGTAGGTATTAGACAAAGTAATATTTACTTAGTAGATTTTAATTCAACCCATTCGGAAATCTGCTTATTTAATGAAGTAACTAATAACAACACCTTATGGAATAAAAGGCTTAGCCATGTTAACCTCAATAACATATCTAGGTTATCTAAATACAACCTTGTTAGAGGTTTACCTTCTTGCCCCTACAAGAAGGAGAGCCTATGCAAGGCTTGTCAATTAGGCAAGCAAACTAAAAATTCATTTAAATCTGTAAATAAAAGTGATTCACCTAGAATCCTGTATTTATTACATTTGGACCTCTTTGGCCCAATAAATGTACAGAGTTTAGGAGGGAAATATTACACTTTAGTAATTGTAGACGACTTCTCTAGGTTCACTTGGGTGTTCTTTTTGAGAACTAAGGCTGATACCTTCAAAGCCCTTACAGATTTTCTATTATGTGTGCAGACTGAGTACTCTACTCATGTGGCCTTGATCAGAAGTGATCATGGTACTGAGTTTGACTCTCTTCTCATGCAAGAATTCTGTGAGAGAGAAGGTATCAAACATAGCTTCTCAGCTCCTAGAACTCCCCAACAAAATGGGATAGTGGAAAGGAAAAATAGAACCCTGATTGAAGCTGCAGGAACATTATTGGCAGATGCTAACATGCCTCTCTCCTATTGGGCAGAAGATATTAGCACAGCTAATTATGTGCTGAACAGAAGTCTTATACACAAGCTTAAGTGTAAAACTCCTTATGAGTTGCTTAAAGGAAAGAAACCTAAAATAAATTATTTTAGAGTATTTGGTTGTGTAGTTTACATTCATAACAATAATAAAGAATACCTTAGAAAGTTTGAAGCAAAAGCTTCAATGGGAATTTTTCTTGGATATTCCCAAGTAAGCAAAGCTTATAGGGTATTTAATAAATCATCTTCTAAAATTGAGGAATCTGTGCATGTATCTTTTGATGAATCTCAGATGTTTTACAAGGAGAAGGAAACTTCCCCTTCCTCAAGTTCATTACAGGTACCAGAATCTAGTAAAGATGTCACTCAAGAGATTCTCCATCTATCAACTCTTCATATCAATGAATCAGACAGTGATGAAGACTTTGCTGAGGTTGTTGCTGTACCACCAATAGTAGATCAAATTCCTCCTGAGGAATTAATCCCAACTATTGCTGAAGATCACATCCCACCTGCTGATGTTGTCACACTTAGAGATCATCCTACATCTCAAGTGATTGGAGACATATCAGCTGATGTGCAAACAAGACATCAATTAAGACAGGATGTGATGCATGCTTGTTTCCTTTCACAGATTGAGCCCCTCACCATTAAAGATGCTGAGCTAGATCCCCACTAGATTATTGCTATCCAAGAGGAACTCAATCAGTTTGAAAGATGTAAAGTATGGACTTTGGTTCCAAGACCTAAAGGCCAACTGATCATAGGCACCAAGTGGGTGTTTAGAAACAAGTTGGATGTAAATAGAATTATTGTAAGGAACAAAGCTAGGCTTGTAGCTCAGAGCTACAGACAGGAGGAAGGTATAGATTATGACCAAACCTTTGCTCCCGTTACAAGGCTAGAGGCAATAAGGATCTTTCTAGCCTATGCAGCCTATATGAAGTTTAAAGTTTTTCAGATGGATGTCAAAAGTGCCTTTCTAAATGGTGAGCTAAAGGAAGAGGTATTTGTTGAACAATCACCTGGGTTTGTTTCTTCAACTCAGCCCTCACATGTTTTCAAGTTGCAAAAAGCTCTTTATGGACTCAAACAAGCACCCAGAGCCTGGTATGAGACTCTAGCTAGTTTCCTGTTAGAGCACAACTTTATTAGGGGAGTAGTTGATAGAACCCTTTTCGTCAAGCACCACAAGGACACAATCCTGTTAGTTCAAGTGTATGTGGATGACATTATTTTTGGTTCCACTGATCCCAAACTGTGCAAAAAGTTCTCTGACTTGATGCATTCTAAGTTTGAGATGAGTAGTATGGGTGAGCTGTCTTACTTTCTTGGTCTCCAAGTAAAGCAAGATGCTGATGGCATCTTCATCTCCCAATCCAAATATGCCAAGGAATTGGTAAAGAAGTTTGGGATGGCTGATGCTTCAGCAATGCATACACCTATGGCTACTAATGTAGTTATAGATTCTGATGATCAAGGAAAGGCTATTGATCAAAAGAATTATAGGGCCATTGTTGGTTCCCTATTGTATTTAACTGCAAGTAGGCCAGATATAATGTTTGCTACATGCCTGTGTGCTAGGTTCCAGGTCAACCCCAAGGAATCTCATCTGATTCTTCTCAAGAAAATATTGAGATACCTGAAGGGATGTCCAAATCTAGGACTATGCTACCCAGCTGAATCAGAATTTGAGTTAATTGGATACTCTGATTCTGATTATGCTGGCTATAGAGTTGACAGGAAAAGTACCTCAGGAACTTGTCATTTCCTGGGAGAGAGATTGGTCTCTTGGTTCTGTAAGAAGCAGGCTTCTGTCTCAACTTCAACTATAGAGGCTGAATATATAGCAGCTGCTAGTTGTTATTCACAGATCCCGTGGATTCAAAACCAGCTTTTGGATTATGGGTACACACACAAGAACACAAAAATCATGTGTGACAGTACCAGTGCTATCTCCATTGCACAAAATCCTGTGCACCACTCTAGAACCAAGCACATTGAGATTAGACACCATTTCCTGAGAGATTGTGTGGAAAAGAACAAGATCAGCCTTGAGTTCATATCCACTGACCTTCAGAGAGGTGATATTTTCACCAAGCCCTTAGATGAACAGAAGCATCTGTTCTTTTTGGTTCAACTAGGCATGATTAATGGAAAAGACTAAGTGTGACGTCTGCCTTTGTTGAAACCTGTTTGAAGATCGTCGAACGACGTTCGAAGATAGTCGATCGGATCAAGCCTATCGTCGACCTATGGTTAATGATAGCTTATTTGCTTGAAGACCGTCGACCGACGTTCGAAGATCGTCGAACAGGTCGAGCTCATCGTCGATCTATGGTTGACGACAGCTAGTTGTTTGTGAAGACAGAAATAGTCGAACAATGGATCGACTACTCTGCTTCAGGAACGATCGTCGAATGACCGTTCGACCATCGTCTCCAGTATCTTTTAAAATAGGTCGACTATTGTTGGTTTAATATAAAACCGATGGTCGACCTAGGTTAAGAGATAGTTCTTTTTATCGTCGACGGAGAGCGTCTTCTCGCATTCCGTCTTTCTGCTTGCTCCCTGTCTCGCGATTTCTGCCGTTTCGCCTTCGCAGTCTCTCTCGTCTTCTCCAACCTCTTCGATGGCGATTGCTCCAGTCCTCCTGTCCGTAGTAAAGTTCGATGCTGGCTTCAGCGTGGACTTCGACTCTTTCAGCTGCTGCGAATCTGCTATAGTGGAAATTCTCAACCTATGCAAAGATCAAGGATTGGAAAAGCTCATGTCAACAAGAATAAAGATAAATATTCCCGAGATTAAAGAATTGGCATTCACTTCGTCTTCCAATGACGACTCTATGACCGGAACAATTGGCGGAGAAGAGGTAATTTTGACTCCCGCCATTTTAACTGAAATTTTTGGATTGTTAAATGGGGAAGAAGATTATGAGCAAGATACCCCTGAGTTTGGAAGAATGCTGACTGAACTGGGACATGCCAAAGGCATTCCCTCTAAGCAGCTTAAGGTAAATTTTCCGTTGAAGATTAAGTTCCTTGCTGAACTCGTCGAAAAAGTGCTACTGGGAAAGCACTCTGCCCATGATAATATTACCAGGCAACAGTTTGCCCTGATGTGTGCCATCGTGAACAAAAAGCAAGTTAATTGGGCAGGAGTTATGTTTGATTTGATAAGGAAAAAGAATAGCAAGAAGGAAGTCACCCTGGGTAGGGTGGTTGGGATTTTTCTAAAGGAGAAATATCCCCATCTATTGGTCTCAGTTTCTACTTCAATAAATGCCAGCAAAAAGATGGACCCAACCTTGTTTGTCAAGTGGAAAAGGAGTTTTCTGAAGCCCGCTCCAGCAGGGGTAGCTCCAGTTGCATCTGAGAGCACAAAGACTGCTTCAGTCACTCCCCTCCTTCAAGAAGTAGGCTCAGCCTCTCTCTCCTTTCCATCCACTTCTTCTGCATTACCTTCAACCTCTACTGAAGTGCCACCATCTACTTTAGTTGTAGTTCCATCCTCTGCATCTCATCTTCTTGCCTCCTCCACAATTCTCCATGCATCACCTCATGCATCTCCTCTCCCTTCTCATCTTGCTAGGATATCTCATCCTAGTTTTGATTTATTGGTTTCTGAGCTTTCTGCACCTCCTCAGTATCCAACTCTTCATTCTGATCATGTTGATCTTCTTGCATCCACCCATCATTCTCCAGTTCACTCTCCATCTCATCAAGAATACACCATCCCTGCTGATCATCCATCTAATATGATTCCCCCACCTTCATTTGAAATCACCCCAGCATTCATCTCTAGCATCCTGGAGTTAATTACTCCTTCAATCAAAATCATGATTGAAGAGGCAATTGCTCCCCTTGTTTCCTCCATCTCTTCTTTGACTGCTGCCATCCAAGCTCTCTCAAAATCTGCTGAGCCCTCTTCATCTAGGGGCCTGGTTTCAGTTTCTACTGAGTCAGGAAGGGGAGATGCTTTATGAAGATGCCTCTGAGCTGCCCTTGGCCTCCCTTCCAGCAGATCCTCCTGTAGTTGTAGAAAAAGAGATAGAAGAATCAGCTCCTCCTCCATTGTCTGAAAAAGATATTTTTGATGCTGTAATGAAATCTGAGTTTGTTGTCAAAGTATGCCTAGAAGAATGCTCCACTCCCCTGGTTGCCCTCTACCTAGAAGGAGTCATTACTTCCTTCCTAGATGAATTATGGGAGTTAGGACATTCAAAGGAAAATTCTGAAGGTATCCCTTTTACTCATTTTTTAGACTTGATAACTGACATGCTAGTATGGGAATACCTAGAAGGAATGATACGATGTCATTTAGCAAATTTTTGTTCATAATACTATAGATATAATGGAAGAAGTATCAGCTGCCCAAGAGCTTGATCATCAACCAGCTCTAGAAGTTCAACCTGAACCAGAACCAATTGTTCAAGATCCTGAGGCTGTTCAGCCAGCTCAGTTAGCAGTGCAAGAAGAACTGGTCTCCATGACAGTTACTGATGAACAAGAAAAGGTTTCAGAAATTCAAATAGAAAAGTCTACTGTCTGGGATGATTCTCCTGGATTAGACCCAGACACTCTTCTGGCACAGGATGCCCTAGAAGAAGAGTTAGAAAGAGCTACCTTAAAAGAGAAGGAAAAAGCTGTGCAAGAGGCGATTGATCCATATGATCTTCCTCCTTCTTCAAATTCTGAGGATGAGGATGATTCTGATGAATCTGATGAGTCCAAGAGAAAGAGATCTGCTAAGAAGAAAAGGAAAGCTGTGGCTCCTCCTCCTCCAAATCCTGATAATGATATCCCCTATTATATTTTGAAAGGTATTGATCCTAAATCTAAAGAGTTTCAACACTGGATGGCTTTTTCTAAGAATCAGCAGAAGTTAAGGAAGAAGTCTAAGAGGTATGACAGTCCTGCCCCAAGATGGACTCCTAGAGGTCCTCCTCCTCCACCTCCAAGTGCAGGAGCCTCTAGAAACTTATCTGCAAATCCTTCTGCTCAGTCTGATAGGTTTACTCCATCTCAGTCCTCTCAAAGGAAAAGCTCTCAAGGATATCAAGGCAGAATGCAATCTGGTTATCAAAGACATGATGCTGATGTAAAGGAACAAGTGAAGGAGGTGGTTTATCAAAAACCAACTTTTTATCCTCCTCCTTCCAAGAGCACATCCTCCTCAAAGCCAGATCATGCAGTGAAAGCTGTTTCAAAAGGTAAAAGAATTATTTTCTCTGAAAAATCTAGCAAGAAATTTGCTGAGTTTGCTCCTCCTTCTTATCTAGTTATTCATGAAAAATAGCCAGCTGAAAGCCTGCTAGATATGTCTATTAAATTTAAAGCTGTGAAACCTGTAGATACATCTTGTGAAAATGTGTATGAAAGCCCGGAGCTTGATCCTGATTACAGGATGGCTCGTTTTCTTGAGCTTGTTGGATCAGCCCAAATTAAGAAAGCCAAAGCTGAAGGTAAAGACACTGCAGGACTAACAACTATGTCCAAATTTAGAATGAAGGAGCTTGATAAATTCCAGGTTAGACCTGAGGTATTTGACCCTTCAAAATACATGGAAAAGCATCCTGAAGCAGTTGTCCCAAGGGCATCAGAAACTAAAATCATTGGAGAGTAAGATCTAAAGCTGTCAAAGAAAGAAGCTCTAGACCCCTTTAGGAAAATTACTTTTATTCCTAGTTCATCTGAACCTAAACCTAATTCTGAAGCTCCATAAAATTTCATTGATTGACAGTTATTTACTTATCTGTTTGATTGATGTTATCTGCTTAGCTATTTCCCTTCATGCATTTTATTTATTTTCAGTAGTTTGTTTTGTGTGTTTAGTTGTTGAGAGACTTAACTCAAATAGGGGGAGATTGTTAGTACCCTAGTTTGGATTTGAGTTCAGTCCTCTCTTTTTGTCTCTTGACCCAAGATTTATCTATGGTCAAAGGTTAGTTGTTTAGTTAGTTTGCTCTAATTTAGAGTTGTCACTTTTCCAGATGAAAATTTGGTTAAGTTGTTTTTTGTTCGACTATGGTCGAACGCCGCTCGACTATCGTCTATCGACTGGTCGACGATCGTCTATCAGTTGGTCGACGTTTGTCTGTCAGCAGATCGTCTATCTCTGAGTTAGTTCAACTCTTGGTAGCTCGACGTTCTGTGGAATCTGCCTCGCCGATCGTCGAACCCCGCTCGACCTTTTCTGACCAGACAGATTTCTTGATAGTTCAACTATCTGCTTAGATAGTTCAACTATCTGATAGTTCGACTATCTGTTTGATAGGTCGACTATCTGCTTTCTTTGATAGTTCGACTATCTGTTGATAGGTCGACTATCTATTTTCTTTGATAGTTCGACTATCTGTTTAATAGGTCGACTATCTGCTTTTCTTGATAGTTTAACTATCTTCTTAGATAGTTCAACTATCTGATAGTTCGACTATCTGTTTGATAGGTCGACTATCTGCTTTCTTTGATAGTTCGACTATCTGTTGATAGGTCGACTATCTGTTTTCTTTGATAGCTCGACTATCTGTTTGATAGGTCGACTATCTGCTTTTCTTGATAGTTCAACTATCTGCTTAGATAGTTTAACTATCTGATAGTTCGACTATCTGTTTGATAGGTCGACTATCTGCTTTATTTGATAGTTCGACTATCTGTTGATAGGTCGACTATCTGTTTTCTTTGATTGCTCGACTATCTGTTTGATAGGTCGACTATCTGCTTTTCTTGATAGTTCAACTATCTGCTTAGATAGTTCAACTATCTGATAGTTCGACTATCTGTTTGATAGGTCGACTATCTGCTTTCTTTGATAGTTCGACTATCTGTTTGATAGGTCGACTATCTATTTTGCTTGATAGTTCGACTATCTGTCTTGATAGGTCGACTATCTGATAGTTCGACTATCTGTTCTGATAGGTCGACTATCTGCTTGGTAGTTCAACTATCTTCTTTGGTAGTTCGACTATCTGTATCGATCGACTATCTGTTTGATAGGTCGACGATCTATGTGCTTCGGTCGACGATCTCCGAGGGTCATTCGACGTTTTGCTGTGTGTCTTTAGTAATTTTGTCCTCTTCTATTCTATGATTTATTTCATATTTATTTGGCATATTATTTCTGAAAATTTGTGATATTATTTCCATGCAATATCTACTCCATTCCTTATGCATGAGCCAATCTTTATCTGACAAAGTGTTTTGTCTTATTAGTTGAAATGCAATTTCTGCTTTATCTGCCAGGCTGTCCTTTATAGCCGTTAGACTCAGAAAGTCTTCTCTGGCTGTAAAGAGTTCTTTCTGATGTGACCTTTTTCCTGCACCCTTCTTATCTGATTGGTTATGCAGCTTCTTAAAAAGCTTTATCCTCTTAAAGTATGTCTGTCTGCAGGATTTGTTTTTTGCTTTATGCTTTTTGCAGCCCAGATTGCTGATGCCAGAAGAAGACAAAGATTCAAACTCAAATTAAAGCCGTTGCAAAGGCTCATATATAAAGAGCTACTTTTGAAAGAAGAAAATATATAGATACAGAACTGATATACAACATATACACTCAGCAGCATAGAAAAAGAGAAAAAGCAAGAAAGTTCTATAGCTCTCAGGAATTCATATTCAACTGAGAAGATCAAAGCTCTTCTGCATTCTTCTTCATCCTGAGTTCATCTTGCTTACAGGAAGACTTTCACTCAGAGGCCTTTAGAAGAAGAAGAAGAAGAAGAAAGGAAGCTGTTTGAAGAAGAACACATGTTCCCAATCAAGAATCTTCTTCAAGCTTCTCCTTCAGAACCTCAAGACAATTCTTTGTCTTAGTTCAGAAGAGTTCCTGCACCCTGAAGCAAGACTTCTTCCAGGATATTCTCTAAGCCAGGGGGAGCCTTGATTCTTTAGAGCTATCTAGCTCAGTGCAATCCACTAGCTTCTCTAATCTGTTTAACAATAGAGAAGAATCCTTAACTCTCTCAACCTCCTGTACAAAGGGTTATTACTCCCTTCAAAAGTGAACCATTGGTGGCAGGGCACCTGATCAAAAACCTGTGTTGGATTTTGAGCTCCTGATCAAAAGCTCAAAGGGTCTACTTGATCTACCTGAAGCAGATCAGTTGGTGGCAGGGCACCTGAACAAAAACCTGTAGTGGATTCCTACCAGGGTGGTAGAAGAGTGGACGTACCTATTTAGAGGGAACCACTATAAAATTTCTTGTGTCGTCTGTGCTGTTTATTTAATTCATTGTACTGTGGCTGTGAGTAGAAATAACTAGGATTGCTAGTTGCTGTGATAGGATCCTAAGCTTAACTATAATTACAGTTAGCTCTCTCTTGTGCACTACACTTTGTGTTAGGCTCTAGGGTTATCAATATCTATAAACTAATTCCGCAAATTAACTCTAAGGGAGTTGAGTAGGGTGTCATAATTTTTGAATACTCTATTCACCCCCCTCTAGAGTTGTATCTATAATCACTTTCACGCCGCCCTCTCCATCAACTCCTCATAGAAGAGGGGTGGGATCCTCTTCAACTACATTCGGAAGAAATCCTGCTGCAACCCAGGGTGAAGGCCATCATCAGAGTGTGGCCCGACATCTCCTGAACCTGGGTGACCTCCTTCTGGAAGCGATTGATGTAGCTTCCCAGGGTTTCATTCACCCCCTGCTTGGTGCGGAACAGGGACTCCAACTCCCTCTTCCTCCTCCTCAATGTTGTGAACCTCAACATGAACCCCCGACGTAGGTCCTCGAAGCAGTAGATGGAATTGGCCGGTAGCTGGTGAAACCACTCCCTCGCATTCTCCTTCAGAGTGATGACAAAGAGTCTGCACTTGAAGCCATCCGATATCTATCGGATTGAGACCACGTCCTCAAACCACTAGATGTGCTGGACCGGGTCCCCCTTCCCGGTGTAGTAGGACATCTCGGGCTCCCTGAACCCATCCGGGACTGGTGTATAGGAGACCAACTCGCTGAAGGGACTATCTCCGCCCACTGGGCGAGCTGGAGGGTCTCGCGCCCCCAACTCGCCGAACCTGCCGCCGCTCCCCGAACTTGGGAAGAGCACTTGCCCGGGGAGTTCGGCACCCCGACCTTCCTCGGCGACCTCCTTGTCAGCTCGCCTGGCGGGCGCAACCTCGTCGAGCGCCGGATCCGCGAGAACCGAAATCGCCGGGGTCGAGCTCTCGGCAAGCACGCCGAGCGCGAATCAGACCATGCCGAGAACCTCCTGCCTGAAATCCTCGAGCATCCCCAGGGTGGAGAGAGGGGGAGGGGGTAGTGAGTCAGTCCTATCTGATCATTGTCCTTCTCCTCCGGTCATTGTGCTCGTTGAAGGTTTTCTGTGCTGACCACGCTCACTGTACCAAAATGTTGAAACCGAAAATTGGTCTCTTGTGGAGTTCACCCTTGGGGAAGGGGTGGTCGCGCACCTACTTCGCTCCTGCAAGAAAAACAACCAAGGAAAAAAGAGCAATGGACTATACTAAGGGCTCGGCGCGGAGGTCCCACCACACACCCGGAAGATCATTGAGCGTTTCCCCTCCTTAGCCAAATGTCGGGCTAAGGTACCTCAAAAGGCGCTAGAAAACTGGGAGACAAGTAAGCGTGCCCCCTGAGGTACCCCTTGGGTCCTATTTATAGATTTTTGAAGATGATCTGTAAATAACTAACCTCTGCTGGCCTGAAATTACTGAAAGCCCCTTGGGCTGGTCTGCCAACAGCCAAACTCCACTGTCCTGACCAGCTATGCGCAATCCACCCAGGTCTGCCAACAACGAGATTCCGCCATTCTAGCTGGCTAAGGGCAGGCCTATAGGGTCAAAATGGTAAGGAATCCCCCTGGGGACTGGGCGAGTAGCCCTTCAATGCCTCTACTTGGCGGGAGGTGCGGGCCGGGGCTAGCTCGCCTAGGGGAGGCGGGTTGGAGGCGGCCCGCCTTGGAAGGCGTGGGCCGAGGCTGTCCCGCCTGGGAGGGCGCTGGTCGGAGGGCAACCGGGGGCCGATCCGCCTAGGAGAGGCGGGCAGGGCTGACCCACCTAAGAGGCGCGGGTCGGAGGGTGACCCGCCTGGGAGGGCGTGGGTCAGAGGGCGACCGGGGGCCGACCTGCCTAGGAGAGGTGGGCAGGGCTGACCCGCCTAAGAGGCGCGGGTTGGAGGGTGACCCACCTGGGAGGGCGCGGGCCATGCTGGCCCGCCTGGGTGACCCTTGGAGGCGCAGGCCGGGGTCGACCCGCCTGCTTGCCTGAGTCCCTTCGGCGAACACGGGGTTGTACACTCGGGGTGGTCCGATGATCTACTCCCTCCCCGGTGATTCAAAGAAGGTGGCTTGCGTCTTCATTGTCCGGTGCGACTCCAACGGATCCCATGGATTTGTGACTAATCCACTCACCTTCCTCGTGTGCTCTTCTCATTGGTTTGGGTAATCTCTTCTCCACTCTCTTATGTGATTCCTCTCTTTCATTGTGAGATTTGGTGGCTTAGAAGGCTAGTGAATTGTCCAGATTTATATTGAAATTAGTGTATTAATAAAATCTAAATTTCAAGCGTTTATTTTATCAAGATTTTGTCGTATAAAATGGATCAGGTAGATCTCATGAATGCTAGTAGAAATCGGGTTCGTTAACCCTTGATTTCTCTTTGATGTCAAGTGATTTGGTCTACCTCATATTAATTAAATTTGGGATTGATTCAGACTCGTTGAAATCATTATTTTAGTCCAGATCTTCTCCATTTGGGTTTGTGAATGCTTGCAAATAATATTAATTTGATTAGCTAAATGTCTGGATCGTATAAGTCCTATTCGCTTGAGCAAACATTGGCACATAGCCATTGTTTAATCTCTAAAAGGAGTAGCGACCCTTTAATTTTGTTGTGCATTGTTGAAGGATGTGTCAATAATTGGTTGAATTCATCGGTAGTGTAAAAGAGAGATACCACACGCTACGTGTTTGTTTAATTGTCTGAATCAAAGAGAGCGTAGTATTTATCCCGTCAGAATCTGTGGCCTGCATCAATGTTCCTCCTAAATTAGCTCCAAAAAAAGTACTCTCGCGCTCAAGATACAGGATCTAGGTTGGAGGAAAGTACTTTGCACCTTCACAGACTGCTAAATCTGCTCTAGAAGAAGCGGTAGTGACAGGTGCTGGAAATGAGCTGAGCGACGGTGATGAGATCGGGATTTTCGGAAACTATTTCCGTCGGCCTTTTCTGTCTCGGGTTTCATAATGGTCTTTCGCTTTCGCGTATATGGAAAAACCCTATGACATCTTCTATTTATACCCAAAGGAATAAACAGCAAAAAGTCATCTCTATCGGCAGACCCATAGAATATGGAATATAATTTTTCGAATCAACCCTTGACTCGACGAAGCGTTGAGTGAATTCAACGCACTCAACGCCTGGTAGTGACCACAACACTTAACTCAACGAATAAACATTTGACTCGACGAAGCGCCGAGTGCACTCAACGCCTAACTCGACGAATCAACATTTGACTCGATGAAGCGTCGAGTGGACTCAATGCACTCAGTGCAAGACTCATCCAATCAACATTTGAATCGATGAATCGTCGAGTGAACTCAACACTCTCAATGCCTCGACAAATCAGCACTTGATTCGATGAAGCATCGAGTGGTCTCTACACAGTCGACGCTAACTTGACGAATAAACACTTGAGTCGATGAATCGTTGACTGGTCTCTATGCACTCTACGCCAACTCGACGAATCAATACTTGACTCGACAAATCGTCGACTGGTCTCGACACACTCGACGCTAACTCGACAAATCAACACTTAACTTGATGAATCGTTGACTGGTCTCGACGCACATGACACCAAGCTGAGTGAACTCAACATACTCAACGCCTGTCAGCACTTGGTCCTTCACTCATCACATGAGTAAGACCAACATAATCCATTCCTCTAAATTCTTCAAACGCTCTTGTGTCCGACCCTGATAAACTCATACTGCGTTGGCAGTGAGACTACATGCTTGATCACTTCCATATCACAATGGTAACACCAACACCTTCTTCTTCCAATCATGCTTAGGAGCATAACTCCTCTCTTGCTGATATAAAGTTGAAGGGACATCACCAGCAGCAGGCTTCTTCTTCTTCCCCGAGAAGAGTGCCCACTACCTCCTTAAGAGATAATGACTCCAGCCATCTGTCTAGTTAAGCTCTCCTACGAAGCAAGTAGGTTCTCCAGCTCCAGTAAAGACGGCTGAGTGACCAAGACTTGACCAGAAGTAACAAAGGCCGCATATTCCTTCTGCAAACCACAGATTATGTGCCTCTTCAGCTTCGCTTCTGAAATAGGCTCATCTGGTTCCAACGCTGAAATTTCAGCGCACAAGTTCTTCATCTTCAGGAAGAACGTTGAGATGGCCAGATCTCCTTAAGTGGCTCTCGCCAACTCATTCTCCAGGAATCGTAGTCGTACTACATTCATCCTATTGAACAACCCATCAAGGGAAGTAAAAATCGCTGCAGTTGATCGACATCTGATGATGTGGTCGAAGAGTTCCGGTGAGATAGCCCGCTTGAGAGTAAACTCCGCTTTCACATTCGTCTTCCTCCAGGCTCTCACCGCTTCAGCATTGTCAGCGGAAGCAATCACCTCTTTCCTGTCATCTCCGCAGACGACCTCCCATAGTTCCTCGCCCAAATGATAGCTTTCCATACACGACCTCCACTTCTTGAAGTTGGTCGATGTAAGAAGCTCAATTCCATGACCTCTTGCAAGTCCACCTTCCATTGCACTAACCCTGGTTCACTTAGACTTCCAGAAACAATAAAGTAAACTGACAGTTGAAAACTACTCAAGCCTCTATTCCCTCTGTTACTATGTAAAAATTTGTGAACCGCGGTGATGAGTATAAAAATATACAATTTTGTATCGTATTAAATTTACATATTTATAAATAAAACCTTAGTTTTGATATATAAAAACTAACTATTTTAATTATATCGTATTTTTTATGTTTTAAATTTATTTTCTAAGTTTTTATAAATTTTTTGTATTTTTTACTTAGGTCACGCCCCTAGGTCACGCCCGTGACCTAGGGCGTGACAGCCCTTTTTAATCTTTTTCCTGTTTCTGTTTCTTTCCAAGGAAAATCGAGGAATAGCTGAACACGCCCAGTGAACACGCCCGTGACAAAGATGACACGCCCGTGACCTAGTGAAGTTCTATCCAGAAATCCAGCAAGCTGCCGCGCTATCGCCACGCCCCGTGCCGCCTGATGAATCAGATGCATGAAATGCCCGTGACATCTTCAGACATGCCCGTGATCGGCCCAAATTCTATCCGAATTTCCAACCCGCTTGGCACCTGTCCAGACAGGCTGAAAGTCACGCCCGTGACCCTGTCACGCCCTACCCGACACGCCCGTGTCAGGGGGTGTGTCACTTGAAATTTTTTCCTATAAATAGATGGGCAGGGCTGAGTGAAATTATTCGAACACCTGCAACTTCCTTAAGAACTGTTAGGACTCCTCAACTATCTAACAAGGAACTGGTAGTAGCTTTCAAGTATTCTAAAGTTCTGTAAGTTGTAATATTTTCAGCTTTATTTTCAGCTTTTTAGAAAGTTGTAATAATTTTTCGGACTTTATAAAATAGACTCTTTCAATTTTAATTCTGAGTACTTTACTGCTTTATTTCAGTTTTACTTTCCTTTTTTCATACTATCCCGAATGAAAGGCAAAGTTCTGTTTATGTCCTGGATTAAGATAGTGCGAAACTGTTTTCAAAATTATTTTCGAAACCTTATTCTTTCATACTATCCTGAATGAAGGGCGAGGTGAAAGCCTATGACCTGGATTAAGATAGTGCGGAAGCTCTGCAAAATTTTACTACCCTATCCCAAAAACAAAGGTGAAGCGAAATCTTAAATCCTGGATTGAGATAGATAGGTAGATATTATTTTCTATACTTTATACCGCCCCCACCCTGAGAAGAGGCTAAGAACCCTTAGCACTTGGTCAAGATGAGCTCTGGGCTGGATTCTATTTTCAACTATTTCAACTCTACTTTCTAGTTATTCTAACTAGGGTTTTCTGTTAATTGATCATATACCAGGTGACGAGACACTACGTTTACGTTAACCCGTTTAAACGCAAGCCTTCTCGGTCGTACTTTCGAGTCAGTGATGCTACCAAAGGGACCCTCTCGTTAAGTTAGGTAATAAAGAAATAAAGTTGTTCTTTAATAGTTGAATTAATATTCTCTCAAAGTAATTTTGAAATCGAGGACTACCTTCTAAGTCCCTATCTTAATAAAATCACGTATATGTATTTTTAGTTTTTAATTATAAACTCCACTCCGTTCGTTCGATAAAATAATAGTCCGTTCTAAAAAGTAGAATAATTAACACCGATCCCAAGAAAAATACGACCTTGATATTTTCTACAAAATACTATACTCCTATGCGATAGGTACTCTTGCCTTAATCTACAGGATATAAGTAAGTAAAAAAGAGATAGACTTATGTACGTAAAAGATTATATAAAACCAAATCTATCTTCTTTAAAACAAACTTTACTTATCAAGCTTTTTGGCGTCGTAGCCTTGGACTCGTTTATATGTGTTAATATTTGAAAATAAAAGAACACTATTACTTTTATCTTTTTCTTTTCTTGTTATTTAAAAACCTTAGTTTTTATAAAAATAAAACAAACATAAAATTCCCTGAATTAAAAACTTTATTTTTATAAAACCTAACTTTTTATTAACAAGTATATTAACTACTAACAAATAAAAAAAAACAAAAAAAAACCTAACCTACTATTTTAACGTATTTTATATAAAACTTGAAAAAATAAAAAGTAGTTTATAATAAAAAAAACCCTGCTTTTATTATAAAACTTCTTTTATAGAAAACTTGTTTTATATAAAAAACCTGTTTTTAGTTATTTTCCATTTTACGTCTTTTCATGTGTTTGTATTTATTTTTTACTTAGTTTTTTTCCTATTTTTGTTTTTATACAAAAAGTCTTTTGTTTAGTGTATGAATCGCAGAACTCCATCTGATTTAAATCTTGAATTTGATCCTGAAATCGATCGCACCTTTCGCAGGCGCTTCCGATCTCTGAATCAAGAGCTTGTCTTAAATCTGGAAGAGTCCGTAGGCACCGCACACATACAAGAAATGGCAGCAGAACAACAACAATTGCCAGAGGTGGTCCCCCAAAGGACCATGTCTTATTATGCACGACCTAATTTAGATGACACCGGGTCTAGTATCGTTCGTCCACCAATTGCTAATAATAACTTCGAGATTAAATCGAGTATAATCCAAATGATTCAAAATTCTGTTCAATTCGATGGATTGCCCGACGAAGATCCAAACACGCATTTGTCAAACTTCTTAGAAATATGCGACACATTTAAGATAAATGGCGTCACTGATGATGTCATACGTCTTCGCTTATTTCCTTTTTCATTACGAACGAAAGACAAATAGTGGCTAGGTTCTCTCCCCAGAGGATCTATTACCACTTGGGCTGAAATGACCGAAAAATTCCTTACAAAGTATTTTCCACCTGCAAAAACCGCACGTCTGCGCGCGGATATTTCTTCCTTTGTGCAAGGCGAGTCTGAGTCTCTTTATGAGACTTGGGAACGTTTTAAGGAATATCTACGTCCGTGTCCACATCATGCACTGCCAACTTGGCTCCAGGTACAAATATTTTATAATGGTTTGAATATTCAAACCAGACAAGCCATTGATGCTGCCGCTAGGGGCACGCTCAATAACAAAACCCCCGAGGCCGCTCAAATCCTCTTTGAGGAAATGGCCATGAATGCGTACCAGTGGAACATCCAAGGTCACGCCCTAAACAAGCTGGAATTTATGAGCTCGACACTTCTTCTACTTTAGCACTCCAAGTAGAAAATTTAACTAAACAATTTGCTGGAATATCTGCTTCCTCCGCCACAACTACTTGGAATCCGAATAATAATGTAATTGAAGAAATCGATTATATGGGGAACTCTTATAGACCTTCCTATAATCCTAATATGAACTTAAATAATAATTCTTATAATCCAGGATATAGGAACCATCTTAATTTTTCGTGGAGCAACCTCAATAATGCTCATGGCCCTCCAACTGCAATTCCAAGTGGATTTGCACCGCAACCACCACAACCACAAACACCGCCACCACAACCGAACCAATTTAGGCCAACCCCGATAGAAGACATATTCACGAAATATGTCAGTATCAATGAGTCCAATATCCGGAACCTGACCGGATCAATTAAAAATTTAGAAACACAAATTGGACAAATTTCAAAAATGCTATCGGAACGCCAACCTAGTAATTTGCCAGGAAATACGGAACCAAATCTGCGGGATACTGGCCATTCCAGTAACCCAAGTTGACAAGCCATCAAACTACGAAGTGGCAGGGAGCTACCACAACCCGTTAGGGTAGAAAAAGAAGCTAAGGTTAGCCTTCCTACACCACTTCCCGTTACGACTCTGCCTCCTCAACCCCCGCGAATTTCTTCCCCACATGTTGTTTTACCTTATCCATCTAAATTAAAAGATGAGCGAGAAGATGAACAATATAAAAATTTTCTAAAAATGCTAAAACAAGTTCAAATCAATATACCTTTCTGCGAGGCAATTGCACACATGCCTAAATACGCAAAATATTTAAAAGCGTTATTTTCAAATAAAAAGAAACTCGAAGATATTTCGAGAGTTTTTCTTAATGCCGAATGTTCAGCCATTTTATTACATAAATTACCCCCAAAATTAAACGATCCGGGACGATTTTCCATCCCGTGTCTCTTCGGTAATCTATTAATAAAAGATGCGTTAGCAGATTTAGGTGCTAGCATAAATTTAATGCCCTACTCGCTCTTTCTAAAACTAGGATTAGGTAACCCCAACCCAACTAAAATGAGCATCCAATTCGCAGATCGTTCTATTAAATATCCAATAGGGTTAGTAGAGGATGTTCTAGTCAAAATAGACAAGTTTATCTTCCCGGTAGAATTTGTTATACTTGACATAGAGGAAGACGCCGATGTTCCCATAATTCTCGGTCGTCCTTTTCTCGCAACCTCTCGCGCGATAATAGACGTAAGTAACAGTAGACTTCTCTTACGAGTAGGAGATGACGAGGTTACTATCGATATAGATCCCTCTATGAAAAATTCTTTAATAAATGACGATTCCTGCTATCTTGCGGAAGCCTCTTTTGAGGAAAATGGTTTTTCCTATTCTGATGTACTTTCAATAACTGTAGAAGAATCAGACTTGGCAGACTTACCCCTTTCACAAGAAATGCCTACCGATGACCCTTTAGAACCTTTTATATCTTTAACTTCTACAACTCTAAAAACTCCAAATTCATATGAAAAACCACCAACCCTCGAGCTGAAAACACTTCCTGCACATTTAAAATACGTTTTCCTTGAAGCCGAATCTAAACTCCCTGTTATCATTTCTGCCGAATTAAATGATAAGAAAACATCTGAATTAATAGAAGTGTTAAAACAACATCGCCATGCATTAGCATGGCAAATTTCTGATATCCAAGGACTCAACCCATCTTTTTGTACGCATAAAAGATTTTTGGAAGATAACCCTCGTAAATCTATTCAGCCCCAACGGCGTTTAATCCGAATATGAAGGATGTCGTAAAAGCTGAAGTAATGAAATTATTAGATGCAGGAATTATCTATCCAATCTCAGATAGCACATGTGTTAGTCCCGTACAAGTCGTCCCTAAGAAGGGCGGTATAACGG
Organism: Platanthera zijinensis; assembly: GCA_039513925.1. Classification (NCBI taxonomy): domain Eukaryota; kingdom Viridiplantae; phylum Streptophyta; class Magnoliopsida; order Asparagales; family Orchidaceae; genus Platanthera; species Platanthera zijinensis. Next base: position 121,376,697 of record CM077083.1, on the reverse strand, counting down.
TGGTGCCAAACGCTAATAATGAACTAATTCCAACACGTACTGTTACAGGTTGGAGGATGTTCATCGACTATCGAAAATTAAATGATGCCACCCGTAAAGATCACTTTCCACTACCGTTTATAGATAGAATATTAGAGTGACTCTCGGGTCACTCATATTATTGTTTTCTCGATGGTTATTCAGGGTATTTACAAATTCCTATAGCCCCTGAAGACCAAGAGAAAACTACGTTCACTTGCCCCCTTGGTACTTTTGCCTATAGGCGAATGTCGTTTGGACTTTGTAATGCGCCAGCTACATTTCAAAGATGTATGCTAGCTATTTTCGGCAAGTTAGTAGAGGACGTTATGGAAGTATTTATGGATGATTTCTCCGTTTTTGGATACTCATTCCATACATGTTTAGATAACCTCGCTCGTGTTCTTCAATGCTGTGAAGACACGAATTTAGTGTTGAACTGGGAGAAATGCCATTTTATAGTCCGCGAAGGTTTAGTTCTCGGTCATAAAATTTCTTCCCAGGGAATCGAGGTAGATAAGGCCAAAATAGAAATAATTGAAAAACTTCCACCTCCAACAAATGTAAAATCTATTCGAAGTTTCTTAGGCCATGCAGGTTTCTATAGACGGTTCATTCAAAATTTTTCTAAAATAACAAAACCGTTAACACATTTATTAGAAAAAGAAGCCCCATTTATATTTGATAGTGAATGCTTAGTAGCATTCAATATTATTAAAGACAAACTTATCAACTCTCCTATTTTAGTAGCCCCAGACTGGTCCTTTCCTTTTGAGATCATGTGTGATGCGAGTGATTATGCGGTAGGAGCTGTCGTAGGACAACGAGTAGACAAATATTTTCATCCTATCTATTATGCAAGTAAAACTCTCACATCCACACAAACCAATTACACGACCACGGAAAAGGAACTACTGGCGATTGTATTTGCATTTGATAAGTTTAGATCTTATATTACACTATCGAAAGTTATAGTTTTTACGGATCATTCTGCTTTAAAATATTTACTAACAAAGGCAGATGCAAAACCCCGTTTATTTTGTTGGATTCTCTTATTACAAGAATTTGATTTAGAGATCCGAGATAAGAAAGGCGCAGAGAATTTAGCAGCCAATCATCTTTCTCGACTAGAGAATGCTGCAACAGATACACTCGTGGAAGCCGACAGCGAAGATAAATTCCCTGAAGAAAGTCTCCTCGCTCTCGAAAAGGTAACAAACTCTTCTACTCCTTAGTTTGCAGACTTGGCTAACTATTTAGTAGCCCGAGTCCTTCCAAAAGCTTTTACAATTCAAGAAAAGAGGAAATTCTTTTCTGACTTGAAAAACTACTTTTGGGAAGACCCGTATTTATTCCGAGTCTGTGCCGACCAAGTAATTAGAAGATGTATTTCGAACGAGGAAGGACTAAAACTACTACGGAACTGCCACGAAGGACCAACCGGCGGACATTATCAATCCAACCGGACTGCACGTAAAGCCCTTGAAGCAGGCTTCTTTTGGCCTACTTTATTCAAGGACGCTCAAAAATTAGTAAGCGTTTGCAACCGCTGCCAACGGTCAGGTAACATTTCCCGTCAGGACGAAATGCCCCAAAACTTTTACTTAGAATGTGAAATTTTTGATCTGTGGGGTATAGATTTTGTAGGCCCTTTACCTCCTTCTTTTAAAAATCGTTATATCTTAGTAGCGGTCGATTACGTTTCACGGTGGGCTGAAGCGCAAGCTTTACCCACCGCTGACTCGAGAGTCGTCGTTAAATTTCTAAAAACCTTATTTTCACGTTTTGGCACGCCTAGGGCTATAGTTAGCGACCGAGGTACTCATTTTTGTAACACCCAGATGGCTAAAGTATTAGCCAAATATAGAGTTACTCATAAACTCGCTACCGCTTATCACCCCCAAACAAGCGGCCAAGTGGAGGTAGTCAATAGAGAACTAAAGCGCATATTAGAAAAGACTGTAGATACCAATCGCAAAGATTGGTCCCTCAAATTAGATGATGCACTTTGGGCCTACCGTACAACATTCAAAACTGCGATCGGTTGTACACCTTATCGTTTAGTATATGGAAAGGCATGTCACCTACCTGTAGAATTAGAACATCGCGCATACTGGGCGCTAAAATTTCTTAACTTAGATACAAACTTAGCCGCCAAACAACATAAATTTCAACTCAATGAACTTGAGGAATGGCGTGCAAACGCCTATGAAAATAATAAATTTTATAAAGAGCGATCGAAGTTTTATCATGATAGGAAAATTAAATTTCCAAAATCTTTTTCACCAGGTGATCAGGTCCTACTATATAACTCACGCCTTAAATTATTTCCAGGAAAATTAAAATCCCGATGGACCGGACCCTATACTGTTAAACAAACCTGGCCATATGGGACCGTTCTTATTTCTCACCCTGAACTTGGAACTTTCAAAGTAAACGGGCACCGTTTAAAATTATATTTTACTGGGGACCCTTTTCTAAAAGAACCTGAAACCCTAACACTACTCCATAACCTTGAAATATAAATTCACTTGTATATTTTCATCTTTTATGCTTTTGTATATTCTGTACATATTTTTCACTTCATACATATGCCTAACATAAGTATAGAGGTGCTTTTAGTTGCAATTTTTTTCACTTTTATGATATATCATATGTTTTAAATAAAAGTATTGTTTATTTTAGTACTCATCCAAAACAAGTCAAAGTTTTCAAAACCATACTATGTAAATATATTCCAAAAATCTGAGTTGATCAAAAAATGCAAATTATTCAATTTTCAAATTTACTACTCCTTCTCATAACTAGATAGATATAAATATCCGGAATAAACTTGTAATCCCTACCTTGTAAAAATTCATTACAATCAGAGTTAGTTTTTTAGCAAGCCTGCTATAATATATCAAAAATACATATATATACAATAGAAGAAAAACATATTATGTTCATCAAATAATTTTAGACTGTAATTATCATTACTCCAATCTTGTTAAAATATAGAAAATATCAAGAAATTACCATTGCTCTCAAAATCTTTTATCAAAATTATTTTTACAACCCCCTACCTACTATTTCGCTTGGTATGTTTCCTTACGCACGCAAGCATCTAGGAGTATGTGCTCCTAGAAAAGAAAAGATCTTATGTCCATGGGAATAGAAAAATTCCGTAAACATAGGCTTCCAATAAATGTTAAAAGACCATATGAAATGGAGTATGTGCTCCTAAACATATGCATTGGATTAATTCAAAGTTCAATTCTGCAAAGTTCTTTTCAATTTTGGAAAATATTTTCCTAAAATAGTTGTAACAATGCATACTTAATAGGTTGTAATTTTTCAACATATCTCACGCAAGACATAGTAGTCATAAAGCCAATCTATCTTTGTGATATCTGATTTTAATATATGCTTACTATTTATTTTCAAAAACTTTTTATGGCTATAAATTCTAACTCTGGTATCAATGATATATACATGATTGCATGTAAACTCTTTATTCACCGGATGTTTATACCGATTTTATCTTGAAGAAATAATTTGATAGTAAATAGAAAATTTCATAAACTTGTAAATATACTCAACTCTATATTTGCTTTGGAATAGCAAAATCTAAGTATGGGGGTATTTGATGAGTATAAAAATATACAATTTTGTATCGTATTAAAGTTGCATATTTATAAATAAAACCTTAGTTTTGATATATAAAAACTAACTATTTTAATTATATTGTATTTTTTATGTTTTAAATTTATTTTCTAAGTTTTATAAATTTTTTGTATTTTTTACTTAGGTCACGCCCCTAGGTCACGCCCGTGACCTAGGGCGTGACAACCCTTTTTAATCTTTTTTCCTGTTTCTGTTTCTTTCCAAGGAAAATCGAGGAATAGCTGAACACGCCCAGTGAACACGCCCGTGACAAAGGCGACACGCCCATGACCTAGTGAAGTTCTATCCAGAAATCCAGCAAGCTGCCGCGCTGTCGCTACGCCCCATGCCGCCTGATGAATCAGATACATGACACGCCCGTGACTGGCCCAAATTCTATCCGAATTTCCAACCCACTTGGCACCTGTCCCGACAGGCTGGAAGTCACGCCCGTGACCCTGTCACGCCCTACCCGACACGCCCGTGTCAGGGGGCGTGTCACTTGAAATTTTTTCCTATAAATAGATGGGCAGGGCTGAGTGAAATTATTCGAACACCTGCAGCTTCCTTAAGAACTGTTAGGACTCCCCAACTCTCTGATAAGGAACTGGTAGTAGCTTTCAAGTATTCTAAAGTTCTGTAAGTTGTAATATTTTCAGCTTTATTTTCAGCTTTTTAGAAAGTTGTAATAATTTTTCGGACTTTATAAAATAGACACTTTCAATTTTAATTCTGAGTACTTTACTGCTTTATTTCAGTTTTACTTTCCTTTTTTCATACTATCCCGAATGAAAGGAGAAGCTCTGCTTATGTCCTGGATTAAGATAGTGCGAAACTGTTTTCAAAATTATTTTCAAAACCTTATTCTTTCATACTATCCTGAATGAAGGGCGAGGCGAAAGCCTATGACCTGGATTAAGATAGTGCGGAAGCTCTGCAAAATTTTACTACCCTATCTCATAAACAAAGGTGAAGCGAAAGCTTAAATCCTGGATTGAGATAGATAGGTAGATATTATTTTCTGTACTTTATACCGCCCCCATCCTGAGAAGAGGCTAAGAACCCTTAGCACTTGGTCAAGATGAGCTCTGGGCTGGATACTATTTTCAACTATTTCAACTCTACTTTCTAGTTATTCTAACTAGGGTTTTCTGTTAATTGATCATATACCAGGTGACGAGACACTACATTTACATTAACCCATTTAAACGCAAGCCTTCCCGGTCGTACTTTCGAGTCAGTGATGCTACCAAAGGGACCCTCTCGTTAAGTTAGGTAATAAAGAAATAAAGTTGTTCTTTAATAGTTGAATTAATATTCTCTCAAAGTAATTTTGAAATCGAGGACTACCTTCTAAGTCCCTATCTTAATAAAATCACGTATATATATTTTTAGTTTTTAATTATAAACTCCACTCCGTTCGTTCGATAAAATAATAGTCCGTTCTAAAAAGTAGAATAATTAACACCGATCCCAGGAAAAATACGACCTTGATATTTTCTACAAAATACTATACTCCTATGCGATAGGTACTCTTGCCTTAATCCACAGGAGTAAAAAAGAGATAGACTTATATACGTAAAAGATTATATAAAACCAAATCTATCTTCTTTAAAACAAACTTTACTTATCACGCGAAAAACGGGAAACCAGACGCAGGAACACTCCAACCATAACCAAGCCAAAATAAACAAGATGTAACTAGATGAGCAAGAATCTTGTACTATCAAAAATCTTTACAAGACGAGACATACATGACGAGACATGATTCGCCGATGTTCCCAATAGAAACAAAACAAGAAGGTACACAACGAGCCGCATAGTCTCAATAGTAACCGCAGACTCTGTCGAGCTACCTACAGAGTCCGCTGAAACCGCCAAGTCGCCAGACCCCAACCTAGCCGTGCGGACAACCCGTTATTCCAATGCTGAAGAACTATGGGCGCTGATCTGCAATCCGCTTAACCGCAACATCTCCTAGCTGCCAGATTGTCGCGAACTGCTGCTGCCAAACTGAACAAGCTGCTAGAAGCGGACAACTTATTGAACTGGGAAAAAGGTTGCCGAAGAAAGAAGACTGCCTAACCGTAAGTCGCGACCTGTTGCTAACCGCAGATTGTAACCGTAGAGTCCGCACTGATCCCTGACCGAAGTCAGAACCAAGTTCCTAGCTTCTCAGCACTGTCCGCACAGCAAAAAAACGGTCAACTCCTTCAAATCGCACGAACACAAAAACTTGTCCGCAGCATCCACCTGAGCTCACTCACTGTTCATTCTGTTATTGTGTTTATGTGATAAGGGGTCCTATTTATAAGCGCGAAGAGGAGTGTGATCACCGCCCTAGCCGATAGGATAACCACCCTATCTCGCGGCGAGCACTGAGTGTATCTGAACAACCGCGGACACAAAGTCAGCCCGCCTTTGTCGCACCACCAAGGCCGGATAGAAATCCGATCCGCCTTGTCGCCACAAGGCCAAGCCAGACTTGTCCGCCACACCAGTGGACCCTGCAAAAACTCCACCAGTCCGCACATATGCATACACAGCTCTAGTCTGCACATCTCTACGGACACTACTCCAGTCCGCGCACTCCGAGCCCACGAGCACACAAGGCCAATAAATGCCAAACTCAGCGGTCATAGAAAACAGTCTACGCTAACCGCGAGATCTCCCGGACTGAGCACACCTGGACTTGGTACAAATCCAGACCAAGTCCACACCACCAGTCATCCCTGGAGCGAACACAGTCTCAGAGGATACGAGGGCTAGTCCTCACATACCGGTGGACTCCAACAACAGTCCGCACAAACCGGTGTACTGCGCGGTTACACCAAACCGCACTAGAGCGAGACCAAGGCACCAGTCAAGCCGATCTCCCGAGCTCCAATTCAGTCCGCAGCCCGGACTCAACGAACTCCACGGATAACCATCCTATCCGCCCGATTACCTCCAGGGAACAAGCTGACTGCAAAACTTTAGTCGACCTCGCTATCCGCCACTTCTGTCCGCATAGTCCGTGTGGACAGTCCGCTCAGACCGCCACTTTCACTTCAAAAAATTCAACTGTTCGTTTGCACATGTTGAAAGGAGGAAACAGCCCGATCCGTTTCGTTTTGACCCCCAGCTCTCCACCTTCGGTTTCAAAGTGACGTTTTGACCCAGAAAATGCACCCGCCACGGGCCAACCAAATATAGCCTTAGGCTCCGTTTGGGAGGGCTTATTTTCATCGGTCAAGCGATTATGGAATACTGAAGGTTACATTTGGTTAGCTCGTGGCGGGTGCATTCTCTCTGTCAAAACTTCACTTTGAAACCGGAGGTGAAGAGGTGGGTGTCGAAACGGAGCGGATCTGCCCGTTCCCTCCTTTCTGCATGTGCAAATAGAGCCTTAGGATCTGTTTGGGAGGACTTATTTTCACCAGTCAAGCGGTTACGATCGCATGAACTCGACCATAATTAGGGTCCGGTTCATATGGTCGTAACCGCTTGACCGGTAAAAGTAAGTCCTCCCAAACGGAGCCTAGGGGTCCGGGTCATGCGGTCGTAACCGCTTGACCGGTAAAAATAAGTCCTCCCAAACGGAGCCTAGGGGTCCAGTTCATGTGGTCGTAACTGCTTGACCGGTGAAAATAATAAGGCTTTATTTGGTACAGCGGTGACGTTTGCTCCTGGCGGGTCAAAATGGAGAGTTGGAACCGGAGGGGGGAGGCGAGGTTGGAAAAGCAGCGTTTGATGGGCTTTTTCTTCTTGCGGCGGGTGCAAATGGAGCAAACGCCGCCAGCGCCCCGTTTTTTTACCTGTCCAGCGGCATTTGCTCCAAAGGCCCGACAAAAACGCCGAAACAACAAAAGGAAGCTTAGGCTCCGTTTGGGGGGACTTATTTTCACCAGTTAAGCGGTTACGACCGCATGAAACAAACCTTAAACCGCATGAATCAGACCTTAAACTGCATGAACCAGACCTTAAACCGCATGAACCGTGGTCGTAACCGCTTGACCGGTGAAAATAAGAGGCTCTGTTTGGGATACCGGTGCCGTTTTAAAACGGGAAAGTTCAAAAGGGAGATGTTAAACTGTATTTTAAAAACTGTAGTTTTAAAACTGAGACTTTGTTTGGGTAACCTCCATTTCAGTGACGGTTTAAATTATTTTCAAAATTATCTTCGCATGAATTTTATTTATTTCGCACCAATTTTTTCTGAATTTTTTAAAACAAAATTCATTATTATATTTGTGATTTTTTTAACAAATTTATGGATATAATTATATTTTTTATGGGGGTTAAATCGATTAAATAAAATTAATTAAATGAATTTTTTTTTCAAATAACCGTTTTGAAAGGGAGAATGAAGGTCTCCCTGACTTTTTCAAAACGGAGAAAAATGTAGGTTTTAAACCGCCCATTTTAAAATGATAACATTTTAGTTCTTTCCAAACACCTTTCCTCTGATCCGTTTAGAACGGAATGTAGTTAAAAGGGGTTCCAGCCTTAGTTTCGGAATACTAAAGGTTGGTCCGCACCTTTCCACATTTATCTTTCGCTTGGATTTTCTTTTCATTCTCTCCTTCACTTCGTCTTGAGGAACTGAGAGAGTGACTGAAGGTTGGGAGAGGGAGATGGCGAATGGCCGCCAGAGCGATTACCCTGAACAGTGGCTACAAGATGCCTGTGATCGGGCTTGGTGTCTGGAGAATGGAAGGCCGATCTATCAGAGATCTCTTGCTTTCCGCCATCAAGATCGGCTATCGCCATTTCGATTGCGTCGGTCTGCTCTCACTCCCCTCTCCTATTTCTTCCCACTGTCACTTGAACTGCAACTATTTGTTCTCTTAGGCAGAGTTATGTTTTAACTAATGCAATGTAAATATTGACACTAACTTTTAGGGTGCGTTCATTTCGCAGGAATTGAGATGTAGGAATTGGTTTTGGCCGAAAACCTACGACGCAGAGGATTTGGTTTTGGCAGAAAACCAATTCCTTTGTTCGTTTGCAGGAAGGTTTTCAGTCACAGGAATTGAAGTTTTCATTATTTTTGTTCGTTTGGAGGATGGAATTAGGAGACAGGAATTGATCGTAATGAGCAGACAAGCCTACCAACAACCTCTTTTCCTCCCACCTCTTCTCCTCTTTCACTGTCAATCAGCTGCAACCCTAATGGCAGAAATCCAATCGATCCACCAAATCACAACCCTCAATGAGATCGTGATCGACTACTGCCCCGAAGTCTGCCGCCACTTCCTTGATTCCGGCGAGATTCACATCACCTATGACGAACAACGCGGCGTCCGGTGGCGTTCCCCTTCCCGCTTCCTCCAACGGCGTCGGCGGCCGGGAGCAGATCCACCCTCTCGGCTTCCACGCTTCGGAGGATTTCCACGATTATGTGATCCGATGGGGCCCCGATGAGATCGCGTGGCTGATCGGCGGAAGGTCGGCGAGCTTCTATCCGAAAACTGTAGAAAACCGAGGGGGGGGGGGTAGGTTTTGACCGTAGTGTTTTTTTCTTGAAAACCCATGGGTTTTTGTAGGAATTCCAATTCTTGTCTAAATGTGTCGAAACGAACAACGGAATTGGAATTGGGACACCGAATTCCAATTCCTTCCCCCAATTCCTGCCAAACAAACACTGCCTTAGGGTTTCTTGGATCATTTCTGAGTACATTTCTATATGTTCAGCATTTCTTTGGTATGAAATAGAAGATTTTGGGGATATAAATTTGATAGAGGTTCTCCTCGCTTTTTGGCCCTTTGCACCCCATTTGCATCACATTGCCATTTTACACCCCAATTTTTTTAATATGATATTTTGCACCCCCATTTGCCAAATTTTAGCACTTTGCACCCTGGGACAATTTTATAAGGGGTATTTTTGTCTAAGGGTGGGTTCGTTTCACTGGTTTCAAGAGTAAGGTATTAGAATTGGTACACTAAATTCCAATTTTTTTGTTTGTTTGACATGTTTGAAGGATGAAATTGGTTCGATCGGTTTTGGGAGGAAGGAATTAAGACAATTTCAATTTTTGTGTTCGTTTGGGGCTTTTTCAGGAAGAAATTGGCTTTTGCAATCCACAAAACCGACCTAATTTGGTCAGTTTTTGATGCATTCGTGGTCGCATCCGGATGAGCTCTGCTCGTTATGTGCGTTTTTCTTTTTTCTTTTTAGTACTTTTGTCATCGTCATATGTGTGTTGTCATCATTGTATCACACCTATTTTATTTGGATGTTTAGGCTTGTTGGTTTGACCTACTGGCTTGTTGGTTTGACCAACCAACATGATCTTGAATAAATAAGTCTTGTAGTTTAAAATGTTAGAATGCAAGAACGATAATTTTTAATTGCATGAAAAAAACAATCAATTCTGGATTTAATAATTTTTATTTATTCGGAATTGATTTGGGAGTTTTAAAATTAATTACCTCTTTGATTTCCCATGAATGCTTTGAGATTCCAAAGCCCCCCTTTTTTAATTCATGACATTTAAAACTCATTTATCACATTGAAAACCCCCATCAGTTAAATTGAAACCCCCTCCATTCCTCCTATTTAATAAATCCTCCCCCAACTATTCAGTAGATTGGAAAAAACAGGGAAAAATAATGTGACACCGTCACCGTCATTTTTCCCTTTATCCAGCAAGCCAAAATTGCCCGTCACTCTTTCGTCGACGTCATTGCGCCTCTCCGTTGGAAGACCAATCTCTGGCGAGCCTCCCAGTGGTAGTCCAGCCTCGGGCAAATCTCTGCTACCCGCCAACGGGTTGGTAACGACGATGACCACAATTCCATTTTCTAATTTCTGCGCCTGTGACCGCAGCGCCGCTGAACTTCCGCTCTGACTCCCTCTGGCGACCCCAAAGCCTTGGCCGTCTAAACCCGTGGCCTCTAGCACTGCTCTCCTCCTTACTCAAGCCACCTGAGCCACCTTCCCCCTTCCCGTTTGCACTCACCCACAACCACCCAATACCAACTTCCCCCAGTCCTGCCCATCCGCTACAACAACAACCATTTTCCCCCATAGCTCTGATCAGCCACCTCCCAAAATCGAGCTGCATTTTCTTTTCCAGCCAGCTATCCCAAACCCCTGGAAACTCCTCCGCCATGGGAAATCCTTGCATGTGTACTTCTTTACTCCCCTACTGTTAACATTTACTCATGCTATTAATTTAAGTTGTTGTATTGTTAGCCCTTGTATTTCTTTCAACTTCTTTTACCGTCATTTCCTTCAAAAAACACGATCTTTGTCGTTTGTTTGAGCTGTCCGTTTGCATATTAATTAAACTTCCTCTTGGATACAACACTAAATAATCCGTGGTGATTCTACTTGAGTAGAGAATTAGCTATCAGAGTCCCCACTCTCTCGGTGAAGGCCGCTACTAATGAAACTAGCCCGGTTTAGAGCATCACTCATTATGTCTCCAAAAATACTCAAATTGTCTAGAAATTGGTCTGCATCAGTTTTGTACCAAAGGAGTTCGATTCACTTCTAACGTGGATCGGACGATCCTGATTTAATTTTTATTTAGCTCTTAAAAAATAAATAATCGATTTCCGTCAAAAAAAAGTTTCTGTTTATTTTTTTAAATATAAAAATAAAAAAATCAATTAGCTTTCTTTTGTTTCTATTTTTTTTATAAAAAAGTACTTAAGATATTTAAAAAAACTAATTTCTCTCTTACAAAAAAAATTAAATTAAGTTTTTATTTAAAAAATAAAGAATCGAGTGGATAAAATCGAGGCGAGCATCGATGACTTAATTTAACGCATGGGCAACCTCATGCAACTGGTTGAAACACTCACCATCCAAATGGGTGATGTTACACAAGTCATGAATGGGTTAAGAACTTCTGTCAATAACCTCTAAGTCGCTAGACACCTAGATCTAAATCAGGCACCTCCACCAAACCCTAGGGAAGAAGTACCCTTGCCACAACATTCTGAACCCCAAAACTAGCCTCGTTGGGATATAAGCATCAAGTTGGATATAGGGGCTTTCGAGGGCCAAGTAGAACTCAAGGGATGCCTAGATTGATGTGAGCTTATGGAACGATTCATGGATTGGAAACAGATGCCCTTGAATCGTTAAGTCGAGTATGCCACCCTTCGGCTTAAGGACCCAACACTAGTCTGGCGGGTCCAATTAGAGCATACTTGTTTCACCCTAGTTTTGGCCCCGATCAGGCGATCACTACTTGGGTTGAATTTAAAACCCAGTTGCGAAAGTGATATGCCCTCCCAGATTTTATTCAAAATCTATATCGCAAGTTCCACAACCTACGACAGGATAAATTCTTGGTGGATGACTACACCAACGAGTTTCTTGTCCTTCAATCCAGGTTAGACATTCGAGAGGAGGACAATATGACCGTGTCCTGCTATTGGAACGGTTTACGTTATGCCATTCGTGCGCAACTAGAACTTCATGATTTTCAAGACTTAGGGGAGATCTCTAGTAGGGCCCGCCGTGTGGAAGCATCACTATAGAAGAAAGCTTCCGACCCTAGGATTTCTGATAGACTTCATAACACAAACTCACCCTTGGCCACACCCAAACCACCCATCCAGAGTCATCCTCCAGGGTCCACTAGTGTCCCTACTCCGCCCCCTGCCTTTACCATGGGCAAAGAGGTTATGGGTTCCCGACCCAACCCGAGAACCTTCGTTGTTTTAAATGCATGGAGCCGGGACACAAATCTTCAGAGTGCCCCCGTAGGTAGTTTGTATCAGTGCTTGAGTCCGAGGAAGATAAGGAGCCCGAGTATGGAGTCTTCCTTACAGACTTCCAACCAAATCTGATCATCATTGACGAAGTAGAAGTAGAAGGAGAGCATAGAGTTCACTTAGTTTGTGTCATGCAACATAACCTCCTCGCCCCCAAAATCTCCACAGAGGATGAATGGTTGATGCATAATATTTTTCTTACTACCGCACGCATTCAGGGGCAATTTTGATCCAACAGATAGTGGTAACATGGAAAATTTTGTGTCGTAACGCATGGTAGAGACGCTAAAACTTAAAAACTAGCCTCTAAAAAAATCACATAGCTTGTCACGGGTCACTAGTTCAATGCTATGAAGCATCAACACTTCAAAATGCCCAACGTGTCAGTGTCGGACTCTCTGTCACGCATCCGACACGGGGAAACGTGCGTACACCCCTGTCAGAAGTCTGACATGCTGGCTCTGGCGGGACTCACGGGGAAACATGGAAAATTTTGTGTCGTAACGCATGATAGAGAAACTAAAAATTAAAACCTAGCCTCTAAGAAAATCGCATAGCTTATCATGGGTCACTAGTTCTATGCTATGAAGCATCGACACTTCAAAATGCCCAGTGTGTCGGTGTTGGACTCTTTGATACGGGGAAACGTGCATACACGTGTGTCAGAAGTCCGACATGCTGGCTCACGCGGGACTCACGTGTCCCGCTCATCTGCTTATCCGCTCATTTATAAAAAATCTGCGGCTCATCCCTCTCGTTGCTTGATAGCCCACATACCTGCGTTTCTTGCTCTTGACTCTCCGAGCCCTAGCTTCTGCGATTCCCCACCCACCTCTCCTCGCCGACACTTCCCTAGGCTCTAGTGCTCTTCGCCGTCTCTACTCCAGCCTTCGGTGCTACTTGCGGGATATGTACCACCATAATACAATTTGTTGAGGACCACCTTATTATAGAAAGAAAAGTTAAATATCGATAGATTGTGTGCACCAATTAGAAAGATGTGGAAGGAGAAGGGTGTAAGCCTTGCGAGTGATGGATGGAGTGACTCACAAAGGAGATAACTTATTAATTTTATGGCTGTGTCTGATGGAGAAGCTATGTTTTTAAAGACAGTTGATTGTTCTGGAGAAACAAAAGATATGTATTTCATTTTTAACTTATTCAAAGAAGTTATTAATGAAATTGGACATGAGAAAGTTGCACAAGTCATCACAAATAATGCTTACTGTAAGGCTGCATGACAACTAATTGAACAAGAATTTCCCTCCATTATTTGGACTCCTTGTGTGATGCACACCCTTAATCTTGCATTAAAGAACATATTTGACCCAAGAGGCCAATCAAGAGGTTTATTTAGAATGCAATTGGATTTCTGAAATTGTTTCTAAAATTATGCAAATATAATTTTTTATCATGAGCCATTCCATGGCTATATACAATGAGTTTTTTAACTTGAAATTGCTTTCCATACACGGGTTGCTTCGATGATTGTGATGCTTAAGAGGTTTAAGCTAATAAAAATGGTCTTCAAAGCATGGTTATTTGTCAAAAATGAAATATTTATCGAGATGATAATCAGGGGAGGGCGAAGATTGTTAAGGATCAAGTACTGGATGATTATCATTGGGATCTAATTGATTGCATACTTTCCTTCACGACTCCTATTTATGTTATGTTTAGACTTTGTCATACAAATAAACCTTGTTTGTACTTTGTTTATGACACGTGGGATTCAATGATTGAAAAAATTGAAGAAAGCTATATATGAACATGTGGTGAAAAGGCTAGATGAGCAATCTACATTTTATGAAGTTGTTCAAAAAATACTTATGGATCGTTGATCAAAGAACAACACTTCACTTGATTTCTTAGCACATGCCTTGAATCCTAGGTAAATTCTTAAATTCCATGAGTTAATTACATTATTATTTATTTGTTATAACAATAATACTTCTTTTCTTTAAAATTTAGGTAGTATAGTGAATAATGGCTCAATGGAGATTATTCTAGAATTTATCCATATAAGGATACTTAAATCATTGAAGAAATCAAAAAATGCTTTAGGAGGTACTTTCCTAACATTGAGGATTGCATCAAGGTGAATTTAGAGTACACAAATTTTGCTTATATAAATGGAGAATTTAGAGAATTTGATTCAGTTTACGATTGATTTTCGATGGATACTAAGGCTTGGTATTTTATTCATGATGCAAGTGCACTTATGCTACAATGTTTATCCTTAATGCTTCTTTCACAACCATCTTCTTCATCATGTGCTGAGTGGAATTGAAGTACGTACTCCTTTAGACACTCAATGAGAAGAAATTGAATGACTCTAAAATGTGCAGAAGATCTAGTTTTATACACAACAATCTCCGTCTTCTACAACAACAACAACGACAACAACACTCAAGCCTTTATCCCACTATAGTGGGGTCGGTGATGATGCATAATTTGACCTAAATTATTAATATAAAAATATAAATAATCTAATATAAATATCTTTATAATGTTAATTTTATTCTCTAAATCGTATCTTTTTATAATTCTATCCTAACCATGCCTATTTTACTATATTTTCTGCGCGCAGCGAATTTCGGGGCCACATTTGGGCATGTTGCGGCCAGAATCAAATCTTGGGCTGAACACTAAAGTTGTAGCCCTCGGAAATACCTTTCCAACGCATGGTTACACGCCTTCATCGGATTTATGTAGCTTCGGGAATCCTCCGTCGAAGTTGCTGTCCAGCAGATTTCCTGCAAGAATGATTCTCGTCTTTGAGCAAGAACCGAGGATCCCGGGACAAATTGCATTATCAATTCAAAAATAACATGTCTTCAGTTATGGTGTGCCAAAATAAATGTCGAGTGCACTCATGTCATGGTGTTGTTGAACTATATTCAAGAATGGAATGAAGCCACAATTGTCCGATGTGATTTTTTCATGACAAGTGTGAAATAAGCTAGCCACCTTTGACTATATATTGAACATGTGTCCTTAAAGGAAGCTTCATGGAAAGAGAGAAAGCTAGCCAACTTTTATCATGCTTTTCATGACAAGTGTGAAAGAGGCTAGCCACCTTTGAATTTTAAACCAACATGTGCTTTTTGACCAAGGGATGCTTCATGGAAACTTCATCCTCATGCCAAATTCCAACTCTACCCCTTTGGTTTTGGCCCTATAAATAGGCATGAAGAAAGGGGGAAATGATCATCATTCCTCCTTCATTTGAGCCTTCTAGAGAGCAATTGAGAGTTTATTTTTAGAGTATTTTAGATTAATGTTTTCATGCTTTAATTTTCTTGAAATCTCTTTTATCGCACTTGTAATCTTGTTGTAAACTCTCCTTATAATGTCTTTATGCCCTTTTTGTAATTTCCTTTCACTAAGAATAATATAGTTTGTTATTCCTTTTCTCTCTCTCTTTCTTATTTTGCATATTTTTAACATGATTTTCATTTCCTACACAATTATGAGTAACTAAATCCTCATAGTACTCGATCTTGATGATCTGAGGATGAGTTGATCAGTTATGATGCTCTAACTTTCTTTCTCTTTTTAGAATATAGGCCTTCGATTTACTCTTGATTTATTTCGAATGAAACTATATTATCGATATATAGTCTCCATTCATGTTTTCATTCTTGGATAGCCGAGAGGCCGATAGCTTGAAATGAGCGCTCAAGAGTAAAGAGAGTTGCACACACCTCTCGAGAATCTCCCGGATTGGAGTCAAATCCAATAGCAAGGTTCACTACTTAAAGCGAGTGTTAGGTATTCGGATACGGGACGAGAGTTCGGTCGGATCTTCCTAACCTCAGTTGGGCACATCTTCGAGAGAAGCGTGTTCAAGCTTTGGGAACCCCCACGGTCAAGGTATCTTAATTTTATTAAGTTAAAGTTTGTGATTGCTTTCTAGATTAATTTTGCCAAAGAAATTCAAGATCGAGTACTTCCGCTTAAATCATCGTTTATTTTTTTTTTTATTTGCAAGTAATTTTCTCTTCTCTAATTTAGTAAGCAAGCCCAAAAAGAACTTTTATTTGATAAGATAATAGTAACTCCTTGAAGTAGAAGTAATCAAACCGCCTCGGGTAATACGACCTTGATATTGAACTTAATATCCTATACTATATGTGATAAGGTACACTTGCCTTCCTCGAATATAGAATCGGAGAATATCTCACAACAACACTTTCACCTTCCCTCTCCATAACTTTTTCTTCTCCACGCATAATCCCGTTCTCCACGTAATTTTTATATCAAGTTTTTGGCGCCGTTGCCGGGGACACTAGTTTTGATATTTTGAAAAGAGGATAGCTATTAATTTTATCTTCTTCTTTTTTTTATCTCTCTTTATAGTTTTTCTCATTATCTCTCTCCCACTTCTCTTTCTTTTTAGTGTATGACCAGAGGAAGCTCTTCAAATATTCCTTTTGATTCTGAGATAGAGCGCACCGTTTTGCGTCGCCTCCATTCTCATGATCAGGAATCACATTTAGGCATCGAAGAGTCGATCGGAGACACTGACACAGAAATTATGGATCTTAATCCGCCCAACCCAGATGAGGCCCAACAAAGGACCATGTCCTATTATGCGCGACCAAATCTTGAGGGTACACAATCAAGTATTGTCTGCCCTACAGTGGCGAACAATAACTTTGAGATCAAGTCCAGCATTATACAAATGGTGCAGCAGTCGGTAACCTTCGATGGTCTCCCGGACGAGGATCCAAATTGCCATATTTCAAATTTTCTAGAGATTTGCGATACTTTCAAAATCAATGGTGTCACGGATGACGCCATTCAATTACGTCTTTTTCCATTTTCTTTACGGTCAAAGGCCAAGCAGTGGATGGGCTCTCTCCCTAGAGGATCCATCACTACATGGGCCGAGATGGCGGGAAAATTTCTTACAAAGTACTTTCCTCCTGCAAAAACCGCAAAACAACGCACTGATATCGCATCATATATGCAAATAGACTCGGAGACTCTCTACGACACGTGGGAGCGCTTTAATGAACTATTGCGTAGATGCCCACACCACGCACTTCCCACTTGGCAACAAGTGCAAATCTTCTATAATGGCTTGAATTTCCAAACAAGACAAATGATCGACGCAGCCGCTGGGGGGGCGTTGAATAACAAAACCCCGGAGGCCGCACAAGAGCTTGTTGAGGAAATGGCCATGAATGCATACCAATGGAATGCACCCCGAGCACGACCAGTTAAGCCAGCGAGAGTTTTTGAAATTGATGCAGCTACGAATCTAGCCCTCCAAGTTGAGCGCCTAACTAATCAAGTGGCGGAGATGACTGCTTCCTCCGCCACTCCTCCTTGGGCTAATAATAATAATGTTATTTTTGAAGAACAGGTTGACTTCGTGGGAAACGCGCCTCGGCCTTCTTATAACCCGAATAACGCACCGTATAACAACACCTATAATGCGGGTTATAGGAACCATCCAAACTTCTCATGGAGCAACCAAGGGAATGCTCAGCGCCCTCCAAATCTAAATCCTGCTTATAATCCAGCTCCCCTACTTAATTTAAATCCACCCGGTTTTCCACCGCAACAGCTGATGCCCTCTTCGCTTGAAGATGTCTTCGCCAAGTACGTTGCCACAAATGAATCTAATCTCAGGAACATTACCGGGTCTATTAAAAGCTTAGAAAATTAGGTGGGCCAGCTAGCGAAGATGTTCTCCGAGCGACAACAAGGAACTCTGCCAGGAAACACCGAACAAAACCCAAGGGAGAGCGCGAATGCAATCACACTCCGCAGCGGAAAGGAGGTAGCTTTAAAAAATGACGAACCCATGGTACCTTCTTCTACTCCTCCCCCTCCTATTTTAGCTTCAAATTTACCTACTACGTTTATGTCGCGCGCCTCTAATTCAAATATTCCTTATCCTGCTAAGTTAAAAAATGAGCGTGCCGAGGAGAGTTATAAAAAGTTCTTAGAAATTTTAAAACAAATTCATATTAATGTCCCTTTCTGCGAGGCTATCTCTAACATGCCAAAATATGCGAAATATCTCAAGGAGCTGCTCTCTAATAAGAAAAAGCTTGAGGATATTTCACATATTTCCCTTAACGCAGAATGCTCCGCGGTTGTGCTTAACAAATTACCGCAAAAAGTAAATGACCCGGGAAGGTTTTCCATCCCATGTCTTTTTGGTAATTCGTTAGTAAAACACGCCTTAGCTGATCTAGGAGCAAGCATAAACCTCATGCCATTCTCTCTATTAAAAAATTAGGTCTAGGATCTCCAAAACCCACCAAAATGAGTATCCAGTTAGCTGATCGATCAGTTAAGTATCCGGTAGGGATAGTAGAGGATGTGCTCGTAAAAGTAGACAAATTCATCTTTCCGGTGGATTTTGTTATCCTAGACATCGAAGAGGATGCCGAAGTACCCCTTATACTCGGCCGCCCCTTCCTTGCCACCTCCCGCGCTATTATTGTCGTTAGTGATGGAAAGCTCCTCCTTCGGGTTGGAGACGATGAAATCACTTTTAGTATAAATCCCTC
Organism: Platanthera zijinensis; assembly: GCA_039513925.1. Classification (NCBI taxonomy): domain Eukaryota; kingdom Viridiplantae; phylum Streptophyta; class Magnoliopsida; order Asparagales; family Orchidaceae; genus Platanthera; species Platanthera zijinensis. Next base: position 121,357,783 of record CM077083.1, on the reverse strand, counting down.
GATGCATAATACCTTAGCTAATGATGATTCCTGCTTTTACCTAGAAGAATGCTTCGAAGGTGAATCTTCTGCACTACCCGAGTCTATATCTTCATCGTATAATGAACCCATTATTGCCGAGCGCTTCTTCTTAGAAGAAGTCTGTCGCCCCACACCACCTGAACCACTACACATCGAAACCCTAAAAATCAAAACCTCCTACGAGGAACCACCCACCTTAGAGTTGAAGCAACTTCCCGCTCATCTCAAATACCTCTTCTTAGAAAGAAACTCCAAACTTCCCGTTATAATCTCTGCCGATTTGAGTGACTCAGAAATTTCTGAGTTGTCTCTAGTGTTAAGAAATCATCGCCACGCAATTGCATGGCAGTTATCTGATATAAAGGGGATTAGCCCCTCCTTCTGTACCCATAAGATCTTCTTGGAAGAGAATTCACACAATTCTGTCCAGCCCCAACGACGAATTAATCCTAATATGAAGGATGTCGTGAAGGCTGAGGTAATCAAACTCCTAGATGCGGGAATCATCTATCCCATCTCCGATAGTACTTGGGTTAGCCCTGTACAAGTTGTGCCGAAGAAAGGCGGTGTAACGGTGGTCGCGAATGAAAACAATGAATTAATTCCAACCCGTACTGTTATGGGTTGGCGGATGTGCATCGACTATCAAAAACTTAATGATGTCACCCGAAAAGACCATTTTCCGTTATCATTTATCGACCAAATCTTAGAACGCCTGTCCGGTCACTCTTTCTGTTGTCTTCTCGATGGTCTCTCAGGATATTTCCAAATTCCTATTTCACCCGAGGACCAAGAGAAGACCACCTTCACTTGTCCTTTTGGTACCTTCGCGTATAGAAGGATGCCATTTGGGTTATGCAATGTGCCAGCTAAATTTCAGAGATGTATGTTGGCAATTTTTAATGAGTTAGTAGAAGAGGTGATGGAAGTCTTCATGGATGACTTCTCGGTCTTCGGAAATTCCTTTAAAAACTATTTAAAAAATCTTGAGCGTGTGCTTATTCGTTGTGAGGAGACAATCTAGCCCTCAATTGGGAGAAATGTCATTTTATGGTCCGAGAGGGATTAGTCCTCGACCATAAAATTTCGGGAAAAGGGATAGAGGTCGACCGGGCTAAGATCGAAGTAATTGAAAAACTTCCCCCACCAACGAACATTAAAGCGATTCTTAGTTTCTTAGGCCACGCAGGGTTCTATCGTCGCTTCATTCAAAATTTTTCCAAAATCACAAAGCCGTTAACCCATCTTCTTGAAAAAGAATCTTCTTTCCTCTTTGACGATGAATGTCTTGTAGCATTTAATTTAATTAAAGAAAAATTAGTAAAATCTCCGATCCTAGTCGCGCCAGATTGGTCACTCCCATTTGAGATCATGTTTGACGCAAGTGATATTGCCGTCGACGCTATTTTAGGCCAACGGGTGGATAAATTCTTCCACCCAATTTATTACGCGAGCAAGACACTCACGTCCGCACAAGCCAACTACACTACCACTGAGAAGGAGCTTCTAGCGATCGTGTTTGCTTTCAATAAGTTTAGGTCTTACATCACTCTCTCAAAAGTTGTAGTCTTCACGGATCACTCCGCACTTAGATATTTATTAAGTAAAGCGGACGCCAAGCCCCGTCTTTTGCGATGGATCCTCCTCTTACAGGAGTTTGACTTGGAGATCCGGGACAAAAGGGGTGCCGAAAATTTGGCGGCCGACCATTTGTCGCGTTTAGAGAATCCTACTAGTGAAGCATTAATAGAGTCTGATATTAATGATATATTCCCCGATGAGCGCCTCCTCGCTCTAGAAAATCTTAAGAATTGTTCGGCACCCTGGTTCGCCGATCTGGCTAACTATTTAGTTGCCCGGGTCTTGCCAAAAGAATTCTCAAATCAGTAAAAGAAGAAATTCTTTTCTGACATAAAGAATTATTTTTGGGAAGAGCCCTTTTTATTTCGTGTTTGTGCGGACCAGGTTGTGCGACGTTGTGTTTCGAGTAAGGAAGGCCTACAGATTTTACGACATTGCCACGAGGGACCAACAGGTGGTCATTATCAGGCGAACCGCACCGCAAGGAAGGTGCTAGAGGCGGGCTTTTATTGGCCCACGCTTTACAAAGATGCTCACACCATGGTGAGTACTTGCGATAGCTGCCAACGGGCCGACAATATCTCACGATGGGACGAGATGCCTCAAAATATTTTTCTAGAATGTGAAATCTTCGATCTTTGGGGCATCGACTTCGTTGGCCCCCTCCCTCCGTCTTATCAAAACAAATACATTCTCGTTGCTGTCGACTATGTATCAAGGTGGGCGGAAGCGCAGGCGCTCCCCACCAACGATGCACGAGTCGTAGTTAATTTTCTAAAAAAATTATTCTCTCGATTTGGCACGCCGCGTGCTATAGTTAGTGATATGGGAACTCATTTCTGCAATAGCCAGTTTGCCAAAATTTTGGCAAAATATGGTGTAACGCACAAAATCTCCACCGCCTATCACCCCCAAACAAGCGGTCAAGTCGAGGTTGTCAATCGAGAATTGAAGCGTATTTTAGAAAAAACTGTTTCTATAAATAGGAAGGATTGGGCGTTAAAACTAGATGATGCTCTATGGGCCTATCGAACGGCATATAAGACAGCCATCGGCTGCACGCCATTTCGATTGGTTTATGGCAAGGCTTGTCACCTTCCGGTTGAGTTAGAGCACCGTGCATTCTGGGCGCTTAAATTTTTGAATTTAGATTCTACCCTAGCTGCCGATCAACATAAATTTCAGCTGAATGAGCTCGATGAGTGGCGCGCGAACGCATATGAGAGTAATAGGCTTTATAAAGAGCGAACAAAGTTTTATCACGACAAAAATATTAAATTTCCAAGAAAATTTTCGCCGGGCGATCTCGTCCTTCTTTATAACTCTCACCTTCGTCTCTTTCCGGGAAAATTTAAATCGCGATGGTCCAGCCCCTTTATTGTTAAAGAGGCTTGGCCATATGGGACGGTTCTTATTTCCCACCTGGAAAAAGGAGAATTTAAAGTAAATGGCCACCGCCTAAAATTATATTTGCCGGGAGACGATCTGGGGAAGAATGATTCGCATGACTTTTTGCCCTAACAATGATGCTCTCATTACCAATTATTTTATTTATCTTTATTTTTTCGACAATGATGTTTGAACTTGGATAAACTATTTGAATTTGGTCTGTAATAATTTCAACATATTTTGGACTTCTTTTGGACAATTTTTTTAAACAATATTTTTTTGTTGCGTCGAGCTCAGACGACGTTTTAAACAAAGGGCGCTCTTGGGAGGCAACCCAAGTTATTTTTCTGTTTTCTTTCTTTTTGTTTTTTTGTTTTTGTTGTTGTATTTTTTTACTTTTTCCCCGGGCGATTCCGACAAGCTGAAGTTTTGCGATCGCCTGCTCCAACGTTGCTGATTCCACCAAAAGTTAAAGATGATATTTCATGAAGTTCCACAACGCAAGTATGGGGGAGCAGTATCGCCCAACCACTCGCAACTCACAAATCCGGGGAAGTACCTGTTTTAATTTATTTCATTTCAGTTTTCTTGAAAAACTTCTCTCTCTCCTTCCCCTCCTTTCTTCATTAAGGACAATGTTTAATTTTAAGTATAGGGGAGTCTTCCTTTATTTTTGTGTTTTTTATATTTTAGAAAATCACAAAAATATTTTATCTTTTTTTTAAGCACAAAGCAAAAAATCATAGAAATAATATTTAGTTCTAATTAGAATAATTATGGTAGAATCAATAGTACCCCTTACTTTATGTTTTGCTATTCTCAAAATATTCTATATAAACATAGCTAATTTTAATTTTTCCTAATCTTTTTTCTTAATTATGTTGTACGAGTAAAGTGTTGACCTATGTTGTGTTCTAATTCTGGGTAGCATGTTCTTTTGAAAAGTTTTTTTCTAAAACTTGCACTTCTCTATGATTTTCATCTTTTATTCTTTTTACTCTCTTATAAATTATTCATCCTCTATTTTTCCTTTTGGTTTTTAGAAAATTTTTAAAAGATAACTTTGGATTTGTGTAGTAGATGTGAATTATCCTAGACGCTTATTATTCTTGTACTCATGAAGATTTCATTAGTCTTTATTTACTATCTAGAACTTACCCTTTTCGAAATTTTTCAAACCTTGCTTTAGATGAATTTGGGAGCATGAAAATGATTTAGGCCATTTTTTTCGTTTGAGCCTTCATGCCAACCTTTTAAATCAATCATTAGTTTGCCTCTGTTGAGCCTTTTTCCATGTTTTACTTGTTACATCCACTTTCTATCTCACCAAAGCCAAATATTCCAACCTATTTGATCACACTAATCTTTTGAGTTTTATTTAAATTTCACAATTGTGATAGGTTTAATTTTGTGAGATATTTGGAGAAATTCAAATGAAAGACTATGCTCAAAAAAAAGAAATGAAAAAAAAATTATGTATTGATTGGCCAATTTCAAAAGATTTTTTCTTCTTATGGCCTTTTGTTTAAAAAAAAATTGATAAAAGAAAAAAATAATCTTTATACCTTGTTGCATGTGCTTCATGCCTTTTTGTTGTTGTTTTTTATAAAACTCATGTTTTGGTTTAGTGTGATTATTAGCCACTGATTTTATCTTTGAATTCCATTCCAAATCATATATCTAGGCCAAGATTCAGTCCTACAAAGTCCTTTTGATTCATGCTCTTAGGTTTGTTTTTAGTTAAGTAGAGAAAAAGAATAGATTAGCTAAGTTTTTGGGTACGAATTTAGATTCTTGGTTTTAGATTGATATGATTATAATTTGTCTCTTAGGGTATAGTAACTACTCAATGCACTACTCTTTCGTTACTTTGCTTTAATTCGTTTAAAGACTTTTAGGTCAAAATTTTGGATGATTAATTTTGGTTAGTAAAGTTTTTAAAAATGATCTTTCATAATTAAGTAAAAGCTTTAGATTTATTTTTCATTCTTCCCTACTTAAAATTTCGCAGTGTACTCGTGTGTAGCATGATTAATTCTTTTTGATTAGTTAATTTTATGTTAGCTAGTTTTTATTACTTTGCTTGAGGACAAGCAAGATAATAAGTATGGGGGAATTTGATGATGCATAGTTTGACCTAAATTATTAATATAAAAATCTAAATAATCTAATATAAATATTTTTATAATGTTAATTTTATTCGCTAAATCGTATCTTTTTATAATTCTATCCTAACCATGCATATTTTACTATATTTTCTGCGCGCAGCGAACTTCGGGGCCACGTTTGGGCATGTTGCGGCCAGAATCAAATCTTGGGCTGAACACGAAAGTTGTATCCCTCGTAAATACCTTTCCAACGCATGGTTACACGCCTTCATCGGATTTATGTAGCTTCAGGAATCCTCCGTCGAAGTTGCTGTCCAGCAGATTTCCTGCATGAATGATTCTCGTCTTTGAGCAAGAACCGAGGATCCCGGGACAAATTGCATTATCAATTCAAAAATAACATGCCTTCAGTTATGGTGTGCCAAAATAAATGTCGAGTGCACTCATGTCATGGTGTTGTTGAACTATATTCAAGAATGGAATGAAGCCACAATGGTCCGATGTGATTTTTTCATGACAAGTGTGAAATAAGCTAGCCACCTTTGACTTTATATTGAACATGTGTCCTTAAAGGAAGCTTCATGGAAAGAGAGAAAGCTAGCCAACTTTTATCATGCTTTTCATGACAAGTGTGAAAGAGGCTAGCCACCTTTGAATTTTAAACCAACATGTGCTTTTTGACCAAGGGATGCTTCATGGAAACTTCATCCTCATGCCAAATTCCAACTCTACCCCTTTGGTTTTGGCCCTATAAATAGGCATGAAGAATGGGGGAAATGATCATCATTCCTCCTTCATTTGAGCCTTCTAGAGAGCAATTGAGAGTTTATTTTTAGAGTATTTTAGATTAATGTTTTCATGCTTTAATTTTCTTGCAATCTCTTTTATCGCACTTGTAATCTTGTTGTAAACTCTCCTTGTAATGTCTTTATGCCCTTTTTGTAATTTCCTTTCAGTAAGAATAATATAGTTTGTTATTCCTTTTCTCTCTCTCTCTTTCTTATTTTGCATATTTTTAACATGATTTTCATTTCCTACACAATTATGAGTAACTAAATCCTCATAGTACTCGATCTTGATGATCTGAGGATGAGTTGATCAGTTATGATGCTCTAACTTTCTTTCTCTTTTTAGAATATAGGCCTTCGATTTACTCTTGATTTATTTCGAATGAAACTATATTATCGATATATAGTCTCCATTCATGTTTTCATTCTTGGATAGCCGAGAGGCCGATAGCTTGAAATGAGCGCTCAAGAGTAAAGAGAGTTGCACGCACCTCTCTCGAGAGAATGACGTAAATCTCCCGGATTGGAGTCAAATCCAATAGCAAGGTTCACTACTTAAAGCGAGTGTTAGGTATTCGGATACGGGACGAGAGTTTGGTCGGATCTTACTAACCTCAGTTGGGCACATCTTCGAGAGAAGCGTGTTCAAGCTTTGGGAACCCCCACGGTCAAGGTATCTTAATTTTATTAAGTTAAAGTTTGTGATTGCTTTCTAGATTAATTTTGCCAAAGAAATTCAAAATCGAGTACTTCCGCTTAAATCATTGTTTATCTTTTTTTTTTTATTCGCAAGTAATTTTCTCTTCTCTAATTTAGTAAGCAAGCCGAAAAAGAACTTTTATTTGATAAGATAATAGTAACTCCTTGAAGTAGAAGTAATCAAACCGCCCCGGGTAATACGACCTTGATATTGAACTTAATATCCTATACTATATGTGATAAGGTACACTTGCCTTCCTCGAATATAGAATCGGAGAATATCTCACAATAACACTTTCACCTTCTCTCTCCATAACTTTTTCTTCTCCACGCATAATCCCGTTCTCCACGTAATTTTTATATCAGTCGGCTATATGGATCCTTTGTTGCTATTGTACCATATATTTTGTCATAATCTCACTAATGTCTAAGTACATCATGTCTTGTAGTTTTCATTCGAAGTCTTTATTGGTCTACCCCTCCCTCATTTAACATGCGTAGTGACTAGACTCTCACAACGCCTAACATGTGCCTCTAATGGTCTTCTTTGTACGTGTCCAACCATCTTAATCGAGCTTCTCACATCTTCTCTGCAATTGGTGCTACTCCTGTCTTATCCCTGATACATTCATTCCGAATTTTATCCAGTCTCGTGTGTCCACACATCCACCTAAGCATTCTCATCTCTGCAACTCCAATTTTTTGCTCATGTACACAATTCACTGCCCAACACTCAGAATCATAGAGCATTGCTGGTCTAATTGCAGTACGGTAAAACTTGACCTTAAGTTTTAATTGTACTTTTGATCACATTAGATCCCTGACGCGCCTCTCCACTTTAACCAACCCATGGCATTCTCATTCTGAGCGGCAAAGAGAGAGAGAGAGAGAGAGGAATGAATGTCAAGGGTAACGATTTTCATCCGGCTAGATATGCTGTGTGAAGCTCCGAGTTGCAAGTCGAGTTCAGATCCGCAGAGGCAAGTCCGTTACGGTCATTTTCATCCGACTAGATGCTCCCCCATGGCGCCGAAATGAACGTCAAGGGTAACAATTTTCCTCCTTGGACATGTGAAGTCCTTTATTTTGGCATGCGAGGGTAGATGCTCCACGAGCATGTGGAAGCAATTCTCCCGATGGGTCGATCAGTTGTATCCCCGCAACCTTTGCATTTTGAATCTGGAATCGAAGTGCGGAATAAACATGTTGTGTGAAGCCCATCCAGATAGGTTGGTCTGGATTGGTGATGATTGTTTTGTATGCCAGAGAAGTCGCGGGGTGTGCAGGTTGCTGGAGTGAGAGTACTAGAGTGGGTCTCCAGGAAAACATTCGTTTTGGAGAAGAAACGATAGTCTGTCCCCTACCGCGCGGCGGTAGGGCTAACATCAGTGGTAGCTCCCAGTGAGCGATGCTTTTGATGCTTGTCTCGTGGATACTTGGGGGCCTGTATGTTGAGCTGTGAGCTTAGATTTCTCCGCTATGGTGGCCGTGTGACCAGCCTCAGAATATAACGTGGTTATGTGTCTTTATGAACGGACAAGGGGAAGCTGACCCGCGTCGTTGTCGTTGACACGACGATTTGAGCAACGGGCTGTGGTTGAACTGTACCCGCGTTATGACGTTCAGCTTGGAGTGAGTCAGTGGCTTGAATCTCAACATGACTTTGCAGTAGCATAGGGAGAGTCTTAGACTTTGTGCCAGAGATACTTGTAATGCTCAAAGGTACCGTCTTGAGAACGGTGGTGGAGCTTGAATCTTAGCACACCAATAATGTGTCCTGAGTGCACGAGATGTGTGACCGACTGTGCTTAACGTTTGTGGGAAGGAGCATCGCCGCCCCAGGTAAGGGGTGGAATTGTTATAATTTGGTCAGCTATTGTTGACCGATGCTTTGTTTTCCACCGTTGGGGTGGAATGCTTCTATGCAGGTGCAACTGAGCCAAGTAGGAAGTGGCGGTCTGAAGCCTTATTTGCTGTGCCGGCCCTCGAAGGCCAAGCGAAGCGTGCTTTTACTGTTTCATGTGTGGCTGGTCTGTGTGCCGATGTCTGTAAAACACTTATATTTGAGGAACCAGCTGTAAGGCCTTAAGTCTATAACGATTTGTGTATTTGAGTTATCATTCTTACTTTTGTTTAGTGGACATTCGTTTGGTTGGGTTCTAAACAATGTATTTAACTTCCGCTAGAATGCACTCTGAGTTAGTATGCGTAAATGGATTATGGTCTCAATACGTAACTTCGCTAACTCTTTGTAGAATATGGCGTGGGGCCCCGACCAGCCCTTCTGTTATATCCTATGTGACGGATGTGGGTGTTACATTTGTATTCCCCGGATGGATTGAATAATCTATAAAGTGTGTCTTGTCATCAATTCCTCCCGCAATTTGCCAACGTTTTGGACGCACAACCGACTGTCCTTCCACACAAGACCGTCGTCAATAGAGAATTGGGAATTTGACCCATCCACAGTTTCTTCCATAAAACGCTTCATGCTCTCGTTAAGCTCCAATGCTTGACGAATCCTGTTCCCGAGGTCATATTGTACCTTCGTCCAGTTCAAGCATGCCTCTGCGCTCGTTCTCCCATCAACATAAAAAATATACAAGGCCTCAAACTCTTGAATCAGACCCTAATCGTGCATCTGTAACCAATTTACTTGTGTTGGAGCCCTGCGACTCAACGCATCTGCGACGACATTTCCCTTATCAGGAGTGTAATGAATCTCGAAGGCGTAGTCCCCAAGGAACTCAATCCACATCCGTTGTCACATATTCAGATTTTTCTGTTTCAACATATATTTTAAGCTCTTATGATCTGTAAAGATGTCGACCTTCACGACATACAAGTAGTGCCGCCACATCTTCACAGCAAATATCACATCCGTCAACTCCAAGTCGTGGACTGGATAGTTCCTTTCATGCATCTTCAGCTGGCGAGAGGCATACGCTATATCTTTCCAAACTGCAGAAGAACGCAATCTAAGATGCTCCTTGAGACATCGTTATAGATCTCATAGCCTTCTGCACCACATGGCGAACTCAAAACAGGAGCCATGGTCAGACAACCCTTTAGCTCCTCAAAAGCTCGCACGCACTCTGGTGTCCAAACGAACTTCTGATTCTTTCCTGTCAACTTAGTGAGAGACAAAGTAATCTCCAAGAAGTTCTCTACGAAACGTCTATAGTAGCCGGCAAGTCCAACAAAACTCCTGACTTCCTCCACAGTAGCAAAAACTAGTCAGTCTCGTATCACAACTATATTCACCGGATCCACAACAATACTTTCTCCACTGACCACGTGACCAAGAAAAGCCACTCATGCTAGCCAAAACTCACACTTTGAGAACTTGGTATAGAGTTGATTTCTCCTCAGTGTATGCAGAACCAACCTCAAATTATTCGCATGGTCCTCCTCAGACTGAGAGTTTACCAATGTCATCTATAAAGACGATCACAAATCGGTCTAAATACTCTCTAAAGGTGCTGAGCATCAGATCCATGAATACCGATGATGCATTCGTCAGCCCAAACGACATCACAGTGAATTCATAGTGTCCACAACGTGTACTAAATGATGTCTTGAGAATATCACTTTCCCTGATTCTTAACTTATAATAGCCGGACTTCAATTCCAGCTTCCAATAGACAGTTGATCCAACCAGCTGTAACGACCCCATCCGTTAAATGACGTATAGTAGAAGGTCCGGCCGGGGCCCCACACCATATGCCACAAATAGACGGTGGTCACAGGATAATACCAAACCAAACACGAATCCTAACTCAGAGCATTCTAGCGGAAGCTTTAAGTAGTACTTTGAACTCTACCAGGAATGTCCAATATATAAACCACCTTTATATATCACCACGGAATGTACACAAATACAAAGAGTTTGGCCCTAAGGCCTCACAGTTCCTCTTTTTACAACATGATTTACAAACATCGGCGCGCAGGCCAGCCATACATGAGTAAAAGCAAAAACATTCGCGTAGCCTTCAAGGGCTAGACGCAGCAGCAGCAGCAACAGCAGTAGGGCTTCAGCCCATCACTTACCACTTAGCTCTCCAGCACCTGCACGGGAACAATCCACCCAACCGGTGGCAAACAATGCAACGGTCAGCATTCAGCTGACCCAATTATAACAATCCTACCCCTTTCTCGGGGCATGAGCATTCTTTCCCTGCAAAGCATGGCATCATCAAATAGCAACTATGTGCGCGCAGGCACATTCAAGCCATCACAACTATCGGCCACACAGCCCGACAGTCCGTGCACTCAGGGCACATTCTCGGTGTACCGGAATACCAGGGTCAACACCACCGTCTACACGGTATTTGAGCATTCTAGTCTTTCCGGCGAGCGGGCCTAAGACTCTCATTAGGCGCTCCAACAAAACCTATATCCAGGCTTCCAAGTCGGACAGACCTAACGCAAGTACGGATCAGCCACCCCCCGTTGCTCAAGTCGCCGTGCCACCTCGAATACGGAAGTATCCATGGCTATTTATAGGCGCGGGTCGGTTTCACCTTTCCTGTTCGGCAATCTGCCTTTTCATCGAGTTGCAGCCCAACGGCTCAACCACTCACAAAGTGGCAACACACGGCCACAAGAGTTGCATCCAACCCTCTTCATTTCCTGGACATCGTCCAGTACTTCCTGCCGCACCAAGCAACAGGTAGGAACAAGGCATCACAAGCCATAATCACGGAGCCTTCTCCGATATGCAAACAAGCATCACCAATCCAGAACATATCCAGATGGGCTTCACACAGCATGCCTAGAGCCGTACTCCAATTCCGGCCTCTAACAAGGGGGACTTCACATATCTACCCCAAGGGACACCACAACCCACCGCACACTCGCGGGGAAGGGTTTTCCCTATGCAATGCAGAAAAGAAGGACTTCACATGTCCAAGGAGGGAGATCGTTACCCTTGTCGATCTCTTCGGAGCCATCGAAAACTAGCCGGTGAGAAAGAACCGCAGCAGCCTTGCCTTCACAACGCCGGCTTCGGATCACGAATCGGACCACGGGAGCTCCGCCGGTGGCTTGCTCTCCTCCTCCTTCTTCTTCTTCCTCTCTCCTTCTCTCTTCCTTAAGGGCAAATGAAGAATGAATCTTCATCCTTCCTTCACGGAGTTAATCCAGCCAGGAAACAACCTGAGCCCTTGGATCAAAAGAGAGAATATGAACGGCCACGATCTGCCCAAAAACTCTATTTTTGGCTGACACGGCCTGTGACACGCCCGTATCACAGGCCGTGTACCCTTAAGCGGCACACGCGGTATTGAACCGACTGAACAACACGGGTATCGACACGCCCGTGTCGAACCTGACACGCCCGTGTCATTCTTGAGACACGCCCGTGTCTCCTGATACACGGCACTCACTGATTTCCAAAACCAGTACACGAGTCGGAACACGGCAGCTGACACGCCCGTGTCCAGCCTAACACGCCCGTGTTCAAGGCCGTGTTCAAGGCCGTGTTCGGCTCTGACTTGAATAGGCCAATTTCGAAAAATAATTCGCACACGCCCTGGGACACGCCCGTGTCCCAGGCCGTGTACACCCGACACGCCCTGGGACACGCCCGTGTCCCAGGCCGTGTCAAACAGCCTGCTACTCAAATTTTCTATTGTGTCTTTGGGGTCTTTTGGGGTGTTACAACCCTCCCCCCCTTAACAAAATTTCGTCCCGAAATTTGTACGGTAAGGAAACAAGAACCAGCAATGCTTTAACGCTGTTATAACAAAAAGTACACGGTCTACAGTTTAAACAAACAACTCGGGAAATTCAGCTCGCATGGTCTGCTCTCGCTCCCATGTTAGCTCTTCACGGCCACAATTGTCCCACCGGACCTTGACCATCCCGATCACTTTGTTCCGCAACTGTTTCTCGGCTCGATCCTCGATCCGAATGGGTCTAACCCTCGTCGTTAGCCCATACTCGACTGGTACCCGATCAATCTCCACCACTTGAGCTGGATCCTTCACCGCCTTACGTGTAAGACCCCCTTTTTTTTTTTTTGAAACCCGGGGTCTTAGCCCAGAATTGCCGCTTTGCGGTGGCACCGACATCTCGGGAAGGCAACCACTACATAATGCCAATTCTGCCGGCCCTTTTCGATCACAAGAGAGAAGCATTTTATACAAAAGTGTAATCAAGTCCACAGAAAACATGTATATAAAAGTGAATCATATCAGTCCATCAATACATAACAACAGATAATAGATAAAGGGGCTCGAGCCCAGTACATCAGAGTCCTCACTACAAGTCTCTCATCGCGGAAGCTAAGAAAATGCTAATCACTCACGGAGCTGGTCGCAGGTGCACCGGTGCTAGACTGTCCCACCTCCATACGCACCGTACTCCGCTGGTGCTGGTCCCTGTCTCCCATCCGGAGCTCCTGTAATGTTTGGTTCGAAAACCATTAGTCATAAAGACTAAGCCCTATCATCCCCTACCCCTCCCACCACGGCTCCTAAGCACCGGGCGGAGAGGAGGAAAGGGAAGCTACAAAAGTGGAGAGTAGTCAAGCAAGTGACGGTGGACCTAACTAGCAAGTTATAACGGGGAGCAGTATAAATGTTGTAATAGGTAGAACAATTAATAAATAGCAAATTGTATAAAAGGCAGCTAGAGAATAGTAAGTAAGCATCAAGTAGATAAGTATGTAACCTTAACTTATATGAATGCCCATACAAACTTATAAGTTAAGGGATCTTCTGCAAGGCTCCCATCGTATAAAAAGTCCCATACCGATTTATACGTTGGGGTGACGGTTATATGCAAATATGAGTGTAGTGATATGCTATGCCATGATTCATGCAAGTGCAACCCACGCACACGACTCTATGCGCACAGACCTTTAGTTCCCCCTGTTCGGGAGGCTAGCTTCACCCCCAGGAACCTCCGTAGTGGCAAACGGAGACAGTGGGTCGGGCCCCCCACTCCTAGGCGGGTAACCACACTACCAGGCCTAGCCTTTCCGTACGCCCCTAGAAGAACACAACCTAGAGTATCCGCGTACTGCTGCTGGATGTACCCTCCAGACTTTTCTCCGAGTCATCGTACCGCTGTCGGTGTGATCGATCGCCTAGTACCGATGACCCACCACCTTTCTCCGTACTCCAACCCTCGAGCCCGCGGCCCCCCGGACAGTACTGTCCGTGCATCTACCTTCAGAGCTACTGTCTGATGGCAAGTAATCCTATAATTCTACTTTCCTAGCTACCGGGGAGTGAGTGTGTGCAATCCTAGTTATACTAGTTGCTCTTTTAATTTATTACTCCTATGGTTTACGTTAGCCCAGGACTGCCCCCGGTATACCCCGTGAAGGGCTCTCAAGGGGCACTAGGAATCAAGACGGTGCATTACGGCCCGAAGTTCCCTTTCGCAAGGCACTTATTATTATTGGTTGTCTACCCTTTACCCAATCCCCTTTTAATGTTATAATGAATCTAACCCTAGCGTATTAAGACTCTTCCTCTTCTTTCCGGGACGGACGATCTTTCGTCGTTCCCGTACTCCCTTATCCTAACCGTTCCCACGTTCTACTTATCCTGACTTCTAATAATGAACTCATTCTAAACTTGCCCTACCAACCATCGACTATTAGAATTCCGTGGTTTTACTAAATGCAGACCATCCTAAGCTATATGTGGTACAAAAGGGGAGGTACTCCAAATTATCTTCCAAATCTCCTATAATATTTACTGGAGGACTATCATGACTTAATTAGCTTAAATCCAGAAATTTATAATTTTCCTAATTAATCTGATATTTATTTTATTTTTCTCAAAGATTGGCCATGGGTAATTTTTAACATGAACTACATGATATTCTTAAGTTATGGCCGCCCAAAAATTGTGATCACTAAATAACAGTAAGGTATCATCAAATACTAATTTGCAGGATTTTACAAAAGATATTTAGCCTCTAATTAATTTATCCATTATAATCCTATTATTCTCATGTAAAGAAGGAAGTACTGAAATTACTCTTCATAAAATTATGGAAAAATTACTGATTAATAGTATGATATAGAAGAGATCATTGTGCAAAGAATCATAATTTTATCAGCTTGCTAAGCACCAAAATAGATTTAATCCAATATCCATGATAAATAATACTTAATGAAGCAAGCCCTAGAATTAAGCTTCTAAAAATCCCATAAAAATTCACAGAGTTTTGAAATCATAATAAAGGTTCTCTGCCTAAATTTCATCCATTTTCCAGGAAGTTTGTACTCTCTAATAAATTTTCTAAGCAAATCATGCAACTACTAATTCATTAAAGAAGTACCCAAAATAGTAATCATAAAATTTTTAAAAAAATATCCAGAGCTTGTACTACCCCTATAATCCACTCTACCCAATTATCATCACTTTTCAATGTGATTTGGTGTCATTTCCTATCTCTACAAGTTTTGCGCCCTAAACTAGGGTTAGATATTTAGATATCCCAACAATCTCCAAATCCACTAAAATCTCATCCAGAGAACTATATTAGCCCTATGGTTCTCATAACCCGACCTCGGGTCAATCCAAGGTCATTTGACCACATGACCTTCACAAACCACCAAGATCCATCTTTAGGGTTTGGCCTTGGTCCTTAGGGTAAACTTACCCCGATCCACCTCAAACTCCATGAGGGGGTGCTAGAGAACATTACTAGTCAGTGGTAAAAATCTCAGCCTCTGTTGAGGTGATCTCACCACTCGAACTTCAAAAGTGCACTTTTAACCTAAGGCCCCTTAATAGGGCAAAACTTAGGGTTGATCAATTCTAAACCAAACCATCTCCAAATGAGATGAAAAATTATACAGAACCTTATGGTGAACCCAGGGACCACTCACCAAAATTTGGGAGGGTCTGGAAATTATTTAACTATCTAATTAAATTCGGCTAGGATTATTGAATTTTTCCAAAAACTATGGAAAAATATTCTCCAAAAATTCTCATTTTTGGATAGCACCTAGATATATGTAGGATTAGACCACATCCCAAATTTCAAGTCGTTTGGACGACTGGATTGGAGTGGGGAATTTTCTAAGGTCAAGGCAGCCCTCTGGATAGACCTCACCAAAAAGGGTGCTGTGGTCTAACCAGGATTCCAAATTGAACGAATTTAATTTTGTATAAAACTAGACTTCAAGGGCTACAGTTTCTATCTTGACCACTTTTCCTGTAGGAGCCTCTAAGTATTTTTCCCAAATTATTTAACATGACAGAAATCTCATTCAGAAATTGATTTTACAAATAAAATCTAATTAAAGGCACTGTTCATCTTCTTCTACAGCCCGAACCAGAGCCTGAAAACCTAATTTTTTTTCCTGTAGCCTTCCCAAGCTATTTCCCGGCCACCCAGCCATCTCCCTGGCCGGCCACCACCACCACCACCTCCGTTGAGGCGAGGGCTAACGTCGGGCGGCGGCACGGCCGCCGGAGAGGCGGTTTCCGGCGAACCCGCCACCATGAAACTTTCGGAAAACCACCATTACGCTCACCCGATCTGGCTCTTTTGAGCCCGATATCTCTCCTAACGATTCCTAAGATCTATCCGCAGAAGAAGAGGGAGGGGAGGACCTTGTTCGCGGGTTGAAGGCGTGCAGAGCGTCGGGAAGCCATTTGCGCGGTGGTGGCGTCGCCGGAAATTCTTCAACAGCAAGGGGAAGTCTGGAATAGTTTGAGGGAGTGTAACCGTTTCCTCTTGCTGTCAGGAATCTTATATAGATGAGCAAATGGGGAGGGGAAAGGGTGAAACGTTGGAGATGAAACGTTGGCGGCCATTAATAATATTCTTATGACGTTTCGGTTATGACGAAAAGGCAGTTTGAAAAGTTGGAGATGAAGAGGTGCCTGCCAGGTGGCAATTTCCTATTGGACCCTCTTTTCCTTAATTATTAACATAATTAAAGTAGGAAAAGACCCATAAATACTCTTGGTTTTCATCCCCACAGCCAGAATTTATTAAGGCGTCGGTTACCGCAATTTCCAGCCTGGCTGACGTTTCGGCCTTGGTCACGGGCGTGACACATGGGTCACGGGCATGACAGGCCCGGTTAGCAGTTCTGGGTTCGACGATCGTCGAACTGAGATCGACGATCGTCGAAGGGTGGTCTCGGGCGTGACACTTGGGTCACGGGCGTGACACGCCTGGTGACTAATTCTGGTCGACGATCGTCGAGCTGAAATCGACGATCGTCGAGCGTGGTCACGCCCAATGTCACGGGCGTGACAATGCGGGTCACGGGCGTGACATGCCTGATGACTAGTTCTGGGTCGACGATCGTCGAACTGAAATCGACGATCGTCGAGCGCGGTCACGCCCAATGTCACGGGCGTGACAATGCAAGTCACGGGCGTGACATGGCGTGTGGTCAAATTTTGGGTCGACGATCGTCGAATTGGGGTTCGACGATCGTCGAGCGTGTCACGCCCTTTGTCACGGGCGTGACCTGGAGGGTCACGGGCGTGACAGACCCGTGTGGCCGAATTTGGTTCGACGATCGTCGAGTTGGGATCGACGATCGTCGAGCGTGTCACGCCCTTGTCACGGGCGTGACATGGCGGGTCACGGGCGTGACCAACCCGTGAGCCGATTTCTTAGTCGATATATTTTAAGTTTTTGGGCTCCCTAGGGTTCTACCACAACCATCCGACTCCTAGGGGTCTAGCCGGAAATGGGATGTTACAAATCCCAATAAACAAAACAAAGATTTCGTCCCCGAAATCAAGGTTAAGCCTACGGGACTCAAATCGGGAAAAGTTAAGCTTGTAACATCCCATGAGAACCGAGTGATTACCTCCCTACGTTACGTTTGCTTGTGTGATTTCGAATCTAAGGTTTAATTCGCCCACCTAACTAGGTATATACACCCCAATAAACAAAAGATTAGCCCCTATTCTTGAAATTTCAATTCCATTGGTTTAAAAACAGGAAGGCAATTGATTGTCCAGAGGGGTTTTGAGGTATACCTGACGAAAAAGTTCCGGATATTTTTGCCGCATCAAGTCCTGTGGTTCCCATGTATGCTCCTCCTGCCCATGATTGTTCCACAGAACCTTGACTAACGGGACCTTCTTTCTCCGCAAGACTCGCACTGCCGTATCGTCAATCCTGATAGGCTCCACGTTGACTGACCGATCCGAGGCCACCGGGCCATCTGCCGAGGGAATCAGCTGCTCGGGGCGTAGCAGAGCCCTCCGAAGTGAGGAGACGTGGAAGACGTCATGCAATCCCGCTAACTCCGGCGGTAGTTCCAGTCTATAGGCTAAGGGGCCGATCCGCTCCAGGATCCTGTAGGGCCCCATATATCTTGGACTGAGCTTCCTCCGCCTGCGAACCCGCGAGACTCCGTGCATCGGCCGTATCTTCAAGAAAACTCGATCCCCCACCTGGAACTCCACTTGGCGATGCCTCGCATCGTAGTATTTCGCCTGTCTACTCTGGGCTTCCAACATCCTGTCTCGGATCAATCTGATCTGAGCATCTGTATCTCCCACAAACTCCGAGCCCAGTGCCTGCGGATCCTCATCCTGAACCCATGATAGTGGGGTTCTGCATCTCCTTCCGTACAACGCTTCGTATGGAGCCATGCCTATGCTGGACTGATGAGCGTTGTTGTACGAAAACTCGACCAGTGGCAGCAATCTCTCCCAAGGCTCGCCACGGTCCAGAATACACAGTCGTAACAAGTCCTCCAGTGTACGGTTTGTGCGCTCTGTCTGTCCGTCGGTCTGAGGGTGGAAAGCTGTGCTGAAAGTCAACCGAGAACCCAGATGGGCCTGGACTGACCTCCATTCCCTGGATGTAAACCGCCCATCCCGATCCGAAACGATAGTCTTGGGCACCCCATGATAACGCACAAACTGCTCGATGAACCTCCGTACTAAAACACTGACCGGTGTGTCCTTCGCCACTGGGATAAATCTGGCCACCTTTGTCAGCCTGTCCACTATCACCCAGATCGAGTCGTTCCCCGCACGGGATCTAGGTAGCCCATGTATAAAGTCCATGGCTATGTCCTCAAACTTCCACTCTGGCACTGGAAGCGGCTGCAGCAATCCTGCCGGGTTCCTACACTCCGCCTTCACGAGCTGGCAGGCCTCACAATGCGTCACAAAATATGTAATATCTTTCTTCATGCCCGGCCAGTACATCGTCCTCTTTAGATCCTTTACCATCTTGGTGATCCCCGGGTGTACCGAATACCGGCTGCAGTGAGCTTCCATCAAAATGTCCTCCCGGATCCGTCCTCCTGCTGGTATGTAGACTCTGCCCCGGAAACACAGAAGCCCATCCCTCAAGGTGTAATCTCCTGTCGTGCCTTCCTCCAAGGCCCGGAATATCGGCTCAGCTCTCTCGTCCAGCCTCTGCCCATCTCTGATGCGGTCTCGGATGTCATCTGTAGTAGCCATCGACCCCAGGTACTCCATGTACAGCTCCGGGTCATCCTCAGATACTAGCGAAATCTGCATCTCCTCGAATGATCTAATCAACTCCAAGGCCATCAGCTGCGGGCCTACTCCAGTCGTATTCGCTCTCCGGCTCAGAGCATCCGCAACCACGTTCGCCTTCCCCGGATGGTAGTGCATGGTATACTGGTAATCCGAAAGGAACTCCACCCAGCGTCTCTGCCTGATGTTTAACTCCTTCTGGGTGTCGACGTACTTCAGATTCTTGTGATCGGAGAAGATATCACAATGTACCCCGTAGAGATAGTGCCGCCAGATCTTAAGAGCAAAAATGACTGCCCCCATCTCCAAATCGTGCACGGGGTAGTTCTGCTCGTGCTGCTTCAACTGACGGGAGGCATAGGCGATTACGTGCCCATTCTGCATAAGGACGGCACCCATCCCCTGATAGGAAGCATCTGCATATACCTGAAATCCCTCCCTCCCTGATGGGAGGGCAAGGATAGGGGCCGAGGTGAGACGATCCTTCAGCTCCTGGAAGGCAGATTCGCACCGCGGCGTCCAAGTAAAAGGGGACTCCTTCTTCGTCAGAGACGTAAGAGGAAGGGCAATCTGAGAGAACCCCTTTACGAACTTCCGGTAGTAACCGGCAAGTCCCAAGAAACTCCGAACATCCGTGGCCGACTTTAGTGGTGGCCAATCCCGTACTGCCTGGATCTTTGCCGGATCCACTGCCAGACCTGCCCCACTGATGACATGGCCCAGAAAGGCCACCTCCTTTAGCCAGAACTGGCACTTGCTGTATTTGGCATACATCTCGTGCTCCCGCAGCTTCTCCAAGGTCAAGGCTAGATGTCTCGCGTGCTCCTTCTCCGTCCTTGAATAGATGAGGATGTCGTCGATGAATACAATGACGAAGACATCCAGGTACTCCTCGAACACCCGATTCATCAAAGTCATGAATGCGGAGGGTGCATTCGTGAGCCCGAACGGCATCACGGTAAACTCGTACAAGCCGTATCTGCTGCTGAACGCCGTCTTCGGGATGTCCTCCTCCCGAATGCGAAGCTGGTAGTATCCTGATCTCAGATCCAGCTTTGAGAACCAATGAGCTCCCTCCAGCTGGTCAAAAAGCTCATCTATCCGTGGTAAGGGATAAGTGTTCCGGACCGTCAACCTGTTCAGAGCCCGGTAATCTATGCACAGTCGGAGGGTCCCGTCTTTCTTCTTAACGAACAGCACCGGAGCTCCCCATGGTGAAGAGCTAGGTCGGACGAACCCGGCCTCCACTAACTCCTGAAGCTGACTCCGGAATTCCACCAGCTCCTTTGGGGCCATTCGATAGGGAGCTCTGGATACCGGCTTAGCCCCCGGTATGAGCTGAATCTGAAAGTCCCTCTCTCGGTGCGGGGGTAACCCTGGTAGCTTCTCCGGAAACACGTCGGCGAAGTCCCGCACCACTAGAATATCTGCAATGGAGTCCTTGGCTACGACCGCCTCAAAGAGGATCTGATAAACCTCTTCCCCCTGCAGGTGGGCCTTCACGGCCTGCACAGACGATAGTAAAGTACGGGGTGCTGATATAATACCTTCGATAACAATGTAGGAGTCGCCGTGCCTCACGGTGATCCTCTTCGCCACGCAATCGATCTGGGCATGGTTCCAGTACAGCCAGGTCATGCCCAGAATCAGATCGTAATCTGGCATCCTCAAAACCGTCGCTGGTGCCTCAAACACCTTTCCGCCGATCCTTGCTTCCATATCACAATGAGTAGAGGTCAATATCTCCGATCCATTGGGTAGGCGCACCCTCAGCATCTTCCCGGTGCTCAGCTCCACTCCTGCCAGTCCTTTCACGAAATCCTCTGACACGAATGATTGCGACGCACCGGTGTCAAAGAGGGTGTGAGCGGGCTTGCCGCTAACGAAAACTATGCCTGGGGTAATTAAGTGTCTTAGTATTTTTGTTACAGTTCATCTTCTCTTAAATTTCTAAGCAGGTTACGTCTAAAATAGTAGTTTATATGAAGAAAATTTAAAAGTGCTGCCATACCTGTGATAACCTGCTCTGGGTTCCGAGGCTGTGTCAGGTCTAGAGCATACACCTGCTCTCTCTCTTGCCTACGGCCTCGATCCTGAAATCCTCGTCCTCGGTCCTGTCCTCGCCCGCCAAACTGTCGGGGAGGTGGAGCGCCCTGATGTGCTGGTGGGGGTGCTCGCCCCACAGGGCAGTTTCGCTTGATATGCCCCGGTTGGTTGCACTGATAACATACCGGTGGCTGCCCTGCCGTCCTTGGCAATTCCAGCATCTGTATAGGCTGGGGAGCCAATACCCCCTGAGTCCTCTGCTCCTGCCCAAACTCCTGACGGGGCTGATCCCCGTTCCTTCTCTCTCCAATAACCTGGCCTCGAGGGCGGTCTCTACGTCCCCCAATCACTGTATCATCAGCCGGTCTCTTCCGGCTCCTCACTGTCAGCTGATCCGCCTCTCTCTTCTTAGCCATCTCCAGAATCCTGGCCAGACTCCCCTCTGAAACGAAAAGGAGGGCCTGCCTCATGTCATCCTGCAGCCCCTTATAAAACCTCCGGGCATAGCCAGCATCGTCTAACTAGTAAGCGTCCGCATATCGGGCCAGGTGTGTGAACTCCTGATAGTACTCCACCACAGTCCTGCTCCCCTGCCTCAACCGCAGGAACCTATCCTCCAGGTCATCTCTCGCCGACTGAGGTACAAAGTGTCCCAAGAGCGCTGCTCTGAACTCCTCCCAAGTAATATCGGCACAATCCACCCCTGCAAAGGTGGTGTCCAGCTGAGATTTCCACCATCTCTTTCCGTGTGACTCTAAGCAGGAGACTGCCAAAGCGACTGCCTCCTCCGTAGGGCATCGAATCCCTGCCAGCATCTCGTAAATGGTGTCCAACCATTCCTCCGTATGTACTGCGGACTCCGTCCCCTGGTAGGATGGAGGGGCAAGTCCCCGGAAGACAGTCATCCAATTGGCCCCGGGGTTCGGCTGTGGGGCCGGGGCTTGCTGAGCTCTGAAGGCCTCCAGGATGGCCGTCAATGTTTGCCCCATTTCCGTCTGCTGGAACGGAATGGGTGCTGGCGGAGTCAGGACCACATCCGGGGCCTGAGGTGTCCCCTGCTGCGATGTAGGGTTCGTCGCAGGCTACAAGCAAAAATTCCATTTGTTAGAGAGCGAATGAATGGAATTTAAGAAGAGTTATGATGGACTTTCACATGTGATTTCCCTTATGGGCACACCACTGCTTCCGCTGCTAGTTTGTCCGCAAACTAAGCTCGCACGGGGGTGGCCTAAGGTTTTTGTGGACTACTTCTCTTTCGATCGAGGTCCCCTCTGATACCACTTGTAAGACCCCCCTTTTTTTTTTCTTTTTGAAACCCGGGGTCTTAGCCCAGAATTGCCGCTTTGCGGTGGCACCGACATCTCGGGAAGGCAACCACTACATAACGCCAATTCTGCCGGCCCTTTTCGATCACAAGAGAGAAGCATTTTATACAAAAGTGTAATCAAGTCCACAGAAAACATGTATATAAAAGTGAATCATATCAGTCCATCAATACATAACAACAGATAATAGATAAAGGGGCTCGAGCCCAGTACATCAGAGTCCTCACTACAAGTCTCTCATCGCGGAAGCTAAGAAAATGCTAATCACTCACGGAGCTGGTCGCAGGTGCACCGGTGCTAGACTGTCCCACCTCCATGCGCACCGTACTCCGCTGGTGCTGGTCCCTGTCTCCCATCCGGAGCTCCTGTAATGTTTGGTTCGAAAACCATTAGTCATAAAGACTAAGCCCTATCATCCCCTACCCCTCCCACCACGGCTCCTAAGCACCGGGCGGAGAGGAGGAAAGGGAAGCTACAAAAGTGGAGAGTAGTCAAGCAAGTGACGGTGGACCTAACTAGCAAGTTATAACGGGGAGCAGTATAAATGTTGTAATAGGTAGAACAATTAATAAATAGCAAATTGTATAAAAGGCAGCTAGAGAATAGTAAGTAAGCATCAAGTAGATAAGTATGTAACCTTAACTTATATGAATGCCCATACAAACTTATAAGTTAAGGGATCTTCTGCAAGGCTCCCATCGTATAAAAAGTCCCATACCGATTTATACGTTGGGGTGACGGTTATATGCAAATATGAGTGTAGTGATATGCTATGCCATGATTCATGCAAGTGCAACCCACGCACACGACTCTATGCGCATAGACCTTTAGTTCCCCCTGTTCGGGAGGCTAGCTTCACCCCCAGGAACCTCCGTAGTGGCAAACGGAGACAGTGGGTCGGGCCCCCCACTCCTAGGCGGGTAACCACACTACCAGGCCTAGCCTTTCCGTACGCCCCTAGAAGAACACAACCTAGAGTATCCGCGTACTGCTGCTGGATGTACCCTCCAGACTTTTCTCCGAGTCATCGTACCGCTGTCGGTGTGATCGATCGCCTAGTACCGATGACCCACCACCTTTCTCCGTACTCCAACCCTCGAGCCCGCGGCCCCCCGGACAGTACTGTCCGTGCATCTACCTTCAGAGCTACTGTCTGATGGCAAGTAATCCTATAATTCTACTTTCCTAGCTACCGGGGAGTGAGTGTGTGCAATCCTAGTTATACTAGTTGCTCTTTTAATTTATTACTCCTATGGTTTACGTTAGCCCAGGACTGCCCCCGGTATACCCCGTGAAGGGCTCTCAAGGGGCACTAGGAACCAAGACGGTGCATTACGGCCCGAAGTTCCCTTTCGCAAGGCACTTATTATTATTGGTTGTCTACCCTTTACCCAATCCCCTTTTAATGTTATAATGAATCTAACCCTAGCGTATTAAGACTCTTCCTCTTCTTTCCGGGACGGACGATCTTTCGTCGTTCCCGTACTCCCTTATCCTAACCGTTCCCACGTTCTACTTATCCTGACTTCTAATAATGAACTCATTCTAAACTTGCCCTACCAACCATCGACTATTAGAATTCCGTGGTTTTACTAAATGCAGACCATCCTAAGCTATATGTGGTACAAAAGGGGAGGTACTCCAAATTATCTTCCAAATCTCCTATAATATTTACTGGAGGACTATCATGACTTAATTAGCTTAAATCCAGAAATTTATAATTTTTCTAATTAATCTGATATTTATTTTATTTTTCTCAAAGATTGGCCATGGGTAATTTTTAACATGAACTACATGATATTCTTAAGTTATGGCCGCCCAAAAATTGTGATCACTAAATAACAGTAAGGTATCATCAAATACTAATTTGCAGGATTTTACAAAAGATATTTAGCCTCTAATTAATTTATCCATTATAATCCTATTATTCTCATGTAAAGAAGGAAGTACTGAAATTACTCTTCATAAAATTATGGAAAAATTACTGATTAATAGTATGATATAGAAGAGATCATTGTGCAAAGAATCATAATTTTATCTGCTTGCTAAGCACCAAAATAGATTTAATCCAATATCCATGATAAATAATACTTAATGAAGCAAGCCCTAGAATTAAGCTTCTAAAAATCCCATAAAAATTCACAGAGTTTTGAAATCATAATAAAGGTTCTCTGCCTAAATTTCATCCATTTTCCAGGAAGTTTGTACTCTCTAATAAATTTTCTAAGCAAATCATGCAACTACTAATTCATTAAAGAAGTACCCAAAATAGTGATCATAAAATTTTTAAAAAAATATCCAGAGCTTGTACTACCCCTATAATCCACTCTACCCAATTATCATCACTTTTCAATGTGATTTGGTGTCATTTCCTATCTCTACAAGTTTTGCGCCCTAAACTAGGGTTAGATATTTAGATATCCCAACGATCTCCAAATCCACTAAAATCTCATCCAGAGAACTATATTAGCCCTATGGTTCTCATAACCCGACCTCGGGTCAATCCAAGGTCATTTGACCACATGACCTTCACAAACCACCAAGATCCATCTTTAGGGTTTGGCCTTGGTCCTTAGGGTAAACTTACCCCGATCCATCTCAAACTCCATGAGGGGGTGCTAGAGAACATTACTAGTCAGTGGTAAAAATCTCAGCCTCTGTTGAGGTGATCTCACCACTCGAACTTCAAAAGTGCACTTTTAACCTAAGGCCCCTTAATAGGGCAAAACTTAGGGTTGATCAATTCTAAACCAAACCATCTCCAAATGAGATGAAAAATTATACAGAACCTTATGGTGAACCCAGGGACCACTCACCAAAATTTGGGAGGGTCTGGAAATTATTTAACTATCTAATTAAATTCGGCTAGGATTATTGAATTTTTCCAAAAACTATGGAAAAATATTCTCCAAAAATTCTCATTTTTGGATAGCACCTAGATATATGTAGGATTATACCACATCCCAAATTTCAAGTCGTTTGGACGACTGGATTGGAGTGGGGAATTTTCTAAGGTCAAGGCAGCCCTCTGGATAGACCTCACCAAAAAGGGTGCTGTGGTCTAACCAGGATTCCAAATTGAACGAATTTAATTTTGTATAAAACTAGACTTCAAGGGCTACAGTTTCTATCTTGACCACTTTTCCTTTAGGAGCCTCTAAGTATTTTTCCCAAATTATTTAACATGACAGAAATCTCATTCAGAAATTGATTTTACAAATAAAATCTAATTAAAGGCACTGTTCATCTTCTTCTACAGCCCGAACCAGAGCCTGAAAACCTAATTTTTTTTCCTGTAGCCTTCCCAAGCTATTTCCCGGCCACCCAGCCATCTCCCTGGCCGGCCACCACCACCACCACCTCCGTTGAGGCGAGGGCTAACGTCGGGCGGCGGCACGGCCGCCGGAGAGGCGGTTTCCGGCGAACCCGCCACCATGAAACTTTCGGAAAACCACCATTACGCTCACCCGATCTGGCTCTTTTGAGCCCGATATCTCTCCTAACGATTCCTAAGATCTATCCGCAGAAGAAGAGGGAGGGGAGGACCTTGTTCGCGGGTTGAAGGCGTGCAGAGCGTCGGGAAGCCATTTGCGCGGTGGTGGCGTCGCCGGAAATTCTTCAACAGCAAGGGGAAGTCTGGAATAGTTTGAGGGAGTGTAACCGTTTCCTCTTGCTGTCAGGAATCTTATATAGATGAGCAAATGGGGAGGGGAAAGGGTGAAACGTTGGAGATGAAACGTTGGCGGCCATTAATAATATTCTTATGACGTTTCGGTTATGACGAAAAGGCAGTTTGAAAAGTTGGAGATGAAGAGGTGCCTGCCAGGTGGCAATTTCCTATTGGACCCTCTTTTCCTTAATTATTAACATAATTAAAGTAGGAAAAGACCCATAAATACTCTTGGTTTTCATCCCCACAGCCAGAATTTATTAAGGCGTCGGTTACCGCAATTTCCAGCCTGGCTGACGTTTCGGCCTTGGTCACGGGCGTGACACATGGGTCACGGGCGTGACAGGCCCGGTTAGCAGTTCTGGGTTCGACGATCGTCGAACTGAGATCGACGATCGTCGAAGGGTGGTCACGGGCGTGACACTTGGGTCACGGGCGTGACACGCCTGGTGACTAATTCTGGTCGACGATCGTCGAGCTGAAATCGACGATCGTCGAGCGTGGTCACGCCCAATGTCACGGGCGTGACAATGCGGGTCACGGGCGTGACATGCCTGATGACTAGTTCTGGGTCGACGATCGTCGAACTGAAATCGACGATCGTCGAGCGCGGTCACGCCCAATGTCACGGGCGTGACAATGCAAGTCACGGGCGTG
This sequence comes from Platanthera zijinensis, assembly GCA_039513925.1. Taxonomy (NCBI): domain Eukaryota; kingdom Viridiplantae; phylum Streptophyta; class Magnoliopsida; order Asparagales; family Orchidaceae; genus Platanthera; species Platanthera zijinensis. Next base: position 121,331,041 of record CM077083.1, on the reverse strand, counting down.
ACATGGCGTGTGGTCAAATTTTGGGTCGACGATCGTCGAATTGGGGTTCGACGATCGTCGAGCGTGTCACGCCCTTTGTCACGGGCGTGACCTGGAGGGTCACGGGCGTGACAGACCCGTGTGGCCGAATTTGGTTCGACGATCGTCGAGTTGGGATCGACGATCGTCGAGCGTGTCACGCCCTTGTCACGGGCGTGACATGGCGGGTCACGGGCGTGACCAACCCGTGAGCCGATTTCTTAGTCGATATATTTCAAGTTTTTGGGCTCCCTAGGGTTCTACCACAACCATCCGACTCCTAGGGGTCTAGCCGGAAATGGGATGTTACAAATCCCAATAAACAAAACAAAGATTTCGTCCCCGAAATCAAGGTTAAGCCTACGGGACTCAAATCAGGAAAAGTTAAGCTTGTAACATCCCATGAGAACCGAGTGATTACCTCCCTACGTTGCGTTTGCTTGTGTGATTTCGAATCTAAGGTTTAATTCGCCCACCTAACTAGGTATATACACCCCAATAAACAAAAGATTAGCCCCTATTCTTGAAATTTCAATTCCATTGGTTTAAAAACAGGAAGGCAATTGATTGTCCAGAGGGGTTTTGAGGTATACCTGACGAAAAAGTTCCGGATATTTTTGCCGCATCAAGTCCTGTGGTTCCCATGTATGCTCCTCCTGCCCATGATTGTTCCACAGAACCTTGACTAACGGGACCTTCTTTCTCCGCAAGACTCGCACTGCCGTATCGTCAATCCTGATAGGCTCCACGTTGACTGACCGATCCGAGGCCACCGGGCCATCTGCCGAGGGAATCAGCTGCTCGGGGCGTAGCAGAGCCCTCCGAAGTGAGGAGACGTGGAAGACGTCATGCAATCCCGCTAACTCCGGCGGTAGTTCCAGTCTATAGGCTAAGGGGCCGATCCGCTCCAGGATCCTGTAGGGCCCCATATATCTTGGACTGAGCTTCCTCCGCCTGCGAACCCGCGAGACTCCGTGCATCGGCCGTATCTTCAAGAAAACTCGATCCCCCACCTGGAACTCCACTTGGCGATGCCTCGCATCGTAGTATTTCGCCTGTCTACTCTGGGCTTCCAACATCCTGTCTCGGATCAATCTGATCTGAGCATCTGTATCTCCCACAAACTCCGAGCCCAGTGCCTGCGGATCCTCATCCTGAACCCATGATAGTGGGGTTCTGCATCTCCTTCCGTACAACGCTTCGTATGGAGCCATGCCTATGCTGGACTGATGAGCGTTGTTGTACGAAAACTCGACCAGTGGCAGCAATCTCTCCCAAGGCTCGCCACGGTCCAGAATACACAGTCGTAACAAGTCCTCCAGTGTACGGTTTGTGCGCTCTGTCTGTCCGTCGGTCTGAGGGTGGAAAGCTGTGCTGAAAGTCAACCGAGAACCCAGATGGGCCTGGACTGACCTCCATTCCCTGGATGTAAACCGCCCATCCCGATCCGAAACGATAGTCTTGGGCACCCCATGATAACGCACAAACTGCTCGATGAACCTCCGTACTAAAACACTGACCGGTGTGTCCTTCGCCACTGGGATAAATCTGGCCACCTTTGTCAGCCTGTCCACTATCACCCAGATCGAGTCGTTCCCCGCACGGGATCTAGGTAGCCCATGTATAAAGTCCATGGCTATGTCCTCAAACTTCCACTCTGGCACTGGAAGCGGCTGCAGCAATCCTGCCGGGTTCCTACACTCCGCCTTCACGAGCTGGCAGGCCTCACAATGCGTCACAAAATATGTAATATCTTTCTTCATGCCCGGCCAGTACATCGTCCTCTTTAGATCCTTTACCATCTTGGTGATCCCCGGGTGTACCGAATACCGGCTGCAGTGAGCTTCCATCAAAATGTCCTCCCGGATCCGTCCTCCTGCTGGTATGTAGACTCTGCCCCGGAAACACAGAAGCCCATCCCTCAAGGTGTAATCTCCTGTCGTGCCTTCCTCCAAGGCCCGGAATATCGGCTCAGCTCTCTCGTCCAGCCTCTGCCCATCTCTGATGCGGTCTCGGATGTCATCTGTAGTAGCCATCGACCCCAGGTACTCCATGTACAGCTCCGGGTCATCCTCAGATACTAGCGAAATCTGCATCTCCTCGAATGATCTAATCAACTCCAAGGCCATCAGCTGCGGGCCTACTCCAGTCGTATTCGCTCTCCGGCTCAGAGCATCCGCAACCACGTTCGCCTTCCCCGGATGGTAGTGCATGGTATACTGGTAATCCGAAAGGAACTCCACCCAGCATCTCTGCCTGATGTTTAACTCCTTCTGGGTGTCGACGTACTTCAGATTCTTGTGATCGGAGAAGATATCACAATGTACCCCGTAGAGATAGTGCCGCCAGATCTTAAGAGCAAAAATGACTGCCCCCATCTCCAAATCGTGCACGGGGTAGTTCTGCTCGTGCTGCTTCAACTGACGGGAGGCATAGGCGATTACGTGCCCATTCTGCATAAGGACGGCGCCCATCCCCTGATAGGAAGCATCTGCATATACCTGAAATCCCTCCCTCCCTGATGGGAGGGCAAGGATAGGGGCCGAGGTGAGACGATCCTTCAGCTCCTGGAAGGCAGATTCGCACCGCGGCGTCCAAGTAAAAGGGGACTCCTTCTTCGTCAGAGACGTAAGAGGAAGGGCAATCTGAGAGAACCCCTTTACGAACTTTCGGTAGTAACCGGCAAGTCCCAAGAAACTCCGAACATCCGTGGCCGACTTTAGTGGTGGCCAATCCCGTACTGCCTGGATCTTTGCCGGATCCACTGCCAGACCTGCCCCACTGATGACATGGCCCAGAAAGGCCACCTACTTTAGCCAGAACTGGCACTTGCTGTATTTGGCATACATCTCGTGCTCCCGCAGCTTCTCCAAGGTCAAGGCTAGATGTCTCGCGTGCTCCTCCTCCGTCCTTGAATAGATGAGGATGTCGTCGATGAATACAATGACGAAGACATCCAGGTACTCCTCGAACACCCGATTCATCAAAGTCATGAATGCGGAGGGTGCATTCGTGAGCCCGAACGGCATCACGGTAAACTCGTACAAGCCGTATCTGCTGCTGAACGCCGTCTTCGGGATGTCCTCCTCCCGAATGCGAAGCTGGTAGTATCCTGATCTCAGATCCAGCTTTGAGAACCAATGAGCTCCCTCCAGCTGGTCAAAAAGCTCATCTATCCGTGGTAAGGGATAAGTGTTCCGGACCGTCAACCTGTTCAGAGCCCGGTAATCTATGCACAGTCGGAGGGTCCCGTCTTTCTTCTTAACGAACAGCACCGGAGCTCCCCATGGTGAAGAGCTAGGTCGGACGAACCCGGCCTCCACTAACTCCTGAAGCTGACTCCGGAATTCCACCAGCTCCTTTGGGGCCATTCGATAGGGAGCTCTGGATACCGGCTTAGCCCCCGGTATGAGCTGAATCTGAAAGTCCCTCTCTCGGTGCGGGGGTAACCCTGGTAGCTTCTCCGGAAACACGTCGGCGAAGTCCCGCACCACTGGAATATCTGCAATGGAGTCCTTGGCTACGACCGCCTCAAAGAGGATCTGATAAACCTCTTCCCCCTGCAGGTGGGCCTTCACGGCCTGCACAGACGATAGTAAAGTACGGGGTGCTGATATAATACCTTCGATAACAATGTAGGAGTCGCCGTGCCTCACGGTGATCCTCTTCGCCACGCAATCGATCTGGGCATGGTTCCAGTACAGCCAGGTCATGCCCAGAATCAGATCGTAATCTGGCATCCTCAAAACCGTCGCTGGTGCCTCAAACACCTTTCCGCCGATCCTTGCTTCCATATCACAATGAGTAGAGGTCAATATCTCCGATCCATCGGGTAGGCGCACCCTCAGCATCTTCCCGGTGCTCAGCTCCACTCCTGCCAGTCCTTTCACGAAATCCTCTGACACGAATGATTGCGACGCACCGGTGTCAAAGAGGGTGTGAGCGGGCTTGCCGCTAACGAAAACTATGCCTGGGGTAATTAAGTGTCTTAGTATTTTTGTTACAGTTCATCTTCTCTTAAATTTCTAAGCAGGTTACGTCTAAAATAGTAGTTTATATGAAGAAAATTTAAAAGTGCTGCCATACCTGTGATAACCTGCTCTGGGTTCCGAGGCTGTGTCAGGTCTAGAGCATACACCTGCTCTCTCTCTTGCCTACGGCCTCGATCCTGAAATCCTCGTCCTCGGTCCTGTCCTCGCCCGCCAAACTGTCGGGGAGGTGGAGCGCCCTGATGTGCTGGTGGGGGTGCTCGCCCCACAGGGCAGTTTCGCTTGATATGCCCCGGTTGGTTGCACTGATAACATACCGGTGGCTGCCCTGCCGTCCTTGGCAATTCCAGCATCTGTATAGGCTGGGGAGCCAATACCCCCTGAGTCCTCTGCTCCTGCCCAAACTCCTGACGGGGCTGATCCCCGTTCCTTCTCTCTCCAATAACCTGGCCTCGAGGGCGGTCTCTACGTCCCCCAATCACTGTATCATCAGCCGGTCTCTTCCGGCTCCTCACTGTCAGCTGATCCGCCTCTCTCTTCTTAGCCATCTCCAGAATCCTGGCCAGACTCCCCTCTGAAACGAAAAGGAGGGCCTGCCTCATGTCATCCTGCAGCCCCTTATAAAACCTCCGGGCATAGCCAGCATCGTCTAACTAGTAAGCGTCCGCATATCGGGCCAGGTGTGTGAACTCCTGATAGTACTCCACCACAGTCCTGCTCCCCTGCCTCAACCGCAGGAACCTATCCTCCAGGTCATCTCTCGCCGACTGAGGTACAAAGTGTCCCAAGAGCGCAGCTCTGAACTCCTCCCAAGTAATATCGGCACAATCCACCCCTGCAAAGGTGGTGTCCAGCTGAGATTTCCACCATCTCTTTCCGTGTGACTCTAAGCAGGAGACTGCCAAAGCGACTGCCTCCTCCGTAGGGCATCGAATCCCTGCCAGCATCTCGTAAATGGTGTCCAACCATTCCTCCGTATGTACTGCGGACTCCGTCCCCTGGTAGGATGGAGGGGCAAGTCCCCGGAAGACAGTCATCCAATTGGCCCCGGGGTTCGGCTGTGGGGCCGGGGCTTGCTGAGCTCTGAAGGCCTCCAGGATGGCCGTCAATGTTTGCCCCATCTCCGTCTGCTGGAACGGAATGGGTGCTGGCGGAGTCAGGACCACATCCGGGGCCTGAGGTGTCCCCTGCTGCGATGTAGGGTTCGTCGCAGGCTACAAGCAAAAATTCCATTTGTTAGAGAGCGAATGAATGGAATTTAAGAAGAGTTATGATGGACTTTCACATGTGATTTCCCTTATGGGCACACCACTGCTTCCGCTGCTAGTTTGTCCGCAAACTAAGCTCGCACGGGGGTGGCCTAAGGTTTTTGTGGACTACTTCTCTTTCGATCGAGGTCCCCTCTGATACCACTTGTAAGACCCCCTTTTTTTTTCTTTTTGAAACCCGGGGTCTTAGCCCAGAATTGCCGCTTTGCGGTGGCACCGACATCTCGGGAAGGCAACCACTACATAACGCCAATTCTGCCGGCCCTTTTCGATCACAAGAGAGAAGCATTTTATACAAAAGTGTAATCAAGTCCACAGACAACATGTATATAAAAGTGAATCATATCAGTCCATCAATACATAACAACAGATAATAGATAAAGGGGCTCGAGCCCAGTACATCAGAGTCCTCACTACAAGTCTCTCATCGCGGAAGCTAAGAAAATGCTAATCACTCACGGAGCTGGTCGCAGGTGCACCGGTGCTAGACTGTCCCACCTCCATGCGCACCGTACTCCGCTGGTGCTGGTCCCTGTCTCCCATCCGGAGCTCCTGTAATGTTTGGTTCGAAAACCATTAGTCATAAAGACTAAGCCCTATCATCCCCTACCCCTCCCACCACGGCTCCTAAGCACCGGGCGGAGAGGAGGAAAGGGAAGCTACAAAAGTGGAGAGTAGTCAAGCAAGTGACGGTGGACCTAACTAGCAAGTTATAACGGGGAGCAGTATAAATGTTGTAATAGGTAGAACAATTAATAAATAGCAAATTGTATAAAAGGCAGCTAGAGAATAGTAAGTAAGCATCAACTAGATAAGTATGTAACCTTAACTTATATGAATGCCCATACAAACTTATAAGTTAAGGGATCTTCTGTAAGGCTCCCATCGTATAAAAAGTCCCATACCGATTTATACGTTGGGGTGACGGTTATATGCAAATATGAGTGTAGTGATATGCTATGCCATGATTTATGCAAGTGCAACCCACGCACACGACTCTATGCGCACAGACCTTTAGTTCCCCCTGTTCGGGAGGCTAGCTTCACCCCCAGGAACCTCCGTAGTGGCAAACGGAGACAGTGGGTCGGGCCCCCCACTCCTAGGCGGGTAACCACACTACCAGGCCTAGCCTTTCCGTACGCCCCTAGAAGAACACAACCTAGAGTATCCGCGTACTGCTGCTGGATGTACCCTCCAGACTTTTCTCCGAGTCATCGTACCGCTGTCGGTGTGATCGATCGCCTAGTACCGATGACCCACCACCTTTCTCCGTACTCCAACCCTCGAGCCCGCGGCCCCCCGGACAGTACTGTCCGTGCATCTACCTTCAGAGCTACTGTCTGATGGCAAGTAATCCTATAATTCTACTTTCCTAGCTACCGGGGAGTGAGTGTGTGCAATCCTAGTTATACTAGTTGTTCTTTTAATTTATTACTCCTATGGTTTACGTTAGCCCAGGACTGCCCCCGGTATACCCCGTGAAGGGCTCTCAAGGGGCACTAGGAACCAAGACGGTGCATTACGGCCCGAAGTTCCCTTTCGCAAGGCACTTATTATTATTGGTTGTCTACCCTTTACCCAATCCCCTTTTAATGTTATAATGAATCTAACCCTAGCGTATTAAGACTCTTCCTCTTCTTTCCGGGACGGACGATCTTTCGTCGTTCCCGTACTCCCTTATCCTAACCGTTCCCACGTTCTACTTATCCTGACTTCTAATAATGAACTCATTCTAAACTTGCCCTACCAACCATCGACTATTAGAATTCCGTGGTTTTACTAAATGCAGACCATCCTAAGCTATATGTGGTACAAAAGGGGAGGTACTCCAAATTATCTTCCAAATCTCCTATAATATTTACTGGAGGACTATCATGACTTAATTAGCTTAAATCCAGAAATTTATAATTTTCCTAATTAATCTGATATTTATTTTATTTTTCTCAAAGATTGGCCATGGGTAATTTTTAACATGAACTACATGATATTCTTAAGTTATGGCCGCCCAAAAATTGTGATCACTAAATAACAGTAAGGTATCATCAAATACTAATTTGCAGGATTTTACAAAAGATATTTAGCCTCTAATTAATTTATCCATTATAATCCTATTATTCTCATGTAAAGAAGGAAGTACTGAAATTACTCTTCATAAAATTATGGAAAAATTACTGATTAATAGTATGATATAGAAGAGATCATTGTGCAAAGAATCATAATTTTATCAGCTTGCTAAGCACCAAAATAGATTTAATCCAATATCCATGATAAATAATACTTAATGAAGCAAGCCCTAGAATTAAGCTTCTAAAAATCCCATAAAAATTCACAGAGTTTTGATATCATAATAAAGGTTCTCTGCCTAAATTTCATCCATTTTCCAGGAAGTTTGTACTCTCTAATAAATTTTCTAAGCAAATCATGCAACTACTAATTCATTAAAGAAGTACCCAAAATAGTGATCATAAAATTTTTAAAAAAATATCCAGAGCTTGTACTACCCCTATAATCCACTCTACCCAATTATCATCACTTTTCAATGTGATTTGGTGTCATTTCCTATCTCTACAAGTTTTGCGCCCTAAACTAGGGTTAGATATTTAGATATCCCAACGATCTCCAAATCCACTAAAATCTCATCCAGAGAACTATATTAGCCCTATGGTTCTCATAACCCGACCTCGGGTCAATCCAAGGTCATTTGACCACATGACCTTCACAAACCACCAAGATCAATCTTTAGGGTTTGGCCTTGGTCCTTAGGGTAAACTTACCCCGATCCACCTCAAACTCCATGAGGGGGTGCTAGAGAACATTACTAGTCAGTGGTAAAAATCTCAACCTCTGTTGAGGTGATCTCACCACTCGAACTTCAAAAGTGCACTTTTAACCTAAGGCCCCTTAATAGGGCAAAACTTAGGGTTGATCAATTCTAAACCAAACCATCTCCAAATGAGATGAAAAATTATACAGAACCTTATGGTGAACCCAGGGACCACTCACCAAAATTTGGGAGGGTCTGGAAATTATTTAACTATCTAATTAAATTCGGCTAGGATTATTGAATTTTTCCAAAAACTATGGAAAAATATTCTCCAAAAATTCTCATTTTTGGATAGCACCTAGATATATGTAGGATTAGACCACATCCCAAATTTCAAGTCGTTTGGACGACTGGATTGGAGTGGGGAATTTTCTAAGGTCAAGGCAGCCCTCTGGATAGACCTCACCAAAAAGGGTGCTGTGGTCTAACCAGGATTCCAAATTGAACGAATTTAATTTTGTATAAAACTAAACTTCAAGGGCTACAGTTTCTATCTTGACCACTTTTCCTGTAGGAGCCTCTAAGTATTTTTCCCAAATTATTTAACATGACAGAAATCTCATTCAGAAATTGATTTTACAAATAAAATCTAATTAAAGGCACTGTTCATCTTCTTCTACAGCCCGAACCAGACCCTGAAAACCTAATTTTTTTTCCTGTAGCCTTCCCAAGCTATTTCCCGGCCACCCAGCCATCTCCCTGGCCGGCCACCACCACCACCACCTCCGTTGAGGCGAGGGCTAACGTCGGGCGGCGGCACGGCCGCCGGAGAGGCGGTTTCCGGCGAACCCGCCACCATGAAACTTTCGGAAAACCACCATTACGCTCACCCGATCTGGCTCTTTTGAGCCCGATATCTCTCCTAACGATTCCTAAGATCTATCCGCAGAAGAAGAGGGAGGGGAGGACCTTGTTCGCGGGTTGAAGGCGTGCAGAGCGTCGGGAAGCCATTTGCGCGGTGGTGGCGTCGCCGGAAATTCTTCAACAGCAAGGGGAAGTCTGGAATAGTTTGAGGGAGTGTAACCGTTTCCTCTTGCTGTCAGGAATCTTATATAGATGAGCAAATGGGGAGGGGAAAGGGTGAAACGTTGGAGATGAAACGTTGGCGGCCATTAATAATATTCTTATGACGTTTCGGTTATGACGAAAAGGCAGTTTGAAAAGTTGGAGATGAAGAGGTGCCTGCCAGGTGGCAATTTCCTATTGGACCCTCTTTTCCTTAATTATTAACATAATTAAAGTAGGAAAAGACCCATAAATACTCTTGGTTTTCATCCCCACAGCCAGAATTTATTAAGGCGTCGGTTACCGCAATTTCCAGCCTGGCTGACGTTTCGGCCTTGGTCACGGGCGTGACACATGGGTCACGGGCGTGACAGGCCCGGTTAGCAGTTCTGGGTTCGACGATCGTCGAACTGAGATCGACGATCGTCGAAGGGTGGTCACGGGCGTGACACTTGGATCACGGGCGTGACACGCCTGGTGACTAATTCTGGTCGACGATCGTCGAGCTGAAATCGACGATCGTCGAGCATGGTCACGCCCAATGTCACGGGCGTGACAATGCGGGTCACGGGCGTGACATGCCTGATGACTAGTTCTGGGTCGACGATCGTCGAACTGAAATCGACGATCGTCGAGCGCGGTCACGCCCAATGTCACGAGCGTGACAATGCAAGTCACGGGCGTGACATGGCGTGTGGTCAAATTTTGGGTCGACGATCGTCGAATTGGGGTTCGACGATCGTCGAGCGTGTCACGCCCTTTGTCACGGGCGTGACCTGGAGGGTCACGGGCGTGACAGACCCGTGTGGCCGAATTTGGTTCGACGATCGTCGAGTTGGGATCGACGATCGTCGAGCGTGTCACGCCCTTGTCACGGGCGTGACATGGCGGGTCACGGGCGTGACCAACCCGTGAGCCGATTTCTTAGTCGATTTATTTCAAGTTTTTGGGCTCCCTAGGGTTCTACCACAACCATCCGACTCCTAGGGGTCTAGCCGGAAATGGGATGTTACATTACGAAGGACTGAGATGTGAAACACATCATGTAATCCACCCACGTCCGCTGAAAGTGCTAGTCGATAAGCAGCTTCCCCAACTCGCTCCACCACCTCAAACGGACCAAGATACCTCAGACTTAGCTTTTTCAAATGCCGAATCCTGGACACACCTTTGAAGGGTTTGATCTTCAAATATACCCAATCACCCACCGCGAACTCCACGTTCCGGTGTTTGGCATTGTAGTACTTTGCTTGACGATCTTGGGCTATCAATAGCCTCTCCCGAATAGAGCGTATGAGCGAAGTAGCTTCTTCGACTTCCTTTTTCCCATTCAGCTTAGATTCGCCTGCTTCTGCCCAAGCTAACGGTGTACGGCATTTCCGACCATATAAAGCTTCAAATGGTGTCATACCAATACTCGCTTGGTAGCTATTATTATATGCAAATTCGACGAGAAATATATAATCTTCCCATCTCTTACCAAAGTCTAGGGCGCACATGCGGAGCATATCCTCCATCGTCCTGTTGGTTCGTTCAGTCTGGCCATCCGTTTGGGGATGAAAGGCCGTACTAAACGCTAACTTTGTACCCAACATTTGATGAACGAGCCGCCAATCATTCGATGTGAACCGCCCATCACGGTCACTAACGATGCTCCGAGGAACACCGTGCAGTCGAACAACCTGCTCCACATAAAGCTTGGCCAAGGTTTCCACTGAATCGTCTCTTCTGTTTGGAAGGAAGTGCGCCACTTTTGTCAACTGGTCCACAATCACCCAGATTGAATCATGACCGCGTTGAGATCTCGGCAACCCGTGCACGAAATCCATCGAAATATCATCGAACTTCCACTCCGGAATAGGTAACAACTTCAGGAAACCGCCAGGCTTCTGGCATTCCGCTTTCACCAACGCACAAGTATTGCATTCAGCCACATAACGTGCGACATCTTTCTTTAGTCCGGGCCACCAGAACAACTTTTTCATATCTCTGTACATCTTTGTGCTCCCTGGGTGAACTGAGTACTTTGCAAAGTGAGCTTCGTACATTAACTCTTCCCTCAATTTACCCACACTTGGGACGCACACACGACCATTTCTTCGTAACAAACCGTTATCCCAAGAGAATTGGTCATCCGGCCCATCTTTAGCATAGCGCTGGAGACTTTCATCAAGCTCCATTGCTCGCCGAACTCTGTCCGTAAGGTCATACTGCACCTCCGTCCAGTTCAAGCATGCATCGGTTGACGAACCCTTGTCAACGCAATATATCTCCAATGCTTCCAATTCCTGGATCAAACGCTGATCATGCCTCTGCAACTAGCTTGCCCGTACCGGAGTCTTTCGACTCAAAGCATCAGCGACCACATTTCCCTTCCCGGGAGTATAGTGAATCTCGAAGGTGTAGTCCCCGAGGAACTCCATCCATCTTCGTTGTCGCATATTCAGATCCTTCTGATCCAACAAATACTTTAGGCTCTTGTGATCCGTATAGATATCCACTTTAACGCCATATAGATAGTGCCGCCACAACTTAAGCGCAAAGATTACTGCCGCCAACTCCAAATCATGGACGGGGTAGTTCCGCTCATGCACTTTCAACTGACGCGAGCCATAAGCAATCACTTTACCAAACTGCAAAAGAACGCAGCCTAAGCCGCTCCCAGATGCATCACTATAGATATCATACCCATCGGTACCATATGGCGATGTCAACACAGGCGCCGTGGTCAAACGACTCTTCAAGTCTTCAAAAGCTCGCCCGCACTTCGGCATCCAAATGAACTTTTGATCTTTTCTCGTCAGTGTGGTCAGAGGTAAAGCAATCCGTGAGAAGTTTTCCACAAACCGTCTATAGTAGCCCGCAAGTCCAAGGAAGCTCCTGACCTCGGCCACTGAAGACATCACTGGCCAATCACGAATGGCACTTATCTTCAACGGATCCACCGCGATACCCTCTCCGCTTACCACATGGCCTAAAAAGGCTACTGAAGAGAGCCAGAACTCACACTTTGAGAACTTGGCAAAAAGCTTATTCCTCCGCAGGGTATGCAAGACCAACCGCAAATGGTTTGCGTGATCCTCTTCCGACTGAGAGTATACTAAGATGTCATCGATAAACACAATAACAAACAAATCCAAATACTCTCGGAACGTTCGATGCATTAGGTCCATAAATACCGAAGGCGTATTACGTAGGCCAAACGGCATTACCGTGAACTCATAATGACCGTAGCGTGTTCCAAACGCCGTCTTGGGAATGTCACCTTCCCGAATCCTTAGCTGATAATATCCCGATTTCAAATCCAACTTGGAATAGACCGTTGATCCCGCCAGCTGATCAAAGAGGTCATCAATCCGTGGGATCAGATATTTATTTTTCTCCGTCAGCTTATTCAACTCGCGGTAGTCAATACACAACCGTAAGCTACCGTCTTTCTTTTTCACAAAGAGAACAGGCGCGCTCCAAGGTGACATACTTGGGCGTATATAACCCTGCTCCAACAACTCTTGCAATTGGACTTTCAACTCAGCCATCTCTTTTGGCGCGACGCGATATGGAGAGCGGGCCACAGGTTTCGCACCTGGCACCAACTCAATAGAGAAGTCAATCTCCCGCTGGGGTGGTAACCCAGGAAGATCTTTAGGAAACACGTCGGCAAACTCTGACACAACTGGCACTTCACCGACACTGGCCTTTGGCTCAACAGCCTGAATTAGCGTGAAGAATAACTCCGCGCCCTTCCGAACAGCATTGACGACTTGGAGTGCAGACAACAACGTTCCGCAAACTCCTCGCATACCAGCGAACTTCGTCACAAGCCCGGTATTCTGGCCCAGTGTAATCTCCTTGGAGTTGCAATCAATAAAGGCACGCTGCTCCGAGAGCCAGTCCATACCAAAGATCACATCAAACTCCGACAACGGTAGCACAACTGCACTCAAACCGAAATCCCGACTTCCTATTTGCACATCCACATCGCAAGCCCTATCCGCAAGCATCATACAGCCATTCGGCAATAGCACCCTTGTACTATCCACTGTCACATGACTTGGTACCCCGATTCGAGATACGAAATCCTCAGACAGAAAAGAATGCGAAGCACCCGTATCAAACAGGGCTCTCGCCAAATTATTCCGAATCAGGACAAAGCCTGCAGCACACACACATGCACAAGCTAAACATAACCAAAAACAAAGCACATAAGCAAGTAAGCTAACTCAACTCGTACCTGTGACGACGTCACTTTGCTTAATCGCTTCCTGTTGGCCAAGTTGATAGATTCGGGGCTGCGCCTGAGACGCAGAGGAATCAACCACCGCTTTGCCCTTCTCAGCATACGACGCACCCGTCTTCTTGTCCCCTTTGGGCTGCACAACCCGACAGTCACGAGCTATATGCCCCACCCGGCCACAGTTATAGCATGTACGAGCATCCGGCCTTGATGTCGCTCCAGACACAACGGTCGTAGTCACTTGCCCAGATGGCTTGGACCTCTTACCCCCTTTCTTCTGGTAAAACGACTTGCTTGGGCGAGGTGCTTGAAACTCTGGCTTCGACACAACCAAGCCCTTGTTCCCTTGCACTCGCCTCATGTCCTTCTCCAACGCGCACGCAGTATCAACCAACGCCTGAAACCCTTGGCTCACAGAACTCGAAAGCAGGAATCTCAACTCATCCCGCAATCCTTCATAGAACCGATTCGTTTTCCTTTGGTCATCCGCGAAGATTGTACCCGCATATCGTCCCAACCTGGTAAACTCATGCAAGTAGGTATCCACACTATCTATCCCTTGCTTTAACCGTTGGAACTCATTTTCCATCGCAATGCGTTGCGCCGCTGGGACATGTTTCGCCAGAAATATTCGAGAGAACTCCTCAATCGACACTTGTGTTAATTGCCTGCCCGCCAAATGGTGTAGCTCAACCTCGTCCCACCACAACCGCGCCTCCCCTTCAAGCATGAAGGTGGCTAAGGTGACCTTTAGAGTTTCCTCCGCCCTGATCGCTGTCATTATCCTCTTGACACACGATAACCAATCTTCCTCCTGCGTTAGGGATCCCATTCCCGCAAACGTAGGAGGACTGAAGCTCATGAATTGCTTCAACTGTCGGTCAGCTGCTCGTGGATCTACAGCCTCAACTGGCTCGGGTCGTACATCAACACGAACTGGCACTACTGCCGGCTGCGCTTGCCCGGTCGGCTGAATCATGGCAAATAGCGCCTCAGCAACTAAACGAACAGTTTCCGCAGATGGAGGAGGTGTTGGCACCTCAGCTGGTGCCGCACTCTCATCAGAGCGCTGGGGCTCAGACTGTCCAGCACCACTACGTGTCACCTATAGGTGGACAAGACACACATTAGCGAACGTATGCAAGCAAAACAACACAAAAAGGAACGCGCAGATTCCTCAAATAAGATTTTGTACATTCCTTAATGGACATTCCAGAGTTCCTTAGCGTTACAGCAGGTCGCACAAACACGTGCTCGCCACCCCACAAAAGAATTCGACCACGAATTCGAAAGAGGAAGACCGACAAAAGCTGATACCAAAATGTAACGACCCCATCCGTTAAATGACGTATAGTAGAAGGTTCGGCCGGGGCCCCACACCATATGCCACAAACAGACGGTGAGGTCACAGGATAATACCAAACCAAACACGAATCCTAACTCAGAGCATTCTAGCGGAAGCTTTAAGAAGTACTTTGAACTCTACCAGGAATGTCCAATATATAAACCACCTTTATATATCACCACGGAATGTACACAAATACAAAGAGTTTGGCCCTAAGGCCTCACAGTTCCTCTTTTTACAACATGATTTACAAACATCGACGCGCAGGCCGGCCATACATGAGTAAAAGCAAAAACATTCGCGTAGCCTTCAAGGGCTAGTCGCAGCAGCAGCAGCAACAGCAGTAGGGCTTCAGCCCATCACTTACCACTTGGCTCTCCAGCACCTGCACGGGAACAATCCACCCAACCGGTGGCAAACAATGCAACGGTCAGCATTCAGCTGACCCAATTATAACAATCCTACCCCTTTCTCGGGGCATGAGCATTCTTTCCCTGCAAAGCATGGCATCATCAAATAGCAACTATGTGCGCGCAGGCACATTCAAGCCATCACAACTATCGGCCACACGGCCCGACAGTCCGTGCACCCAGGGCACATTCTCGGTGTACCGGAATACCAGGGTCAACACCACCGTCTATACGGTATTTGAGCATTCTAGTCTTTCCGGCGCGCGGGCCTAAGACTCTCATTAGGCGCTCCAACAAAACCTATATCCAGGCTTCCAAGTCGGACAAACCTAACGCAGGTACGGATCAGCCACCCCCCGTTGCTCAAGTCGCCGTGCCACCTCGAATACGGAAGTATCCATGGCTATTTATAGGCGCGGCTCGGTTTCACCTTTCCTGTTCGGCAATCTGCCTTTTCATCGAGTTGCAGCCCAACGGCTCAACCACTCACAAAGTGGCAACACACGACCACAAGAGTTGCATCCAACCCTCTTCATTTCCTGGACATCGTCCAGTACTCCCTGCCGCACCAAGCAACAGGTAGGAACAAGGCATCACAAGCCATAATCACGGAGCCTTCTCCGATATGCAAACAAGCATCACCAATCCAGAACATATCCAGATGGGCTTCACACAGCATGCCTAGAGCCGTACTCTAATTCCGGCCTCTAACAAGGGGGACTTCACATATCTACCCCAAGGGACACCACAACCCACCGCACACTCGCGGGGAAGGTTTTTCCCTATGCAATGCAGAAAAGAAGGACTTCACATGTCCAAGGAGGGAGATCGTTACCCTTGTCGATCTCTTCGGAGCCATCGAAAACTAGCCGGTGAGAAAGAACCGCAGCAGCCTTGCCTTCACAACGCCGGCTTCGGATCACGAATCGGACCACGGGAGCTCCGCCGGTAGCTTGCTCTCCTCCTCCTTCTTCTTCTTCCTCTCTCCTTCTCTCTTCCTTAAGGGCAAATGAAGAATGAATCTTCATCCTTCCTTCACGGAGTTAATCCAGCCAGGAAACAACCTGAGCCCTTGGATCAAAAGAGAGAATCTGAACGGCCACGATCTGCCCAAAAACTCTATTTTTGGCTGACACGGCCTGTGACACGCCCGTGTCACAGGCCGTGTACCCTTAAGCGGCACACGCGGTATTGAACCGACTGAACAACACGGGTATCGACACGCCCGTGTCGAACCTGACATGCCCGTGTCATTCTTGAGACACACCCGTGTCTCCTGATACACGGCACTCACTGATTTCCAAAACCAGTACACGGGTCGGAACACGGCAGCTGACACGCCCGTGTCCAGCCTGACACGCCCGTGTTCAAGGCCGTGTTCAAGGCCGTGTTCGGCTCTGACTTGAATAGGCCAATTTCGAAAAATAATTCGCACACGCCCTGGGACACGCCCGTGTCCCAGGCCGTGTACACCCGACACGCCCTGGGACACGCCCGTGTCCCAGGCCGTGTCAAACAGCCTGCTACTCAAATTTTCTATTGAGTCTTTGGGGTCTTTTTGGGGTGTTACACCAGCTGATCAAATAAATCATCGATTCTCGGAATCAGATACTTGTTCTTTCCCGTCAGCTTGTTTAGTTCACGGTAGTCAATGCATAAACACAAGCTTTCGTCATTCTTCTTCACAAAAAGGACCGGTGCACTCCAATGTGACATACTTGGACGTATATAGCCCTGCACTAGCAACTCATGCAACTGAACATTCAGTTCCGCCATCTCCTTTGGCACTATTCGGTACGGTGAGCGTGACACATATTTCACACTTGACACCAACTCAATAGTGAAGTTGATTTCTCGCTGAGGTGGAATTCCAGAGAGATCTTTAGGAAACAAATACACAAACTCCGACACAATCAGAACGTCGCTCAAACTGGACTTCAGCTCCACAGTCTCCAGTAGCGTGAAGAATAACTCTGCGCCCTTCCGAACCGTCTTGACCACTTGGAGAGCAGACATCAGTACCTTGATCGATCTTCGCATACCAACGAATTTATTCTCGCGTTCAGTATTCTGTCCCAGTGTGTATTTTTTTGAGTTGCAATCAATGCAGACATGCTACTCCGAGAGCTAGTCCATGTCAAAGATCACATCAAACCCAGATATTGACGTGCTTCCAATCCAAAGTCATGACTTATTATCCGCACCTTAACACTACTGGTACCGTCCGTACTAATCCCTTACCCATGAGGTAGTATTATAAACAAAATCACATCGCTACATTTCCATAGTTGGAAAGGACAAAGAAAGAGTTATTACTTATTACTGAACAGGTAAGTATTAGGATGTAACCCAGTTATACTTGTTTGAACACACATATAGATATGCACAAGTTATAACATACCACGAGCTACAACAACTGCCTAATACTTCAAACCTGAACTAGTGTTGCAAAGACCATGGGCTCTCGGCTGGAAGTACTGGGATGCAGTTGCCTCCACTGCCTTCCCTTTCTCCACATACGACACACCTGCCATTTTTGCCATCTTCTGAGCACCACTGTGACATTGTTTGGCAAAGTGTCCTTTCTTGCGATAAACGTAGCAAATACACAGAGCATGACTAGTAGTTGCTCTAGACTTCTGTTTCCACCTCTTGCGGTGCTCAGACTTCACATACTTTGTAGAGCTCGATACCTTAAACTTTGGCGTTTGGTGAACTTTCGCCAAATCTATTTCCAAAGATCTAGTCGACTCCACCAATACTCGAATCCAAATAACTTTGGACCCACCAATAGAAGTCGTAGATCATCGTGCAGACCATTATAAAATCTATTGATCTTGGTCTCCTCATTCTCCAACACAAACCCTGCATAGCGCCTTAGCATGATAAATGCATGCAAGTACTCAACCACCGTGTGCGCTCCTTGCACCAAACACATGTTCAACTTCTGATCTGAGACTCTTCTTATTGCAATTTGCTCAAGTACACCAACCGATATTGAAGCCACCGCAGAAGTAGGGGTTGCACATGCCTTTCAGGTTGTACATTGATCATTGCGAATACCACATCAACTATCATTCAAACATTTTCGCAGACGGAGGTGTAGACACCTCAGTTGATGCACTACTCTCTGCCGAGCGCATTGGCTGAGATTGCCCCACACCGCGTCTAGTCACCTATAATTGTGAAACACACAATTAAGTGTCTAACAAAATTGCAAAATATAATTATAGGAACATACAGGTTCCACAAACATGTGTATTTTCATTCCTAAGTGGACATTTATGGGTTCTTTCATGTTGTAACGGTGACACACACAGGTATAATTCGATCACGAATTTGACCATGAATTTGACCACGAATTCGACTAAGGAAGACCACGAATTCGACTAAGGAAGACCGACACCAGAAGCTGATACCAAATTGTAACACCCTCATCCGTCACGTAGAATATAACAGAAGGTCCGGTCGGGGCCCCACAACATATTCTACGGACAGTCAGCGGAGTTACGCATTGAAATTATTATATTCATGCATCCTAAATCAGAGTTTCATTTTAGCGGAAGCATTAAGATTACTTAGAACCCAACACAAGAATGTTGACTAACCAACTGAGGAATGATATATAATACACAGTGTTTTGGCCTTAAGGCTTTACAACATTTCTTTCAAAAAAGTGGTTTACATATATCGGTACATAGGCCGACCACACATGACAATAAGTAAACACTTTGCTTGATCTTCGAGGGCCAATATATCACAAAGGAGCGTCAACCCGCTACTTTCCGTTTGGTTCTCCAGCACCTGCATAGGGACAATCCACAAAGATGTGACAAACAAGGCAATGGTCAGCTTTAGCAGACCAAATTATAACAACTCCACCCTTCACTCGGGGCGGTGACGCTCCTTCCCTGCAATTATATGTATATATATTGGCATAAGAACGTTAAATTTAAGCACCATTCACCACAGACGTTGGCACGCACGGCCACACTCCTCGTGCACTCAGGGCACATTTTCGGTGTAGTGGACTTTCCCAGTCCAACCACCATACTCAGTGATGGTTCAACATTTGAACATTACAGGTCTTTCCAGCCCGTAGCCTAAGACCTTCTCTCCCATGCTACGAAAAATTCAAAGGCACTCTATTACCGTGAGATATAAACCAGTGACTCACTCCAAGTCGATCGCCATAGGACGTGTACAGTTACTAGTCTTTCCAGCCCGTAGCACAAGTCTCTCTCTTATGCTACGACAAATTTAAAGGCGCTTTATTACCTTGAGATACAAGGCAGTAAATCACTCCATGTCGATCACCATATGGTGGGTACAAGTTAGCCCAGTCCGTTGCTCAAACCGTCAGGCTCACAAGCCACGATGCGGGTCAGCGTCCCCTTGCCCGTTCACATACATAACCGCATTATATTTCAAGAATGTCACTCACAACCACCATAGCTTGGCACTTTAAGCTCACATCTCAACATATTGGCCCCCTAGTCACCAAGAGACAGGCATCACAAACATAGCTTTCTGGGAGCTACCGCCAGCGGTAGCACTACCGCCGCGCGGTAGGGGACAAAACACCATTTCTTCCCCAAATTTGGGTGTTTTCTTGGAGCACGCCTCCAGTACTACCCGCAACAAGCTGTACACCCCAAAACTCCGTAAAACTACACGTTTACCCACGGAGTATTTTCTGGCACGTAAATCAATCATCACCAATGCAGGCCAACCTGTCCAGATGAGCTTCATACAACATGCATATGTACGTACTTCGATTTCGAACTTTATATGTGTTGGGTCTATTGCCCACAATGTCCCAGATTTAAAGAAGTCAATCATGTCAATGATATACAAAAAGTTATATTTAATGTGTGCCTAAGTTCATGCATGCAGGTTGTCCTTGAAACATTGATAGGACAGGTATTCCAAGTGATTGGACAGGTGGACACAAAGATAGATGATGGACAAGCAGGAATTTGCCTAAGTCCACAGGCATTGAGTGAATCTTACTCACTCAATGCCAGGTGCAAGAATTCGGTGAAGTCCACAGGCGTTGAGTAAAGTCAACTCACTCAACGCCAGATGTAAGGGAAGATGCTGGATAGGCTGGAAATCGCCTAAGTCCACAGGCATTGAATGAAGTCTACTCACTCAATGTCAGGTAAGTAAAAGCGTTGAGTATAACTTGATTAGTCTAAGCCTAATTATTGGCTAGACAGAAATGTAGTTAAATCCACATGCGTTGAGTGAAGTAGAAAAAAATGTGACTAAATCCACAGGCGTTGAGTGAAGTTTACTCACTCAACTCCATACAGCAAAAAGCTGTGAGACATGCTAAAACAGTCAAAGCCTAATAAGAATCAGAATGAAATGTGGCTAAGTCCACAGACGTTGAGTGAAGTCTACTCACTCAATGTCATACATTATAAATCGTTGAGCATAACTCAGTCAGTCAAAGCCATAAAAAATTTGTATATGTCATGTGATAAAAACCTTTAACTAAACCTTAGTCAGTCAGAGACTGTGATTTCACAGAAATTTGGCCAAGTCCAAATGCGTTGAGTGTAGCTTACTCACTCAACGCCAGATAACAGAAGAATATCTGTTAAATAGTTTGGCGTTGAGTGTAGCTTACTCACTCAATGCCAAGTGACAAAATCTGTCTAAGTAATATGAAGTTGAGTGATGAAGACACACTCAATGCTCTCAACGCTTCCGTAGCAGGAAAATCGGCTAAGTACTTGTGTGCCTGATCTATAGGATCCATTGGATCTGAGGTAGGTGAGTCATTCTCACTGAGTTGTAGGGTCCTTATGTGCCTGATCTGTAGGATCCATTGGATCTGAGGTAGGGCCTTTGTGCCAGAGCTGTAGGAGAGTCATTCTCTCTGAGGTAGGATCCTTTGTGGATCTGATGTAGGGCTGTCCTCCCAGCCTGAGTTGTAGGGCATTTGGCCTTAGGTAGGTGATATATTGATCACTGAGTTATAGGACACTTGTGCCTGAGCTGTAAGTCTTGGAGGAGACTGAGAGATCCTGAGGTATCTGAGGCGTAAGCTCTTTGAGCTGAGTTTTGGAGAAGTGTCTTGTCTAACTGAAAGTTAGAAATGTGGGAGGAGAGTGGATGTACCCATAATCTGGGGAACCACTATAATTTCTGTGTGTGCTTTTCTATATTATTTCCTTTTTGCAGGTTCTTGAAAGCTAATAACTACTAACACGCTAAGTAACTAAAGAAGAAATTTAAAGAAAGTCACAAGACCTCAATAAACCTATTCATCCCCCCCTCTGAAAACAAAGACTTTCAAGTGGTATCAGAGGGAGGTTGCTCAAAAAAGATTTAACAATCTAAGTGATCTCCAAGGGTAGCTACAGATCTGAACTTAGGGGTTCTGGAGAGAACCATAAGGAGCTTGGTTCCATGAAACTCCCCATCTGCAGGAAGGAATATTTTGGAATCTGTAAAGAGAGGGTCAAGCTGTTTATGGAAGGCTCTGACCCTAGAATCTTTGTGACTATCAAAGAGGGACCCTTCATCCCTATGAAGGTCTCAGTTCTGGATGCCAATGTCCAGACTCCCAAGACTTATTAAGAAATGACAAAGGATGAGGTCATGTTGGCTACATTGGACAAGAGAGCCCATAACATCATAGTCAGTGCTATTGATGATTCTACCTTTCAGAACTTGGTACACTGCCAGACCTCTAAAGAGATGCGAGACACCCTAGTGGTCTACATGGAGGGTACTGAAGAGCTAAGAGACGATAGAAAGTTCATGCTCAACCAAGAGTATGAGACTTTCAGGTAATCCCTGAAAGAGAACATAGCTACTTGCTATGAAAATTTTTTCAGGATCATTAATGAACTGAGGACCTATGGGAGGGTCTTCAGTCATTTTAAAATAAATGACAAGTTCCTCAGATCTCTCACTAGAGACTGAGATACCAAGATTTGTGGCATAAGAGAGGTGGCCAAGCTTGCTGAGACTCCTCCCCAAACATTGTTTGGAAAATTGCTCTCCTATGAGATGCAGCTAGCTGTCAGGAAAGAGGAGGAGGCCACCAGCAGATCCCATGCCAATGAGAAGTCCTTGGCATTCAAGGCAGACAACATCAGGAAGAGCAAGGAAAGGATTCCCTCTCCTCCAAGAAGACCAGCTGATTCAGACAGCTCAAAGTCAGATGCATCAGAAAGCAGCATGTCAGATGAGGACTTTGCTTCCTTCTCCAGGAACTTTCAGAAGTTGATGAAGAAGAAACATTGGAAGAGCAGACATTCCACCTCTTCCCATCATAGGAGGAATCATTCTAAGGATGACAAGTATGATTCTAAATCCAGTAAATATAATTCATCTAAAGTTGTTTGCTACTGTTGCAGCAAACCAGAGCATGTGATAGCTGATTGCCCAGTGAAGAGGAAGGAAGCAGCTGAGAAGAAATAACACCTGTACAAGGACAAGAAGGAGTAGTCCTTCATTGCTAAGAAAGAAAAGAGCTGGACAGACTCATCTTCATCTGAGTTTGAAGAAGAAGAAGCCTATATTGGGCTAGTTGCTGCTGCTGCTGCTGAACAGATAGCTGTAACAGCAGATGAAGACTATCCTACTGCCAGGATAGGTATCAGGGCCCCTCTATCACATTCAGACAGTGATTCAGAAGTGGATGAGCAAGATGAAGAAGATGCCTACAGCTGCTGTGGGCTGATGACAATGACTGATGAGGAAACCAGCCAGAATCAGCCTGGTCAAAGGAAGGTAAAATCTCTATCAAGCTCTTTTTCTGAGTCTGGATATGAGACTAGTCCCTGTATAGAAACCTCTTCACTTAGTGGTGAAGATGATTCTGAATCAGAAGGTGATGTGAATCAATTGATTGACAGATATGCAGAACTTCTGGATGCCTTCAAGAAGTGCAAGAAGTTGTCTAAGAAGCAAGTTGTGGAGATTGCCTCTCTATAGCTGGCTGCATCCCAACTGACTGAAATAACATCTTTGCTGGATCAGAAGGACAAAGAACTTAGCCAACTTAGGGTCATGAATAGCATCCAGATAGACTCCATTAAATACAAGAATAGTCTCATCAGGGATCTTGAAGAGAGGCTAGGGAGGGAGAAAAGAATAGTGGCTAGATATTCTAAGCCATGTACTGTGTTACCCTTGATAGACTCCTTCTCCTCTCAGAAGGGTAATAAGGGGTTGAGATTCCAGGGAAGCACAAGAGTTGCTCCTTACAAAGGGAAGGGCAAAGCTCTAGCTCCAACTCAGCCTCTTGCTTCCAAGCCTCCCATTTCTTTTAGGAAAGTTCAGTTGCCTTCAAATAGGTATGACCAAGAAAGCATCTTTGGTCACTAGAAGAATGACAGATCCATTAGTGTAAACAAAGATGTTCACAGCCAGGGTGAAAGGTATAACAAAGTGAGTTACTTTAAGGATGCTCATGAAGAAATTCAAATGGCCCATCATGGACCATTTGTCTTTGGTGCTTCAGCCCCAATTCTCAAGAATATTGCTGCAGCAAAGGTTCAGAACCATTCAGCAAAGAATCAGGCTAAGGGTCAGTCATTATGCAAGCCTGGTTTGGTTGTGTCTGATGCCATCAAGAGCATCCTTTTTGAAAAGAAGCTTGCTGTTGCTGACACTCAGAGAATGCCAAACCAGTCAGCTAGAAGACTTACCTTCAGCCAGATCTTTGCTGAAAAGAATCTGAAGAAGGGTGCTGCTCCTCTTCCTACTTTTCAGATTGCAGTTAACCAAACTGCTAGGCCTGCACAGAAAAAAGATACACCATTCATGAATGTTGGTGCTGTGACAAAGTGGGTCACATTGCTGTAGACTGCTGGCACAATACAAGGGTGCCAAGAGCAGCTGTTAGTCCACCAACCAGAAATGCTGCTGGTAGACAAGTTCTTTATAAGACTAACATGCACTTATGACCCAATGGAAATTGGGGTCCTAAGGTAAAGTAAATTGTGTGATGCAGGTTAGTCCAAGTGCCCATACCCCTATATGGTACTTGGACAGTGGTTATTCCAGGCACATGACTGGGACAAGGAGCAACTTAAAGGAATATACTCAAGTAAAAGATGGACCCAAGGTTATCTTTGATGGTTCAGATAGAGAGGTAACTAGAGGTTATGGTAAGATTAATAATGACATAGTCACCATCACAAAAGTGACTTATGTTGAAGGGTTGCAATACAACCTCATAAGCATAAGCCAACTTTCTGATCTTGGCTATGTTATTGTCTTCCACAAGGATGAGTGCCAGATTAAGAGGTCAAGTGACCAAGAGGTCATCTTGACAGACACTGGGAGTGGAAATGTTTACTATTTAAACTTTATTTGTCTAGATACAGACTCTCCTATTTGTCTAGTGGCAAATGAGAAAGTCTCATCTTGTGTCTAATAACACAAGATGCTAGCTCATTTGAATTACAAGACTATTGACAAGCTCTTTAGTCAAGAGATAGTTAGGAATGATCCTAATGTGAAGTGCACCAGGGAGGGCCTTTGCTCAGCATGCCAAAAGGGCAAGCAGACCAAAGCTTCCTTCAGGGGCATTGAGACCAAAGATTCTGTGAGGTGTTTGTACCTCTTGCACATGAACTTGTTTGGTCCTATGTTAGTTCATAGTCTTGGTAGGAGAGTCTACACACTTGTGGTGGTTGATGACTTTTTCAAGTTTGCTTGGATGTTCTTTCTCAAGAAAAAAAAATGAAACCCTTGACATCTTCATCAAGTTTGTTAAGCAAATTCAGAATGAGTTTAACAGTTCAGTGGTCAAAATCAGAAGTGACCATGGAATTGAATTCCAGTCTGAAAGCATGACAATGTTCTGTGAAGAGCAAATGATTCATCAAAATTTTTCTTCTCCAAGAACTCCCCAACAAAATGGGATTGTTGAGAGGAAAAATAAGACTCTCATAGAGGCTGAAAGAACATTATTGAGTGATACATCTCTCCCAAAATATTTCTACGCTGAGACAGTGAATACTGCATGTCATGTCATCAACAAAGTCTCTATCACCAAGAGCCACAATAAGACTCCCTATGAGATCTTGAAAGGCAAAAAATCAAACCTGAACTATCTCAGAATCTTTGGTAGTAAGTGTTATGTGCTTCACAATGAGAAATCTTATGTGACTAAGTTTGCTGCCAAGTCCTTTGATGAGATTTTTGTTAGGTACAACAATCATAGCAAAGCATATATGATCTACAACTTGAAAAGAAAAGTTATAGAAGAATCTGTTCATGTAGTTTTTGATGAGTCTACTATGATTAACAGAGAGCGGACAAGCTTCTCTTCTAGTACTGCAGGTACAAAACAGATGATGAACAAGCTGACCATCAATGAAGCAGCTCCAGTTATCCAAGATAAAGTGGACATTCCAGTAGAAGAACTGCCAGTCACCAATGAGGTGGATGAAGATCAGCAAGAAGCTGCACCAGTAGTTGAAGCTGAAGTTAGATTGCTTCCAGCAATCAGGCATCTGAGGGATCATCCAAGACACCAGATCATTAGTGATACAAGCCAAGGAGTAGTGACCAGAAGCAGAAGTATCAACACAACACTATACTAAAGCTTCCTGTCACAGGTTGAGCCAAATAAATTTGAAGTGACCAACATAGATCAGTTCTGGATTGTTGCTATGTAAGAGGAATTGAACCAGTTTAAGAGATGCAAGATCTAGAAGCTAATTGCCAGACCACAAAGACATAATGTCATTTGAGTCAAGTGGATTTACATGAATAAACTTGATGAAAATGACATTATAATCAAGAACAAAGCAAGACTAGTAGCTAAGAGGTATAGACAAGAAGAATGTATTGATTTTGATCAAACCTTTTCCTCTGTAGTAAGATTGGAGGCCATCAGACTGTTCCTTGCATATGCTGCACACAAGAGATTCAAGGTCTACCAGATGGATGTGAAGTCAGTCTTCCTGAATGGTGACCTAAAAGAAGAAGTCTATGTTGAGCAGCCTCCAGGTTTTGTTGTTCCTAACTCAACTGATTCTGTTTATAGACTTAGTAAAACTCTATATGGGCTAAAGCAGGCCCCTAGAGCATGGTATGAGACTTTGTCTAGCCTCCTCATTGAGAATAAATTCTCAAGGGGGAAGATAGACAAGACCGTATTCTTAAGAGAATCTTAGAGTAAGATCATCCTAGTCCAGATATATGTAGATGACATTATCTTTGGATCTAATGATGACAACCTTTGCAGGAAGTTTGCCAAACTTATGCAAAGGAAGTTTGAGATGAGTAGTATGAGTGAACTTATGTTCTTCTTGAGTCTCCAAGTTAGATAGACTGATGATGACTTGTCCATATCCCAGTCTAAGTTCACTAGAGAGTTAATAAAAAAGTTTGGTATGGAGAATTCCTCCATCATGAAAACTCCCATGAGGTCAAGTATGCTTATAGGAAAAGATGAGACAGGAAAACCTGTTGATGAAATTTTATATAGAAGGATAATTGACTCCCTTCTATATTTAACTGCAAGTAGGCCAGACATCATGTATGATACATGTGTTTGTGCTAGGTATCAGACTTGCCCTAAAGAATCTCACTATTTTGCTACAAAGAGGATTTTGATGTATCTTAAGGGCACACCAGATCATGGCCTATAGTACCCTAGGAATTAGGAGTTTGAACTAACTGGCTATTCAGATGCAGATTTTGCAGGCTACAAAGAGGACATGAAGAGCACTTCTAGCACCTGTCAAATCTTGAGATAAAGACTACAAAAAGCAAACAAGTGTTGCAATCTCAACTATAAAGTCAGAGTACATTTCAGCAGGTAGCTGCTGTGCTCAGTTACTGTAGATCCAACATCAGCTCCAGGATTATAACCTCCAAATAAGTAGAAGTCCATTATATTGTGATTCTACTAGTGCCATCTCAATTGCTAGGAATCCTGTCTCACACAGCAGGACTAAGCATATTAAGATTAGATATCATTTCATTAGGGAGCATGTGGAATGTGAAGATATCAATCTTGAGTTTGTCCTAATAGACAAGCAAGTGGCTGACATCTTCACTAAGCCACTTGATAAAGTAAAGTTCAACACCTTCATGTTTGAATTGAGTATGTTGAACCTGTTATAACTTCAGTTGCTCCTCATATTATTGCAGGTTGTATTCTTTCTTGCAGGTGGAGAAGTACTTCAGTGATTTGAAGATATTTCAAGTTGTATATCTTGAATGATATCATGTTGGTGGAAGTACTATCCAGATGGTGTAGACTAAAGTGTCTAACTGGATGAATGATAGATGATGCTTCAGTTGAGGGGGGTCAAGTCCAGCACTGCTCCAGCACTCTCAAGTAGTTCAACTGCTGCTTATCCATACTCAAAAAGGGGGAGCAGATAATCAGTATCTCCCTGACTATTTAGAGAAGTCAAAAAGAGGGAGGAGAAAGGATATGAATCTGGTATCAGATCATAACATGAGGAGAAGGATACAAGTGGTATCAGATCTATAAGAAGGTTATGATCAAATTGATCAAGACAAGGTAACAACAATTCAGGGGGAGCAGGTGTGATGATGATCACCCTGCAGGTAAGAAAGTGTGGTAACTAAAACCTCTTCTCTTGTTTTACGTTAATATTCTACTGCTGCATATGTTAATGTATGTCATTGACTTAATTGGTTGAGAGTTTTGAATTCTTCAAATATGAGGTGATTGTTTGGTCCATTGCCCACAATGTCCTAGATTTGAAGAAGTCAATCATGTCAATGATATACATAGAGTTGTATTTGATGTGTGCTTAAGTTCATGCATGCAGGTTGTCCTTAAAACATTGATAGGACCGGTATTCCAAGTGATTGGATAGGTGGACACAAAGATAAATGCTGGACATGCAGGAATTTGCCCAAGTCCACAGTCGTTGAGTAAAGCTTACTCACTCAACGCCAGGTGCAGGAATTCAGTGAAGTCCACTAGAGTTGAGTGGAGTCAACTCACTCAACGCTAAATGCAAGAGAAGATACTGGATATGCTGGAAATCGCCTAAGTCCACAGGCGTTGAGTGGAGTCTACTAACTCAACGATAGGTAAGTAAAAAACGTTGAGTATAGCTTGGTTAGTCTAAGCCTAACTATTAGCTAGACAGAAATGTGGCTAAATCCACAGGCGTTGAGTGAAGTCTACTCACTCAACGCCATACGACAAAAAGATGTGAGACAGACTAAGACAGTCAAAGCCTAATAAGAATCAGACAGAAATGTGGCTAAGTCCACAGGCGTTGAGTGAAGTATACTCACTCAATGCCATACAACATTAATCATTAAGTATAGCTCAGTCAGTCAAAGCCGCAAAAAATCTATCTAAATATTTGATTAAGTCCACAGACGTTGAGTGTAGCTTACTCGCTCAACGCCATATGATAAAAAACGTTGACTGAACCTTAGTCAGTCAGAGACTGTGATTTCACAAAAATTTGATTAAGTCCAAATGCGTTGAGTGTAGCTTACTCACTTAACGCCAGATAACAGAAGAATATCTGTTAAGTAGTTTGTCGTTGAGTGAAGCTTACTCACTCAATGCAAAGTGGCAAAATCTGTCTAAGTAATATGACGTTGAGTGATGAAGACACACTCAACGCTCTCAACACTTCCCAAGCAGGAAAATCGGCTAAGTCCAAATGCGTTGAGTGAAGGTTACTCACTCAACGCCAAGTGACTAGAATCATTTCTAAGAGGTTTGACATTGAGTGAAGCTTACTCACTCAACGCCAAGAGGAAGAAAGATTTTTCTAGGTGTTTTGGCGTTGAGTGAAGCTTACTCACTCAACGCCTAATGACTGAAATATTTTCTAAGTGTTTTGCCGTTGAGTGAAGGTTGCTCACTCAACGCCTAGGGACAAAAAATCTGTCTAAGTGTTTTGACGTTGAGTGAAGCTTACTCACTCAACACCTATACTAAAGAAGTTTGATTTTGGATAAGTCCATAGATGGTGACGTCAGCAAAGTCAACAGGTCAACAGAGTTCAAACTAATTGCGGGAAAGCTACAGAACACGACAAATGTTGCTGGAGGGCTACTGTACGTCTTCTTCCATTAAAACAAGGTGCAACTGTCTGCTGCAGGTGGTCCCCACTGCTTCCTAGAGCCGTTAATCGACGGAAGATATAAAGGGACAGTTTCAGATGTTGAACTCAACTTTTTAGGGTTTTATCCAAAACGAAAAAGAGCGGCTGAACTTCATCTTCCTCGTCATTGCTGCCAAGAAAAAGCTTGAAGTCTTCCAACAGAACAAAAAGTTTTGTTAGCTGTAGCATTTTTCTTCTGCTATAACAAGATTAAAAAGAATTTTGATAAAAAAAGAAAGGAGAGCCTTCAGTCTTCTGCAGGTTCAGTTAGCTGATAAAAGAACTCAAGACCTAGTCGTTCTTCCGTCTTCTTTAGCAAGTTCAGAAACTACATTCTGAGATTCTTCCAGCAAAGGCATAATTTCTTCCTGCTGCTGTGAAGAAAGTTAGAGCTGAGATAACTCAGCTCTAGTAGTTGACACCGAGAAATTTCTCTGTGTCAAAATAAATTAAACCACTGTTTTTCTGTAGGATCCTTTTGGATCTGAGTTGTAGGGCCTTTGGCCTGAGGTATGACAAATTTGTCGGAGCTGTATGAGATTTATACTCTCTGAGTGTAGAATCCAGTTTGGATCTGAGGTAGGTGATCATTTGATCACAGAGCTGTAGGGCATTTGGGCCTGAGGTAGGTGAGTCATTCTCACTGAGTTGTAGGGCACTTGTGTCTGAGCTGTAGGATCCTTTGGATCTGAGGTAGGACCTTTGTGTCTGAGCTATAGGAGAGTCATTCTCTCTGAGGTATGATCCTTTGTGGATCTTAGGTAGGGCTGTCCTCCCAGCCTGAGTTGTAGGGCCTTTGGCCTGAGGTAGGTGATCTATTGATCATTGAGTTGTAGGGCACTTGTGCCTGAGCTGTAAGTCTTGAGGAGACTAAGAGATCCTGAGGGATCTGAGGTGTAAGCTCTTTGAGCTGAGTTTTTGAGAAGTTCATTGTCTAACTGAAAGTTAGAAAGGTGGGAGGAGAGAGGATGTACCCATAATCTGGGGAACCACTATAATTTCTGTGTGTGCTTTTCTGTGTTGTTTCCTTTTTCCAGGTTCTTGAAAGCTAATAACTGCCAAGCACAGTAAGTAACTATAGAAGAAACTTAAAGAAAGTCACAAGACCTCAATAAACCTATTCACCCCCCCTCTAGGTTGCAAGCTACCTTGAAAACAAAGACTTTCAATATGCAATTTCTACCGGGGATACAACTGATCGACCCATCAGAAGAGTTGCCTCCACTAGTTCGTGGAGTTTCTTCCCTAATATGCCAAAACAAAAGACTAACATGTCCAAGGTTTTTTTAAGAGGAGAATCGTTACTCTTGTCAACCGCTTAGGAGCCATGAGCTTGCACTTGATCCGGATGGAAACGTCCGCATCACTTTCCTCTCTGCATCCTAGCTTCGGCTTGCTACTCCGATCACAAGAACGCCTCCACACTCTTCTCAAGGGCCGGTCTAGACTTCTCCTTCTACTTCTTTCTCTTCTCCTCTTAACTTCTTTCTTTCTCATAGAACAAGAGAGAGTGTAAGTGAGAATGAACAAGTCTTACCTCCCCTCGGCTACTTAACAATCTAGTATGCTCTCTCAGTCACAAGATCTCCATTTCCTAAGGTGTGGATGACCAAGATTCAATTGAGCTTTCAATTTAAATAGCAACCGCCGCGCGGTAACTCGCTAGCACCACGCGGTAGCTTAGGCGGTGCGATGGTCTCATCCAGCACTGCTCTGCCGCTCAACGGCCGCCTCAACACCCCTTGACACGTGGCACACTTACCGCCAACGGTACCTCTACCGCCGCGCGGCACATTCCAGTGACAATGGTTGAATTAATTCATTGGCTACCGCCAGCGGTAGCTCTATCGCCTGACGGTAGCTTCCAGTAACACAATGTTGTTTTCATCACAGGAAATCTGGGGCATTACACATCCTCTCTTGTATCACCGACAACCCTACCATTCACACGTCTCCAAAGTCATATCTAGCAAATTTCCGACCACCTTATTAGAGGCTCCGTAACACAACCATTTCATCAATGGGAGCATTCCTGTGGAGAAATCCCTAACCTACCTGTAAGTTATGCCATTTTCTTTACCTTACTCCATTCATCCAAATACCCCTGCAAACTCAACATTTTGAAAATTTTCAGTTTGTACAATGACATTTTGTTGCAGAGCCGAGTGAGAGGGAGGGGAGCGGAGAGATAAGAGACTAGAGATAGAGAGGGGAGGTAGAGAGAGAGGGGATTAGGGACAGAGAAGAGAAAACATAACATTCATCTGAGATGGTTCTAATACAAGGCTTACACGTCCTCTTATAGTGATGAGGAGCGAATACAAAAGGAAATAACTTAATTTAGGAAATACAAATTACTAAAAATGACGCAAACGAATAAAACAACAAATAACGCCCATAATTGACGCAGATAAAGAAAGAAAGAAATAACATCCCGTAATTGATTAATTATCTCCTGCGGTAATGTTGGTCCCCTCCGATATACGCGCTCAACGCGTGTAAACTTTCCAAAGTGGCTCGTCGTCGTGTAGCTCTATAACAATGCCGCCGTCTGGAAAATGTACCTTCTCATCAAGGCAGTAGTCGGGGAACTGGCGGCGGAAATCATCCCTGGGGAGCCACTCTGCGTCTGTGTCAGGGTGCCCAGTCCAAGCCACCAGAACATCGTCGGCCGTAGGGTCCCCTGGGGTGCGACATCGTTGACTGAGGATCGAGGCGGGGTAGTAAGGCGCGTCTCCGGATGGGTTGAGGTCGGTCGGAAGGCGATCTGCGGTCGCGTGCTCGCCCACCGCGTGCCGCAACTGCGAAACATGGAAGACCGGGTGGATGCAACTCCCGTCCGGAAGGCGAATGCGGTAGCCTACTGCTCCGATGCGTGCAAGGAACTCGAATGGCCCGAAGAAGCGGGCGGCCAATTTTGGGCATGGTCGTCGGGCCACCGAAAGCTGGCGGTATGGGTGGAGTTTGATGAAGACCTTGTCCCCTACTTCAAAAGAGAGATCCCGCCTTTTCCTGTTGGCGAAAGAGACCATCTTCTGTTGGGCCCGTCGGAGGTGGTGCTTCAAGTGATCCAAAATAATATCCCGGTCGCGCAGAGCTGAAGCCAGGCTCTCCACTTGGCACTCCCCTGGAAGGTGGCGAACGATGGATGGAGGGGAACGACCGTAAATGGCCTCAAATGGGGTGATGCCGACCTCCTGGTGGTGGGCGGTGTTGTATGAGTACTCGGCCCATCCGAGCCATTTGGCCAAGCTACGCGATTGCTCTCCCACGAAGCAGCGGAGATATGTATTTAAGCACCGATTTAGCACCTCTGACTGGTCGTCGGTCTGAGGATGGTATGTCATGCTCATGCAGAGATGGGTGCCCTGCAGGCGAAATAATGTTGTCCAGAAGGCGCTCAAGAAGAACGGGTCTCGGTCACTGACGATCGATCGGGGAAACCCATGAAGCCGTACGACCCCCTGAATGAAGCTGTCGCCGACTGTGGCTGCCGTGTAAGGATGATAGAGGGGCATGAAGTGCGCATACTTCGAGAGCCGGTCTACTACGACTAAGATGCAGTCGAATACCTGAGAGCGGGACAGCCGAGTGATGAAGTACATGGCGACGTCGTCCCAAATGCGGTCGGGAATAGGCAGCTGCTGGAGTAGACCCCCTGGAAAAACGGCTTCGTACTTGGCCTTCTGGCAGATGAGGCAGGCGACCACGAAGGCTTTGACCTGTCAGAACATGTAAGGCCAATAAAGTGAGGCCGCCAGCCGCCGTCAATACGTCCGGTACGCCCCGACATGTCCTCCTGTCGGGGATGCATGAAACTCAGCCAGTAATCGAGGAATGCTCGGGGAGGAGGGGGCGAGCACGAGGCGACCTTTGAAGAGTAGGTGGCCATCTACCAAGGAGAATGGTGGGTGGGCAGTGTCATCTATGATGAGGGCCGTCCGAATCTTGTTCAGTGCCTGGTCTGCCTCCACTTTCTTTTGAAGGGTGTCCGCGTCCTCCCACACTGGCCGGGAGATGGCTGCAAGCATGGGGTTGCGTGAGAGAGCTTCGGCTGCGCGGTTTGCCTTCCCTGGCCGGAACTCGATGCTAAAGTCATAGCCCAGTAGCTTGGCCACCCACACCTGCTGAGCGAGCGTGGCAATCTTCTGCTAGAGGAGGTAGCGAAGGCTATGGTGGTCGGTGCAAACCACGAATCGTCGGCCTAGTAGGTAGGGCCGCCAATGTTGTACCACGAGGACGAGGCCCATGAGCTCGTTCTCGTATGCTGATCGGCTGCGAATGGTGTCCGAGAATGCGCGGCTGAAATAGGCCACTGGGAGGCCGGCTTGCATGAGAACAACCCCCATGCCGACGCCCGACGCGTCACACTCTACGAGGAAAGGTTGGGAAAAATTCGGCATAGCTAGAACTGGGGTCCGAACCAAGGCCTGTTGGAGAGCGGTGAAAGCGGCGGCGGCCGCTGCCGGCCATTCGAAGGGGCCTTCAGCCGCTTTCTTGAGAAGCTGGGTGAGGGGACGGGCTATCGTGTCGTATCCCTTAATGAACCGCCGATAGTACCCCGTCAGGCCCATGAATCCTCGCACATCACAGAGAGACGACGGGGTTGGCAACCGGATGACCGCCTCGATCTTGTCGCTATCCATCGCAACTCCTGTCGCGGAGATGGTATGCCCCAAGTAACACACCTCTAGATCCCCGAAAGAGCACTTCGTCAGGTTGAGTTTGAGGTGGTGGTGCTGGAGAGTCGCCAATGTTTGTTGGACGTGCTGTAGGTGCTCCTATCACGAAGAACTGTAGACCAAGATGTCATCGAAAAAACAAGTGCATGGTGGCGAAGTACCGGCCGGAATATGTCGTTCATCGTGGGCTGAAAGGTTGCTGGTGCGTTGGTCAGGCCGAAAGGCATAACCAGGAACTCGTAGTGGTCGTCATGGGTCCGGAAGGCCGTCTTGGCGACGTCGGCCGGACGAACGCGAATCTGGTGGTAGCCGGCACGGAGGTCCAACTTGGTGAAAACGGTGGCGCCGTTGAGCTCATCCAGAAGCTCTTGGATCACGGTATCGGGTACTTATCTGGAATGGTTGCTTTGTTGAGCTCCCGATAGTCCACACAGAAGCGCCAGCTACGGTCCTTCTTTCTGACCAAGAGTACCGGGCTAGAAAAGGGGCTCGCATTGGGGCGGATGAGGCCCCCTATCGGCATGTCGTGGACGAGCCTCTCGATCTCATCCTTCTGCATGTGCCCATAGCGATAAGGGCGGACTGATACCGCCGATACGCCGGGTTGGAGAGGGATGGCATGGTCGTGTGGCCAGGCTGGTGGTAAGCCTGATGGTAAGCCTGATGGTGCCGTGAAGAGGTCCGCAAACTCCGACAGGAGGTCCTGCATATTCGAAGGTGGTGTCGGGGTCGGTGGGGCCACGTCCGTGATAGACCAGAGCCATGCTGAAAACTCGACGTTCGTCGTCCTCTGAATCGTGCGGGAGGAGACGGGAGCACGGAGTAGGGCTGCATCCCCCACCAGGCAGCACTCCCGACTGTCGTGGAGAAACCGCATCGTCATAGTTTTCCAGTTGATCCGTACGTCCCCCAATGTGCAGAGCCATGCCACTCCTAAGATAGCGTCGATTCCGCCGAGGACGAAAATGTAGAAATCTGCCGTCATCGAGTGAGGGACCACTGAAAGGGGAATGGAGGGGCAACGGCCCTGTACCGCTCGCCGACAGCCATCGCCCAAACTGACCATGAAGTTTGGCGCGGGTTCCAACGGTAGTCGGAGCTGTTGTGCCAGTTGAGCGGAGAGAAAATTATGGCTCGCCTCGATGTCCACCATGACAATAATGTGGCGGTCGCCCAGTTTGCCGACCAATTTCATTGTTTGCGGCCCAGAAATGCCACCCACAAAAAAACAAGGAAGCTCCAACTGATGGAAAGCCGCGATGCCTGTGCCATCGGTGGAGTCCTCCTCTGTGATCTCTAGGTCCTCGAAATCGGCCAAGGTGATCTCTGGTTCGGCATCGCCGATGATGGCCCGGAGCTCCTTGACGGTGCAGACGTGGGTCGGGGAGTAGGGTTGCCGGCAGCGGAAACACAACCCTTTGCGACGGAGCTCATCGAACTCATGGTTGGAGAACCGCTGAGGGGCGGCCAAACGAGCTGGCCGAGCAGCTGGGGCAACCCGAGGGGCCGGCGGCTCTGGGGCGGTGGTCTGCCAAGGCCGGTACCCCGACGGGTGTCTGCCCGGAGGTGGTGTGTGTCGAGGAGCGAAATCCTCCTCTACGAGGCGGGCCATGTCCAGGGCTTTGGACACCGTCCGAGGGTGATGCGTGCGAAGCCGAGAGCGGATGTGGGGCAAGAGGCCCTGCATGAAGTAAGCCGAGGTAGTGATCCGGTGGTAAGCCTGGAACATGGGTGACGAGGGCCACGAATTCATCGATGTAGTCATCCAGTGTATGGAGTTGGCGTAGCCCACACAGTCGTTCGATAGCGGAGCCCGAGTAGCGGGTGTCGTAGCGGCCTATCATCTCTTGCTTGAGTGCCGACCATGAGATGGGCGGGTTGGTTTGGCGGAGCCATCGTCCCAATGTAGGGAGGAGCCGTCGAGTCTCACGACGGCGGTAGAGACCTTGCCGTGGTCGGGAGTGTGATTGAGGTCGAAATACTTTTCCACTTTGGCGATCCACCCTATCGGATCTACGCCGACGAAGCTAAGGAGGTCCAAGGAAAGGGTCGGATGGCCAGGGGGCGGCGGGGCCGGGGTCTCCCAGATGGGCGGAAATGATGGCGCCCCGAGGAGGGACCCGAGCCCGCGGATCCGCTGGTGGACGAGGCGGCGGGCGGTTGGAGCGCAATAGCGCATCAAACTTGGCATGAAGGGCGAGGATGGAGGTGTGCATGGAGGCGACGAGGGTTTCCTGGGCTTCGACGCGACGGAGGGCCTCAGCGGCGGTGTCCTCCTGCTGAAGATCCACAGTTGAACAAGTGTTGGGGGCCATGAGGGTGAACGGGAAACAATGGCCTACTAGGAGGCAACAACGGCGGCCGAGCACTCAGCGTCGCGGGGAAGGCGTCCGCGGAATGCGGCGGCGAATGTCTGCGGTGGTACGGGACAAGGGGAGATGGTTCTCCGGCGGCCGGAGAGGGCAGGTCGGACCACTTTGTTACAGAGCCGAGTGAGAGGGAGGGGAGCAGAGAGATAAGAGACGAGAGATGGAGAGGGGAGGTAGAGAGAGAGGGGATTATGGATATAGAAGAGAAAAAATAACATTCATCCGAGATGGTTCTAATACAAGACTTACACGTCCTCTTATAGTGATGAGGAGCGAATACAAAAGGAAATAACTTAATTTAGGAAATATAAATTACTAAAAATGACGCAAGCGAATAAAGCAACAAATAACGCTCATAATTGGCGCAAACAAATAACGTCCCGTAATTGATTAATTATCTCCTGCAGTAATGGCGGTCCCCTCCGATATACGCGCTCGACGTGTGTAAACTTTCCAAAAAGGTTCGTCATCGTGTAGCTCTGTAACACATTTCATATTGTGAGTTCAGTCATGAGTTAGCTTTTTTGTGCTTTGTTGTTTGTAGGGAGGTATATATCATCTCCATTTTAAAAATTCTTCACATGTATGGCACAACTCGAGCTTAATACTTCGTATTTTATTTTCATGTTCGTCTTTTTAATATGCTTTCAGTTAGGCTTTGTTTGGGACAGCTTATGCTGATCAATAATCTTTATTTAAAACGCAAAAACAGTTTTATAGTTGTTTGTTTTTGCAGCTTATATAAAATCACTTATTTTTAAATTGATGATAAGTTGATTTTTAATAAGCTATCCGGGTCCAGCTTATGGTTTCTCATAAGCGCTTATCTCTTAAAAAGTCATATGAGTGATTTTTTGTCCAAATATGATTTTTTCGTTCCGACGCGATTTTTTCACCAAGGCGATTTTTTTGCCCGGGCGTGAACTTATCGCCCGGGCGCGATCTTTTCGCCCGGACGCGATCTTTTCTCCCGGACGAGATCTTTTCGCCCGGACGCGATCTTTTCTTCCTGACGCGTTTTTTTCGCTATGACACGTTTTTTTTCACCCAGAAGAGTTTTTTTCGCCCATGACCAATATTTTTCGCCTGCGCGCGATTTTTTCGCCCAGACCCGATTTTTTCGCTAGGGCGTTTTTTTTCGCCCGGACGCGTTTTTTTCGCCCGGGCGCTATTTTTTCGCCCGGGCGCGATTTTTTCGCCCGGACGCGATTTTTTGCCCGTGCGCGTCTTTTTTCGCCCGGGCGCGATTTTTTACGCTCGGGCGCGATTTTTTCGCCCGGGCGCGATTTTTTTGCCCGGAAGCGATTTTTTCGCCCGGAAGCGATTTTTTCGCCCGGAAGCGATTTTTTCGCCCGGAAGCGATTTTTTTCGCCCGGAAGCGAGTTTTTTGCCCGAAAGCGATTTTTTCGCCCAGGCGCGGCGAGAAGTGATTTTTTCGCTCGGACGCGTATTTTTTTGCCTGAGCGTGTTTTTTTTCACCCGGACATGATTTTTTCATCCGGGAGTTTTTTTTTCTTTTTTGTCCGGGCAAAAAATTGCATCAGGGTAAAAAAATTGTGTTGGGAAAAAAATCGCGCCTGTGAGAAAAAATTGCGCCCGGGACAAAAACGCGGCCGGTCGAAAAAATCGCGCGGCGAAAAAAAGCGCCCCGGCGAAACAAATCGCGACGGGGCGAAAAAACCGCGATCGGGCGGGAAAAAACGCAATCGGGCGGAAAAAACGCGCTTGAGCGAAAAAAAAACACGCCCGGGCGTAAAAATCGCGGTTGTGCGAAAAAATCGCGCCCACGTGAAAAAAATGCGCCTGGTTGAAAAAATCGTGCGGGCGAAAAAAACGTGATCGAGCGAAAAAAACACGACCTGGCGAAAAAATCACGCCCGAGCGAACAAATCGCGCCTGGGCGAAAAAAATCAAGTCTGGGCGAAAAAAATCGAGCTCGGGTGTACACAATATTGACCGGACGAAAAAAATCGTGACGGACGAAAAAACACGCCCGAGCGAAAAACCGCCCCCAGGCAAAAAAATCGTGCATGGACGAAAAAAAGCACGTCCAAAGAAACAGACCCTTATGAATAAATGAGAAATTTAGATAAGCACTTATGACCAAACTATCCAAACAGTCGACTATTTATTCATCATTGATTTTATAAAATCTCTATGCAAACATTAAATTAGTTACTGCTTGGATTTAGATAACTTTGTGATAGTGATTTTATAATATGCAAGTAGTATTCCCTAACACTATTTTTTCCGCCATTTATTATACACTCCTATTTATTTCTTCTCAGATCAGTAGTGGAAGACAAGACACCAAGTTTAGTTTTCTATATTTTTCAATTGTCCTAATCTTTTTTTTTTACTTTAGCCTTCATCTTATCATTATATCACAAATTTGTCTTTGTTACAATTCTTTATAATATTCATAGAATTTTGCCATTATGCCTCGGAGTCTTGGTTTCATTCCATTACACAACAGTTGCTGAACCCTCATTGAATAGTCAGCTTAAGTGGGATCAAACTACAAGTCAGAATAAGTTTAATTAAGCAGTGGACTATGCTCAATTCAATGATTTTTTGCACACTATGCAAATCAGATTTCATTAATGATTTTTTCCCACTTTCATTGTTTACACGTGTATTTATAGTTGTTCCAATTTCATTATTGATTTACTTTTCGGGAGTGTTCGCGGAGTCCTATTCAGTGATCTCCTTGTCCGCAAGGTCTCCCCTTCAGGATTGCTCATGGACTCCTTTTTGGCGATTGCCCTATCCGCGAGGTCTTCCATTCGGGAGTGCTCGCAAGCTATTTTGTGGTGATCGTCCTGTCCACGTGGTCTCCCCTTTGGTAGTGCTTGCAGACTCCTTTTTGGTGATCGCCCTGTCGTGAGATCTCCCTTTCGGGAGTGCTTGCAGACTCCTTTTTGGTGATTGCCCTCTTGCAAGTTATGAGACTCGTTTTCCAAAATGTCGTTAAGAGTCCAATCCGCTATTATTTCAACATGAGATGTATTCTTGTCATCGACATTCATCTACACCTTAAGATCTTTGACAATCAAGGCAGTCAAAGTCATGTTTTATTATCTCGGATATATCTCCACAACCTATGCCACATAACATATCATCTACATCCACTCAAGTTCATTTTAGATGGTAATTGTTTACCCGGAATCCTGCGACCAAATTTTCTCTAAGGGTAGTCGGTGCGGTTAGACTCATGCTGACCGCACTAACTGCCGAGATTGTCAAGCTTTAGATCTAGGGAGAGCTGATCCAGACACAAGGATGACTGCCGGACCGCGCGGTCAGATCGTTTTCTCTTTATCCGCACACCATGTATCCCCTCACCTCTGCTTGGTTCTGCTGTACCCGGGGAGCCGATTATTTTAAACCCCGCCCGTTTGGGAGGCTCCCGAGCCTATAAATTGGGGGGACCAGTTCCTATCAGGTATGCTCAGTCAAATCCTGAAGCTAGCTGCCAGTGGCTGCAGTCTTCAATCTTTTGTCTCAACGGTCTTCTGTTTGCCACGAGCTCTTCTCTTTGTTCCGCTGTAACCAAAAATTTCCTCATCCAATAATTAGCCTGCAACAAGCGGTATTTGCCGCGGCGGGTCAGTTTGGTCTTGCAGCTCGGGCGGCCCTCTCACTTTCTGGACATCTTCCTTAGCCCTAGTAACCAACAACTCTCAGTTTTCTCCATCCCTCTAGCTCCCCCTCTGCAAGCCGTTGTGGAGATGCATTTCCCGCACCAACAAAACGAACACGCGAGCTTTAGATCTTGAAGAGTTGGTGAAATCTACGGTCAGCAATGTCAGATAGCGAGTTCACGCAACGCCCAGTTTGCTCTAGTCCAAGTGACGCGGTCACCTGGGAAGCTCTTGAAGCCCGTTTAGAGAAGTCTCATCGCGAGACCACCCAACAGTTTGAAATCCTGAACAAGACTCTAATCTCCCTCATCTAGCAATTAGCCCCTCAGACCGCTGTGACCGCGACTCCCCCAGTTCCTTGAGTTCCTACTGTGGGGGCTCCTCCTCCACCGGCTTGTCCTCCAGCTCAGCTCGCTGCTCCTCTGCGGCCTTAATGTCAAGATTTTATTACTGCCTGTAGGGAATTCTTCCGAGAGGCAGCTCAGGGAAGTCCAGCCCGAGTGTTGAATTTCTTGGAAGGATATCTTTATCCTCTGTCTCCTTCTATTGATGCTTGTTCTCTAGCTCCTCCCGTTCCTGATGAAGTGGAGGTGCCTTCTCCATTTTCTGATAGAGTTCGTTGACAGCCTGACCCCAACAACTTCTGGGAGACTACCGGTGTTTATCGGAGAGAGTGATCCGGACTCCCACCTTCAAGCTTTCGAGTCAGCAGTTACACTAAGGTCTCTCTCAGATGCGATAAGATGCAAGCTTCTGGTTACCTCCTTTGATGGGCAGGCAAGAGAGTGGTTTTACAAACTACATCCCCAATCCATCACTTGCTTTGCTGAGCTCCAAATTGAGCTTCTTCTGTGATTTACTACCTCACAAAAGAAATAAAAAAAATTTGCGAGTGATGTGTCAACAGAAGGAAAATTCTCTTCGTTGTTTCCCTCTTGCTAGTTATGAGACTCATTTTCCAGAATGTCGTCAAGAGTCCAATCCGCTAGTATGTAGTATCTCAATATGAAATGTATTCTCTTCATCGACATTCATCTACACCTTGAGATCTTCGACAATCAAGGAAGTCAGAGTCATGCTCTATTACCTCAGATATTTCTCCACAACCTATGTCACATAACATATCATATACATCCACTCAGGTTCATTCTAGATGATCATTGTTTACCCGGAATCTCGCGACCAGATTTTGTCTAAGGGTAGTCGGGGCAGTTAGACTCATGCTGACCGCAATAACCGCCGAGATCGTCAAGCTCTGGAGATCTAGGGAGAGCCGATCTAGACTCAAGGATGAATGCCGGACCGCGCAGTCAGATCGTTTTATCTTTATCCGCACACCATGCATCCCCTCATCTCTGCCCGGTTCTCCTGTACCCCGAGCAATCAGTTATTTTAAACCCTGTCCGTTTGGGCAGACCCCCGAGCCTATAAATAAGGGGAACAATACCTCTCAGGTACGCTGATTCAAATCCTTAAGCTAGATGCCTATGACTGCAGTCTCGAATCTTATGCCTCAACAGTCTCCTGCTCGCCGCGAGCCCTTCTCTTTCTTCTCGCTGTAACCGCAAATTTTCTCATCCATTAAATAGCCCGCCACAAGTGGTCTTTACGTCGGTGCGTCAGTCTCGTCTTGCCCTCGGGAGGCCCTCTCGCCTTCTAGACATATTCCTTATCCCTAATCACCGACAACTATCAGTCTTCTCCATCCCTCTAGCTCCCCCTCAACGTGCTGTCGCGGTGGTGCATTTCCCACATCAACAGAACGAACGCACAGCCTTCAAATTTTGAAGAGTTGTTGGTGAAATCTGCGGTCAGCAATGTCAGATTGCGAGCTCGCGCAACACCCAGTTTGCTCCAGTCTAGGTGACACCGTTATCTGGGAAGCTCTTGAAGCCCCTTTAGAGCAATCTCGTCGTGAGGCCGCCCAACATTTTGAAATCCTAAGCCAGACTCTAATCGCTATCACCCAGTGGTTATCCCCTCAGACCGATGTGACTTCGACTCCCCAATTTTCTCGAGTTCCTATGGTGGAGCTCCTCCTCTACCAGCTTGTCCTCCAGCTCAGCTCGCAGCTCCTCTGCGAC
The DNA here is from genome assembly GCA_039513925.1 of Platanthera zijinensis. Classification (NCBI taxonomy): domain Eukaryota; kingdom Viridiplantae; phylum Streptophyta; class Magnoliopsida; order Asparagales; family Orchidaceae; genus Platanthera; species Platanthera zijinensis. The sequence goes on along the minus strand of CM077083.1, from coordinate 121,289,073 downwards.
CTCAATGTCAAGAGTTTATTGCTGCCCTCCCGGAATTCTTCCGAGAGGCAGCTTAGGGAAGACCAACCCGAGTGTTGAACTTCCAGGAAGGATATCCTTATCCTCCGTCTCCTTCTGTTGTTGCTTGTTCCCCAGCTCCTCCCGTTCCTGATGAAGTGGAGATGCCTTTTCCATTTTCTGATAGAGTTCGTTGGAAGCCTGACCCCAACAACTTCTGTGAGCCTCGTCTGCCGGTGTTCACCGAAGAGAGTGATCCGGCCTCCCACCTTCAAGCTTTCAAGTTAGCAGTTACACTAAGGTCTCTCTCAGTTGCAACAAGGTGCAAGCTTCTGGTTACCTCCTTTGATGGGCATGCGAGAGAGTGGTTTTACAAACTACATCCCCAATCCATCACTTGCTTCGCTGAGCTCCAAAGAGAGTTTCTTCTGAGGTTTACTACCTGGAAGAAGAGGAAGAGTGGTTTTGCTGCCTTATTTCAGATCATGCAAGGAGACAATGAGTGCTTGACTCATTTCGTCGACCGTTTCCAGAAAGAGATCGCTTCCAGAAAGAGATCTTGGGGGGTCAGATATGTCGACCTTACCCTTTATAAAGTTGCCTTGACCAACGACCTCAGAGATGGCCCTTTCAGGTTCGAGATCAGCACCAAAAAACAAGGTTCCTATCAGGAGGAGATGATCAGTTTGGCAAATCGATTCTTTGAAGGGGAAATCTCCAACCCCTCCTACATCTCCTCTTTGACTGCTAAGATCAACCAGAGAGATGTAGCCAGCTCTTCCTCTATTATTCATTAGCCGACGAAACCTCCTCTCCAAGAGTTCTGTCCTCCTGCTCCAAGGGGAAGGAACTTCCGTCACCATAGAACTCATGTAGGCCATCAACAGTTTCAACAAATGAGATTGTCGTTGGCCACCTCAACAGCTCCAACTTCCCCAGTCTATCAGCCACAGTTTTACTAACCTCCTGCTGCTCTTCCTCAACAGAAGTTCAATGACTCTCAGGAGTTTTTCACTGATCTCACCATTCCGATGAGCAAGGTCTTCCAGATCCTCCAGAAGCAGCCTTACTACAAGAGGCCTGCTCCTCTTCAGTCCGAGTTAAAGTCTCGGAACCTCTCTCTCTTCTGCGAGCATCATAGAGAGAGAGAACATTTGACGGAGAATTGTTTAGCTCTCCACTTGCTTGTGGAGAAGCTCCTGAAATAAGGGAAGTTACAGGACCTACTCCTGAAGAACAACTCCTCCAAGGCGTACATCTCCAAGGGAAAGGAGGTGGCTGAGGTTTGCTGGGAATGTGAGGAAGTCAATGACGTTGGCCTCCTCGACAACGTCAGTTATCAAGGTGAATGTGTTGACACGGACGATGAGGGCTCCCTTGGTCGCCTCTTCTGTATTCATGGAGGTGCCGAGCTCGAGTCGTTCCGAAAGGCCAGCCTCGCCCAGGTCTTTCGGTCGGAGGTAGCTACCACCTCCACCTCAACTTCCAGCAGGGGGATCGTCGCTTTTGAGCAAGACGACCCCCCCCCCTCGACCTCCAATCCCTTTAATGATGAAGTCATTATTAAAGTGGTGATCAAGAACTACACGGTGGACAAGATTTTTATTGACACTAGTAGTTCAGTGAACCTCCTCTTCAAGCCCACTTTTGAGGCGCTGAAGATCGAAAAGTCTCTTCTTTCCATAGAAGGGCCACTCTATGGCTTCTCAGGCGAAAGAAAGGAAGTGTCACTCTCTCTTTGACACTTGGTGGAATCACCAAGTTGGTTCAGTTCATCGTAGTGGATGCTCCCAGCACTCACTTTGCTATCTTCACAAGGCCCATACTCAATGAGTATCAGGCGGTGGTCTCTATCTACCATCTGACCACCAAGTTTGCTCTTCAGGGGAAGAAGTACCGGGTCAGGAGTGACCCCAAACTGGCCAGGGAATGCTATGTCCAGACATTCAATGTGACCAAATCAGTTCCTCCCTCAGAGACTACTGTGGGTCTTCCCGTTCTCCAAGTGTCCAACCATCTAGAAGTTGTTGAAGAGCCTGCAGAGGAAGAGGCTAGAGAAGAAGCTCACCTAGAACAAGTTGTCTCAGTAGCTGCTGGGACTCAAGCTGTCCCAGTTGCTATTGAGGATGGGGAAAAGAAGCTCTCCATTAGCGCATAGCTGTCCGAGGAGGAGAAGTCTCAGCTGATCTCCTGCCTCCTCAAGAACCTGGATGTGTTCGCCTGGTATGCGGATGACATGCCAGGAGTAGATCCAGACGTTGTCTGCCATCACCAAAACATTGACCCAAGCTTCAAGTCTATCAAGTAGAAGAAGCGAGCAGTGACGATGACTCTGGCCCATCCGATTCGAGAGGAGATTGCCAAGCTCCTCAAAGCCAAGTTTATTTAAGAGATCCAATTCTTTGATTGAGTATCTAATGTTGTAATGATGAAGAAAGATGGCGGGAAGTGCAGAATATGTGTTGAATTCACTAAGCTCAATAAAGCATGCCCAAAAGATTGCTACCCCTTGTCTCAGATAAGTTGATTCTGCGGTAGGACATTCATGCATGAGTTGTTTAGATGCATTCTATGGTTATCACCAGATTATAATGCATAAGTCTAACGTGCCTCATACGTGTTTCATTACGAATGATAGTTGTTTCTGCTATCTCGTAATGCCTTTTAGGCTTAAGAATGCGGGTGCGACGTATCATTGTATGATGGAGTTTGTCTTTAAGCAGCAAATGGGCAGAAATCTTGAAGTTTACGTTGATGATCTATTAATAATAAACAAATCTTTCTTGTCGCACCTGAGTGATCTCGTAGAGTCGTTCACTAATCTACGTGTGTACAAGATGATATTAAATCCTATGAAGTGTGTCTTTGAGGCATGTAAGGGGAAGTTTCTTGGCCATCTCCTTATTCCCGAAGGCCTCGCTCCGAACTCAGATAAAGTGAAGACAACAAACATCCAATAGACGGGTGGAACCTGCATCTAGAGCATAATGGATCGGGCAATCTCGAGAAGGTGTCAGTTCTTCCATTTGTCCACACCATTTTGTTGGGGGGGGGGGGGAGTATATGAACAAGTGGTTTGGTGAATAATGTCCAACGCATTACATTACAGGAGTCCTGAAAAAGGTGACTAGTATATTCATGCACATTATCCGTGCGTAGGATTTTAATGGATCACGAGAATTGGTTTTGCGCAATAACTCGGAGCGATTACACATAAGATATAACCATGTCATGCAAAAAGGAGCCGCGTTTTGAGTACAAGTAGGGGAGAAAGTAGATCAATGTTGTTTCCAGTAAATACGTGTTTTACAATAAAAATCAGAAAGAGAAAAGTCTGGAAGAGCCCATTGGAGGATAGATAGAGGAAGTTGGCCAAGGAGAGGGTTCTAGTTTATAGTAATGATGGTGGAGAGAGCCGAGGTGGGAGCCAAGTTGGGAAAATCCAGAGTGTACTTCCCATTAGAAATTCAACCTCTACCAATGATAGTCCGAGTCCATCGCTTCTGCATCACAAAAGAAGAAGAAAATGTTATTAGACAATCATGATTTCGAGTAAGACGACTGATAGAGAGAAGATTAAACTGAGAGTCAGGAACATGCATGACAAAGTGAAGAGAATGAGATGGGGTGAGAGACAGATCGCTGGAACCGCAAATGAGGTGGTATCTCCATTGTCCACCGTGATAAACTTAGGAGAAGCACGGTCAGTATACTAAGATGATTTTTGAAGGGTAATATGGTTGGTAGCCTTGAAGTCTACGATCCATGAAGGACCGTGGGAAAAACAGAACAAGAGCTTTGCGTTAACAACCCATAGAGTTGTTGAAGGTCGCCGCGCAATGCATCTATATCAGAGCTGAAGGTGGAAGGAACATCCACGACAAGAGAAGCAAGGCCCGACGACGGTGGTGGGTATTCGTGTTTCTTGAAGCAAGTGGTCTTAGGATCTATATGGCACATCGACAATGGTCGTAAACACGGTGGTTATGAACCGTCATTCGTGAATGCCCGACCTCGCCTAAGGATTTTCATCCACTATTACGTTCAAAAGTAGTTTTCTTTTCTTGGTGGTGGTCATAACATTTGCCATGTCAAACATACATTCTATGGTGATAGACATTTTTGTCCAAACCCAGCGTAGCGAAAACACCGTGCCAAACAGAGCCTTAATGTGATTGGGGCGAACACAACAAGTACCTAGGCGATTTCTTGACCGAGAGGTGCAAGGGCGGCCATCAGTTTAGCCCCACCATGAGATCCCTGCCGACCACACCGAGACCCAGGGAGAGGAGGTCACGGGGCAGGAGAGTGTAGAGAAGAGCTGGTGAAGCAGGATGCACTGTGTCAGGAGGAGTGACCTTAAGAATCATATAATACACGTTCAAAAGAGATTGAACAACGAGAGAAGAGAGGACGGTGGTGGAGACCAACCCCATCGGGTCGACGCAAAAGTGCCCGACGCCGCACCCAACTAATCTCTTTCAGCCTGAATTGTTTTGATTTTAATTTTGCATTTTTAAATCTGCAGTTTTAATTTTATTTTGCATTTTTAGCAAAAAATTCAGTTATCAATTTTAGTTCGTTGCACGCCTGCGCGCGTAGCCATGTTTATCGCACGACTGCGTGCGTAGCTTTAGTTGGAGTTTTATTTTATTCTCCTATATATATATACCTATATATAATATATATGTATATATAAATGCACATATATATAAATATAAACATATATATAAATTTACACACACACACAGATATATATATATAGAGTGTTGTTAAAAGCACACCTATTTTGGATAATAACACACCCAAAAACTAAATAATACCTATTTTTTTAAGGTTCACCCCACTCCTTATGAGCACACCCGCGGGCCTAACCCTAAAACAGCGACGAAGAAGCCGATCTCCCGCCTACCGCTCGACCGCCTACCGCTCGTTGCTCTCCTGCCTACCGCCGCTGCTATTCCCTAAAATAGCGGGCGAAGAAGTCGATCTGGAGCCTGGCGTTGCCGATCTCCCGGCTGCTGCTGCCGAGCACCCGAGTTCCGCCGCTCGCTCGCCTGCCTCCGCCACTCTCCCGCCTTCCGCCGCTGCTCCCTTCTGCCGTCGCTGCTCCCGTCTGTCGCCGGTGCTCCCATCTGCCGCCACCATCACATGTAGCTTTTGTGTCATTCACCTCTATCATTCACCTCTATTATTTCTTCATTACCACATCTTATTCACCTCTAGTATTTGTTCATTACAACATATGATTCAAATTACTGTTATAGTTGTATTAGCCGTAAACAATTTCATTACGTCTAATGAACTTCACGAATTTAAATTTCAGGGTTTTCTGTTTTTTTGCATGATGAGTTGTACACAAGAGCTATTTAAATTTGAGGGCTCAATTAATTATACAACTGTAGATGTTGGGCACGAATTCATCACAGACACCGTGTTTCCAAGTAAGGAAAATTTAATTGCTTGGGTCCGAACAGTTGCGAGAAGAATAGGTTTTGTGGTTACAATTCTAAGGGTTGATAAGATCACTGCACGTGCTAAACCTAGGGTAATGCTAGGTTGTGATAGAGGTGGGTTTCCTCGTGAAAATCAGTGTGACAAAGGATTTGTCAAAAAAAATTAAGAAAAACAAGCTCCAAACGTTATGGATGCCCTTTCTCGTTACTTGGTCAGAGAGATTCAAATTTGGATGAATGGAGGTTGCAGGTTAAATGTGGAACTCATAATCATATATTTACACATCTTGAGGGGCACGCTTATGCAGGGAGGCTAGATGAAAATGAACAAAAGGTAGTGGAGGAAATGTACACATCTGATTTCAAACCCAGGAAAATATTATCAGTCTTGCAGAAAAGGAATCCGAGCAGCAGTACGGTGATGAGGACTATATATAATGAAAAAGTCAGGTTATTCAACAAACAATTAGATGGTGTTACGCCAATTCAGTATCTCTACAAGAACATTTCTGAAGCAGGGTATATCAGTTACAATCGGATTGATGAAAGTAGTCAAAAAATGGAGTTCTTATTTTTTGCTCATATCGTTTCAGTGCAATTGTATAACTTATTTTTCGGATGTTTTTATGCTCGATTGCACTTATAAGACCAACCGGTACGGGATGCCTTTGTTATCTATTGTTGGGCTGACCTCGACAAACATGTCTTTTTTTTCCTCCTTCATTTTTATGTGCAATGAAACAGAAAGTAGTTATATATGGGCACTTGAAGCATTTAAGAGTGCATTACATCAAAATGCTACACCATGAGTTATTGTAATAGATCGAGAAATTGCGTTGTGGAACTCTATCAAGGTTGTATTTCCCACTACGAAAATAATTTTATGTCAATTACAATTAATAGGAATGTTTTAGCACATTGCAAAAAATATTTTAAACAAGGCAAGGAGTTTGATACTTTTTTGTCAGATTGACAGGGAGTTGTGAATTCTCCTACAGTTTGTGATTTTAATGATACCCTAAATGCAATGTTCACCGCTTATGCTAAAAAATATGCGGAGGTTATGCAGTATCTTGTTAGCACATGGATTGAGCCGTACAAAGAGTCCTTCATTTCGGCTTGGGTTGATACGTTTATGCACTTGGGAAACTACACAACAAATCGAGTGGAAAGTGGTCACAGTCAGCTCAAAATATTCCTTGAAGTGTCAATAGGAAACTTGACAACTATTAGGAAAACTTTTGATCAAATGATCAACCTTCAACACAAAGAGATCAAGCGATCATTTGGTCAAAGTTCCATTCAAGTAAATACTGGTTTTAGAGGATCTTTGTACACTGAGTTGCTGGGAAATATTTCTGTTGCTGCTTTGGAGATCATTAAAAAAGAGGAGAATTTGGTTAAGTGTGGGCAACCTAGCCCATCAACATGCACTCACAAAATCCGTAATACTATGGGTTTACCTTGCGTCCACGAGTTATTTCCGTACATGAGCAATTCCAATGTTTTTTCCTTTATGGATGATACATAAGCATTGGAAATAGTTGAAGTTGGAGGATCATATGCATGACACATTTGAGGTCAAGGAGGAGAACGAGTTAGTTCATGATATACATAAGGAGTTGGACGGAATATTACAAAAGTACAATAATTCAACACCAATTCAGAAGCATGAATTGAAGCGCAAATTGCGTGAGCTATGGGACCCTACAACAAGCCAAACTTTAGAACCTTCACTTCCAACCCGCCTAAAAGGGCGACCGAAGGGAAGCTTGAACAAGGCAAGAAAAGACTTCAAATCAACAAAAAGAGAACCATCACTTTTTGAACATGTGTTGTTGGAAGAGCAAGAGTATCACAAGATGGATGTTGGGAAGAAAGATAATCAAACATCTAAAAGATTCCTTCAAAGTGTTCGTAAAGAAATGTCATCTTACATTTCAAAATATATCATCAATGTCATAGATATGATAGGTGATGAGCATTGCGGCTACCGAGCCATAAGCCATGCATTAAATCTGGGTCAAAACTGGTTACAGATACGTAAAGATTTTTTATTGGAAATGACCAAGAACGAGTCAACATATGCACAAATATTTGGAGATGTGAGACGATTAGAGTTGACAGAGTCTCTACATTGTGATGTAATTCCTGCGCCGCTATAAAAGTGGATGACAATGCCCGACATTGGATTGGTAATTGCATCACATTACAACGTAGCATTGGTTCATTTTTCAAAGTATCAGTCATTCACCTTTTTGTCATTACATTCTGCACCTCCACCTAACCGTATGTCGATTTATATTGGATTCGTTAACAACAATCATTATGTTCGGTTGATGATGAAAGAAGACTGTCCACTACCTCCTATATTCACTCCATGGTTACGATATCATGAAAAGATTGCAGGTGCATGAAATGTGGAAAACCATAAAGATGACAAAACGGTGTGTAAAATTTACTTTGCTTCAACACAAATGTTTCGGTAAATTTACATATCTAACTGATGCACAAATTTACTTTGCAGGTTAATCTCCTTTTTGAAAATCTTGAGGGTGATTTAGTTAATTTGGGCGATAATTGAAAATGTTTGTAATAATTACATTGCTTCAATACAATTGTTATTGTTAAAAAACACAAAAATTGTAACGAATTTGCTTATTTATTGCAGATTACATGTCAAGAACGATACAAAAATGAGAAAACTTTTGTTCGGGCAATGTATCATGTCGTCATTGGGTTGTAGTTTTGCATTTTGGATTGCTTATGTTTTAGATGGATGAACTTATGATGTCATTTTTTTACTTTAATTTTGGGATAATTATATTACGCTCAATGGGGAAAAATTTATGCTCATTAGAAGATTTTTTTTTTCAAAAAAATGAAGTCGGTGTGCTCATAAAAAATTGGGCTGCAAATAAAATTTTATGGTGTGCCAATATCAATGGTGTGCTATTATCCAAAATAGGTGTGCTCTTAACAACGCTCTATATATATATATAAATGAGTAAGATAGGTCAGAAAACCGGTTCACTGTTCCCCTCCCGATCCAGAGCACAGGCAGGGTACTGTTCATCTTCCCGGATTCATCGACTAGGCTTCCTCACAATCCTCACATGGGTTCCTGCATGCAAGAGCGCATCTCTCGGCCACGATTCCTCCATGCTACCTGACGCCGATCACAACTACGCCAAACCACTGCCATATCCACGACGCCGCGAGTTCAGCTTCATGCCTCTACCGCCATGACCGCTACATTTTCTTCTTCTTCTCTGTTTGTAACCCTATAAAAGGGGATATGTTTGTATTTTCGTTTTTTGGTGAGAAGATTGAATGAAATTGTGATTGTTGCTTCCCGTTTGAGGAGTGCCGTGAGATTGTGATTAGGGTTTAGGTTGTTTGAGTTTTGCTTCCAGTTAATGAATCATGTGTGCGATTTACTGTAGCTTGTGATCCTATAGCTAGCATTGTTAATTTCCCATTGATTGTTGAAGAAGATGCACAGTGGGCGGGGGGTGATCACTGCTTCGATTGTTCAGGATAGGAGATGATGAACAGTAACTTAATGTTACTGTATCGTTCAGGTGCTAAAGTAATATTTAGATAGTTTGTTGTTTGAGAGGAAGTTAAGTTTGATTTGGTTACTATGTAGTCCGGGTGAATGTTGATGAGATGATTGAGTATTGCGTTTGTTAATTCCTGTTAACAAGTGTTAGAGTAGTTATTGACGATGATGAACGGTTACAGTTGTATGTTTCTGTAGAGTTTAGTTGTTAGGAAATATTGCTTGCTTTCCAATTGAAAGGTGAAGTTAACTTCGTGCTTTCGTGTGAGCAGTGGAAAAGAGAGTGATTTTTCTCTTAGAGTAGATAGAGATTACGTGGAACCTCTTTGTTAGAGTAGCTAGAGATTTCATGGAACCACCTTAAGTGTGAAGAGCGAGTGAATTTAGATAGTTTAGTTTGTGTTTCCTCAAATTAGTGGAGTGTTTTGAGATTTTGTGGATCCACTAATTATGAGAGTGAGTGAAGTATTTCCTTGATGCCCGTGTGCGATAGTGGCCGACCTCGGAGTGGAAGATCGAAGGTGACAAGGTGCTCCCCGCGTGATCGCCATCGACTTCGGATACGGAAAGACGCCTCTTTTCGTGGGTAATTGTTTCTATCTTTTCCTTTATGTGCGCCTCTATATTTTCTCGTAGATAATAGTCTCATTGCTGGTTTTTTTTCCGAGTTTTGTCAGCAAACGCTACGTCGAAAATTCCAAACAGAAACGTATTTAGAGTTCACGATTTCCGTTTTGCTACGACAAGGGAAACAGAACGAAAGTTGCCAACTTCCTTCCCCGGATTCAGAATTGAACCGTTATTTAAGAAAATTCATTTTTTTTGAAATGAAAACGTAACTTTGTGCTTTCAAAAATCCGAATTGCGTAATTTCTTAAGTGCCGTGCCCGCTCTAAAATTGGCATAATACTTTTATCCATCGCACTCATTTAGGGTTTCCTAGAAAAAGCCGACAGACGCGCAAACCCTACACGTCGTCCTTCATCAATTTGGCATCAGAGCCCGGTTCGAAAAAAATTTTAAGTTTCGAGATCCGCCCTGCGTAGAATAGGAACCTGCATATCATTTTAAATTTTTTTAAAAAAAAAGAGAATTTTTTTAGCATCATCATTGCATTTAACTTGTGTATTCGCATGCATCTGCGTAGTAATAGGATGCGTCGAGTTGAACGTGGTCAACCAATTCGTGAAAACGAAGGGAATGAACCATCCTCGTGGTTTGTACATTTTGCCCACCAAATGACGATATTAACCTTGAGCGTTTGCCAAATGAGAGAAGGGCTTGAAAACCTTAATGTCGGGGTGAATAGTTTAGAAATGCCCCCTCGAGCGTCAATGTCACTTCAAATTCGAAATGAGCATCCTGTCCGTCCTCATTACAATGTTTAACATCACTACGTGGAAAGATCTACATTTAGGAGGAATCCACTATATTAGGATCACAACTACACTTACACTCACTCCTATAAAGATCCATCAAGGAGATCGTTACGATACTTTGATGATTATCCTCGATCATCGTATACCACTTCCAGAGATCTTGTTGATCCACCAACACGTTCTCGTTATGCTAGAGACGACCAGTATGATGACTATCGTCGTTTTTATCCTCGTACTTGAGTGGATCTTATTGGTCCTTCGACAGCATATTATGAGGATAGAGTTCAGTATCACTCTAGTTTTCGAAACTACTCGTCTCCTTTATACGAAGAACCCGAGACTGCATATGTGCGACCACCACCACACGTTCGTAGGACTCATGATCATCCACGAGCATGACATGATTATGACATGAACGATCGTCACGACCACACCCGTGAATCATATAGAGGTCACTATCGTCAAAAGTACATCACACCTAGTGATCCTCCTAGTGTTCCGAAGGTGAACATGATGATAGACATTAAGGGTCAGCAAGAGCATTTCACTGCCCAAAGCAAGGAGACATCACCTACTCTTTCTGATGTTCTAATACAAGATGTGTGGAGTCAACCCCCCTGCGAGTCTGCTCCACTTAGTGAACCCTCCCTTGATTCGATATCTACTAGCTCTCTTTTGAGTGTAGATTCCTTGCACACTTCACCTGATGGTGCACCGAGTCACATCATCACACCCGATGACACATCGAGTTACATCACCACACCCGATGACACACCGAGTGACATTACGATCATGAGTCGAGAGCTTAGTAGTGATCTCGAGATAGTCACCTCTACCCTTTCCAGGAGTACAACCCTTTTGATGGTTTATTTCTGGAGGACCATCACTCTACTGATGAGTCATTTGACGACCCTCCTATTGAGCCTCCAGATGAGCCACCTCGTCCATGTGTGGATGAGATTCCTGTGAGTAACCCCTTTATGAATTTTAAGAAATGGATACATGCTCCATTTTCGCCCTTGATGTCAATAGTGCTTTGAGAGATGATTTTGAGTGTGATATCTATACGTTAGAGTTTGATCATAGCCATCTGGTGACTCGCACTCTAGATGAGTTATGGGACATACCAACTGTTGATCATCGTATTCACAATGAGTTTTCATATGTCCCACCTGATGAGCCTCCTGATGCCTCATTTTCCCTTAGTAGGTTTATCACGATTGACACATTTCACGTGCATTGTCATTTATATGAGAGCACTTCATATGTATTTGGAGCCTACGTCTGTACGCGTTGCATTTGCGATGAATTTTATTATACCCTTTCCGGTGAACCCCGAGATGAAAAACTTATGGGTTCACCACGCATTTGAGATGTATCTATCCTTTGTTGCACAGTCGAGTTTGAGGGTGCACTCACTGATTCGTTAATTTTACATCTGATCACTGATGTATCTGATTTGCACTTGTGTGTTCATCGCCCCCGCGATGAATTCTTTTATGATCCACCCTCTAAGCCTCCTGATCATGTACCTCTCTCAGGAGTTTCTTTTAGTATCTGAAACCATCGATTTGTGGCCTTAGTCGTATTAGTAGTCATCTTTTACATTTGCATGATTTGCAAATAAAATTATTGAGCGGAAAATTGTATAGTACAATTGATTTTTATGTAACTCAAGTAAACAAGCATATAAGAGCTAATAGTTTTAAAATGGATGACTTGGTGATGGTTCGGCTAAATCCGGAACGGTTAACTTCGAGTATCGTAAAGAAGTTAGCTTACCGTAGAACTGGACCCTTTCGAGTAGTAAAGCGGATTGGGCAAAATGCGTATGAACTTGAGATGCCTTCCATTTGGGGAGCAAATCCAGTTTTTAACCTAGCCTATCTGACTTTATTCGTCGATTGCCCGCATGAGTTTTTCGAATTTCCATTGCCTTCTCCTCCATTTGATTCTTCTAGGTTGGTGAGTGAGAGTGATGAGCCACATTCATGACACACTGATTTTTATTCCGCTACTGACACACCACCCGCAGTTCTACAATTTTTCACTGGCAGTTTTTAGATATTGGATGAGGAGACGGTGACCACTACTGATGGTGGTTTTCAGAGATCTTTGGTTCGCTGGCATAGATGTTGATCTTCTCCCGTACTACCACTCGGAGCACTCACCAGAGATGAGTGATTTCGAGAGGGGGAGAGTCGGTGGAGACCAACTCCATCGGGTCGATGCAAAAGTGCCCGACGCCGCACCCGTCTGATCTCTTTCAGCCTGAATTATTTTGATTTTAATTTTATTTTGCATTTTTTAGCAAAAAAAATTCAGTTATAAATTTTAGTTCGTCGCACGCCTGCCCGTCGCACGCCTGCGTGCGTAGCTTTGTTTGGAGTTTTATTTATTCTTCTATATATATATAAAAATATACCTATATATAATATATATGTATATATAAATGTACATATATATATATATATATAAATACAAGCAGTCGTGCACGGGGGACCTCGTGCGAGCAACATTTGTCGTGGGGGCGACATTTGTCCCGGGGGCGATATTTGTTGGGGGGGGCATTTATCGTGACGGCGTCATTTGTCGTGGTAACAACATTTGTTGTGGGAGTGTCATTTGTCGTGGGAGTGTCATTTGTCGCTGAGAAGACATTTGTCATGGGGGGCGACATTGGTCATGGTGTTCGACATCGGTTGGGGGCGACGACATCGGTCGTGGGAGGCAACACCTGTCATGGGAGGCGACATTGGTGGAGGGCCCCGACATCGGTCGTGGGGGGAGACGTCGGTCGTGGGGGGCGACATCGGTCGTGGGGGGAGACATTGGTCTTGGAGGGACATTTGTCGTTGACAACGACATTGGTCGGGGCCGGCGACATTGGTCGGGGCCGGCGATATTGGTCGGGGCGGCGACATTGGTCGGGGATGCGACATTGGTCGGGGGCGACGACATTGGTTGGGAGCGGCTACATTGGTCGTCGGCGCCGAAATTGGTCATGAGCGCTCACATTGGACATGGGCGCCGACATTGGATGTGGGCACCGACATTGGATGTGGAGGACAACACCGGTCGTGGGGGAATACATTGGTCGTGGTCGGCAGCATTTGTCGCGAGCGGTGGCATTTGTAGTGGGTGGCTGCATTTATCGCGAGCGACGGCATTTGTCGCGGGAGGCGGCATTTGTCACGGGCGGCATCATTTGTCATTGATATCTATTCAATCATGTTTAGTTGTGGATGAGTTCAACCAATCTAAAATACCATCTACATTTTTGCGGTGTTTGTTATAATTGTGCATGCAGAAGCTACACAATTTATGTAAAAAGACAGCTTCATGTAGCTGCAATGCTCACTGTAGGCCGAAAATTCCTCTTCTGCATTAATAAGCACCAGTTTATGCATATTAATAAGCTTGATATGTTTTAGCCTAATATTAATAAGCTATGAATTTCTCTGCTTGATATGTTTTGGCCTAGCTTCATACAAAATTGGCGGCATCGGGTCGTAACTGAAATTTTAGCCATGGATTTAATAAGTAGAGCATGATATGTTTTGGGTTGCTACGTGACAGAAAATTTTGTTAGTGCTAAAAAATTGGCGACCCGATGCCATGGATTTAACTGGAAAATTCTGTAAGTGCCATGGGTTTATACGTGACAGAAAATTTCTGTCCATTCCAGTTTCACAGAAAATTCAGTGAAACTACAGATATTTAACTGGAATTTTAGCCATGGATTTAGGCTCAGTTTGGGAGGACTTATTTTCACCGGTCAAGCGGTCATGACCGCATGAATCCGACCTTAATTAAGCCCCGGTTCATGCGGTCGTAACCGCTTGACTGGTGAAAATAAGTCCCCCCCAAACGGAGCCTTAATAAGTGTTAAAAAATCCATGACATCGGGTCGCAACTTAGTTGTTCAAAAATTCATGTACTGGAAAGTGCGTCCAGTACAGTGAGATTTTAGCCCCTGCTTGATAATGGGCTCCGAAACCGGAGTACAATGGGCTCCGAAATATCATAAAATGGGTGCCAAGGGATCTAAGCGATGATGATCAATGAGCTTCTGCTTTTCGTGAGTTATGGACGCCGTCGAAATATCTGGTTCCGAAGAACTACGACGAAAATGCCGCTGCGAAGGAGTTGTTGGGAAAAAGAGATACTAAATGATTTTGCTTAGTTGTAGTGTTATGCAATTTATCTGTTTATCTTTTTAATTGTTATAGGAACTTGCTCTACTTTAATTTCCGAGCTTAATAAATCTTTTATTAAGTGAGGATCTATGTTGTGGTGTTATGCAATCTATATTTCTAATTATTATTGGAACTTACTCTACTTTATTTTGTTAATGTCCAGTGGAAGTATTTTGAAATTATTTTTATTTTACAAAATAATGATATTTCAAATTGATCCCCCGTGCCAGATGCCGCCCCACGCGCCAGATGCCGACCCCCGCGACAGATGCCCCCTCCCCCCACGACAGATGTCGCCCCACTCGACAGATGTTGCATCTACGACAATTGTCGCCCCTACGACAAACGTCGCCCCCACGACAAATGTCTCCCCCCTCGACAAATGTCGCTCCCACGACAAATGTCACCCCCACGACAATTGCCTATCTCGGCAATTGTTGTAACATCCCATTTCCGGCTAGACCCCTAGGAGTCGGTTGGTCGAGTCAGAACCCCAGGGAGCACAAAAAGTGAAAATAAATCGACCGAGTTTTCGGGTCAAGGGTTGGTCACGCCCGTGACCGACCCGTCACGCCCGTGACTTGGGCGTGACTACTTCGACGATCGTCGATCTCCACGAGACGATCGTCGAACGTGCTGTCTGGGCATGTCACGCCCGTGACCAAGGCGTCACGCCCGTGACTAGGGGCGTGACCCCATCGACGATCGTCGATCGCCGTGAGACGATCGTCGAGCTTGCGGCCAGGGCATGTCACGCCCGTGACATGAGTGTCACGCCCGTGACCGAGGGCGTGACCAGCCTTCGACGATCGTCGATCGTCGATCTTAATTCGACGATCGTCGACCACAATCTGCCGTTCGGGCCTGTAACGCCCGTGACCCGAGGTGTCACGCCCGTGACCTTCCATCGACGATCGTCGATCTCAGTTCGACGATCGTCGAACCCAGAATTGGCTATCCGGGCCTGTCACGCCCGTGACCTATGTGTCACGCCCGTGACATTGGCCGAAACGACGGTTTAGGCCCGAAATTATTCCAACACGCGTGGTAATAATGCTGGTATGGGAAGTTACACCAGGAGTAACTTCCGGCCGTTTTCCTTCCGTAATTATATAATAAATGAGGAAAAGGTGGTCCAATAGAAAATCGCCAGCTGGACACACCTGTTCAGTTTCCACCGTTTCTTATCCCTGCATCATAACCGAAGCGTTAAGGGGAGGAGCCTTCATGGCCATAATGGTTTTACCCATTCATCTTCCCACTATCTGACTTATAAAAACCCACTTAGGGAAAGAGGAGAAGGTTACACGCTCAAGTAATCGGATCAGACCTTTGTTCTTGCTGTAGGAGAAGTTCAGCAAACGCCACCACCGCGCCATGGCACCCCGACGTTCTTCTCGCCTTCAAACCGCGAACAAGGTCCTCCTCTACTCCTTCTCTTTCATGGGTAGATCTTAGGATTCTTAGAAAGTAGGTTCGTGCTCAACGGAGCCGGATCCATCTCTCGTTTTCATGGAAAACCATGAAAAAGATATTTTGAGTTCGCCGGAAACCGCCACCTCCGGCGGCCAAACCACCGCCGACCGCTAGCCATCGCCTCAACGGAGGTGGTGGTGGTGGTGGCTGGCCAGGGAAGTGACCGGACGGCCGGCAACGGATCACAGAAATGTTGCAAGAAAAATGGCTTCCTGGTTCTGGTTTCGGGTTCTGAAGAAGATGAACAGTAGATTTAATATATAATACATAGATTATTATATAGTACATAATGGAAAATAGGTTATTTGAATGTATTTTTGAGGCTGCAAAACGAGGCACTTAGAGGCCGATTTAGGAAAAATGACCAGACACAAAAGTTGTAGCCCTCGGGGTCTACTTTAATTTAAAATTGATTTTATTCAATTTGGGTGAGTGGTTTGAACACAGCACTCATTTTGGTGGGATCAAGACCTAGTTTAACCAGAAATTAAAATAGTTGCCCACAGTTCATAACATGTCCAAATGACTTGAAATTTGGACTGGAGGTCTATAATATGTATATCGAGAGGCTGTCCAAAAATGAGAATTTTTGGAGAACTTTTGCCTAAAGTTTTTGTAAAAATTTAATAAACAATATAAAATTAATTAGGAGATGAAATTAAGCCCAAACTCCCCCAAATTTTGGGTGGTGGTCCCTGGCATCAATATTAAGATCTGTACAAAATTTCAACTCGATTGGTCGAGTTTTAAATAGGGAAGTATCAAGTCCTAGATAGGTCTTGGTGAGGGGTACTTTGAGGAAAGTACGATTGGAGATGGAGTGGACAAATCTCCTCAAAAGAGGCTGAAGTTGTTGGCCACTGATTTGTTGGGTCTATGTCTACCCTCTTGGGTAACATGGTGGCTTAGGGTGGATTTTACCCTAAGAGATTGGCTCAAATCCAATGGGTGGGAGTTTGAGGTTTGTGAAGGACATAGGAGCAAAAGCTCTTGTATGCCCTTGAAATTTGGAGGAGAGGGGATGATATGATGAAAACCCCCTGGTTGAAATAGTGAAGGAATTGGAGGTAGTTAGGTACCTCGAAAAATTGAGATGTCGGATTAGGATAGAAATGTAATTTAGTTATTTTAAGCACTAAATCTAATCCAAAAATTATGAAACTCGGGAGGAGGGAGTTTTAGGATGTTTTAGACTTATAGTAAATTTTCTGGAATTTTATGATTATTAAACATTATACTTCATGTGTTAAGGGATTAGTAGCCCAATTTGTTGTTTCAATTATTTGGAGGCTTTACATTAATTATAATCAGTTGAAATTCTGGATTTAGATCTTGACCAGTAGAACATTGATCCCTGGATTTTTATAGAATTTTTATGTTGAGTAAATCTAGTACTTTATTCACAGATGATAGAAAGGGTTTTTATGTTTAAAAATTAATTATGGATAAAATACTTGCTGGAAAATTATGAAACTTTGCCAGTGCTACTTTTAGGCTTTTATCTGCATGTCATAATTTATTTATAATTTTTGGAAGAATATTTTCTGTACTTGCTTCATAGACAATAGAAGTTAGAGATTATTTCTAAAATAGATTTCATGCCATTTTGATGATAGAAAAATTATGATACTTAAGATTTAGCCTTCTGAGATAGCCTACTAGTTATCATAAATTAGCTGGACAACTTGCTTGAATAATTAGGGTAGTTCATGTTCAAACTGGTAGCCCTTTGGGATTTCGAGGAATTTAATTAAATGCCAAATAAATTAGGAAAATTTCCATTTTCTGGATTTAGGTCATTCATGTCATGGTAAGTCTCCAGTAAATAGTTTAGGGCATTTGGATGAGTAATGGATCATTGCATAACCGGTTTGACATGTAGCCTAGGTCGGTCTGCATTTAGTAAATTGTGAAATGCAATAGAACATGATCTGATGAAGATATAAAGAGTAGTGAGTAGTGTTGATAGTTAGAGTTAAGAGGTGCTCGGGTTTGGCGAAAGATCGCTTTTCCCGAGGAGTGGAAGGTTTAAAAATCACCCTAGGATAGTCTATCGTAATATGAGAAGGGAATCGGGCTAAGGGAAAACAACCAATAACAATAAGTGCCTTGCGAAAGGGAACTTCGGGCCGTAATGCCGCCGTCTTGGTTCCTAGTGCCCCTTGAGAGCCCTTCACGGGGTATACCGGGGGCAGTCCTGGGCTAACGTAAACTGTAATAATAAACTAGCAAGAGTAACTTAGTAACTAGGTTTGCACTTTTCACAAACACTGTTGGCACAGGAAGATTGATGAGAGCTTCGGCTCGGTTGGTTTGGAGACGGACGGGATGGTCCGGGGAGCTTCGGCTCGGTTGGTCTGGAGACGGACGGGTTGATCCGGGGAGCTTCAGCTCGGTTGGGTGGAGACGGACGTTTGGTCCGGGGAGCTTCGGCTCGGTTCTGTTTGTTTGCGATTAAACTTGCATGTGCATAAGATAGGAAAAGTTAAGGTGGTGGGTCTTCCGATATCGGGGAGTTCGATTGCACCGACACCGATATCGTTGACTCGGCGAGGTGGTTAGCACTTCGCCAACAGAAGTCCGGTGCGCCAGCCGGCAAGAGTACGCAGGCGTCCGCTTAGTGCACCAAGCGTTGAGGCGTACGATAGGTCAGACCAGTGGTGCTTTTACTGGTTTTGGAGGTGGGCGAGGCCCAACCCACCGCTTCCGTCTGCCACTACGGAGGTATCCTGGGAGGTAACGGCTCCGAAAGGGGGAACTAAAGGTCTGTGTGCACAGAGTCGGGTGTGTGAGTTGCACTGCATGTTTCATCATACCCACTAGCATGTCATAGCATAATCGATTCATTTAACCCTGACACCTAAAGTATAAGTGGTATGGGACGCTTATACATTAGGACCTGCAAAACGACCCCTTGGTCTATAAGCTTGTGTGGGCAAGTTTATAAATCAAAGGTTAATTTCAATATATAACAACCATTGCTGTTTGATAACCGACACCCCAACGTATAAGTGGTATGGGACACTCTATACGATGGGAGCCTTGCAAAAGATCCCTTTTGCTTATGTGTTCTCGCATAAGTGAAGGTTTAAATTCATATAATTGCTTTTCTTACTGCTAGACCTATTATAACAATTTATTAACTGCTCACCTAATACAACTTGCTAGATTAGTTTCCGCTGCCATCTGTTTCATGTTTAAATCTCTACCTTCATGTCCTTCCCTTTCTTCCTCTCCGCTCGGTACCTAGGAGCCATGGGGGAAGGGGTAGGGGATGATAGGGCTTAGTCTTTATGACTAACGGTTTTCGAACCGCATCATTTAGGGGATCGTGGAGCCCAGCATGGAGGAGCAGCCCCAGAGATCGGTGCGCCTAGAGATGGGGTAGTCTAGCTCCGGAGTTCACACAGCCGGGACCGTGAGTCTCGACCTTGAGTAGATTCTGTTTCGCTTCCGCATGAGAGACTTGTAGTGAGGACATTTTGTACCGGGCATAAGCCCGTATTTATAGTACTCTGATGATTCTGTGGACACTCCCTTCGTGGAGCTTTATTATATATATATGTGATATTACTATTGTGGACTGCATTGCTCTTACTTTTACATTGTGCTACCTTTCTGTGATCGAAATGGCCGGCGGAATCGGCGCCTTGTGGTGATGATCCTTCAGGACGTGAAGGAGTCTCCGCAAAGCGGCGGTTCTGGGCCTAAGACCCCGGTGGCTGAAAAAGAAAAAAAAGGGGGTCTTACAATTGTCGCCCCCACGATAATTGTCGCCGCGGCGGCAAATGTCTTCCCCACGACATTTGTCGCCCACCACAAATGTCGCCGGCGCGATAAATGTCGTCCCCACTATAAATGTCGCCCCCACG
This sequence comes from Platanthera zijinensis, assembly GCA_039513925.1. Lineage (NCBI taxonomy): Eukaryota > Viridiplantae > Streptophyta > Magnoliopsida > Asparagales > Orchidaceae > Platanthera > Platanthera zijinensis. The sequence continues at coordinate 121,269,129 of CM077083.1, read as the reverse complement.
ACATTTGTCGTCCCCCCGACATTTGTCATCCCCACGACAAATGTGGTCCCCACGATAAATGTGACCCACACGACAAATGTCGCCCCTACGACAAATGCCCCCCCCACGAAAACTGTTGCACCCACGACAATTGCCGCCCCCACGACAATTGCCGCACCCACGACAAATGCCGCACCCACCACAAATGTCGCACCCATGACAAATGTTGCTCGCACGGGGTCCCCCGTACACAACTGCTTGATCTAAATATATATGAACATAAATGACCAAAAATATAAAATAACATGTGATGTAGTTGAGAGAGAGTGCATAAATGATTTTTTGATTGAAAACATATTCCAGAACAATGTAATAAGAACACGAGCATTATTTCACAGAAGTAATAAGAACACCTGAAGGTTTAAGTAATACGCATAGGAATAAACAACATTGTAAATAATCAACAATTATAGCAGTAACTATACGCACATGAGTAAACAACTATAGCAGCAATACGACAAACTCCAATAAAGAGGTTTAAAGAGGCATGCATCGAACCACCTGGAAGATTGACAATTTAATCAGAATAACTGTCTTGAAGGGACCCCATTTTTATAAGTAATTTTTTTTGCCCATTACTACTTTTCAGATAAAGAGACTTAAAGAGGACAATTTGCTCATTAGAACTCTTAAAGCTCTTTACAGTTTTAAAGAGTTTTAGAAGATGATTGTCATCTTCTTCTTGATAACAATGTCAGAATTTTTAAATTACACGACCTAATACTTATAAATCATGATACATACCGCTTTGAATTTGCATTATTAAAACCTTAAATTACTTAAACCATCAGGTGCACATTACTTAAACTATCAGGTGGTAATAAAAATGCCGGTATGAGGAAGATAGACCTAGAGAAGATAGACCTAGAGAATAGAACTCTCTCACCAAGAATTCTGCTAATAGAAAAGCCGGCAGGAGGAAGATAGACCTAAAGAAGATAGACCTAGAGAACAAAACAGAACACCAAGAAAACAGAACAGTACCTTGCCGGAAGGAGGAAGATAGACCTAAAGAGGACGAATTCAAGTTGCAGCAATGGTGGAGGAGGAGCGGCACAGAAGATAGACCTAAAGTGGCGTCGATCGCAGAAGCGGCGTAGATCGCGGGAGCGGCGTAGATCGCGGGAGCGACGTCTCGTGGAAGTGGCGTAGATCTCCTCCTTTCGCGATGATGGCATGCGGTGTGCCCTAAGAAAGCTTCGTGGCTTGGAGATCAATGAGCGGAAGGGGTACGCCGAGGAGGGGGAAAGGAAAGTGAGAGGGGGTGTCGGGAGAGGAGAGGGGTTCTGCGGGGGTCCATTAGGTTTAGCATTGTGAGAGGGGGATGAAAGTCTTGTTTTCAAGGTTTGCTAAACACCTAGGGGGGGGTGAATAGGTTTTTGTCTTTATTTTACCCTTTTCTAATTTGTTATCAGATTTTTGTGCCTGTGATTAGGTTAGTTATCAGCTTTCAAGAACATTCACAGACGACACAGTAATTTTATAGTGGATCCCCAATCTTGGGTACATCCACTGTCCCTCTGCGCCTATCTAACAGTGTGTTAGATTCGGCTCTGCCTCAAAAACTCAGCTACTTAATAGCGTACAACACAGATCCCGCAGGACCACACAAGTCGCTCAGACCTAACAATTAGACACTAAGCCAGTTCTCAGGTCACAACAACCTTTTACCCAGCACAAAGCCAAACACAGGTCTCAAAGACCTTAGCCTTTATAAAACATGCTTACAACTCCAGATTCACCAAGAATTTTTACATAAGAAAGAAATAGAAAAAGAATATATGATTAGACACCAGATCAAGAACTCTGTGTCTTCTTCTTCCTGGACTGAGCAGATATCAGCCCAACCTTTTGCTGTTGAAGACAATGAGGTAGGCAGTAGATTCTTTCTTCAAATAGCTAACCTTCCTTCTGCAGAACTTGTAGATCTGCTCCCTCAGAATGAAATCTGATCCTCCCTTCTGCAGAACCTGTAGATCTGCTTCCTCAGAATGAATTCTGATCTTGCTGTTGCGAATGGTAATTGCTCCAGCAATCTCCTTCCCAGCAAGGTTCTCTGTGCAGAACTCCTTCTTCAGGCTCGATGAAAATGGCGAGGGAGAAGATGATGTTCTCCCGCCCTTCTTCTCGTTTTCAGAAAACCTAGCCGAGGAATTGATTGTTCTATTGATTGTGTTCTGTTCTTTTTTTTCTGGCCGATTGCTTCCTTTTATACTCTGAAGGCCAATCGAGCAGTGGGTTCCACCACCAAGATTGATGGCTGAGATTAAGCCATCCAGCGCATCCCTTCCGTTAAGTTTGATTTAACGGATACTTGCTGTGTGTGTGCCCCAACACTTTATGATGGAAAAATTCCTTGGAAAGTGCAGAAGATGATGACAACTGGCCGCCAATGTCTCTGGCAGCAATTCTGCACCATTTGAATTTTGGTTGACAATTTGACTTTGCTGATGTCAGCATGACCCATCATCTCTGGACTTAGACAAAATTCAATTATAAAAACCAAAGGCGTTGAGTGAGTAGGTATCACTAAACGCCACAACACTTAGACAAAATTCTAAGTATTGAGCTCGACGAAAGCTGAGCTCCGTTCGATGAACGTCGAGCTCAGATCGACGAATGCAAAAGTTCAGTTTGACAAACTCCAAACTTAGATCGATGAAAGGATGAACTGAGTTCGACAAATTCCAGGCTAAACTGAGTAATTTGGCTCAGCTCGACGATCGCTGAGCTCAGTTTGGCGAAGCTGAGCTCGATGAAAGTCAAGCAGTCCACGCTTTTGGACTTTGCCAAATTTCTGCCCCAAGGCATTGAGAGCGTCAAGAGCATTGAGAGCGTTGAGTGAGCTTACCTCACTCAACGCTATTTGCCTTAGCAAATATTTCTGCGCCTTGGCGTTGAGAGAGTAAATTCCACTCAACGCCAAACTACTTAATAGAATTTTTTGTTGTCTGGCGTTGAGTGAGTAAGCTACACTCAATGCCTGTGGACTTAGTAAAAATTTTGCCCAACTTTTCTGTGGAGTTGACTGACACAGCAACACTCAATGCTAAAAGCTGTATGACGTTGAGTGAGTAGACCACACTCAACGCTTATGGACTTGACCACATTTTCAGCCAATTTCTCTAGGCTTAGACTGACTTAGCCTGACTCACAGCCTTTTTGCTATATGGCGTTGAGTGAGTAGACTACACTCAACGTCTGTAGACTTAATCACATTTTTGCCTATCTTCCAGTTAGGCTGAGACAGACTCAACGCTATATGTTATATGACGTTGAGTGAGTAGACTACACTCAACGCTATATGTTATATGACGTTGAATGAGTAGACTACACTCAACGCTTTTGTACTTAGCCAAAATTCTACTAGATATTATTGAGTCCATACCTCTGGCGTTGAGTGAGCTTGCTCCACTCACCGCCTGTGGACTTAGGAAGCGATTTTTGGTATGTCCAACAACCACTTAGTGTGTCCACATGTCCAATCAATATGATATGGACTACATGCACTCAAGACCTCAAATGCACATCAAATACAGTTGATGTGTGTGTCATTGACCTGTTTGACTTCTCACAAATCAGGGACATTGGGAACAATGGACCCAACGATCTCCCCCTATTTGAAGAAGTCAAAACCCTTATCAAAAAAAATTTCTTTCCTTGGTCAATGATTCACACAACCTGTACAGCAAAATAAAGATCAAAATTCTAATAAGCTATAAGTAAATGTACCTCACTTACTCCCCCTGTTTTGCTGCAAGGTTGATGCCCTTAATTGAGTGCCACATGTCTTTCTCTCTCCTTTGCCATCTCCTACCTGTATGGCTATGTCTCCCCCTTGCTCTGCTATGTCTCCCCCTTGCTAGGACCTTCTCTCTTCTCTCCTCCTTTTTGACTTCTGCAGAATAGGCATATGGGGGCTGGCCCTTCAATTCGCTGGTCTTTCTCTTCTCTCCAGAGGAACTTACTCCCCCTCAGTAGAAGCATCAGTGAACTGATACTACTTGGAAGTCTGTATGTCAAGCAAGATGAACAATACCTGCACCAAACAAAATGCAAAAGGGAGTGCCTGAAGCTATGCCAAGTTCAACATACCAAACTCATTTGAGGGTGTTGAACTTTGTTTCATCTAATGGCTTAGCGAAGATATCGACCACTTGCTTGTCTGTGGGGACAAACTCAAGACTGATGTCTTCCTTCTCCACATGATCCCTAATAAAATGATATCTTATTTCTATATGTTCAGTCCTGCTATGTGAGACAGGATTCCTAGCAATAGAAATAACACTTGTAGAATCACAGTAGAGAGGAGTTCTACTTACCTGAAGGCGGAATCCTTGAGCTGATGTTGGATCCACAACAGCTGTGCACATCAGCTGCCTGCTGATATATATTCTGACTCAGCAGTGGATATAACCACACTAGTTTGTTTCTTGCTGCTCCAAGAAACTAGCCTTCTACCTAAGAACTGACAGGTTCTAGTAGTGCTTTTCCTGTCTTCTTTGCAACCTGCAAAATCTGCATCTGAATTAGATCAAAATCCCTATTTTTAGGGTACCATAGGCCAAGATCTGGTGTGCCCTTAAGATACCTCAAGATTTTCTTTGCTGCAGAGTAATGAGATTCTTTAGGGTGGACCTGATACCTAGCACAGAAACATGTGACATACATGATGCCAGGCCTACTAGCAGTCAGGTATAGAAGGGAGTCAATTATCCCTCTATACAAAGACTCATCAACAAGTTTCCCTGTCTCATCTTTGGCTATTGACATACTTGATCTCATGAGAGTTCTCATGGTGGAGGCATTCCCCATACCATATTTTTTGATTAGCTCCCTAGTGAACTTGGACTGGGATATGAACAAGTCATCATCAGTCTGTCTTACTTGGAGTCCCAAGAAGAACTTGAGCTCACTCATGCTGCTCATTTCAAACTTCCCTTGCATAAGTTTAGCAAACTTACTGCAAAAGTTTTCATCAGTAGATCCAAAGATAATGTCATCAACATATATCTAGACTAGGATAAGCTTGCCCTTTGATTCTCTTAGGAATAAGGTCTTGTCTACCTTCCTCCTTGAAATTTGTTCTCAATTAGGAAGCTGGACAAGGTTTCATACCAAGCCCTAAGAGCTTATTTTAGCACATATAGAGCTTTCCTAAGCTTATAAACAAAATTGGAAGAGTTAGGATCTACAAAACTGGTGGCTGATCCACATATACTTCCTCTTTTATGTCTCCATTCAAGAATGCTGACTTGACATCTATCTAGTAGACTCTGAATCCCTGATGGGCTGCAAATGCAAGGAAGATCCTTATGGCTCCCAGTCTGGCTACTTGGGCAAAGGTCTGGTCAAAGTCTATGCCCTCTTGTTACTTGTAGCCTTTAGCCACAAGTCTAACCTTATTTTTGACAATGATGTCATCTTGATCCAACTTGTTTTTGTAGATCCACTTAGTCCCTATGACATTTTTTCTTTGTGGTATGGGGACCAACTTTCAGACCTTACATCTCTTAAATTAGTCCAGTTCTTCTTGCATTTCTCCAATCCAGAACTGGTCCTTGATTGCTTCTTCAAACTTCTTTAGCTCTACTTGAGACATGAAGCTTGAGTAGACAACTGTATTCATGTTCCTGCTTCTGGTCTGGACTCCATGATTTTCATCACCAATAATTTGGTGTACTGGATGGTCCCTTAGATGCCTAGTAGCTGGAGGCAATCTAGCTGTAGCTTGCTAATCTTCAGGGTTTTCAGCTAGTTGGTCTTCATTTTCTTCAGGTATGTTGTCTCCTTCTCTAGGAGTAAGCAGTTCATCATCATTTTCTTGGACTATGGGGGTAGCTTCCTTGATGATCAGCTTGTCCATCAACTGCTCTGTACCTGCAATACTATAAGAGGAGGAGCTTGACAGTTCACAGTTAACCATATTGGATTCATCAAATATAACATGTATTGACTCTTCTACAACTTGGGTAGTTAAGCTCTAGACTCTATATGTCTTACTATGAGTGATGTACCCAACAAAGATCCCTTCATGGGACTTTGCAGCAAATTTAGTTAAATAGACTTTTCCATTGTTGAGCACATAACACTTGCAACCAAAGATCCTGAAATAGCTCAGGTTTGGTTTTCTGCCCTTAAAGATCTCATAGGGAGTTTTCTTGTGGCTTTTGGTGATAGAAGCCCTATTAAGGACATAGCATGCAATGTTAACTGCCTCAACCCAGGAGTATTCTGGGAGAGATGAGTCACTTAGTAAGGTTCTACCAGCCTCTATGAGAGTCCTAATTTTCCTCTCAGCAATTCCATTTTGCTGTGGTGTTCTAGGAGAGAAAAACTCTTGATGTATCCTTAGCTCTTCACAGAACCTTGTCATGCACTCAGACTGAAACTCAGTGCCATGATCACTTCTGATTTTGACCATAGTGTTGTTGAATTCATTCTGAATTTGCTTGAAAAATGTCTGAAAGACATCAGGGGTTTCAGATTTCTTTCTTAGAAAGAACACCCAGAAAAATCTGGAAAAGTCATCAACAATCATAAGGGTGTAAACTTTCCTACCTAGACTTTGAATTAGCATAGGACCAAACAGATCCATATGCAAGAGATATAAACACTTCACTGAGTCTTTGGTTCCAATGCTCTTGAAGGAGGTCTTAGTCTGTTTGCCCTTTTGGCATGCAGAGCAGATACCCTCCTTAGTGCATATAGACTTAGGCCCATTCCTAACCAGCTCATTGCTGAACAGCTTGCCTATGGTCCTATAATTTAGATGGGGTAGTGATGTAGGCTACCGGGGCGAATTGTCCGACACGTTCTAGCGACTAAATCTACCCGCACACGATCTAATTTAGAAACACTACACGAAAGCGCAGCCACGTTTTAGATTAACGATTATCGTTCACAGAACGACTTGAGGATCGCTAGCCCTCTTTGGATCAAATAGTGACTAGCGGCCACTATCCTTTCCGGCGAAAAGAACCCATACGGTTCGGTCGAGTGAAGTCGTATCAAGGAGATCTACCAAAGAAAGGATTCGTAAAGTGGTTGATCTCCCCCAACTAAGAAAACCCAAAGGTCACCACCCTTCTTCGATGCGAGAAATTTAGATAATCAAATACGAAAGCTAAATGGAAATACTTCGATGATTTATAATTTTAGAAAATCACACCAAACTTTCGCACACGAAATATGCTTTGGATGTAGAAGAAACACACAAGATAGAGAAGAGGAATCATTACCCCAACTCGTAGATAGTTGCACGTGGATAATTGCTCAACCACGGATCCGCCGGAGTCACACCGGAAGAAGCTTTGCACGTCCACCTTCACGGAGTCACACCGAGAAGTTCCAACGCCGGAGGAGGGAGCCTTCACTTGGCCGAAATATCCAAAGGAGGAGGAGATAGGGGGGTGGCGGCAATGAAGGAGCAAGGCTCCCAAATGCTGAATTTTAATTAGGTTTTTTTTTCACCGCTCAAACCAAAGGAGTGGATGCCTTATATATGGCCCACTCTAATTAAGAGTTATTATATAAAAATATTCAGAAATTAAAGTGATAATGGTGGCTAAATGCAGGACACAAATTAAGCAAAAATAAGCATAGAATTGTTATCCGCAGCCCGACAGTTTTCATGACAACAAAGTCACTTGATGGCGTTGTCTCGAGAACGAAGATTGTAGCGGTGAGAGGTGCGGCGCCACGCTTTCACGTCTTTATTACGCCGTAGATCTTTGCTTTGTAGTGGTGGCGTGGCATCCGTTAGCGCTTCATCATCAACGACCGCGGGTTGGAGAGGGTCGGCTCCGTCAATCCTCCCCCTCTAAAAAGGACTCGTCACCGATGAGTTGGCGTCTTTGTAGTGGCGAAGGAGAGCATCATCCAAGCGAGCCACTTCATCTCCGGGAACCCATGAATCATCGGAGGATGGGCGATCACGCCAATGGACCAAATAGCGGCGAGAGGTACCATGCGGGGACGGGAGAACATCATCGGCAAGGATCCTGTCTGGTAAGAAAGAGGTCTTGGAAAAACTAGGAAAAGCATTAGTCGAAAAAGGTAAGACCGAAGCAAGATCATCAACCAACGTACCTCCAACGGAATCCGTAGTAAGAGGCGATTCATGAGACCTTTCCCCCCCCCCCCCCAAGCCCAAGAGAAGATAGAGAGAAAGAAGAAAAAGGAGAGTTGCATATTTCAAGCGACGGAGAAGTATAAGGTGTTAAATCGGAAACATTAAAAATAGGGGATATACCCCAATCGGACGGTAAATCCAAAAGATACGCATTGTTTCCTAATTTCTTAGCAACTCGAAATGGGCTGGCTCTCCGATTGGCAAACTTTTTGACGGTACCCGTAGGCATCCGCTCGGAAATGAGACGAACCAAGACCAAATCACCAACATTAAAATGGACGGCTCGACGGTGCAAATTCGCGTGTGACTGATCGGACGCATATTGCGTAGCTAACACTTCTTGTATGTGTTTATGTAAATTTTGAATGTGTTGGGCAAATTCCTGTGCGAAGTGACTTGATTTATAAGTGGCCGGTAGGGGAATCAAGTCAAGTGGCACGGGTGCCTTATAACCGTGCACAATCTCATTCGGCGACAACCCGGTAGACCTATTCTTGGAATTATTATAAACGAGTTGTGCGTGAGGGAGAATGAGATCCCAAGTGCCTTTGTGCTCTCCAACAAGACATCGTAAAAGATTGCCCATGCTCCTATTTACGACCTCTGTTTGGCCATCTTTTTGCGGATGATAGGCGGACGAAAATACAAGTTTGGTTCCCATTAGTTTCCAAATCGTCTTCTAGAAATAACTAGTGAATTTGACGTCCTATCACTAATGATAGTTTTTGGGACGCCGCGGTGCTCGACAATTTCCTTAAAATAAATTTTTGCCATGTGTGAGGCGTCACTAGTTTTGCTACAAGAAATAAAGTGCGCCATCTTCGAGAACCGGTCTACAACTATCAAAATAGAGTCATGTCGTCGGAAGGTGGTCGGGAGGCCTAAAATAAAGTCCATACTCACATCTTCCCAAGGGATAGAAGGGAGGGTAGAGGGGTGTAGAGACCGACGTTTGTTTTATTACCTTTAGCTAGTTGACAAGTACGACAACTACTAATGATTTTACCAACGAGAGATTTCAAACCCGGCCAATAAAATTTCTCCTCTACTAAAGCTAGCGTCTTATCCCGACCAAAATAGCCACTAAGGCCCCCACCATGAAGCTCCCAAATGATGTGATGGCGGAGGGAAGTTTGTGGGATACACAACTTCGTGTGCTTAAATAAGTAACCATCACGGATGTAGAATGTCGAAATAGTGGAGGGAGACTCCTCTTGGGTGGCAAAGTAAATGTTCTTAAAGTCCGGACATGACGCGTATTCTTCCTTAACACGCTCAAAACCAATCACCTTAACTTGCATGGTGGACAATAATAATGAAAGTCGGCTAAGGGCATCGACCATACGGTTGTTGGACCCCTTAAGATGCTTAAGAGTGAACGTGTACTCTTGGAGGAACGACACCCACTTAGCGTGTCGGGGGCTGATTTTATGTTGGGAGTTAATAAAACGTAAGGCTTCATGATCCGAAAGAAGCACAAATTCCTTGGAGAGGAGATAGTGTCTCCAATAGTGCAAACTTCGGACCACCGCATAAAATTCCCTATCGTAATTGGAGTAGTTTAATTTAGCCTCGGACAACTTCTCACTAAAATAACTAATTGGGTGACCCTCTTGACTTAATACTCCTCCAATCTCAACCCCGGACACATCGCATGCTAATTCAAACACCTTAGAGAAATCCGGTAAGCGTAGGAGGGGTGCTTCCGTCATAAGAGTTTTGATCGTTTGGAAGGCATGAGTGGCGGATTTAGTCCATAAGAAATCTCCCTTCTTCATGCACTCCGTTAAGGGAGCCATGACGCTACTAAAATTCCTAATAAAACGCCGATAAAAAGTAGCGAGTCCATGGAAACTTCTAACTTCACGGATGGACTTGGGCTCCGACCACTCTCTAATAACTTGCACTTTTCCCGGGTCCACTCTAATGTCGTCCGCTCCAACAATATATCCTAAGAACTCAACCTCACGGACAAGGAAAGTACATTTCTTCTGGTTTAAAAATAGTTTTTCTTTCCTTAAAGTAGTTAAGACTGTCCTCAAGTGATTTATATGTTCGGCGGACGTCAAGCTAAACACCAAGATGTCGTCAAAATACACTACGACGAATTTTCTCATGAAGGGTTGGAATATTTGAGTCATCATCCGGGAGAATATGCTTGGGACATTAGAAAGCCCGAATGGCATGAAAAGACACTCATATAAACCATCCTTAGATTTAAACGTCGTCTTCCATTCGTCCCCTTCCCGTATTCTAATTTGGTGGTAGCCACTCCTAAGATCTAACTTGGAAAAGATCGTGGCTCCGACAAGCATATCCAAAAGATCATCCAATCGAGGAATATGGAATCTATATTTAATTGTGATTTTATTAATCGCCCTACTATCGACACACATTCTCCAAGTACCGTCTTTTTTTGGAGCTAATAGGGCCGGAACGGCACATGAGCTCAAACTATGGCGGATGAACCCTTTAGTTAAGAGTTCCGAAATTTGAGTTTGAAGCTCTTGGTGCGCCGCCGGGTGGAGCCTATAATGGGGCTGATTTGGGAGTGAGGAACCCAGAACGAGATCTATGGCGTGTTGGATGTCACGTAGTGGCGGTAAGATGGAGGGTAACTCGGCCGGATACACATCCTTATACTCATCCAACAAATGTTTTAACTCCTCTGGAATACCATTGAAGCTATCACTATCCCCCTTACTACTCATGAGTACTAACACATAGATCACTCCATCTAGAAATGGGTCACGGGTGAACTCTTTTCTTCCTATTAAGCTCAAGATTTTCTTCTCCACGGGTACAATGGTATCCTTAGAAGGAATAGTCGGATCCTTAGGTGGAGTTGGTTTAAAGGTAATAATTTTCCCCTTAAACTTAAACTCATAAGTATTAGCCCTACCGAAGTGAGTCACGTCGTGGTCATATAGCCAAGGCCGTCAAAGAAGGATGTGGCAAGCATCCATGGGGATGACATCACACCACACTTGCTCGAAATATGATTTGATGTTAAGGGGAACTAGACAACGCTTCGAGATAGGAAGAGAAGTATTATTCACCCAAGTTACATGATAAGGTTGGGGGCGGGGTTCGGCAACTAATGACATCCTCGCAACCGCACTCTTCGAAACGACGTTCATACAACTCCCACTATCGATAATAAGCTTACATAACTTTTCTCTCCGCTCTTAAATACCAACGAAAAGAGGGTCGTCCTATTCCAATCGTTTGACGTTCAGGGAACCGTCAAGATACATCACATAACCATGAGGTTATATTCATCCTCCAAGTCACTCGGGACTCCCTCAACATCGGACCCCTCGTCGGCTTCATAAATTATTTCAGCCGGGTCGATAGGAGCCTCCAGCAAAGCTAAAGCCTTAGGCTTGGTGGGGCATTCGCTCGCATAATGCCCTTGTATTCCACAAGCGTAGCATGTGGCATTCGTCTTATTAACTCTCCCAATGCAGAGTAGTTTATCAGTGGCAGAGCCGTCTTGGATTTCTTTGACCAGACTGCACCAGAAGGACGATCCAGATCTTCTGCACTTATTCATCAGGATAGAGAAGGGAGAGTTGCCAGATTTTGCTATCGATGATGCAGGTACTTTGAAGTACCGCGGCAGGTTTTGCATCCCTACTGTTGGGAACATTAGGAGTATGATTTGCAGAGAGGCTCATGGATCCAGCGTTGCCTACCATCCGGGATCCACGAAGATGTATCGTGACTTAAAGCAAATTGCCTGGTGGTATGGCATGAAAGGTGACATTGCCCGATTTGTTGCTGAGTGCCACACTTGCAAGCGTGTGAAGGCCGATCATGGAACGCCTGGTGGTAAGTTGACTCCGCTAGAGATCCCGACTTGGAAGTGGGAGAGTATATCTATGGACTTCATTACGAGCTTACCGAAGTCCCCGAGGGGATTTGATTCTGTTTGGGTTATAGTGGATAGATTGACGAAGTGTGCTCACTTCGTGCCATATAAGATTGATTACCCAATGAAGAAGATAGCGGAGTTGTACTTGAATGAAGTCATCTGACTCCACGGTGTGCCGGTTAGCATCATTTCCAATCGAGACTCCCGGTTTACTTCTCATTTTTGGCAGAGTTTGCAGGAGGGCTTGGGTACGGATCTGAGGTATTCTACTGCGTACCACCCATAGACCAATAGGCAGACGGAGCGGGTGAACCAGATTGTAGAGGATATGATCTGATGCTACATTTTAGACCATGGCGGAGCGTGGGATGAGCGGCTGCGACTTATGGAATTTGCTTACAACAACAGTTATCAGGAAAGTTTGCAGATGGCTCAGTTCGAAGCCTTGTATGGGAGGCGCTGTAGGACTCCGTTGTTTTGGGCTGAGGCTGGTGAGAGGCCTTTGTTGGGTCCTGATGCGCTGGAGGAAATGGAAGTCGCCGTGAAGCTTATTCGAGAGAAGCTTCGTATAGCTCAGGAGAGGTACGAGAAGAACGCCAATCGGCGTAGGGTCTGCCTTGGAGTTTTCTGTAGGAGACCTTGTATTTCTCAAGGTTTCCCCAATGGTGGGTGTAAAGAGGTTTGGTAAGAATCGGAAATTGGACCCAAGATATGTGGGCCCGTTTGTGATTTTGGAACGGATTGGCGTGTCAGCTTATAAATTGGATTTGCCAGCGAACTTCCCAGGTGTTCATAATGTGTTTCATGTTAGCCAATTGTGGAAGTGTGTGCGCAGCAGTGGGAAGGTCTTGGACGTTGTGCCCCAGTTGGAGCCTAACCTCTCTTTTGTTGAGGTGCTGGTTCGTATTTTGGATACTCAGGAGCGAGTGCTGCGAAAGAAGTCCATACCGATGGTGAAAGTTCTTTGGAAAAATCAGGATTTGGAGAGCGCGACTTGGGAGCTAGAGTCGGCCATGAGGAGGGCTCACCCTCACTTGTTTCCCTGATTTGATCGGTATGTTTCCCTCCTTGTAACTCCTATTGGTTACTTTTCCTTCTTTAGTAGGAGTGTTGTGCGTAAAGTTTCGGGACGAAACTTTCTTTTAGGGGGAGTGACTGTAACGCCCCCGATTTTTTTCTGCGATTATTTTTATTCTCGTTTGGCGTTACAATGACGCGTTTCCGTGGCTTGTGCCATTTGTGGAGTGTGGTTTAGCTCCTTTGAACTGAGTGCCCTATTCTGTAGCCTGTTGGCAAGATCTCCCTAGCAAGCCGAGTCGTTTTGGGTGACCCGGTGTGGCCTCTCGGGGGGATGTTTGTGTTTGGATTTATTTGGGTATAACTCGAGTTCTATTCGTCGAAAGTTAATTTCGACTTCGCCGTTGTGTTCGTAGCGTAGGTATTTAGCTACGGTGAGAATTTCGTCGAATTCCGAGGCGATTTGATTTTTGCGTCGTTTGGTGTGTTAATAGTATATATAATTAATTATTGATTTGAATAGTTGAGAGGAAACCTTCAGTTATGGGCTGAAGAGTTGTTTCCGCGGCTGAATTTATTTAGCATTTAATCCTTGCTTAGGTGGCAGCCTAGTATAGGCTAGACCTTTTAGAATTCTCTCATTATTAAGGGAATAGGCGGCTAGATTTCGGTTTTGCCGAATCGGTGTGTCTAGCTTTTTCTATAAAAAGCTTTGTTTAGAAGTGGCGGCCCACTTCTTTTCCTTCTTCTTCTTCCTGTGCGAAACCGTCGCTTGCATTGTTCGCGGAAAACAGAGTAAAAACTGCCGTTCCTGCTCCCCTTCGGACGGTGATTCCGGGCTCGTTCGTGGACGGATTTCGATTCCAAAAGAGGCGTTGTCTTGCTCTCTCTTAGATCTTCGTTTCGACGGTAAGATATCCGTTTTTCGTGGAATTTTGGTGAGATTGGGATTTCGGTTTTGAGGATTTTCCGCCATTAATGTTAGGGAGAATGTTTTAGGTGTTGCTGCTGTTAGTGCCAAGCAAAGGAGAGGGAAAGCCGTCCAAGCTTCGCCGGAAATCGAGGCAACTGGTGTTCTTGCCCTTGCCATTCTCTTGTTCTCTCGTTATTATTGAAAATCCCGGTTAGCCCTAGGGTAGAGGCCATGTTGATCTTGTATCTTGCTGAATTTTTTAAGGCTTAGTTTCTCCTATTGAGCCCCTTCTTTGTGTTGTTGGGGCCCAACCCGCCGGCATAATGCCGCCGATTTAATTCCAGATTGCTGTCTGGTTGGTGGCTTGCGGGTGAAGCCGAGAGAGAGAGAGAAGGGGGTGCCTGCTGTGTTGTTTTTGGAAGAGCCATGTTTGGGCTCTCGGGTTGGCGTTGAGTGTGGTGCACAAACTCAAAGCCTTCCCGGGATTGGCGTTGAGTGTGGTGCACACACTCAAAGCCTTTGCGGGTTTGGCGTTGAGTGTGGTGCACACACTCAACGCCACAGCTGGTCAGTTGTTAGTTTTTTTTTTGGCTAAGTACTGGGGCGTTGAGTGAGGTGAACTCACTCAACGCCATAGCCCCTGCTAGCGGCTAAGTACTTTGGCGTTGAGTGAGTCGACCTCACTCAACGCCATTTCCGTTTTGGCGTTGAGTGAGGCAAGCTCACTCAACGCTGCGGTTTTCCTGTGAAGCCAAGTGTTTTTGTGTTGAGTGAGTCGACCTCACTCAACGCCATTTCGGTTTCGGCGTTGAGTGAGTCGACCTCACTCAACGCCATCGCCTCTGTGCAGCCAAGTACTTTGGCGTTGAGTGAGGTGTCCTCACTCAACGACATAGCCTTTTCTGAGGCTAAGTACTTTGGCGTTGAGTGAGTTGACCTCACTCAACGCCATTTCTGGTTTGGCGTTGAGTGAGGTCAGCTCACTCAACGCCGCAGGTTTTCCTCGTGGCGGCTAAGTGCCAGGGCGTTGAGTGAGTGAACCTCACTCAACGCCATTGCTGTTTTGGCGTTGAGTGAGGTGGACTCACTCAACGTCGTAGTTCCCTTTTGCGGCTAAGTGTAAGGGCATTGAGTGAGTGAGCTTCACTCAACGCCATTGCTGTTTTGGCATTGAGTGAGGCCAGCTCACTCAATGCCACTTTCTCTGTTTTTGGCTAAGTACCAGGGCGTTGAGTGAGTGTACCTCACTCAACGCCATGGCTGATTTGGTATTGAGTGAGGTTGGCTCACTCAACGCCAGAGTTGTTCTTGCAGGAGGCATTGAGTGAGTGAGCTTCACTCAACTCCATGCTTGTTTTGGCGCTGAGTGAGCCTAACTCACTCAACGCCAAGGTCTTGTTAGGCGTTGAGTGAGTCCCACTCAATGCCAAGCCGTGTTGAGTTATTTCAACACTTTCCCTTACCTTGATTCTCATTCCTGAGTGAATTCCTTGATTTGATTTCTTTTTTGTAATTTCCTTGTCGGCCATGTTTCTCTTTCCTAATGGCCGAATCGTGGGTCATGGTTAGTAGTGGTGGGTTGAAGCTCTTCATGGAGGAGGTGTTGTGCAATTTAGCCAAGGCCACCCTTATTCTTCTATCTTGCTCCAGGTACGGGCTGGGAAAGGGGGTGGAAGGTCCCTTGTGCTTTCGCATGTAGACCCTTGAGCTTGTTGGCGTGGAAATGGTGGTTGAGGTACTGAGTTTGCCTCCAACCCGGATCTATGTTGTTTGTTTTTTACTACTACCATTTCCCACAGCTTAGGATGTTAGAAGTTTCTTCCTTGGTAGATTGCAGCACTTTGGGCTCTTGGTAGCCTAGTAGGCCCTGCAGGATGTAGTTTCTGGACAGGGTAGTTGCTGTTTCCTTGCACGTAGTGCTTTTCTTGTTGTCCTACTTTGGAAAGTTGTGACTTTTTCTACTGCATGTTGTTCTTCTTTCTTTCACTTTTTCCCCCTTGGTTGACTCTTTCATGCAGTTTTTACCTTGTTTTGCTTGCTGAGGCATTCTGTTTTCTTTTGGAATGCCTCAGGTTCTGAGCTATAGCCAGTTTGGTGGCTAGGTTGCGGTGGTGTTGCTGGTGGTCTCTGGGACTTTGGAGATCCGGTTGCTTTGTTAGTGAGGTAGTTTTCCTGTACTTTCCTTACAGACATACATATTGTTGGGTACATTGGAAAATGTGTACCTGATTTGAAGAAGCCCAACCTAGCTCAATGATATACATCAAGGTGTATTTGATGTTGTTTTTTGAGTTGACATGTGCAGGTGAAGGATTGATAAAGTATGCAGCAAAATTCTAAGTCCAAGTGTCGACACAGAGGAAGCAGTGTCGACACATAGAAGAAAATAGTCGACACAACACTGGGAAAAAGTGTCGACACAGAAGAAGTAAGTCGACACAACACTGGGAAGCAGTGTCGACACATAGCAGTTGGTCTACAACTACACTGGGAAAAAGTGTCGACACAGAAGAAGTAAGTCGACACAACACTGGGAAGCAGTGTCGACACATAGCAGTTAGTCTACAAGTACACTGGGAAAATGTGTCGACACAGAAGAAGTAAGTCAACACAACACTGGGAAAAAGTGTCGACACAGAAGAAAAGCGTCGACCTCAACATTGGGAAAATGTGTCGACACAGAAGAGTAAAGTCGATCTCAAGATTGTCGACACCAGCTGGATGTGTCAACACAAAAGAATATAGTCAATTTCAAGTTTGTCGACACCTGAAGGCTAAGTTGACACTTACTAAGTTATGATTCTACGACAACTGTGTCGACACACAGGACTTGTGTCGACACACTGAAGAGTCAAGACCAAGTTATTTTCAGAAGGAGCTGTGTCGACTCAAAGGAAACTTAGTCGACATCACTGAAGACTGTGTCGACACCAAAGTCAATTGTGTCGACACAAATAAACAGATGGTCTCGACACTTTCTAACAGACTGTCTCGACAACTTATGGTTCAAGACTAAGGCACAGGACTTGTTTGGAGACTTGACAGCTGAGGATTGCCACCAGTTAACTGAAGCTGTCAGACTTGTCAGAAAACGGTTAGAAACCGGATCAGCCGGTTACCATGAAGAAAGTCTATAAATAGACGGATTCAGAAGGAGAAAGCAACTGTTGGAAAACATTGTTGAGAATCAAAAAGTTGAGAAGGATTACGATCCAATTCATTTCAAGAAAGTGCTAGGCACTTAAGAAGATCTTCTCCGGGAGATCTAAGAAGACTATCTAAGGATAGATCAAAGAAGAGTTCTAATCAGAATTCAGAAGAATCATTCAAAGTGCTGGATAGAGAGAGATCAAGCCAGAATTTGAAGAAGAAGAAAGAAACCACCAGTGGATTCTCAAGAAGCTGTTTGAAAATCAACTCAGCTAAGTTCTTATTCAAGAAGCTTTGAAGAAAGCTCAGATACAGTTGATTTCATCAGCTGATCAAGAATTGTCTTGGCCTTTTCTCTCTCAATTTTAGGCAAGACAGTTAGATAATATTTTCCATATTTCTGTAGGATCTGTTTACACAGATCTGAGTTATAAGCCTATGTTATAAAGGCTGAGTGTAGGAGTGTTGAACTCTGAGTGGTAGGGCTGTTTGCCTGAGTGTAGGAGAAGGATCTTCTCTGAGGTGTAGGCCTTGGGGCAAGGCTGAGGTAGGGGCCATTGTGCCTGAGTTGTAGGATCTATTGATCTGAGATTAGTGGAAGTTTGGCCAAATCTAGCATACTGCTAGATAGGTGAAGGGGGAAAGTGGATGTACCCAGACCTTGGGGAACCACTATAAAATATTGTGCAATCTGTGATGTTTTATTTTCTGTGATTGCTGTGATTCTTTTGTCAGTCATTGAATTGAATTCTGCCTAGAAGTTTTTATAAATAAGCAGAACCTATTCACCCCCCCCTCTAGGTGTCTAGGCTGTCTTGAAAGTTAAACTATCAAGTGGTATCAGAGGGAGGTTCCTCAAAAAGGACTTAATAGTCTGAGGTAGATCTGAAAGGCAGATTCAAGATTCAAGAAGATGGGTTCTGGAGAGAATCATAAGGAGCTAGGGTCTATGAAATTACCCATATGCAAGAAGGAAATCTTTGGGATCTGGAAAGAAAGAGTCAGATTGTTTATGGAAGTATCTGACCCAAGGATTTACATCACAGTACAGGAAGGGCCCTTCATTCCAATGAAGATATCTGTTCTTAATGCAAATATCCAAATACCAAAGACTTATTCAGAAATGACCAAGGATGAAATCATCTTGGCAACCATGGACAAAAGGGCACAGAACATCATTGTTAGTGCCATAGATGATTCAACATTTCAAAATCTGATTCACTGCAAGACCTCCAAGGAGATGTGGGACACAATGATTGTCTACATGGAGGGATATGAAGAAGTAAGGCTGGACAGAAAGTCTATGCTAAATCAGGAGTATGAAAGCTTTAGACAAGGAAAATCTGATAGCATAACTGAGTGCTATAAGAAATTCTATAGAATTGTGAATGAGCTAATCTCCTATGGAAGAGTCTTCAGTACCTATGAACTGAATGACAAATTCTTAAGATCCTTATCAAAGGACTGGGATACAAAGATCTGTGCCATAAGAGAAGTGGCTAAATTGGCAGAGATATCTCCTCCAACCCTGTTTGGAAAGTTACTATCCTATGAAATACAACTTATGGTAAGGAAGGAGGATGAAAGAAACTCAAGAGGAGAGCATAGAGAAAAGACTGTGGCATTTAATGCTGAAGCCACTAGAAAGAGTAGGAGGAAATCACCATCTCCTCCTAAAGAAGTTGAAGAAGATAGTTCTGAAAATTCAAATAAGGGTTCAGAAAGCTGTGATTCAGATGCAGACTTTGCTGCATTCACAAGGCAATTCCAAAGGTTCTTGAAAAAGAAGCAATGGAAGTCTAGGCCTTCCTCATCACAGCAAGTTGATGACTATTATCAGAAGAGAAGGTCATCAAGAAAAGAGAAAAGCAGATCAAATTCCAGCAAAGCCACTACTTCAAAGATTGTCTGCTATTGTTGCAATAGGCCTGGACATGTAGTGGCTGATTGTCCTGACAAAAGGAAGGAATCTTCAGAAAAGAAGAAGACTTATCAGAAAGGCAAGAAGGAGAAATACTTTGTAGCAAAGAAAGATAAAAGTCTGTCAGACCAGTCAACTTCAGAATCAGGATCTGAAGCTGAAGCATATATTGGACTATATGCTGTATCTGAGGAAGAGGAGTTTATGCAGTTGCTAGACTCCATCAATGAACATCAATGCATGGGTTTGATGACAAGATCAGAAGAGGACATATGCCAGAATCAGTCTGGTCCTAATGAGGTAAACTGTCCTTCCTGTACATCTGTTTGTAGTACAAGTGAAGAATCAGCTACATCTGCATCAAGTGATGAAGATGCATCTGGATCAGAAGGAGATGTCTATCAATTGATAGACAAGTATGGGGACTTGTTGCAGGCCCTTAAGAAAAGCAAGAACCTGGTTAAAACACAGGCTCAGGAAATTGCAGAACTAAGGGTAGCAACAACTGAGTTAGAAAAAGTCCTTGATCAAAAATTAAATGAAATTGCCAAGCTGAAGAATATAACTATTATTCAGATGGGCACAATTAATTATACTAATGATCAAGTAAAGAGTCTGGAGGCCAGACTTAGAATTGAAAGGGATTTAGTGGCTAGTTACTCTAAGCCAAAATCTGTCTTACCCTTGATAGATGAATTTGTCACTCAGAAGGGTAAGGCTGGATTAGGATTTAAAGGTAACTCCAAGGCTGGCAGATTCAAGAGGAAAGGCAAAGTCCCTATTCAGCCACTAAACCTTTCAGTCCCCATAAAGTTTAGTAAGGAGAAAGTGCCTTCTAACATATATGATCATGAAGACATTCAAGGTCATATTAAGACAAATGTTCTGAAGAACAAGGGTGTTAAGGCAAGCAGGCCTACCTATGGTCATAAACCCAATGGTTTTAAGAAATCAGTAGGTGAAGTTGCAACAGCAGCAGCAATGAACAGAAATTCTTCTGACAAGGATGTATCTAGATCTAGATACAATAAGTTTGAATGTTGGTGCTGTGGCAAGAGGGGCCATTTTGCATTGGACTGCTGGTATAACACAAGTGTTATAAAGAATAAGAGTCTACCTGTTAAAAGAGGTTATGATAACTTTATTAATGCTAACCTGAACCAAGGACCCAAGACTTACTTGGGTTCTAAGGGTAAGTAATTCTGTATTGTAGGTGAATCTAAGTAACCATGCCCCTATATGGTACTTGGATAGTGGTTGTTCCAGGCACATGACTGGAACAAAGGGGCTGCTGAAGGAGTATTCATCTGTCAAAGATGGACATAAAGTGATCTTTGGTGGATCTGAAAAAGGAGTCATCAAAGGGTTTGGTAACATTTCTTCTAACCTAATTACTATCACCCAAGTGGCCTATGTAAAAGGTTTGAAACATAATCTAATAAGCATAAGCCAGCTGAGTGATCTAGGATATGACATTTCATTTGGTAAGGATGGATGTCATATCAAAAGGTCAAGTGATCAAGAGATCATTTTGACTGGGTATAGGAAGAGAAATGTATATTGCCTTAATTTTGAATGTGAAAATAAGGCTTCCCCCATTTGTCTTGTAGCTGATGACAATGCTTCCCATTGTGTTAAGTGGCACAAGAGATTGGCTCATCTAAACTACAAGACAATTGGCCAACTCATTAGTAAAGAACTAGTGAGGAATGGGCCTCAAGTTAAGTGTATAAAGGAAGGGGTATGCTCAGCTTGTCAAAAGGGCAAGCAGACAAAATCCTCATTTCAAAGCCTTGAAAACAAGGATTCTGTGAGGTGCTTATACCTCTTGCATATGGATCTTTTTGGTCCTATGCCAGTTCATAGTCTAGGTAGGAAGGTCTACACTTTTGTGGTTGTAGATGACTATTCTAGATTTACATGGGTGTTCTTTCTAAGACAAAAATCTGAAACCCCAAGTGTACTACTTAATTTTGTAAAGCAAATTCAGAATGAACTGAATAGTACAGTGGTCAAAATCAGAAGTGATCATGGTACTGAGTTTCATTCTGAAAGCATAACAAATTTGTGTAAAGACTTTGGGATTTTCCAAGAGTTCTCCTCACCAAGAACACCTCAGCAAAATGGAATTGCTGAAAGAAAGAATAGAACATTAATTGAAGCTGGTAGAACTCTATTGAGTGACACCTCTCTCCCAGAATATTTTTGGGCTGAGGCAGTTAACACTGCTTGTCATGTCATCAATAGGGCTTCTATCACCAAAAGCCACAGGAAGACTCCCTATGAGATTGTGAAAGGCAGAAAACCAAATCTATCCTATTTCAGGATCTTTGGTTGCAAGTGCTATATACTTAACAATGGCAAGTCATATTTGACTAAGTTTGCTGCCAAATCCCAGGATGGGATATTTGTTGGGTACAGCACAAATAGTAAGGCCTATAGAGTCTTCAACTTAACTACTCAAGTGGTTGAAGAATCTGTGCATGTTGTATTTGATGAAACAAGATTAATCAATTGTGAGTTGTCTTGTAGATCAAATGACTCAACAGGTATAAGCAAGAAGATGGACAAGCTCTCCATTGCTGAAGCTTCAAAGGAAGATGGAGCATTGGAAAATGAAGGCTGCTGTCCAGGGGGAGTACAAGAGATAATGGAAACTGATGAAAACCAAGAGGCTCAGCAGAATGAAGAAGCTGGAGATGCTCAACCTGAAGGGAATCTTCCTCCAGCTATAAGATATCTAAGAGATCATCCAACTGATCAGATAATTGGTGATCCAAGACAAGGAGTGCAAACTAGAAGCAGAAATCAAAGCACAGTTTTGCATTCAAGTTTCTTGTCCCAGATGGAACCTAAGAAGTTTGAAGAAGCTATCCAAGACCAGCACTGGATTGATGCTATGCAAGAGGAGCTGAATCAATTTAGAAGATGCAAAGTCTGGGAGCTTGTTCCTAAACCAAGAGGCCACAACATAATTGGCACTAAGTGGATCTATAGGAACAAGCTAGATGAAAGTGGGATAATAGTGAAGAATAAAGCAAGGTTAGTTGCAAAAGGATACAGGCAGGAAGAAGGAATTAACTTTGATCAAACCTTTGCTCCAGTAGCAAGGCTGGAGGCAATCAGAATGTTCCTTGCCTATGCAGCCTACCAAGACTTCAAAGTATACCAGATGGATGTGAAGTCAGCATTTCTGAATGGTGATCTTAAAGAAGAAGTATATGTAGAGCAACCATCAGGTTTTATAGATCCTCTTAAACCTGATTATGTGTATAAGCTTAGGAAAGCTTTGTATGGGTTAAAACAAGCTCCAAGGGCTTGGTATGAAACCCTGTCTACCTTCCTCATTGAGAATAAATTCTCAAGAGGAAAGATAGACAAAACTCTATTCCTTAGGGAATCCAAAGGAAAGATCATCTTAGTCCAGATCTATGTTGATGACATAATCTTTGGATCTACTGAAAACAACATTTGTAAAAAGTTTGCCAAACTTATGCAAGGGAAGTTTGAGATGAGCAGTATGGGAGAACTTAAGTTCTTCTTGGGACTCCAAGTAAGATAGACTGATGATGGATTGTCCATATCCCAGTCTAAGTTCACCAAAGAATTAATTAAGAAGTATGGTATGGAGTCATCCTCCACCATGAGAACTCCTATGGGAACTAGTATGCCTATATGCAAAGATGAGACAGGTAAACCTGTTGATGAATCATTGTATAGAGGAATAGTTGGGTCTCTACTATATCTCACTGCTAGTAGACCTGACATTATGTATGCAACATGTGTTTGTGCTAGGTACCAAGCCTGCCCTAAAGAATCTCATTATACTGCAGTCAAAAGGATTCTGAGATATCTAAAGGGCACTCCTACTCTAGGTCTTTGGTACCCTAGGAATAGAGATTTTCTACTAACAGGCTATTCAGATGCAGATTTTGCAGGATGTAGAGAGGATAGAAAGAGTACTACATGTACTTGTCAATTCCTGGGAGGAAGACTAATATCTTGGAGTAGTAAGAAGCAGACCAGTGTGGCAATTTCCACAGCTGAGTCAGAGTATGTTGCTGCTGGAAGCTGCTGTGCACAGCTATTGTGGATGCAGCATCAGCTTAAGGATTATGGTATTCAGGTAAGTAGAACACCCCTTTTATGTGATTCAAAGAGTGCTATTTCTATTGCTAATAATCCAGTTTCTCATAGTAGAACTAAGCATATAGAAATCAAATACCATTTTCTTAGAGAACATGTAGAAAGAGGAGACATCTCATTGGAATTTGTAAAAACAGATTATCAAATAACAGATGTATTTACTAAGCCTTTAGATGAAACCAAATTCAATAAATTCAAAATTGAATTAGGTATGTTAACCATTGATTAATGTATTAACAAAATCATTAACAATGCAATTGAAGTGGTATATAAGTAAGTAAAGGTAATAACAACATAATCAAGTGTTAAAAAGGACACATTGAAGTTACAGAAATTGGCTAAGTAAGAATGTGTCGACACATTCAGTAGTAATGTGTCGACTCAGAGAAATTATGTCGACAAGTCAGAAATATTGTGTCGACACAGAGAATATGTGTCGACACTTGAGAGTTATATTGTCGACTTAACCAGAAATGTAATGTCGACTCAACCAGGAAAATGGTGTCGACACTTACAGAATATGTGTCGACACTTATCCTTAGAGTCGACACAGAATTTCTGTCTAAGGTGTCGACATAACCACAAATTGGTATCGACACATAGTAGGCTGAAGTAATGTCGAGACAATAGAAGTTTGTATCGACACATTCCGTCTGTGTCGACACATTTTGACTGTTTTTGGCGCCTTTTGAACTTCTTTCAACTGAGGCTATAAATAGGTCAAAAACTCATTCTGTCGACACGCTTCCAAGGTTTTCGAGACTAAAACCCTGTGTCGACAGTCTATCTTTCTCTCTTCTCTCAAGCTTTCTCGACGAACCGATGGCGCCAAAGATTGAAGACAACATTAATGAAGGGTATGAGTTGGTGCACCAGGCCTTTGCAGAGGCGCCGCCAGATGTTCAAGGAGTTATCACCCTCCTCTCTGAGTCAGGGTTAGAATTTCTCATCTCAGAACCAACAAAAATCTGGAAGAAGGAGGTGCACGAGTTCTTTATCTCTGCATCAGTCCACTCGACTGGCCTCAAGATTAGGTCCACAGTTCAAGGGACTAAGGTGAAGATTAATCAAAGAAGTTTAAGAAAGATCTTTCAATTGCAAGTAGTTGAGAATGAAGAGGAAGTACCTAGTTCTAAAACAAGGGAAGCCCTTCAATGGTGTGGACTGGACTCAGGCTTGAAGATTGGAGCTGCATTCAATAGGAAGGGTATGAATCAGCAAGGGAAGTTCTTATCTGAAATAGTTGGGAAAGTGATCCTCTGCAAGACAGGTGGACATGATAGGATTTCTGCCTATATGTTCAGCCTGATGACCAGGATTGTTTTTACAATTCCTACTGATTGGTCAGGAGTGATCTTTGACAAGATCAAAGAAGGAATCAAGAAGCCTAACATGGCCAGGATCATGAGCCTATACCTAACTGGAGTGATTCTTGAAGTGATGCAGCAAGTGCCAGGGACAAAGATTAATCATATGAGAAGAATGGATATGAGACTGTTCTCAAGGTGGGATAGGGTACTGTCCAAGGATGTGCCTGAAGAGAGCAGGCCAGACACCCCTGTGAAATCCCCTACTCAAAACCAAGAACCTGAACAACTACAGGACGACCCACTCAGGACATAGGTTGAAGATCAGCCAGACTCAACTGTTGTCCAGCAAGTGTCAACACCTGCACAAATGCAGGGGGAGCCAGTTTCCACTCCTGCTCAAAAAGTATCTACTCCTGATCAGGTACAAGTATAGGGGAAGCTAATGTATTTTACTATAAAAGACATTGCTCATATTCTTATTAATGCACAGGTTCAGGAAGAGCTAGTGTCCACTCCTCCTCTAGATACTACAAATACTGAAGTACAAGTGCAAGAGGAAGCACAGTTAAACTTATCTCAAGATTTAACTGCTGCAGAAGTTACAGCTCAACTGGAATTTACTCTGGAGGAGTTATTCCCTGATGATGATACTACTACTGATAAAGTAGGAGGTGGACAAGAAATTGAGAAGTCAATAGATATGGACATTGATCAGGAAGCTGAAGTTGAGACACAAGTTGAGGGGGAGCCATTGGCTGTTGAAGCTGAGCAACAGGTCACTGGGACAGATACAATTAATCCTCCTCAAGAGAGAATTCAATTAGATACTTCATCTGAAACTGAAACTGAAGATGCCAGGATGGCAAAGAAAAGAAAACTTGTTGTATTTAAGAGAAGAAGCAAGAATTATAAGCAGGCTTTACAAACCACACCTCTACAGGTATCTCCAGCTTTTGATTATAACAAATTTATGGTAGATCTACAGGTAAAATTGGATGAACAAAGGATGGCTCTGGAAAAGTATGTTGATGAAAATAGCAAGTCACTTCAGTTTGACTTAGCTCAGGATATAAAGTCCATCCAGTTTCAAGTCAACATGCATAAAAAGGAAATGACAGATTGCTTCCACAAGGGTGTCAATGCTGTGGTTTATCTAGCTAAACACCAGGAGGCTATTACTACAAAGGTGGATGACATTGCTTTGAAGCAAAGCTATGTTTTGGAAAACCAGCTAAGAATGAATGATAATTTAACTGAATCTCATATGAGATCATTGAGGAAGTAAAGAAGATTGGTCCAGGTCTGCCTGCAGATAGAGCCAAAGAAAGGGAAGAATTTGATAAGAATTTTCAAGCTGCCATTGCTTCTGTTAAGACTGCCATCTCAACCTCTCAAAAAGAAATATCTGAAAAGCTTAACAAGTTAAAACCATTTTTTAGAGAAGGTGTGAATTATTTGGATGGCCAAATCAGATTTCAAAAGGAAGATCTAAGAGATCATGTATCTAGAGAAGCCATAAAGGGGGAGAGGATGCTAATTCATGCCTGCTCAGAGCACTCCAAATGGGTGACCAATAGTATCCGAGCCACTTTGGGATATCCCCCATTGTGTGATGATGCTATGGTGGCTGAATCAGGAATACATTCAAATCTACTTGAAGGCAATCAACCTGAGGTTGCCCAAGTCATTTACCCCCCTCCAGATTTTGACATGATTGATCAGAAGGTTCAAGGAATGTATAGTCCTCCAAAGGAGGTTACTAATATTGTCATTGGGAAGGTTGATAAGCCTGAGGCTACTCTGAAAGAACAGCAAGAAGCTCTATTAGCAAAGAAAAGATTCAGAGAGTAGGCTGTACTTAAGCCAGATTATGAGCAGTGGAGTCTTACTTCAAGGAACATAATACTCACTGCATGGAAAGCTGTACAAGATAAAGTTCATGAGAGAGGGAAGTGGTACAATGAGACAGAATGGCAGAAATATGAGGCAAGACAGGAAGCAATAGTCCAATTTAGAAGGAAAGCTAAGCTGGGGAGGCTGCCATCTGATGCTAAGGAGCCAAGCAAGTACTTTCCAAAGCCTTTTCACTACTTTGAAAGGCAAAGGATCAAGGAAGAAGCTCAGAAGAAAGCTGATCTAAAAGGAAAGAAGATAGCTGAAGAATCAGAAGCTCCTGTGACAGCTACAATTCAATCTGGAAAAGGGATTATCATTAAAGAGCCTGATCAATCCTGATTATGTTTTTTTTTAATTCCTTCATAGTGTTTTGTAATGTTGTGATGTAATCATTAAATGAAAAACAATGTAATCAAACATTACCCAGTTATAAACAAAATGTTGTTTGGCATATTATAATGTGCATTCTGTGATGGATTATTTTGTTTATGTTTTGTTTATATTAAGTATTCCTGTCATATCATATATCATCATTTAGTACTGTTTATAAATGGTGTATATCATTGGCTAGAAGGGTTATGACTTCTCCAAATAGGGGGAGATTGTTGGGTACATTGGAAAATGTGTACCTGATTTGAAGAAGCCCAACCTAGCTCAATGATATACATCAAGGTGTATTTGATGTTGTTTTTTGAGTTGACATGTGCAGGTGAAGGATTGATAAAGTATGCAGCAAAATTCTAAGTCCAAGTGTCGACACAGAGGAAGCAGTGTCGACACATAGAAGAAAATAGTCGACACAACACTGGGAAAAAGTGTCGACACAGAAGAAGTAAGTCGACACAACACTGGGAAGCAGTGTCGACACATAGCAGTTGGTCTACAACTACACTGGGAAAAAGTGTCGACACAGAAGAAGTAAGTCGACACAACACTGGGAAGCAGTGTCGACACATAGCAGTTAGTCTACAACTACACTGGGAAAATGTGTCGACACAGAAGAAGTAAGTCAACACAACACTGGGAAAAAGTGTCGACACAGAAGAAAAGCGTCGACCTCAACATTGGGAAAATGTGTCGACACAGAAGAGTAAAGTCGATCTCAAGATTGTCGACACCAGCTGGATGTGTCAACACAAAAGAATATAGTCAATTTCAAGTTTGTCGACACCTGAAGGCTAAGTTGACACTTACTAAGTTATGATTCTACAACAACTGTGTCGACACACAGGACTTGTGTCGACACACTGAAGAGTCAAGACCAAGTTATTTTCAGAAGGAGCTGTGTCGACTCCAAGGCAACTTAGTCGACATCACTGAAGACTGTGTCGACACCAAAGTCAATTGTGTCGACACAAATAAACAGATGGTCTCGACACTTTCTAACAGACTGTCTCGACAACTTATGGTTCAAGACTAAGGCACAGGACTTGTTTGGAGACTTGACAGCTGAGGATTGCCACCAGTTAACTGAAGCTGTCAGACTTGTCAGAAAACGGTTAGAAACCGGATCAGCCGGTTACCATGAAAAAAGTCTATAAATAGACGGATTCAGAAGGAGAAAGCAACTGTTGGAAAACATTGTTGAGAATCAAAAAGTTGAGAAGGATTACGATCCAATTCATTTCAAGAAAGTGCTAGGCACTTAAGAAGATCTTCTCCGGGAGATCTAAGAAGACTATCTAAGGATAGATCAAAGAAGAGTTCTAATCAGAATTCAGAAGAATCATTCAAAGTGCTGGATAGAGAGAGATCAAGCCAGAATTTGAAGAAGAAGAAAGAAACCACCAGTGGATTCTCAAGAAGCTGTTTGAAAATCAACTCAGCTAAGTTCTTATTCAAGAAGCTTTGAAGAAAGCTCAGATACAGTTGATTTCATCAGCTGATCAAGAATTGTCTTGGCCTTTTCTCTCTCAATTTTAGGCAAGACAGTTAGATAATATTTTCCATATTTCTGTAGGATCTGTTTACACAGATCTGAGTTGTAAGCCTATGTTATAAAGGCTGAGTGTAGGAGTGTTGAACTCTGAGTGGTAGGGCTGTTTACCTGAGTGTAGGAGAAGGATCTTCTCTGAGGTGTAGGCCTTGGGGCAAGGCTGAAGTAG
Source organism: Platanthera zijinensis (assembly GCA_039513925.1). Lineage (NCBI taxonomy): Eukaryota > Viridiplantae > Streptophyta > Magnoliopsida > Asparagales > Orchidaceae > Platanthera > Platanthera zijinensis. Next base: position 121,240,621 of record CM077083.1, on the reverse strand, counting down.
GGCCGTTGTGCCTGAGTTGTAGGATCTATTGATCTGAGATTAGTGGAAGTTTGGCCAAATCTAGCATACTGCTAGATAGGTGAAGGGGGAAAGTGGATGTACCCAGACCTTGGGGAACCACTATAAAATATTGTGCAATCTGTGATGTTTTATTTTCTGTGATTGCTGTGATTCTTTTGTCAGTCATTGAATTGAATTCTGCCTAGAAGTTTTTATAAATAAGCAGAACCTATTCACCCCCCCTCTAGGTGTCTAGGCTGTCTTGAAAGTTAAACTATCACATATGTGCCAGTGGGTTCGTGTCAGGTTGTTGACGCCCACTGGTAGTTTTTACCTTTGTACTAGATATATTACTTCTGCTGCTACCTTTTTCTGGAGATAGTCTACTTGCTCTAGGGAGGTTTTATGTTAGGTTGCTAGTTATTTTTAAACTACAACTATTATTATAAAAAAAGGCTCATGATCAGCATGTTTTATAAAACTAAATCACTATTTTCCAATCACGTACAAGACCGTTTTCTTATACATTATATAAATTAAATATAGGGTCTTGCATAGCATAAGTGATTCTCTTGGGACCCTTAAGCGCTCCTTAGGATGATAAACCTAAATAAAGTATTTTTCCGCAGCGTATATGTAGTTTTAAACTGTGGACTAGATGATCCACCGAGCCGAGGGATACAGCCTCTAAAATATAACTGATTTTCTAATCATTAAACTCATGAATTTCTTCTATTAAGTAGATGGTTTTGCCTGAGCGTCAGCAGTTATCCCCTGCTCGACGTGACAACATGACGCGTGTTTTCTCATACTCTGATAATTTCTAAATTCGGAGAAAATGCGGGTTGTGACAAGTAGACCCAATAAAAGTGAGCCGATCCCCTACCCAAGGTCTTAGAAGGTAGGAGGTGACCCGTTTTTTGCTTATTGAGCATACGAACTCCGATTTGAGTTCTGTCAGTTCCTATAGACTCGCATAGTCAATATGAGTGCAATGGAATTTGTTTAGTTTCAATCCAAGGTCATATGGAGAATATGACCGTATCATTGTGCGTCATGACTATGTAGATTTTGTGTATTGAGTATACAAACTCTGATTTGAGTTCTATCAATTTCATAAACTTATTGCTCATATAGTCAATATGAGTGCAACTGAACTTGTTTCGTTTCAATCCGAGGTCATATGTGGTATATGAGCATTTTTAGTATTATAATATGTTACGATGCACAGTTTTAGGATATGGAGTAAATAAATCCGGATTTGACCCCAGTCAGTTGCATTGGACTCTTATGGTCAATTCTAGACCAACGAAGTTCGCTGTGGTCGATTTCGATGTCGATTGGTCAACTTTAGTCAAATCAAGCTTTATGATGCACCAAAATGCGCACACACCAATATTACTTTAATACCCCAACATTGACCCGTCACCCGATGACTTTGACCTACTTTGACCATGACCCACATGAGGGACTCACCCTAGGGTTGACTTTGACCAAACTCTCTAAAAATCACATTTTTTTTAAATTCAAGAGAACTCTACCACCCCATCACACCACACCACATGGGCCCCACCCCCCAAGCCTATAAGGCTCTAAATACTAAAAGCAAGGTACATGAGCTATGGGCTTTGAAAGTATTTAGCGTCTACCTAAATCACCTAGAGGTGGGGGGGGGGGGTGAATATGTGATGTTTGTGTCTTTTCGCGGAATAAAAATTACTTTAAAAATCAAGCACACAAACACAAAGATTTATAGTGGTTTCTCGAGTTTGGTACGTCCACTTTCCCGTCTCGCCTATCTACCACGAAGGGCTAGATTCAGCTACTTCACCAATCTCAGATTTCCACAATCTTACACCTCGGAGCCGCAACTCCTACAACTCAGAGACAACGCTCCTACCACTCGATTCACAACCGGATCTAAAAACTCGATCCACAACCGGATCTAAAAACTCGATACACAAACGGATCTTCAAACTTGATTCACCAACGGATCTATAAACTCGGAGAAAATCTCCTGTAAAATAAAGCGAATGTTTTACAAAACTATTATAATCACAAAGACAAGAATTAAGATCTTCAATCCGTCATTCTTCTAGAGTGGTAGTTCTTGAAATTGCTTGGAGAACATGGAATATGTAGACTTGAAAGATCTTGAATCTCTACTTGAATCTTCAAACGACTTGATCTGGTGGAGTATAGATCTGTAGTGAGAGAGAAATCTAGTCGTGTATGTTGAAGAAGATGAATCGCACTATACGTCAGAGGCCGATCGGAGAAATCGCGAAATTACAGCGCGTCGACGGATGGACGGGCAGAAATCCGATTTTTGAAATTTTTCTAGGTTAGAAATGAGATCAATAGAGCGATTAGATTGAAAGGAAATATCCCCTAGGTATTTATAGAGATATCCCTTCCAACGGTTATAAGAAAATTTCCAAAAACGAAACCTTGAATGTACTGTGCATGACCGACCGAAAACCCAAACCAGCGCTTTGTAAATTTCGGAAAAATGACTTAGGTCAAATTCATCGAGTATCGCCGAGTATCATTAGTATACAAAACAGGAGAGCCCTAGAGAAGTCATCCTCGTCTAGGTTGTCGGCTTCTTCACAAGTAGGAAGCCGCAAGTACCTGGAGAGGAGTGTCGCCTTCACTTTGACCTTGGTATTTTGAATTTTGCCATGACTGTATCTTCTTGACGTAGCTTTGTGTTTTGGAAGAATTCTAGGACTTCCTTGTCCAACACCTTGCAGGGGTGTTAAAGGACGAAGGAAAGTCCAACGGTCTCCAGCATGAGGATAATGTTGCGGAATTCATCGGAGGTTGAGGCAAACCCTGTTCGAACCAACTCTCCACCTCCTAGCAATCCACTTGTGCTTCGAGGAGCCATGAAGAATAAAGAAAACTGTACTCTTTATTACTGTGTTGTTGTAGCTTGGCGGAATTGGCGAGGCCATGGTGTCGGGATTTCACACTAACGGAAGAACAATCGCGGGACACTTCAGATCACACTGGATTCTTCTACTGACCTAGCGACGACGATCGAAAGCAGAAAAACGCAAGAGGAAAAAGATGAGCAGTGTCACGGGAGTCGAACCGTCGGGTTGAGGTTTGCGATATCACGGCAAATCGGCGGGTATAGTACGTTAAGCCCTTGTTCCTGTATTTTATGTATAAATATATAATATTTGATTTTTAAAATTGACCTAGAAGGCGCGTACCTTGAATTTGCCGCTCTTCGGATCCAATAAAGAAATGTAAAAATTTGCCCTAAGTGAGATTCAACGAATTTCACTGGTGGTTGAGTCCGATTCATCGAGTATCGCTAGAATATCCGACGAATCGGCGAGTTGAGCTCCGATACTCAACGAATTTGCCTTGGGACAATTTTTTGACTTTGTGAGATAATTCTCGAGTGAGTTTCTGCTTGATCGACCTTCTTCATGAGTCTATCTTCAACATGCCTAGTTCCGTTTTGAAGAACAATAACTTCGCCTCGTCCAGCGGTTTCCAAAAGATATCCTCAATCTGCTTATCCGTCGGAACATAGTTGAGGGTTATATCCTTGTTCTCCACATGCTCCCAGATGAAGTGATATCACACCTCAATGTGTTTTGTCCGGCTGTGATATCGCACCTCGATGAGTCGCAATACATTGGAATTTCTTTGAACTTCAAGTTGTAATCTTCAAGTTGATTCCGGATCCATAGAAGCTGTGCACAACAAATACCCGTAGAGATATACTCTGACTCGGCCGTAGAAGTTGCCACACAATTCTACTTCTTACTGCTCCATGAAATAAGCCGTCTTCCGAGAAATTGACATGTCCAGAAGTGCTTTTCCTGTCATCCCTGCTTCCTACAAAATCGGCATCTGAAAAAGCAATTAGCTCGACATCATTATTTCTTGGGTACCATAAGTCAAGATTGGGTGTACCCTTAAGCTATCTTAAAATTCGCTTTGCAACGATGTAGTGAGATTCCTTTGAGTTCACCTGAAATCTAGCGCTGACACATGTTGAAAACTTTATATCTGATCTACTGGCAGTGAGGTAGAGCAAGTATCCAATTATGCTTCTGTACTTGGTTTCATCAAAAGGTTTCCCTTTCTCATCCTTGTCCAGAGATACAGTTGAACCCATTGGAGTCCTCATAGAGGTTGCATTTTCCTTTTCGAATTTCATAAGAATCTCCTAGGTCAACTTCGTCTGAGAGATGAAAATTCCATCTTCAGATTGTTTCACCTGAAGTCCTAAGAAATACTTCAGCTCTCCCATACTGCTCATTTCAAACTTTCCTTGCATAAGTTTGGAAAACTTCTTGCAAAAGTTGTCTTCTGTAGAGCCAAATATGATGTCGTCGACATAGATCTGCACTAGCAGAATCTTTCCTTTTACTTCCCTAAGAAATAATATCTTTTCTATCTTCCATCTTGTGAACTTATTCTCAAGGAGGAAGTTAGACAATGTCTCATATCAAGCTCGGAGAGTTTTCTTTAAACCGTATAGAGCCTTATTTAAAAAATAAACATGATCGGGGAAATTGGAATTAACAAAACCTGGGGGTTACGCCACGTATACTTCCTCCTTCAGATACCCGTTTAGGAAAGCTGACTTCACGTCCATTTTGTAGACGGTGAAGTCTTTGAGGGCAGCATACGCAAGAAACAACCTGATCGCCTCGAGCCTAGCCACTAGAGCAAAAGTCTGGTCGAAGTCGATCCCTTCTTCTTCTCTGTATCCATGAGCAACAAGCCTGACTTTATTCTTGATAATGACTACATTCTCGTCCAGCTTGTTTCTTAAGATCCACTTGGTGCCGATCACGTTCTGTCCCTTGGGTCTGAGCATCAACTCCTACACTTTGCAACATTCAAACTGGTTGAGCTCATCTTTCATTGCCATGATCTAAGAGGCATCTTTGTTTGCTTCTTCGAACTTCTTCGGCTCAACCTATGAAAAAAAACTAAGATGCATAACCTCATTAGTTGTACCTCTTCTGGTTCAAACACCGTCGCCTGGCTCTTCAATTATTTGATCAACTAGGTGATCTCTTAGGTCGCTGAACCCTAGATTTCTTGTTCTCCCACCAGCAGGCTCTGCAATATTTGGTGCATCCTATAGAGGTTGAAGCAATTTTTCCTCTAGCGGTTCTACATCCACCAAGCCTGGATCGACGATCTTGACCGAGCTTCAAGCTTCTTATTTGACAGCTTCATCCAAGCTTAGTTTATTGAATCTGGTACCTGCATCTGCACCAATAAAACTATACGAGCTGCTTTGCAGCATGTTTGTCTCATCAAATACAACATTATTAGACTCTTCTACCACCAGGGTTTTCTTGTTAAAAATCATATATGCCTTACTATGGCTACTATAACCTACGAAAATACCTTCAAAATAGTTTTCACTAAACTTTGTGCGATAATACTTTCCATTATTAAGTACGGAGCATTTACTTCCAAAGATTCTAAAATAAGACAATCAGTTCTCTGCCCTTCAATAGATATAAGTGGGTCTTACGATAGCTTTTGTGAAGTGCTCTGTTTTGCACGTGACATGCTGTGTTGACTGCTTCAGCCCAGAAGTACTCCGAAAGTGAAGCGTCATTCAACATAGTTGTACATGCCTCAGTTAGGGTTATATTCCTTCTCTCAACAACTCCATTTTGTTGTGGAGTGTGCGAGGAGAAAAAATCATGAAAGATACCTTGGTTTTCATAGAATTTTGTCATGACACCAGACTCAAACTCTATTCCGTGGTCACTTCTGATTTTGACCACTGAGCGGTTCAATTTGTTTTGAATTTGCCGGACGAAATTAGTTAAAGAGTCAAAGGTGTCTGACTTGTGTTTCAGAAAGAACACCCAAGTAAAACGCGAGTAGTCATCAATAATTACTAACGTGTAGACCTTAACTCCTAAACTTTGAATAGACATATGACCGAATAAGTCAATATGAAGTAGGTATAAACTTGTTGAAGAGTCCTTTTCAGCAATACCTTTGAAGATAGCCCTTGTCTGCTTACCCATTTGACATGAGTGACACACTCTCTTTAAGGAACTTAATGTTTGGGGCATCGCGCACTAAGTTGTGAGAAAATAACATATTTATTGTTTCAAAATTGATATGTGCTAATCTCTTGTGTCATTGGTCACAAAGAGACGCACCACTTTTAGCTAAAAAGCACACTAGGGTAGAATTGTCTAAACATAGGAATAAACAAAATATATTCCTACTTCGAGTGTCTGTTAAGATCATCTCCAAATTTGCAGACGAATTTATCAGACATTTATCCTTGCAAAACTCAACGATATAGCTTTTATCACATAGTTGACTCATGTTTATCAGATTATGCTGTAATCCTTCAACATAAGCCACGTCTGTGAAAGAGACTCTATCGTTGGAAATCATATCGCAGCCTTTTGTAGTTCCCCTATCTGACCCTCCAAAAATGACTTTTGGTCCGTCTTTGACTGGGCTATAATCAAGCAATTGGCTTCTTGTCCCGGTCATAAGTCGAGAACATCCACTGTCCAAATACCAGATAGGAGTATTGTTGTCCTTTGGACATACCTGCAAACATACACACTTTACCTTAGGAACCCAAACGGATTTGGTTCCTTGGTTCCTGGTAAGCTTAACACCACTGGGAACACTAACTCTGCGAGTTGTCGGTCTCGCATGGTTAACTCGTGGAGTTACAAAATTAGCAGGGTTATACCAGTAATCTACGCCAAAATGACCAATTTTGCCGCAACACCAATAGTCAAACCTGTTGTACCTTCTCTTGTACTCCTGCTTTACCTTTTGAATGTGAGGTCTAGCAGGGGCAATGCACTTGGAGGTGGAGGCCACCTGAATAAAGCATACATAGGGATTCTCCATCTCTTTTGCCTTAGGTACAAAAGTTTTGGCTTTTGGTGCCCTCTTATGGTTATGTCCATGATCATAAGGACCATAACTTTTGAGTTCAATCTCTTCGTAAGGTATTTTGAAAACACTAGCACCATAGTCTCGGGGATGGGTCCATCCCTGATATCGGTTCTTGGGCTCTACATAAGTAGGCATAGCGAGATGACCATAGGATGACTCAAAGGTCAAACTTGTTCGTAGGGAAGATTACCTTCCTAAACGAGTGTTGACCTAGAGGTGCCTTCCCCTTTTCTTTGGTACTTGCTTTCTTGGAAGCCTTACCTTTTCCAACTATGTGGCCAAGACCACTACCCTTCTTCGGAGCTGAGAACTCATCAATGAGAGAGAGAACAGTCTTCGGCTTGGAGTAACTTTCAATAAGTTTTCTCTCCAACAAAAGCTTTTTTTCCAACTCATCAAGATACTTCTCGTTTAGACTTAATATTTCAGCCGAGCTTTTCAATTCCTCTTGCAAGGAGTGAACTTCACTTCTGAGAGGGGTCAATTCTGCAATTTCCCCCCTCAGGATTCATTCCACTACCTTGAGAGAGACAATCTCTTTTGCTTGCTTTTTGACTACCTTTCGGCATTTGTCAGACGCTTTCAAAAGGTTCTCGTGCTGAACCATTAACTTAGACTCGCCCTCTTCAGAAGAATAGTCTTCATGACCATTAGAGGACGTTTCCGATTCTGAGAGTATCATGTGCGAGTTTACCTTCCCTTGATACTCTGAGTCACCAACTTCCTCGTCTGATTGATCCATAAGCCCGATGTAGGCTTCCTCATTCTCTGAGCTCGACTCACTTGATTCACTGTCGCTGAGAGTCTTGGACTTCTTGACGACGAAGCTCTTTTCTTCTTTTCTTTTGCCCTTGAAGGATATTTTCTCCTCTTTCTTGGAGCCCTCCTTTTTCTTATGGGCATTCAACAATCATGTGACCTGTCTTGTTGCAATAATAGCACACAACGTCAGAGAAAGAATGTTTGTTCTGTCAAGATTTGTATCTGTGCTCTCGGTTGTAGCTTTTTATGGAACGGTCACCATCACGATGAGATTTCCTGAAGTCAGATGAGGATGACCGATTCTTCATCTGTCTCTTCTTGCTGAGCAGTTTCTTGAACTGCTTAGATATTTGGGAGAACTCTCCATCCGATAGCTCAGAGCCAGATGTGTTAGGCTTGGATTCTTCTGGGGTGTCAGGAGCACGAATCCTTACTGGTGAAACAACTTTCGAATTCTTGGACCTTCAGCTTTAGGGCCACCGATTTCTCTTTGCTGGAAGTCCGTCTGCTTTGCTCTTCCTTCTTTCTGGTGTTCATTTGGAGTTCATATGAGAACAATTTCCCAAAGAGGTTCTGGGGGTCAATTTCAGGCAGTTTTCCAAATTCTCTAATGGCTACGATTTTGGTGTCCCAATCCTTAGTCAAGGATCTCAGAAAATTGTCGTTGAGCTCGCCATTAGTGAAATTACGACCATAGTTCCTGAGGCCGTTTACAATCTTAAAGAACTTTTCAAAGCTGTCAGCAATACTATCACTTGATCTTTTCTTGAATGCTTCGTATTCCTGATTCAGCAACGATCTGCGGTCATCTCTGACTTCTTCTGTCTCTTACATCAACACAACTACGCAGTCCCACATTTCTTTGGCAGATTTACAGTGGAATAAATTCTGAAGCATTGAGTCATCCACTGCACTTGCGATGATGTTCTTTGCCTTCTTATCGAGAGAGACTAAGGCAATTTCATCCTTTAGTCAAGTCCATCATCTTCTTGGGGATCATGACTTTAGGATTCAGAGCTGATGGTTGAGTCGGGATGCGAGGTCCTTCTTCCACAATCTGGAATATTCTGGGATCAGCAGATTCCATGAAGAACCATACTCGTTCTTTCCACATGGGAAAGTTTTCTTTTGTGCATACAAGAATCTTCATAGAAGACATGTATTTACTTCTGTCCATGGTTACTAGAAGAAATTTCTTGATGCTAGAACAGGGATCTTGTTAAGGTGTTAACCTTATATCGAACAAAACGTCTCTCTTATACCAATTGAAAGTATCTAGCATCTACCTAAATCACCTAGAGGGGGGTGAATAGATGATGTTTATGTCTTTTTGTGGAATAAAAATTACTTTAAAAATCAAGCACATAAACACAGAGATTTATAGTGGTTCCCCGAGTTGGGTACGTACACTTTCCCGTTTCGCCTATCTACCACGAAGGGCTAGATTCGACTACTTCACCAATCTTAGATTTCCACAATCTTACATCTCGGAGCCGCAAATCCTATAACTCGGAGACGACGCTCCTACCACTCGATCCACAATCGGATCTACAAACTCGATCCACAAACGGATCTACAAACTTGATCCACCAACGGATCTACAAACTCTGGGGAAATTCTCCTACAAAATTAAATGAATGTTATACAACACTATTACAATCACAAAGACAAGAATTAAGATCTTCAATCCGTCATTCTTCTAGAATGGTAGTTCTTGAAATTGCTTGGAGAACACGGAATATTTAGACTTGAAAGATCTTGAATCTTGACTTGAATCTTCAAATGATTTGATCTGGAGGAGTATAGATCTGTAGAGAGAGAGCAATCTAGTCGTGTATGTCGAAGAAGATGAATTGCATTGTATGTCAGACGCTGATCAGAGAAATCATGAAATTACTGTGCATCGGCGGACGGCCAGCCGGAAATTCGATTTTGGAAAATTTTCTAGGCTAGAAATGAGATCAACAGAGCGATTAGATTGAAAGGAAATATCCCCTAGGTATTTATAGAGATATCCATTCCAACGGTTATAAGAAAATTTCCAAAAACGAAACCTTGAATGTACTGTGCATGACTAACCCGAACCAACACTTTGAAAATTTCGGAAAAATTACTTAAGTAAATTCGTTGAGTATCGACGAGTATCATAAGTATACTCGCTGAATGGTCTATGATATACGGCAAATAAGACTTGGACAAATCATCTCAGGCCGGCAATACACTCAACGTCAAAGCGGAGAATCATACTCAACGAATTCATCGAGTATCAGCTGGTATAGTCGACGAATTCGTCGAGTATAGGCTGAATGACTCAATGCTCTCGAAGCCATGACAGACAATATTCGACGAATGAGACTTAGAAAAATCCAGAGAAGTAACGTCGAATGAACTCGATGAATTTGACGTGTATCGTCTAGTATATTCAACGAATTCGGCGAGTATCGTTAGATACATTCGACGAATTTGACGAGTATACACGATGATACTCGACGAATTTTACTTGGCGGATTTTCCAATTCTCAGAGAATTTTCCCTAAGTACAAGCAGCGAATTCGGCGAGTGTTGGAAGGTATATACGATGAATTCGACGAATATAAATGAGCATACTCGACGAATTCGACGTGTATTCCTAGCCATACTCGACGAATTTTACTTAGGCAAATTCTTGTCCTTCTGAATCCAAGCCTTGTTTTTTCCTTGATCCATCTCCTGTACTTTGGATAGAAGTACATCCCAATAGAGAGATTACATGCGAGTCAACACATTGGCCTACACAATGAGGGATTACATTATATAGTCCTGTGTTTACTGACCCGCTGTAACCTGACATTGGTGTGTACTTAGTAATAAAAACTTGCAAGTACATAACTTAAAACCCAACAGGCTTTTTGGTCCAAACCCAAGGAGGCACCCCTGTAACGCCCCTGATTTTTCGATGTTAATTTTAAATTTATATAGTGACGTAATTATGATGTTAGAGCGTTACGTTGACGCGTAGTTAACGGACGCCGTTCTTGAAGCGTGATTTTTGCTCATCAGAATCCGAGGTTTTGACTCGGTGATTTTTGGTAGGTTGATGTTGGTTGTAACTTCAGGGAATTTTAACCCGACTTTGGGTTGTCGAATCTTAATTTCGAATTCGCCATTGGTTTTGTAGCATTGTTATTTAGCCTCGGTGCGAATTTTGTTGAAATCCGAGTTGATTCGAGTTTTTGGTCATTTGGACGTTTTATTATTAATAATAATATTATATTATTATTATATTATATATATAAATACTTATAATTGGAACCCTATTCACTATCTTCTTCCCCAAGCCATCAGACCGAAAGCGTGGAAGAAAGAAGGCGACGAGTTTTGCAAGACCTTTGGCCGCCGCCTGCCGGAGTTCCGGTGCTCGGAATCGTCGTTGGAGGGTAGATCCGGAAAGCTCTCGCCGAGATCTACGCGTTGGTGGCAGGTAATTTTATTTTCTTGGACTTTTGGCGTTAGGGTTTTTACCTTGACTCTCGTTTGCCCTGTAAAGGTTCATGAATCGTTGTCTAAGAGTTCTTGCGGCCGATCCTTGGAGCGGAGCGATTGTGAGGCCGGATTTCTGAAGATCTTGAGGCAAGTGGTGGTTTGCACCATTGATTAGCCTCTTATAAATTCCTTATGCTTTCTTCTCTGAATTTTTTGTCTACTCTTGGCTGTATCTGACATAGCATAGTAGTAAATTGTTATTTTTATCCTTTCTTCTTGCCTAATACTGTAAAGTTCTTTTACCTTTGTTTGGGCTCCTGCCTTGTCTACCCCCTCCCTTTCTCTTATTTCCTGAAACTTATTCATGGTCTAAGTTTAGCTATTGTCAAAAACATTATGAGTCTATTAACCTCTGTTTGTGTAAGAGAGTTTCTGTCAGGTTTCTGCCTTAGGAGTTGAGTGAACTCAGTTATACGTCGAGTGCGTCGAGTGAACTCAGTGGGGAGTCGAGTGTTTTGTCCTTGACGTCGAGTGTAGGGGTGCAAACGAGTCGAGCTCGAGTCGAGCTTGGAAAAATTTCCAAGCTCAAGCTCGAGCTCGTCGAGCTCATTTTGTACTGGCTCGAGCTCGAGCTCAATACCTGCTTATCGAACCCGAGCTCGAGCTTCGAGTTTGCGAGCTCGAGTCGAGCTCGAGCTGCTCACGAGCTTTTTAGCTCATAAGCCGGCTCGCGAGCTCATGAACAATAATATTCGAGCTCAAGCTCGAATCGTAATCGAGCTCGAGCTCGACTCATAATCGAGATTGAGCTCGACGAGCTCGTCAAGCTCGAGCTCGAGCTCCACAGGATCGAGCTCGAGTCGAGCTTTTTTCGAGCAGGCTCATCGAGCTTTCGAGCCGGCTCAAATCAACTTGCACCCCTAGTCGAGTGCGTCGAGTGTTTCACCCTTGGCGTCGAGTGTGTCGAGTGTTTAGCCCTTGGCGTCGAGTGCGTCGAGTGTTTAGCCCTTGGAGTCAAGTGCGTCTAGTGTTCAGCCCTTGGCGTCGAGTGCGTTGACTGAATCTATCTTGGCATCGAGTGAGGCAGAGAGGCGTCGAGTGGCTGTAGACTTGGCTTCTACTGATTTCAGAGCTTTTGTCTTGGCGTCGAGTGAAGAAGAGAGGTGTCGAGTGACTGTAGTCTTGGCGTTGAGTGATTTCAGAGCTTGCGTCGAGTAATTTTAATGTATCCGTCGAGTGACTTTGAGATCGTCAAGTCATATTCGTCGAGTATACCTTAGTAACTTTTGGTTTTCTTCCCTTTGCATCGTCATGAAAATCCTATGCTAAGTCTTGGGTTTCTTTTCGTTTATTTATATAATGCATGATTATTTGTGCCCTTGGTTGGCAGTGGATAAAGGACCACCAGCTCAGTGCCGGTTTGTGAATCATTACACCTGGTGAGTTTTCTTCTCTTCTTATAAGCTGTTGGGTTGTGTTGAACAATGTGGCCACCACTACAGTGCTTTTTTGAGATGTTTGGTCTGAAGGTTGATGTTGGAGAATGTGGCCCCCCAACTTAGTACCGTTTTTTTTACCGGTGTTAATGATTCACGTGTTTTGAGCTGATCAGTCTCTTTTGTTTAAGTATATATATACACATATGTTCTTATGCATGCATTTGTAGATGTTAATGAAGTATGACTTCATATTGCACTTGGTGCAACTTCTCATGCTTGAAATTCTGTAATTTTTTTTCATTTGTTTATTACTTTATGATTTATATGCTGTGTTTTGGCAGCTATTCTGTTTTGGGCTGGTAACCCTTTAACTTCTCTTATTATTTACCTTTGATTTTCTTTTTCACTTGTTTTTTCTTGCTAAGGTGTTCTTTCTTTTGAATGCCTTAGGCTCGGAGCTGTAGCAGGTTGGGTGGCTAGAGTTGGTGGACTCAGGTTTTCAGCAGTAGTTGCAGTGGATCTTACCTCTCCTTCATGAGGTAGTTTTTGTTGTACTGTTTTTAGTTCATACATTCATGATGTTTGGTGGGTTCATGTCAGGTTGTTGACGTCAACTAGAGATTTTGTAGAATGTTAAGTTACTTGCTAGCTACTAAGTCACTTTCTAGATGATTTGTTGGTTTTACTTGCCCTATGGGAAGGATTTATGGTATGTTTGCATGTTAGTTATTTTCAAGCTATAAAAGTATCATTATGCTTATCTCATACTCATGACATCTTTTAAACCAAATGTCATTACATTTTAACGAACGTAAAAGCACTTTTCCTACTTATATTAAATCTAGAAGTATGCATATCATGAGTTATCCTCTTGGAGGTCTCTGCTCATGTAGGATAATAATCGAGTTAAGTAAAGTATTTTCCGCAGTGTATATTTATATTTTCATCCATGGACTAGCTGATCTATCGAGCCGAGGGATACGAACGTCAAACTTAACTAAAATATGTTTTCTTCAAGATAACTTGAGAATTTCATAATAAGTGTGAGGAGTAGGTCCTTGCCTGAGCGTTTGCAATTATCTCCTGCACGGTGTGACATCACAACACATGTTTTCTCTACTATGATATAATGTTTTATGATGAGAAAATGCGGGTCGTGAAAACCCCTCCTCTTATCTCTTTTTCCCAAAGCCTAGCCCCCCTCTTTGATGTATGCCACATGGCTCTACCAACTTACTTGATTCAGACCATCTGTCCTGGCCAGGTGGAGGAGGAGAACCCACCTCTTGGGCTATTAGTCCCACATCGCCGGTGGGAGGGGTAGGGGGATCCTCCCCAACTATAAATTCCCCTTGCTCCTCCAAAGCCAGACAAACCTTCCCGATCTCAGTCGAGCACAACCCCACCCTCGCCGGAGCCACCCCCTTGCCGGAAAACCCTAACCCGAGCCTCACCACCCTCGCCACTCTCTCATGGCCGACCTCCCCGAGAGCTCCCAGAGGCCCCAACAACAGGTGAATTCCCCCTCCTCTTCTTCCCCACCTTTCCGACGTCCTGGGATTCCCACCGCCGGAGCACTGTCGCAGCCCTACCAAGGCTATTTTGGCCTCGGGTGGAGGGCTACGCAGGAAGTAGAGGTGCACATAAAGCTCGGCGGGCCCGGGCTTGGCCCGGGCCTGCAGGGCCCGGGCTTTTCCGAACCGGGCCCGGGCCTGCAGGGCCCGGGCTTTTCCGAATCGGGCCCGGGCCGGGCCTAAGAAGTAACCGGGCCAGGCCGGGCCAGGCAATGCCCCCGGGGGGGCCTGGTAAGGCCCCCCAGACCGGCCCGGGCCGGGCCCGGGCTTAGCCCGGGCCCGGTTATTATTTTTTATTTTTTTTTAATTTTATATAATAATTAATTTTATATAAAAATTAAAAAAGAAATTATACAATTACAAATTACCATAAAAAATAAAAAAAAACACAACAACTGAACAACCTAATATTGAAAAAAAAAATTATTAATAATTAATGTAATGAAATTATACAAATTTAGGAATGTGTAAAATTTACACTGTAAATATACAAAAATTAGGAAATTCTAAATTTTAAAAAATTACAAATGTCAAATGACAAATATTCTAAATTATTAAAAATTAGAAAATTACAAATCAAAAAAATACAAAAAGTTGCCTAGTGGCCCTAGTTTAAATTGATCGCGTCCATCTCGTCTTCCATGTCCGACGAGCTATCCTCGATCGCTGAAATATGCTACTTTCTCTTCATCGCGTCCAGGTGGTCCTTGTAGCATATGCAGATCTCGAACGATTCTTCGCTTAGCCGACTTCTCTGCTCATTTAAAACCCTGCCACTAAGAGAAAAAACAGACTCTGAAGCTACTGTGCTAGCTTGGATCGTTAGTAAATCTCGGGCCATATAGGACATAATAGGATATGTATTTACTTTACATTTCCACCATTTTAAAATATCGAAATTTTCTAATTCGTCCGTGAACATAAAATCGCGAAATTGTTTTTTTGTGTACAACCCTAATTCATTTAAACTACTAGATGTTGTGCGCGCTTTTTTCCTAGAGGCTAACTCTAACATTTTATTTTTAAAACTACTAGATGTTTTGGGTTGCGACACATCTTCTCGGAGCCGCGACCCATATAAATTATCGTAATAATTATAACATTGAGTAAAAATAGTGTTAAAATTTAAATGACTCAGATTATCTAAATCTGAATCATTTAGATCTACGCCTATATTGTTATTTATTTCTTCAATAAAATTTTCTACGCCGTCTATGCCGAAAAGAGGATTCAAAGCGGCGGCGCATGAAAACATAACTGGGATTTCTCTATAATATTTTAAAAATTTTATTTCCATTATTTTTATTAATTCGATCCATCCGGCGTGTTGTTTAAAATAATTTAATTTTTGTGAAATATTAACAATATTTTCAATAACTAGCGGGCTAGTAGGATAATATACGCCCGATAAACTATTTGTCGTAGTATAAAAAACTTCTAACAAATCCATGTAATTTTCTAAAATTGCCCAATCGGACTCGATTAATTCATGTTGACCTAACAAAGTATAAAATTCCATTAATAGTGTTTTTTGGCGAATCGCTCGTTTTAACATTATATATGTAGAGTTTCATCTAATTGACATGTCAAATAGTGGTTTCAAAAATTTGTGACCTTGACCGATTACGAATTTTTTAAAATCTTGACGTCGTTGTTTAGAACTATAAATAAATTGTAACATTAAACGTATTTTATTAATGTATGGTTCCATATAGGACAAACTATCCTGTACTACTAAATTTAAAACGTGACACGCCCAACGAGTATGAAAAAAGGCGCCGTTTAACATAGGTTTCAAATCACGTTTTAACCACTCAATTGAGGTGGTATTATTTGTGGCGTTATCGAAAGAAATTCTCATAATTTTTTCTTTTATTTTAAATTCGCGCACACATTTTGAAATTATTTGATAAATCACCTCACCGGTGTGCGGGACTTCGAAACTTTCAAAACAAATTATTCATTTATTTAGATCCCAGGAAACGGGATCGACCCAGTGACACGTTATAGACATATATGATAATCCTAATTTTATACTACTTGTCCAAACGTCGCTCGTTAAACTCACTCGACCCTCAAATTTTTCAAAAAAATTTATTAAAGTTTGTTTTGCCTCTAAGTAAAATTTAAGCGCGTCGCGTCTAATAGAAGATCGACTTACTTGGTGATATTTGGGTTGTAGCCCTTGGTGAATGTACTCGGTCTCTTCTTCGTTGTCGTAGTGGCTGAACGACAACCCGCGTCTGATGATGTTCTTCACCTGCAGCTCTCGCTGCCGTCCTTGATCGTACGTCCAGATTTGTCCGGATGTCGATAATTGCGCCTGGGTCGACTCGGGAGGAGCTTGTTTGGCTGCGCAAGACTTAACGTGTCTTGCGAGTGTCGAGTTGCCAGCGGTCGAAAGTAATTTCGAGCACTGTTTGCACCTCGCCTTTTGCTCCGCGCCGACTTGTACTAAGTCGAAATATTCCCAAACTGCCGCCGTACGCTTGTGCTCCACCACTTCGTGAGCGACGGATGAGGAAGACGACGCCTGCGTTGACGACATGTTCGCGAGAAAATAGAAATAGAGATGAGAGAGAGAGAGTGGGAGGGTGAAAGGAAGAAATGAGGGGGGAGGGGGGTTTATAGTTTTTTTTAAAAAATATTTTTTAAAAAAAATTATTAAAAAAAAAATAACAGCCACTTGGGCTGCAAATAGCAGCCCAAGTGGCTGCTGCCAACTAGCAGCCAACGGCTCTTAGAGCCGTTGGTTGGAACCAACGGCTCTTAGAGCCGTTGGTTCCAGCTAGTCCGGGCTTAGCCCGGGCTTTTCTAAGCCCGGGCTAAGGCCGGTGACCGGGCTTTGCCCGGCCCGGCCCGGGCTAAGCCCGGTGACCGGGCTTTGCCCGGCCCGGGCACCAGGCCGGGCAGTGGCCTTAGACTGGGGCCCGGAAGGGCCCCATGGCCCGGCCTGGGCCGGAGCCGGGCTTGGCCTGGGAGCGGGCCTACCGGGCTTTTCACTGGGCCGGGCCGGGCCGGGCCGGCGAGCCCGGTTTTTTTGGGCAACTCTAGCAGGAAGTGTTCCCACCTCCTCAGGAGGCCCGCAGGCGGGGGCGCTGTCAAAAACTAAGTCGACAACGCCCAATTTTATTAATGTTCTCTGTCAGTTATTTCCGGTTGTGGCTGGCGGCGCCTGGTTGCCGAACCACCACCAGAGAATCTCCGTCCCACGACGAGTCAGTCGGGGGGCGGTGGCGTCGTACCTCGTTAGCCAACGAACGCTAGTGTTGACACCACCGGTAATAGAGCCGGCTCCACCACCTGCCCAAGCCCTTTGTTGCGAAATTCTGGCGGCGGCCGGCAGCGCCAAGCTGCCGGACCATTGCCGAAGGGTACACCGACCCCCCGATGAAACGACCGGAAGTGGCGGCATGGCCGTTCGGTGATCGTCCGACGGTGGAGAGCCCGCGTATGCCTTTTGGGTTCGGGAAGCGCAAGGGCCGTCTGATCTAGCGGTAGAGATCAGACGGCCCAGATCTCCTAAAATTACGCTCACGCCGCAGCGGATCAGCGCCAGATCCGCTGTGGGGAAGGCGCACTAGCGAGCAGAAATGGCTCAATCTCAGCCATTGGATCGAATCTATTAATTGTTATCCGCACCCAAATTTTTAGAACATAAAGCTTTGCGATTTTTCTGAGGACAAGGCTCCTAGGTGAAAAACTCTGAACATCGAAAATGTCCATCACAATGAGGCCTATATTCATGAATTTTTTGGGAATTTTTCTGAGCACTTTTAATATTTTTCATAAATTATAAATAGTCAAATTTGATGTTTATGAATTTTCATAGGGGTTAATTTAGTTAGAAAAGTTTTGAGAAAATTTATAAAAGCTTCCAAAGATTTTATGCACCCTCTGAATTATTTTGGGGATTTTTGCTGATTATTTACTATTGTTAGGGATTTAACAAGTTTAGGTATTTTCACTAAAAAATTCCATAGAAAAATCCCCTGATCAAAATCTTTAAATTTTTTATATGATATGGGTAAAAGGGTTATACTCCCACTGAAAGTTTTGTAGAAGCTTTTAAACGTTCTTGATGCTTAAAGAGGTTACACTTTAAAACCCTAATTTTGAAAAGAAAATTATAGAGGTATAATTTTTTGAGGATAAATCCTGAAAGCTTGTATGAGCACTCTAAAAGGCAATATATACTCATAATTATTTTGGAATTATTGTTGTTGATTTACTATTTTTAGTAACTAATTTAAGGAAACAACCTTTTTTTCTAATAAAACCCCCTGCATGATCCACAAGGCCAAAAACATTATATGATGTGTGATAAAGGAATATCCACTCTCTGGAATTTTATTGGAATTTATTAACCAATCCTCATATTTTTAAGTTTTCTATTTTGGAAAATCTACTATTTAAGAAATATCAGGAACCTGAATGGTGGTCAATTTAATATAATATTCGAGGATATTTGTCAAATCGACTATTCCAATCATCGACGACTTATGATGTTTGTTTTATTAATAATATTTTGGAACATAAATACGAGAGTTTACGTATAACGAGAAATTAATCTTGAGTACGCTGATATAATAAATAAGGTAATTTCCAACCTCGGGTCAAAGTTTTGGATCTTTCCGAAATTCTGAATATTATTAATTCATGAGGTTGATATTCGAGGATAAACGAGATCTACGTAAATAAATAGTTGTGATCTCCCTAGCACGAACAATCGAGATTAATAAATATAGTGATAACTTCTTGCCAATATTTAAAGCTCTCAGTAATTATTATAACGAGAAGCGAGAAATTCAAATAAGGTCTTACCTCTTAAACATAAGTGTAATTAAGCCAACCTAAGAGATGCAACAAAGATAATTTTTGAACTCAAATAAGTTGGTGAGATCTAATATACTAATAAGCATCTTATGTACGATGATAAAACTGAACTTGCCTCCTATGAACGGAAATGGAATTGAACTTACCTCCTATGAACGGGGATGAAACTGAACTTGCCTCATATAAATGAAAATAGAAGTATGAAACTGAACAACGATGTTTGGCTGTTGACAGACCAATTTGGGCTGCGATTAGTAAATCAAACGACGGGATTTCGCTATTGGAAGACCAGTCTTGGAAAACTATGTTGGTACCCTAGTTTGATTTGAGTTTAGCCTTGCCTTTTTAGTCCCTTGACCCAAGAATTATCTATGGTCAATGGTTAGTAGTCTAGCTGTAAAGTCCTCACTTTTCCAGATTGAGAATTTGGTTAAGTAGTTTTTCGTTCGACTATAGTCGAACGCCGCTCGACTATCGTCTATCGGCTGATCGACGATCGTCTATCAGTTGGTCGACGCTCTGTCTGCGTTGATAGTTCGACTATCTGTTGATAAGTCGACTATCTGCTTGGCGTGGTAGTTCGACTATCTGTCCTGATAGATCGACTACCTGATAGTTCGACTATCTGTTGATAGGTCGACTATCTGTTCCGCTTTGATAGGTCGACTATCTGTTGATAGGTCGACTATCTGTCGTCTTTGATAGTTCGACTATCTGTCCTGATAGTTCAACTATCTGATAGTTCGACTATCTGTTGATAGATCGACTATCTGGTCTGCTTTGATAGTTCGACTATCTGTTGATAGGTCGACTATCTGTTTTCTGAGATAGGTCGACTATCTGCTTGATAGGTCGACTATCTGTTTGTGCTTGATAGTTCGACTATCTGTCCAGATAGATCGACTATCTGATAGTTCGACTATCTGCTCTGATAGGTCGACTATCTGCCGGGGTAGTTCGACTATCTTCTTCGATAGATCGACTATCTGGATCGTTCGACTATCTGTCCGATAGTTCGACGATCTCCGTGCGTCGGTCGACGATCTCCGAGGGTCGTTCGACGCTTTCTGACTACCTTTATATTTTGTATTTATTTATTATATTTAATTAATTAATACATTTTCTGGCACGTTGTTTTAAGTTTTATGATAAAATTACCAGGCAATATTTGCTCCATCTCTTTTGCCTGAGTCAAATCTTTTTAGATAAAGTTGTTTGTCTTATTAGCTGACATTATAATTTACTTTATCTGCTGTCAGCCCTTTATAACCGTTAGACTGAAAAGTCTTCTTTTTGCTGTAAAGAGTTTGTTTCTGATATGACTTTATTTAGTACTTTATTATCAAATTGCTTCCTGCAGCTTCCTAGAAAAAGGGTTATTCCTTTTATAGAATGTTTCTGCTGTAGAGATTGTTTTGTCTTCTTGATATTTACAGCCCAGGTCTCAAGTCTCAGAAGAAGACAAGTAATTCAAACTGAAGAGAGCCGTTGCGTGTTGCTGCTATAAAAAGGACCCTTTGAAGAAGGATTCAAGCTAGCTAACTAGTTACCCAGATATTTTCAAACATTCAAGCCTTCATCAAGATCAAGTCTTCTGCTCTCAGCAATTTCCATCTAACGTAGAAGTGTTAAGATCTTCTACTCCTCTTCAACCTGAGTTCTCCTGCTTTCAGGAAGTTCAAACTCAGAGTTCTTTTGAAGAAGAAGAAGAAGAAGATAGCTGCTTGAAGATCTTTAATTTTATTATTTTTATCTTCTTGTAGTTTTTCCTTCAGAGCTTTCTGAAGAGTTTTTTGCACTAAAGCAAGACTTCACCTGGACATCTTTGAGCCAGGGGGAGCCTTGATTCTTTAGAGCTTTCTAGCTCAGTGCAAGTTTTTGTGCTTCTCTAATCTTTGTAAAATAGAGAAGACATCTTAACCTTCTTCCCCCTCCTGTACAGGGTTATATACTCCCTTCAAAAGTATCCCTTGGTGGCAGGGCACCTGATCAAAAACCTGTGCTTGGTTTTTAGACACCTGATCAAAAGTCTAAAGGGTTTTTGGATCTACCTGAAGCAGATCCTGTTGGTGGCAGGGCACCTAATCAAAAACCTGAGTGGATTCCTACCGTATGGGTAGAAGAGTGGACGTACCCAAGTTGTTTGGGGAACCACTATAAATTTCCTTGTGTCATCTGGATTCACTTGTTTAATTCCTGCATTGTGGCTGTGAATAGATATAACTAGGATTGCTAGTTGCTGATTAGGTTTTCCAAGCCTTAACTGTAATTACAGTTAGCTTGAGTTTGTGCACATCACTCGTGTTAGGCTTTAGGGTTAAATCTATATCTATAATCTTTTCATTCCGCACTTCACTCCAAGGGAGTTGGGTAGACCATTAAGTTTTGTCTAGTGCAAAATTTGATAAATCTATTCACCCCCCCTCTAGAGTAGTATCTATCCCTTCACTTTCAAACTATAAATAGACCCTAAGAGCCCCTTTGGAAGGGGGATCCATTTTCTTTGGCTTCTTCTTCTGGTTAGTTCTGGATGGCCTTATGTGTCCTCCAAGATGCCTAACTCAACATTGACTAGGGAGGGGAATCTCTCTTCAATCTCCCGTATGTGTGACGAGACCTCTTCACTGCAGCTCAGGGTCTATTCCTTAGTTCCAAGCCACCAGTCAAGTGCTCTTACTCAGGAGAATTAGGTGCAGGTTACCTCCTTTGGTCCGAACTCCTCTTGGACACAAGAGGACAAGAGCAAGGATGGGGACAACAGGAGCCGATTAATCGCCCGATCAGGAGGCTGCAAGGAGGGCTCGATCAGGGCTAGGGAAGAGGATTCCAGGGTGGAGGGAACTTAAACGGAGGGCAAGGACGGTTCAACTCCTAGGGTGGAGACCGGCCCAGAGGCCTCTCCTACCCCCATCATAAAAGGCCATGGCTATCGGGAAAAAAGAAAGAGGGAACATGAGGGAGGTTTTGGTCAGAGGAGGAAGGGGCAGAGTTGCGTTGCCTTATTGCGACTTCCATCAGGAGGAAGACCATGCAATGGCCACCTGCCCAGATCTCTTAGAGTTGAGGAGGGTGAGAGGACCGACGCTGCAGAAGCAGCAGGTGCGAATCGAAGTGGTTGTAGTAGGAGGAGCAGAGGAGGAAGATAGATGTAAGCACTGAGCTGATGTGGGAACCCGGGGAGGAATCAAGGTGATCCACGGGGGAGTAGGGATTGAGGCCACCCGAAAGGGGAGCCTCCAAAAAATTTTTCGGAGAAGCGTTGTCTCGACTTCCCTAACACTGCCCCCGGAGGAGAGGATTACCTTCTTATCGAAGGATATGCCAGACTATGAGGAACCATTCTGTGACGAATTGGTGGTCCAGACAGCCATATAGGACTTCACAATCTCCAGGATTCTGGTCGATAACGGAAGTTTGGTGAACGTTATCTTCAAGAAAGCCTTCGATGAGATGAAGGTGGAAACACGGAGGTTGATGGCCTCAGACGGACCGCTGTTTCGGTTCTCCGGAGAAAGGAAGGAGGTGGAAGGAGGATTCGAACTTCACGTGACGTTGGGAGGAATATCCAGGGAACGACAGGTTCGTCATTGTTGACGCTCCGAGCAGTTAAAACACCATCTTTGGACGTCCACTCATCATCGCTTTCCGCTGCGAGCCTTTGTCATTCCACCAGTGCCTCAAGTTCAACAGTGGGGGAGCCCAGGTCTGGATCTGGGGGCACCCTAAGGAGACAAGACAGTGCTATGTATAACACCCCCATCCATCACATATAATATAACAGAAGGTCCGACCAGGGCCCCACGCCATATTCCACAGACAGTTAGCGGAGTTACGTATTGAGAGCATACCAAACGCGCATCCTAACTCAGAGTGCATTTTAGCAGAAGTATTTAAAGTATTAGGAACCCAACCATGAGAATATCCACTAAGCAAAAGTAGAAATGATTAACAAATATACAAAAGTCTTGGCCTTAAGGTCTTACAACTGTTTTCTCAATCATACGTGTTTTACAGACATAGACACGCAGGCCGGCCACCCATGAAATAGTTAAAACATACTTCGCTTGGCCTTCGAGGGCTGGCACATCAAACAGGGCTTCAGCCCGCTACTTCCCACTTGGCTTAGCGACACCTGCACAAAAGCATTCCACCCTAATGGTGGTAAACAAAGCAACGGTCAGTATTAGCTGACTAAATTATAATGACCCTACGCCTCAAACGGGGCGACGATGTTCCTTCCTTGCAGTAATTAAGATGATCACAATATACGCGGAAGTGCAACTTAAGCACTAACCAACACAGACGATGACTCAATCGGCCAAATGTCCCGTGCATTCATGGCACATTTTCGGTGTACCAAAATCTCTCAGAGTCCCACCTTTGCCATCACGACAATCACTAGTGTCAAAGCACCCACACATGGATCTCCACGATTCCCAGCACGGTCCTCAGTCCCAGACTGGATGGACTCACCTGAGCATTACTAGCATGGACGAAAGCCACGACTCTCTCCTATACCAACGACAACTGCCACGTACTTCAGGTCTGTTTAACCGAATGAGATAGTGCTGGTACAGTTCAGCTCTTTCCCATTGCTCAGATCGCCGTTCCACTTAAAGACAATGACGCGGGTCATCTTCCTCTTTCCCGTAACACCAAACATACATAACCACATTATGTTTCAAGGCTGGCACTCGCGACCACAAAAGCTGGGTCTATCAGGCTCTCAGCTCAACACAATGGCCCCCAAGTCTTCAAAAGACAGACCTCACAAACATTGCTCATTGGGAGCTATCGCCGGCGCTAGCGCTACCGCTGTGCGGTAAGAGACAAACTATCATTTCTTCCCCAAAACGGGTGTTTTCCTGGAGACATACTCCAGTATTCTCACTACAGCAACCTGCACACACCTTGACTCCATAAATTACACGTTTACCACAGAGTCTTCTTCGGCAACAAAACAATCATCACCAATCCAAACCAACCTGTCGCCATCAGCAAATTCCGTACTTCGATTTCAGATTCTAAATGCAAATTTATCGGGATACAACCGATCAACCCATCAGCAGACTCGCCTCCACGTGCTCGTGGAGCGTCTACCCTCATATGCCGAAACAAAGGACTTCACCTATCTAAGAAGGAAGATCGTTACCCTTGACGTTCGTTTCGGTGCCATGGGGGGAGAAACTAGCCGGATGAAAATGACCGGAACGGACTCCCCTCCACGGATCTGAACTCGGCTCGTAACTCGAAGCTCCAACAACGATGGAATCTCTTTCTCCTTCCTCTTCCTTGCTCTCCCATCTCTCTACCTCTTAGAAAGAGAAAGGCTTAGGTTAGAATGAAAAATAACTCCCCATTCTCAGACTTAAACTAGCAGAAAACACAGCCCACTGTTGGATTGTGACGAACGACCCTGATTCAAAACGATTCTTTGAAAAGAGCGTTACCGCCGCCCGGTAAGAAGGTACCGCCACGCGGTACCCAATCAGTGGCTTCTCCGGCAAGCCCATCGTTCAGATTCTCGAATCACATGCCGATACATGGGCATGCCGTAAGTTCGTAACAGTCGTGCTATCGCCGCACAGTACTACACTACCGCCGAGCGGAAGAAGAAGCATCGTGTCAACAAAACTCTTACGACGAACAACCACTACTGCCAAGCGGTATCGCTACCGCCGACGCTAGTACTACCGCTGAGTGGTTGCTCTCAGAGAGCTATACCTGGTGAAAACTGGGGCGTTGCAATTCTCTCCCCCTTAAAGAAATTTTGTCCCAAAATTTACTCATACAAGAAACATCAAATAAGTATAAAACACAAAAGTTTGTACCTCAATGGAACATCTCGGGAAACTCCTTAAGCATGGTTTGCTCGCGCTCCCATGTGAGCTCCTAACTGCCATAGTTGTCCCACCGAACTTTGACCATCCTGATCACCTTGTTCTGTAACTGCTTGACCTCTGTGTCCTCGATCCGAATGAGCTTGACCTTCATATTTAACCCACTTTCAATCGACACTTGATCAATAACAACCACCTGAGTAGGTTCTTTCAATGAACTCCTCAGCATTGATATGTGGAGCACATTGTGCAAGCCGTTCAACTCTGTCGAAAGAGCGAGCCGATATGTAGCTTCACCAACACGGTCCAAGATCTCAAATGTCCCAAGGTACCTTGGACTCAGATTTTTCAAGCGTTGAATCCTCGACACGCCCTTGAATGGTTTGATCTTCAGATAAACCCAGTCACCCACAGTGATCTCAACATCTCGATGCTTGACTTTGTAGTACTTTGTCTGCCTATCTTGAGCGATCAACAATCGCTCCCGGATTGTACGTATAGTCGAAGTAGCATCTTCAACTTCCTTTCTCATAAACAACTTCATTTCGCTCGTCTCCAACCACGCTAAGGGAGTTCAACACTTTCTACTGTAAAGGGTCTCGAAGGGCGCCATCTGAATACTTGCTTGGTAGCTATTGTTGTAGGCGAACTCGATCATATAAAGATGATCCTCCCACCTCTTCCCGAAATCTAGGGCATACATGCGAAACAAATCTTCCATCGTTCTGTTTACCCTCTCGGTATGACCACCCGTCTGTGGATGAAAGACCGTACTGAAATTCAGTTTGGTACTCAACAGTTGATGAATAAGCCTCCAATCATTAGACGTGAAGCGCCCATCTTGGTTAGTAATGATGTTACGGGGCACACCGTTCAATTGTACGAAATTGTCAACGTAAAGCTTCGCCAACTTTTCCACTGAATCGTCCCTCCTATTCAAAATGATGTGTGACACCTTCGTTAATCGAATAACGATCACCCAAATGACATCGTTTTCTTTCTGCGATCTCGGCAAGCCGTGCACGAAATCCATAGATTTGTCGTCAAACTTCTACTCCGGTATAGATAATGGGTTCAGAAATCCATCAGGCTTCTGACATTCAGCTTTTACTAGAGCACAAGTTTGACACTTTGCCACATATAGGGCCATATCCTTCAATCCTGGCCACCAAAACAATTTTTCATGTCTTTTAACATTTTTGTGCTCCCCGGGTGGATTGAGTAGTTTGTGAAATGTGTCTCGTACATCAATTCCTCCCATAATTTGCCCACATTTGGGACGCACAATCGACTGTCCTTCCAAAAAAGGCCATCATTTACAGAAAACTAGACATTCGACTCATCCAAAGAATCTGGCAAGTAGCGTTTCATGCTGTCATCCAGCTCCAATGCTTTCTGAATCCGGTCTGCGAGGTCATACTGCACCTCTGTCTAGTTTAAATACGCATTTGCATTAGATCTCCCATCAACCCAAGAAATCTCCAAGACCTCCAAATCTCGAATAAGACGCTCATCATGCATCTGTATCCAGTTGGTCTGTGCAGGGACCCTACGACTCAGCGCATCCGCAACAACATTTCCCCTGCCGAGAATGTAATGTATCTTGAAGGTGTAGTCCCTAAGGAACTTCATCCACCTCCACTGACGCATGTTTGAGTCTTTCTGATATATCAGATATTTTAAGTTCTTATGGTCCGTAAAGATATCGACTTTTATGCCATACAGGTAGTACCTCCAAAGCTTAAGAGTGAATATCACGGCCGCTAACTGCAGGTCGTGGATCGGATAATCCCTCTCGTGCACTTTCAACCGACGAGGGCCATACACTATCACATTCCCATGCTAAAGTAGAATGCAGCCTAAGCCGCTCCCTACGGCATCACTATAGATTTCATAACCCTCCGTACCACATGACGAGCACAAAATAGGCATCGTGGTCATACGACTTTTCAATTCTTCAAAAGCTTGTGCGCACGCCAACGACCAAACAAACATCCGATCCTTCTTCGTCAAGGTAGTGGGGGGTAAATCTATCTGCGAGAAGTTCTCTACAAAGCGTCTCTAATAGCCGACAAGTCCCAAGAAACTCCGGACTTCCACCACAGTAGACAACACAGGCCACTCCCGTATCGCAACTTCAACTCCGGTGATCTTCATAATGATTCACAGTCTTCTTCAGCGCTTAAGACTAGAGGGAGTTTTTATTTTTGTAATTTTTCATTATTCTTTGTAAACGGTAGAGAATTCACTGCCTTGTGAGTGACGACTAGGCCCTTGTGCGGTTTAGGAGGAATTTGCGGCCTTGTGGGCAATGAATAGGTCATAGAGAGATCTAGGGGGAGGCTAGAGGCTATATCTAGGGAGGAGAGATAGACAATAGCCAGTCAAATCTTGGGAGAAAGACTGATGAATTTTCAAAAGAAGATTTTCATTACTTGTAGCATCAATTTCAAGCTCTATTGAAATCATTATTTTTATCACTTGTGAAAAAAAATATCATTTATTTATTCTTGAATTTTCAAGTGTTTGTTTTTATATTTCTTGTTGTGAGAATTTTTTTTAAGTCTCCTTATTATTTTGCCAAATTTCTAAGTTTGCTATAAAATTTTTAAATAACCCATCCCCCCCTCTAACGACGCCTCAAGTTGCAACATTTTGTATCATGGGATGTCACTTTCCCTGATTCTTAACTGATAATACCCAGATTTCAGATCCAGCTTCGAGTACATAGTCGATCCAATTAGCTGATCGAACAAATCATCGATTCTTGGAATCGGATACCTATTCTTCTCTGTCAGCTTATTCAACTCCCGATAATCTATACACAACCATAGGTTACCATCCTTTTTCTTCACAAAAAAGGACTTATGCGCTCCAAGGTGACGAACATGGACACGCATAACCTTGATGTAGCAGTTCTTGAAGCTGCACTTTCAGTTCCGCCATCTCCCTTGGTGCTAAACGGTACGGAGAGCGTGACACTGGCTTGGCACCTGACACTAGCTCAATGGTGAAATCGATCTCTCACAGAGGTGGAGCTCCAGGGATATCTTCAAGGAAAACGTCAGCAAACTCCGATACCATGGAAATACTAATCAAACTGGGCTTGGGCTTTGTAGACTCTAATAGAGTGAAGAGTAACTCTGCACCCTCACGAACTGTTTTGGCTACTTGGAGAGCTGACATCGGTGTCTTGTTCGCTCCCTTTATGCCATAGAAGGTAGTTTCACGACATGTAATCAGCCCCAATTTGAACACCTTGATACTGCAATCAATGTATGCACATTGCTTCGAGAGTCAGTCCATGATAAAGATCACATCAAACTCTACTATCGGTAGTAGTGACGCTTCCGAGTCAAACTCTTGACTCCCTATTCGCACCTTTATATAACAAACTCTATCCACGCATCGAACAGCCGTTAGGCAGAAACACATCCAATCTATCATTCGCCACAGAAGAAGATACTCCGATATGTGACACGAAGTCCTCAAACAAAAAGGAGTGTGAAGATCTAGTATCGAACAGTGCTCTCGCCGGACAGTCCAAGATTTTAAATGCAAAGTTATGGGGATACAACCGATCAACCCATCGGCAGACTCGCCTCCACGTGCTCGTGGAGAGTCTACCCTTATATGCCAAAATAGAGGACTTCACATGTACAAGAAGGAAGATCGTTATCCTTGATGTTCATTTCGACGCTATGGGGGAGAAACTAGCCGGATGAAAACGACCGCAACGGACTCGCTTCCACGGATCTAAACTCGGCTTGTGACTCGGAGCTTTGACGCTCCAACAACGGCGGAATTTCGTTCTCCTTCCTCTTTCTTGCTCTCCCCTCTCTTTACCTCTTAGAAAGGGAAAAACTTAGGTTATAATGAGAAATAACTTCCCATTCCCGAACTTAAACCAACAGAAAACATAACCCACCGTCGGATTGCGACGAATGACCCTAATTCAAAATGCTTCTTTGATAAGAGCGTTACCACCCCACGGTAAGAAGGTACCGCTGCGCGGCAGTCCCAATTAGTGACTTCTCCGGCCAGCCCACCGTTCAGATTCTCCAATCACATGCCGACACGTAGCCATGCCATAACTGTCGCTCTACCGCTGCACAGTACCTCACTACCGCCGAGCGGTAGGTGACGCGTCGTGTCAACAAAACACTTACGACGAACATCCACTACCGCCAAGCGGTATCGCTACCGCTGCGCGGTAGCTCACAGAGAGCCACTTAAAATAAATCGGCCACGCTACCGCCGACGCTAGTACAACCGCCGGGCGGTAGTTCTCATAGAGCTATACCTGGTGAAAACTGGGGCGTTACACTATGTCATGACTGTCAACAACATTTCATGGCAAGGCTTGGCAGAGGAGTTCGACAGGGTTTTGGAAGAGCAGTCCAGAGTTATGAGGAAATGGAGGTGGAAAAGGTCATTGCCCGAGGAGGGAGGATGAATAGCGAGTTGGAGGAGCAGTTTTGGCTTGAGGCGGTGGAGGAAGTAGTGGACAGGGAGGTCTTTACCCGTGACGGGAGGATGGAGAATGTTGGAATTTATCATATTAGTTGTCTGGCAGTTTGGTTCTGGCAGTCTGGTGGTTTAGCGGACTGACGGTCTGGTCTGGCGGTCTAATCGTTGGTTGTTGACAGACTTCTGGAGGACTGGTTCTAAAGGATTGACAACTGATGTGGCGTTCTAGTCCTGGAAGTGTGGCGGTTTTCGTCTAGCGGACTGGTCTGACAGTCTAGCTGGCCTGAGGATCATTGAGACCACCTCCTTGATAGATCAAGGGAGGCTTGGAGTGCCTCGGGGTGCCTTGGGTGCGTCTGAGATCATGTTTTTGCCCGTCTCTCAAAAAAATGGGTTGAAGAAAACATCTTGAAAGGCCCAGGCGTGTCTGGTGGCTGGCAAGGCGTGCGCCTAAGCGCGCTTGGGGCATAGTGCCCGTCTTAGCCATGTTGATGCATGTGTGTGCGCGTGTGTGAGTGCACATGCATTCGAATTAATGCTCATAATTAAAGTTGGATAACAAATATGTTAGCAAATACAAATATGTATGCAAATATGTTAAAACATATGTATGTTAACAAATATTTATGCAATATCCAAGTTGGATCATCTGGATAACAAATATGTATGCACCTAAATAATTAATAAAATAGTTAATACCAATCTCAACTATTTAAACACAACATGAAATCAATGAATAGTATCACGACCCTAAACAATTAATAAGACAATCACACATTTCAAAATTAATGTTTGTTTCAAGGCCAGTCCACCTCTCCACATAATCTAATCGAACAAGTAACAACGAAGTTCAATAACATAAATAAATCTTGAATCAAATAAGCATCATCAAATGGTCCAGTCAGAAGAACGAAGTGACAATAAAATAGCAACATCAAATGGTCCGGTCAGAAGATCGAGAGACACCAATTGAAAATCAGTCCTGAAACGCATTATTATTTATGTAATCAGAACAAACTTTTATTAATGTATACTTTAAATAAAAGAATTAAAGTATTCTGAAATTTAAGTAATATATTACTCACCTAGCTATTCATCCTCTTAAAATACCATGTCTTCATCATCTTCTCCACTATCGTTATAATCTTCTTTTTATTCGTTGTATTCAACTCCCTCTTTATCGACATCATCAACATTTCTAAGGACTAATGAAGTAGTATCCTCTCTAATGACTAATGAAGTAGGAGCTTTCATCTTAGATATGCTCCTTTTCTCAAATGTTTTTGTAGGAACAACATTTTTTCTTTTCGATAAACATGTGTGTTAGAGAAGCCCACTTAACTAGGCCCATGTAGTTTTTGTTGTTGTTATTTCTCTATCCTCTTTAGTCCCACATTGTGTATAGGACCTTGCTCTCTCTTTCTCTCATGTATATATTTGTACTCATTCTTTGTATTCAATACAAGTGAACATATTTACAAGGTGGTTTTTCTACTTGTCTACATGGTATCAGAGGTACCTGTCCTCCTTGGGCGGCTACCCTCTACTTAACCGCTGTTCTTCCTGTGTTCTCGCCTCGGCGTGCGGCTAGCTGCAGACATCCTTCTCTGTCCGTTTCCCGCTCTTCCCGCTCGGTCTCTGGCGGACTACTTCTTCCTATCTGCTTCGCCTCTCTTCTCCCCTCTCCCCTCCGTGGTTCCACTCCTCCCCTCCCGCCTCTTATAGCATTCCTATGGGGCCCGCCTCTCTCTTCTCGCGCGGTCTCCCTTGTGCTATCCGCTGCGGTCTCCCTTGTGCTCTCCGCTGCGGTCTCCTTCTCCCCGGCTTCTCGCTATCCGCAGCTCTCTCCCGCTATCCGGCACGCCCTCCTGCGGCCTGTTCCTGATCGCAGTTCTCCGCCTTGTCACGGCTCCCTTCTCGCGCGGCCTGGTCTTTCTGCCGGTCTCCCTTCTCGCGCAGTCTCTATCCGCCTTTTCCGCCGAGTCCTTTCTTTGCTCGCCTCGTCCTGTTGCTCGCTGCGGCCTTTCTCTATCCGCTTGAGTGTTCCTTACTCGCGATTTCTTCTCTCTGCCCGCTCGTAGCCTCCGTCTCTGACCGCTGCTGGGTTCATCCTGACCGTGCGGACTATCTTCTCCCGCATTTAGGTCGTGGTCTTCACCTCCTCTCCGCGCGGATTGGTCTCTGTCCGCCGGCTCTCTATCCGTCTCTGGTCGCGGCCTCCTGCCGCTGGTGTATTTACATCGTGATCGGGCGGTCTCCGTTCTAGTCACGCGGACTCTCTTCTCCTCCTTTCCGAGCGATCTCTATTCTAGTCATGCGGACTCCTCTACTGTCGGTCTGCTCTCCTAGCTGCCTCTTCTCCATTAGTTCTTCTGCTGATTCGACTAGCACGGCGGTTCCTCCTGCAGACCGCTCGGCCTCTATTCCAGAAATACGTGATGAACTCCGTATCACTACTATCTCTTTGGTCGGCAAGAAGAATTTTGTCGAATGGGCGCATTCTGTTTGTCGGGTCCTGCAATCTAAGGGGTTTCTTCATCACTTGACCCAGGTGGTTACCGGGACTCCGACTGACGAATGGTTACGCAATGATGGTCGTGTGCAAACATGGATCCTTAATTCTCTTGATAGCGATTCCTATCACCTGGCTATGTACCACGAGATAGCCAAAGGCATGTGGGATGAGCTGCATACCCTCTACTCCAGAAAGGATAGTCTCCACCATTTGTATGACATAATCACTGCTCTCCAGGCCCTTGATAGCAGTGGTGCGACCGATCTGACTTCCTTTGTGGCTCAGGCTCGGTCCTTGGTCGAGGCATGGATCCAACATCAGCCTCCTACTATGGACCTTGTTGCCCAATGTGCTCAAAAGGAGGCTGTTGGCATAGCCACGATGATGGCTCGGCTACCCCATCACCTTCATAGTGTACGGGACCACATCCTCTCTTCTACTGTTACCCCATCCTTCTCAGATGTGTGCTCTATGCTTCTCAAAGTTACCCCGCCTCCGGATGTGTCGGGCCCTCCTTCTCCAGCTCTTGTCCAGCAGGCTCCTGCTCCTTTACTGCCTTTACCATCTTCTGTCCGTGGAGGCCGCTCTGACTCGCGGGGACGTGGGCGGTGTGGCCGGTCTCGGCCTAAGTGCTCGTTCTATGGCAAAGATGGGCATCTTGAAGCCACATGTTATCGTTAGCATGGTCGCCCACCTCGTCCGTAGGCGTCTGCTGCTGCTACCGACTCCTCTCCCACTCGTACTGATCTCGACGAGGTCCGCCTTCAGCTTCAGCATCTTCATGGCCAGCTCAGCCGCCCGCCCGCCTCTGTTTCCTCTGCTGCCTCCATATCCAATGAAGATATCACCTGCCTTCCTCTTGCCCGCGATGGATCCTCGACTCTGGTGCCACTCACCACATCACCTCTGTTCGGCCGCCTCAGTACTTGTCTTCCCCTCACCCGAAGTACATTACTGTGGCCAATGGCGCCTCTATCCCTATTGTTGGCTGTGCTAATATTCCTCTCACCTCTTCTCTTCAACTGCGCTCGGCTCTTCATATTTCGGGCTCTAATTTTAATTTACTTTCTATTGGTCTCCTTACTTCTGATTTACATTGCTCAGTGACCTTTACTTCTTCTTCTTTTCTGATATAGGATCAGCAGACGCGGACTATCATTGGAAAGGGGCGACTGTAGAACGGGCTCTACCTTCTTGACGACCCTCATACACTCCTCGCATCTGTCTCCTCTTCCGATTGGTATCGACGTCTTGGTCATGCTCCTCTACCTGACCTCTAGAAGGCTCTCCCGGATGTATCTCTTCCTGCTTTTCAATGTGAAACATGTATTTTTGGCAAGCAGCCACGTTCATCTTTTCTTTCTCATTGTACTCGGAGCTCCGCTCCTTTTATCTTAGTACACTCCGATATATGGGGTCCGTACAAATTTACTAGTATTTATGGCTATTGGTATTTCGTTACATTTATTGATGATTATTCGCGCATGACATGGTTGTATCTTCTACGCAATCGTTCTGAGCTTCCCCGCGTCTTCCGGGCATTCATTCTTGAGACTCGCACTCAATTCTCTGTGCTTATTCGAACTATTCGTACCAATAATGCGCGAGAATACACAGGTCATGACTTTGCGACCCTCTGCTCTAAGAACATGAAAGAAAAGGGGATAGATACTACTCTAGAGGGGGGTGAATAGAGTAATCAAAAATTGCACTAGCAAAGTTGACTGTCTACTCAACTCCCTTGGAGTTAATTGCGGAATGAAAGTTATAGATATTTGAGATTAAACCTTAAAGCCTAACACAAGTGATGTGCACAAGAGGCAGCCAACTGTAATTACAGTTGAGGCTAGCAATCCTAAACATCAACTAGCAAACCTAGTTAAAATCTAATCACAGCCACAATGCAAGAGATTAATTAAAGCATTCCAGACGACACAAGGAATTTATAGTGGTTCCCCAAACAACTTGGGTACGTCCACTCTTCTACCAACAAGGTAGGAATCCACTCAGGTTTTTGATCAGGTGCCCTGCCACCAACAAGATCTGCTTCAGGTAGATCCAGAAACCCTTTAGACTTTTGATCAGGTGTCTAAAAACCAACACAGGTTTTTGATCAGGTGCCCTGCCACCAAGGGATACTTTTAAAGGGAGTAATAACCCTTTATAGGAGGGGGAAAGGAGGTTAAGGTGTCTTCTCTATTTTACAATAGATTAGAGAAGCACAATAACTTGCACTGAGCTAGAAAGCTCTAAAAGAATCAAGGCTCCCCCTGGCTCAAAGAACGTCCAGGTGAAGTCTTGCTTCAGTGCAGAAACACTTCAGAAAATACTGAAGGAAAAAGCTACACGAAGATAAATAATATTAAATAAAATTTCTTCTTCAGGCAGCTATCTTCTTCTTCTTCTTCAAAAAGCTCTGAGTGAAGATCTTCCTGTAAGCATGAGAACTCAGGTTGAAGAAGAGTGAAGAACTAAAACTTCTTCTCAGTTAGATGTGAATGAGCTGAGAGCAGTTGGAAACTGTAAGTTCTTAAGCTTGAATGCTGCTGATCGCTTTTGAATATGTGAGAACTCAACTAGTTTTCTTCTTTCTTCAAAGAAGTCTTTATATAGCAGCAGCAGCAGCGGCTCTTACTTGAGTTTGAATCTTATCTTCTTCTGAACTCTACAAGCTGGGCTGCAAAAAGCATAAAGCAAAACAAAATACTACAGGCAGATATCCTATAAAAGGATAAAGCTTTCTAAGAAGCTGCAAATTACTCTGATGAAATAATATAAGAGAAAGTCACATCAGAAGAGACTCTTTACAGCCAAGGAAGACTTTTTGAGTCTAACGGCTATAAAGGACAGCCTGACAGATAAAGCAGAAATCATATCTCAGCTATAAGAAAAACAACTTTGTCAGAAAAGATTAGCTCATGCATAAGGAATAGAATTGATATTGCATGGAAATGTTATCACAATTTATTCAGATAATCTTTTATAAAATGTGCCAAAATAATTATGAAATTAGTCACATCATAGAAGACGACAAAACTATTTAAAACATACAGCAAAACGTCGAACGACCCTCGGAGATCGTCAACCAAAGCACGAAGATCATTGACCTATCAGACAGATAGTCGAACGATCCAGATAGTCGAACTATCAAAGAAGATAGTCGAACTATCTCAGCAGATAGTCGACCTATCAGAACAAATAGTCGAGCTATCAGATAGTCGACCTATCCGGACAGATAGTCGAACTACCAAACAAAACAGATAGTCGACCTATCAAGCAGATAGTCGACCTATCACAGAAAACAGATAGTCGACCTATCAACAGATAATCGACCTATCAAAACAAAACAGATAGTCGAACTATCAGATAGTTGAACTATCCAAGCAGATAGTCAAACTATCAAAGTAAAACAGATAGTCGACCTATCAAACAGATAGTCGACCTATCACAGAAAGCAGATAGTCGACCTATCAATAGATAGTCGAGCTATCAAACAGAACAGATAGTCGACCTATCAAACAGATAGTCGACCTATCAAAGCAACACAGATAGTCGACCTATCAACAGATAGTCGAGCTATCAGATAGTTGAACTATCTAAGCAGATAGTCGAACTATCAAACAAAACAGATAGTCGACCTATTAACAGATAGTCGAACTATCAACGCAGACAGAACGACGACCAACTGATAGACGATCGTTGATCAGCCGATAGACGATAGTCGAGCGGCGTTCGACCATAGTCGAACGAAAAACTACTTAACCAAATATTCATCTGGAAAAGCAATTCTACACAACTAGAGAATCTAACCTATCAACTAACCTTTGACCATAGATAAATCTTGGGTCAAGAGACAGAAAGAGAAGACTAAACTCAAATCAAAACCTAGGGTTTCAACAGAATAGCATTATTCACCAAACCTCGTGTGTGTATACTCCGCAATAGAATGGTGTCGCCGAGCGCAAGAATCGACACCTTCTTGATGTGGCTCGATCCCTTATGCTTCAAATGCGGTTTCCCAAACCATACTGGAATTTTGCACTCTCCACCGCCTGCTTTCTTATCAACCGTCTACCATCCTTTGTTCTTCAGAATGCTATTCCGTTCAGCCTCCTCTTTCCGTCCACTCCACCTTTCCCTGTTACTCCTCGTATCTTTGGGTGTGCTTGCTATGTTCACCATCTCAGCCCTTCTACCGACAAATTGGATCCCCGTGCGGCCAAACATATCTTTGTTGGTTACTCGCGCACTCAAAAGGGGTATATGTGTTATTGACCTACTACCCGCAAGGTTACTGTCTCTGCGGACGTTACTTTCAGGGAAGATCTTCCCTTCTTTTTTGCTCTGGATGTCGTTCCCTTTCCAGAGCCCGTCGTTCGTCCTATCATCTCGGTTCCCTGCTCCTCATCCTCTCCTCCTCCGGACCCGGCTCCGGTCCATCTGACTCCACCTGTTATTCGGGTCTATTCTCGTCGCTCCTCTCCTCTCGTTGCCCTACTGCAGTCGGCCTCGCCCTCTGATGCTCCGCCACCTGCTGCTCCGGTTCCTGCCTCCACCGCTCATCCGATTGCAAACTATGTCTCTCTCCATCGCCTTTCGCCACCACTTTGCCAATTTGCCACATCATTATCCTCTGTTTCTATTCCTAACTCTGTACAGGAGGTGCGCCAACATCCTGGCTAGCGGGCTGCTATGGAGGAAGAAATGACGGCCCTTTGGGCCAACCAGACCTGGACCCTGGTCCCTCTACCTCTCGGTCAGCACCCGGTTGGGTGTAAATGGGTTTTTGTTATCAAACATGCTCTGGATGGAACTATTGCCCGACTGAAGGCCAGACTGGTGGCCCGTGGTTTCACTCAACAACATGGTCTCGATTATGAGAAAATTTTCTCCCCGGTGGCCAAGCTCAACTCTGTTCGTGTGCTTCTCTCTGTGGCTGTACACCGCCACTGGCCGCTTCATCAGCTCGATATCGAGAATGCCTTTCTGAATGGTGATCTTCACGAAACCGTCTACATGCGCCAGCCGCCCGGGTTTGAGACCACAGGGGAGTCTCATGTGTGCCTTCTAAAGAAGTCCATCTATGGTCTCAAACAATCCCCCCGGGCGTGGTTTGACAAATTCAGCAAGGTGGTTCAGGATATGGGTTTCACTCGGAGCTCTGCTGACTTCTCTCTTTTCACCCGACACCGGGCAACGGGAACCTTCTTTCTGTTGGTTTATGTTGACAACATCCTACTTACTGGAGATGACTCATAGGGGATCCAAGCGGTCAAACAACATCTGAGCACCGTTTTTCAGACCAAAGACCTAGGGCATCTTTGCTACTTCCTCGGTCTTAAGGTCGCACGACGACTAGATGGGCTTGTCCTCTCCCAATGGAAGTACTGTCTCGATTTACTCAAAGATGCTGGCCAGTCAGGTTGTAAGCCAGCTAATACACCGATGGAGGCAAATCACAAGCTCTGTGCACATGCCTCTGATGAGGATCTGCTTCTCCAGAACCCGGAGTACTATAGACGCCTTGTCGGAAAGTTGATCTACCTAACAGTCACGAGGCCTGATATATCATTTGCTGTTGGGGTTGTCAGTTGGTTCATGCATGCTCCCCGGGTTTCTCATCTCCAAGCCATTTAACAGATTCTCCGGTACCTTAAGGCAGCTCCGGGTCAAGGGCTTGTTTACAAAACCTCCCCCTCGACTCCAGCATTGGTTGCTTACTCTGATGCCGATTATGCCGGTTCCCTGGATGATCGGCGGTCGACCAGTGTATTATGTACTTACTTTGGAGGTCATCTCATTACTTGGAAAAGTAAAAAGCAAGTCGTGGTCGCCCGATCCTCCGCGGAAGCTGAATACCGATCTATGATATCGGTTGTTTCTGAACTCACATGGCTTGAAAGCCTTCTTGCTGACTTGGGAGTAAAACTTCCTTCATCTATTGTTCTCTTTTGTGATATTAAAGTGGCCATACACATAGCAAAGAATCCGGTATTTAACGAGCATACGAAGCATATCGAGGTCGATTGTCACTTCATACGGGAAAAAGTTCAAATGAAGAAACTTGAGTTAAAGCATGTTCCGGGAACTGATCAAGTTGCTGATATTCTCACGAAGGCTCTATCAAGCACTTTGTTCTACCAGTGTTTGTCCAAGCTTGGTGCATATGATCTATACGCTCCAGCTTGCGGGGGAGTGTTAGAGAAGACCACTTAACTAGGCCCATGTAGTTTGTTTTGTTGTTATTTCTCTCTCCTTTTAGTCCCACATTGTGTATAGGACCTTGCTCTCTCTTTCTCTCATCTATATATTTGTACTCATTCTTTGTATTCAATACAATTGAACATATTTACAAGGTGATTTTTCTACTTTTCTACAATGTGCAATAAATTTCTTTTTCAACAATAGTAGCACTAGCAACTGTGCCGCAAGTTAATAACTCATCATCAAAGACCAAGTCCTCCCGCTCAGCCTTCTCAGCCTCAGCCTCATTATCTTCTTCTATTTTTCTCATCAACCATTCATTGTTATCATAAATATCTATCAACGAAGTTGGATCTATGCGATCATGTGCATCATATCGATGTCTCAACGCTTGATTGTACTTCACAAATACTAAATCATTCAAGCGTTTGAGCTAGTCTATTTCTTTTTTTGCTATGTATCTGCAATAAACAATAACCGTATAAATTAGTAATCTTTAATATAAATAAGTTATCATTGATAATAAATTTTAAAAGCTTACATGTTCAAAAAACTCCAATTTTGCTCATAACCCGATGCACTGCATGTGAGACTGAGCACTTTTATGACTAATCTTCTTAGGTTTGGAGTTGAAGCACCATAAGATTGATACCATTCAACTTTTAAGATAGTAAATATTTAAAAAATGAAAAATCAAAACAAACTTGTTTGAATATTGTCTAATTTACCCGAGGACTTTATTTTTCTATGTCGAATTGCAAACTCGATTCCAATTAGTCTTTCAACATTTCTATATAGAGTTAATTTGTCAATAATTTTATCTTGCTCTCCATGACTTGAAATCAGTCTTTGCATAGTCTTGTATAAGCCCTCCATAACTTCTCCATCTTCTGCAATATTGGGATTTGAGTAGAAAAATTCTGGATTTAAATAGTGACTCACCACATGAAGATGTCGATGAAGTTGGCTTTCCCATCTTTTATCCACAATTTTAAGACATGCATATATTTGTCCTCTTTCTCATTAAAAGAACTAATGATCGTCTCTTCAGCTCTATCTATCGCTTCATAAATATAACCCATGACCGGTCTTTTCTCACTGTCCACCAATCTTATTACGTGGACTAAATGACCAAATATCTTCAAAATATTTACAATACTTTTCCAAAAAGTGATCATTAGTATAATTCTCTGCACTTGCTTACCTTCGCTTTCCATTGCCCACTTGCTCGAAGACCACTCAGGTGAAGTGAACATTTTCTTTAGATTGTCTCTCTTCTTGTGAATGCGCTGAATTGTTAAAAAAGAAGTTACAAATCTCGTCACAGCGGGCTTAACAAGCTCCATTTATCCCATAAAGCTCCTTAACATGTTCATAAGTCCAGGCCGAACATAAATATAACTATTTATGGTCAATGTCCTCTTTAGTGTGCGGCAAATATTGGGCATTTTTCCAATATCCTCAAGCATTAGATTAATACAATGTGCATCACATGACATCCAATATAAATTTGGGCACTTTACTTCCAATAATTTACCTGTTAGAGCGTTAACCTATTAGGTATGAAAGTATCATACTATCGTGTACATAAAAAAAATTTGAAGATGATTAGATTAATAATGAATAATTACTAATTTATTTACAATTTAACTGCTTGTACATTATTGCTGACACTTCCCTTAACAATCTGCACCACATTTACCTCTCTAACTCTTTCAACCACTTTATCTAGCAATTCAAATATTTTCTCCCATCTTTGAGTAGTTAGATGCATGGACAGATTATAGGAAAAAATGTCCCTTTTGGTGAATTCACAAAAATTTTTGTTCATGTCCATTGTTTCTGATCTGTCTATCCA
Organism: Platanthera zijinensis; assembly: GCA_039513925.1. NCBI lineage: Eukaryota > Viridiplantae > Streptophyta > Magnoliopsida > Asparagales > Orchidaceae > Platanthera > Platanthera zijinensis. Next base: position 121,200,725 of record CM077083.1, on the reverse strand, counting down.
TCGTTCATATTAGAACATCCAAATACCCTCCACTCATTCTCGTATGCCTTCATCATGTCTTTCACGTCAGTGGATTCATTATTCAGCAAAGGGACACGAATCTCATGGTAATTCGGTGGCTTCAATCCAACTCCAAACTGTCTAATGGACTCCACCATCATTGCAAAACTAGGATGTTTTACAGCATTGAATGAGATAGCTGCATCGTACATTCATTGAGCTATATGTTTACAAGCTCGACCTCTCAACTCCTCGAAAGCTTCATTCATAGATATGTTTGTTTCATTTTTTGTTCAGCTCTTTTTTTCCCCTATATTGCCAACTTTTGGTGCAAAAAAACATCCGGTCATTTTGTTCGAGCCCTCTTGGATAAGCCTTCTCTTTTATTAATCTTCTCCACATTGTCTTCCATTTCTTCATACCTAACATTGTTGATCATGAGAGTTCATAACTTCCCACCAGATGTGAATGTGGTGCGATGTTAAGCCTTAGACACCTATCTCCAGTGTCTATCTTAGGTGTGGTAAAGACACGATTGATAAATAAGTTCATCTGTGTCTTCCTCAAGTGAGACTTTATCACCTTCTTCTCCTACGATCTCTTCTCGAAGCTCTTCCTCAAGCTCTTTTAAATTCTCCACATCATCTCCTTCATGTTTTATTAGATTCATGCTAGGTGGGTTGTTCCTTTTATAAGTGGCGGAAAGGTGCTCATATTGACAACATTTGTAGCAAGGACCAATTAGTCTTGCTCCCATTACACATGACCATGTCAATTTTGTTTGCCCCTTGTATGGGAGGGTGACTATTATCCTGTTCAGTAGGCCTAGAAGTGTTGCCAGAGTGTGGGGCATTATTTTGAAGTGCATTGTTAAATGTCCCTCTAAAAGTTTGGGTACGTCTTACCTTATTCATACTAGACTTAACTGCCCATAATATTTGATTGACAGATCGCTGTCATTGTATTTCTACTCGTTTTGCCATACGATATGCCTGATCAACTTTTAAGACATTATGTAGGGAAATTTGGTCCTGGATAGACCACTTCAATCCATTCAAGTACCTATCTACAGTCTTCTCTTTGGACTCCTCACACCCATTTCTAGCTTGCAAGGTATAAAACTCCTCAATATACTCATCCACAGATCGTAACCCTTGTCTTAAATTAGTAAATTCTTGAAATAGTGTACGCTTATAATTAGCCGGTAAGAATTTTCCAAAAACAATTCTTTTCTTTTGATTTCATTCTACAATTTTTTCAATTTTTTTATCTACCTTATTTGTTTGTAATGCTTTCCACCAAATAAGAGCAAGACCTGTAAATTTCAGGCTGACACATTAGACTTTCTTATCATCAGAAATCTCCATCCATTCATAAAAAAATGCTCAATTTGTTCTACCCATTCTAAAAATTCAGCAGGATTTCCAAACTCATCAAGATCAACTCGAATTCCTTGTTCCTAACTACGATCATCACACTTGACTTTATGATTTCTCTTGATTTGATAAGGGTTTTCAAGAAAATTTTCCTCTACTGGTGCTCTAAATTTTCCTGGCCTATTTATGATAGGTTAGAGAGTTTCTTGCGATGAGTGTGGTAACGAGGATCTACATTTGTTGCCTATGGCCATCTAGGGTGGCTTGTTGTCTTTCTAGTAATTCTTGTTGGCGAACAAACATGTCATGCCACATTTCATCCATGGTGGAGGTTCTATTTTTTGTTGATTTCCCGAGGTAGCCATGAAAATGTGAAAATTGAAACAAGGATGCAACTACTATGCTATATGGATCTTATGATGCACTCTAATATTATAAAATGTTATGAGGTATGTCAAAATGGTAAATAAAATTCTTTTGAACAACAATATGATATCTCGAAAACTACAAAATTTGTTATTTTTTTAACTCGAAAAAAACTAAAAGATGTTAGTAAACAAACATCTAAGAAAAAACTCTGCTCAGATACCACTTGATGCACTCGTAGTCGCACCTGATGTGATGATTGCAATGAAAAAATATTTTTTATGCAAGTTTTAAATCGAGAATGCAACATTAGATTTAACAAGCAATTTTTGAGTGCAACCTGCACTAAATTAACAATTTAATTTATTTAGGGGCTTAAACTGATGCAGTGCATAGACGAGCACTTGTAGTGGAGGACGAGTTTTGGGACCATTCAAAACTGATTTGATGACTTTCTGTAGATGGCATGCCCGGATCGACGATCAAACTTTGCAGATGTGTTCGGATTCGCGTTGCGAATCGATTTGATATATTATTTCACTATTTTGCATTTTATTTTGATGTATTTAGGTGGCCCCACCTTCGGCCAATCATAGCGATTGATGGTGGGATGCCCTAATCCTCCTTTTATTATAAATAGATGTTTGTGGGATGGTTGAAGGCATTGGAGAATTTTGGAAAAGAAATCCCAGATTCCAGCGATCAAGCAACGGTGCCGACTCCGTGGAACTCTATGTGACGACTCCTAGATGTTTATCTTCCTCCCCAAGGTATCTCCTAATCCTAGCCCTTTTCCCCCCTCCAGAACCCCTTTGTCGCTGTGCTCAGCCCCCCAGAACCCAGCCATAGTTGGCTGGCCAGAGAATCCCATTCTCATTCATGTGTATTGTTGAATTATGAAATTTACTATTCATGCTATATAGTTTTCCCCTCCTAAAGCCGCCAATCCCTGTTCCCCTCTTAGCCGCCTGTTCCGTCACCATTCCAGCAGCCGCCGACCAAGCAACCCTCCCCTCTAAGCCACCTCCCCGCTGAGTCTTTCTCTCAGCCGGCAGCCCCATCTTGACCCCCTACCAGCACCGCCGGTCTCCTCCATGTTCCCCTACAACCACCCCCTTATCAGCTTTTCAACATCTCGCCACCAGCCTTCCCGTGGAACCACCTTCCAAAACCTACTCCCCTTTCGGATAAATCCAGATCTGGAATTTTTCAGCCCGGGTCCGATCTCATAGTGTCGGATCTACTCTTCCCCACCCGGATCTACACATACGTGGCCGGATCTACCCATTTCCAATTCGATTCCGCCTTCCACCGCCAAGGACAACCACCTACATAATTTTCCACGCTGCCGGTTCCACCTCGGATTGTCGTGCACGCATCTCCGGCTCAAGATTCTTTATTGCCTTGGTCAGCCCACTACTTGATTAGTTTTTGTTGTATCCGATAATTATTTTAAGCATATTTGCATTGGACTGGATGCTATCATTGTTTGGATATATTGTATTGTGATTGTTTGTTAGATAAATATTGTGATTTGTAGGGTTCATTCGCCCCGCGCTTTCCCTTTGGCCCTCTACGCGGAGTAACACCTAAGCTTGTTTTTGACCTAATAAAATATTCTGTCTTGCTGTGAATTATCTGCGTGGAATGATTTTTATTTATTATCTAATTTGTGTGCTAACCGTCGGACTTTTGCATAACATTTAGGGTTAGGTCACAGATTTCCTGCCGCCTATAGATTCCTCCAACATCACAAATATCTGACGAATGACAATCCTGCATTAATCATTAAAATCCAAAGTAAAAAAATATTTGATGGATAAAAAATCAACTTAGAGGAAAAGAGAAAATTAGTAAAAAAAAACAAATAAAACTAAACAAACTTCCCTCAAAACTAGATTAGTTACTATGAACTAGGAAGAGGCGAACCAAAATATTAGGAGAGATCTCACCAGGAGTGGAGAAAGATGGTGGTGGTGGTCGGTGGAAGGACCGGTGGAAGACGAGAGATTGCTCATGCAAAAGGAGTAAAGACGGCGGCCACAGTGGCTTTCGAGGAAGACGTGGTGGTGGGGTAGAAGTATGTTGGCATCGAAAACCGTGGAGAGACGAAAGAGGAAGAAGAATCACATAGAAGAAATTGTATGATAAGAGAAAGGGAGAGAAACTCACCGACGGGAGAAAGGGACAGTGGATTTCACGACAATTTTTTTCCAACCCATCCTTTTTTTCACTTCCGCTGCCTTATTCTACGACCAATTTATGTATACAGATTTGTAAGACGTGGCTTATGGGAATAATCTGAATTTTCTTAATGCTTGGATCCATATTTTTTGTATTATGCACTCTTTGGATTTAAACAGAGGCGAGACTTTATCTCCCGTGAGAAGGGTCTCATAACAGTCGATTGTAATTTCGGCCAATCATTTCTCTCTGCAAACAAATGTGTTATACTTTTTTTTTTGGAAACAAACTTCTTTTTTGTGTCGTATAACACTCATAACTTGATTTAGACTCATAATTGAGGTTGAGGCTCAACCTGAAAGTGGGGAAGGGAATAAGGTTTGACCTTACCAAATCAAATGATTACACCTCCAACTAATCTTGAGCAACTAAATGCACGATCTAGTTACTTACATCATAGGGAATACACTTTTATAAGCATTCCAATACATAAAAAAATAGAGTAAAATAAAAATGTGAAACGAGTGCACGGTAAATCTCTCTCTCACACCCTCTAAGCGGAAGCTAAAATCAAACACTCGCCATCACCTGACGCTAAGCTGTAGTAGTAGTGTGCGGTATCTGCTCCTCAAGTTCTGCCACCCCGTCCTGCTGGCTGTGTTGGTGCTCCATCTCCTCAAGCTCCAAACTGATACGGTCACAACTGACCATTATTCCTAAAGACTAAGCCATTTTGTCCTCGCCTCACCCCTGTGACTCCTAGGCACCGTGCGGGAGGACGAAAAAAAGGGACAACAAGGGCGAAATCAAAAGATCAGGTGACAATGGAACTAATCTATCATGAGTAAATATCTAGCATTGTTTATACCATTAACTAACAGTTATATATGAATAGCAACAGGTGAAGAACTGTAAAAGTATAACTATGATAAAGGAATCAGTAGAGTAATATGAACAGTGCAGTAAAATAAACAACTACTAATAAGCTACCATCACAAGAGTACCTTAACTTATATGAATGCTCATACAAACTTATAAGTTAAGGTTTCAGGAATTATAACTAATTATATAAAACAGCCCATACTAATTTATATGATACGGATCTGCAGTATGAATGTTCTAAAGTACGTATGTATGTTATGATGTGCTATGCATGCTATGATTCATACAAGTGTAACTCACCCACACGACTCTGTGATCACAGACCTTTAATTCCCACTTTTTGGAGTTAGCTAAACTCTCTGGTACCACCATTGTGGCTACGATAGCAGTGGAGCGGGCGTCTCCCCGCTCCACTGCTAGGCGGGTATACACATTACCAGGCGTAGACCTCCCATGCGCCTCTGTACACGTCCTATGTGCACTCTAGAGTCTCTGCGTACTATTTGCTAGTTATCCCACCAGTCTTTATGATCGAGTGTGCATTTTTGGGGATCGTGCTCCAGCCTACTAGCCCCTCAAACACTCACATCTCGCCTGAGTCAATGTACTGATATTGGTGTGACGACTGACTCAGTACCGATGACCCGCCACTAATTTGTTTATATGCACATGCAAGTTATCTCAACCTGAGACCCCAGCTCGCAGAACAAATCCGTTCTGATATAAAACTCCCGAGCCTCCAGCTCGCAGGACCAACCCGTTCTGATATAAACTCCCGAGACTCCAGCTTGCAGGACCAACCCGTCCTGATATAAAACTCCTGAGCCTCCAGTTCGCAGGACTAACCCATCCTAATATCACTCCAACCCTACACAGGTGAGATTGCTACATTGTTCCTTCAACCTAACCAATTATACTACTCTTGTCTATATTTTAGTTGTACTTAGAGACTTAGGGTTAATCCTGAACTTCCCGAGGTCTGCTCAGGGCTTGCAGCGGTACTAAGAAATACGAGGGACAGAAGACCAAATCCCCCTTTCCAGGACACTTGTTTTTATTGGTAACTACCTGTTATTAATAACCCACTCTCATTATTACTCTTGAGCAAACCTTATGTCTTAGGATACTTTTAAGAGAGTGACGATCTTTCATGGGGCTCCAGTTTAGTTATTCCTTTAAACGACCATGCACTTTAACACTTATACCATGTGGTGACATAACCTAGGGTTCCAACAGGGTTCCAAGGACTTCCAACGTGTCTTTAAATCAATTAGATTCCACTACCCTGAATGTTGTACCCAGCCAACCCTTATGCATCCGTTCTATAGACGACGTGAATTCGTAAACCCTTAAGTGTGGTGCAAACCTACTCGTTATTCCACATGAACCAAAACTTCTAATGATGCACCAAGACCTTATTCATGATTTTAGGTCGCTGAGTAACATTTTCATGTGGTTTGGATGACCTAAACATTATATGTTAACTTTTACTAAATGCAGCTCAAGGTCAATCCTTAGTCCATATGTGGTGACTTCCAATTCCTTGGGCCAAAGGCCTCCAAATTTTTATCTAGGGTTTATCTCTTGGTAATTAGTGAAAAATCAGAAAATCATAATTTTCCTCATTATTTTTGGCCATAATTAAAATTATTTAATTATGCGACTTAAGTCACATTGAACATGAACTACCAAAACAGAGGTCCTCTAAGTCTAAATAATTCATCTACTGTTCATCTTGACATGAAAGATCAGTGTACAAAATTTCCTAATTTTCCAGACTGATTTGACCTATGTATGCTATTTATGAATAATAACACAAAATTTTCCTTTTACAAATGAAGTACTAAAAATAATCAACCAAAAATTCATAGAAAGTTCCTAAATGATAATATTATCATGATAATTGTCAAAACAAATTTTCATAATTATCTATAGAAGTTTGACTTAAAATTTTCACAACCTAAGATATTTCCAAACTGCCACTATGCAGATAAAAATCATTTATATTTATCCACAAATGTTAAGAAAATTCACAGATATCCATAGTACTGAAATAATCCTCTAGTAAAAATTTCATAATTTTCCAAGGCACATAATTCACATTTTTAACCAAGAACATTTAAAAGCATAAAAGTATTTTGTACTAATCTCCACATGAAATAAATTCCAAAAATCCTAATAAATTTTCTATAAAAGAAAATTAGTATTTTAGAGCTTGTGTCAATGATTTAGAATTTTCCAAGTTAAAATGTCCATATTTCCTATCATGACACAAATGTGTGCTATAATTAAAATAAATTGAAACTATAGGATTTTTGATTCCAAAAATCGTAACTTCTCCATGGGTGATGTATTTCGTCTCCATATACTCCCAGCCAGAGTTTCATTGACTTGCAATGAGTCAAATGAGCTTAATTTCTCATTTTTTACCCTTTTGTTAATGGCACACCATATACACTTATACCTTCATCTTGCAAGTTGGATCCTCCAACATGCAGAGCTCCAAATGACCCTAAATTTTTACCAGGGTGCTAAAATGACCTCATAGTCATGCCACCAAAATTTGGGGGAATTTGGAGTTGTAACACTCTCTAAATCACATTAATTTTGATAAATCAAATAATGGAATAAAACTATAGGAAAATATTCTCCAAAAATTTTGATTTTTGGAAACAAGCTAAGTCTAGTACATACACATGCATGATCCAAATTTGATTACATGTGGAGTTGTAATCTATCATATATACTCATTTTAATTTCTGATCTAGGCAAGGAGCAGTCCTAGGAAAATAGACCTATAAGGAGCTACATTTCTCCAAATGACTTGATTAAGTTGCCTATTTAAAGGTAAGCCAAAGGGCTACATTTTTGATGTTAGGGAACTTTTTCCGAATCTGCTCCTAAAGGGCCTAAATTTAGCATGGAAGATACTGAATAATGTGTGATAATAATTAATTATACTATAGTTTAATATATATAAAAACCAACGACATCCCATCATCTTCCCCAACAGTAAATGACTATGATTTCCCCGACCTAGGCCACCTTGATCTCCAATTTTCAGCCACTTAGGCCACCACCACCGCCGGCTATCATCACCACCACCTCCGTTGAGGTGGTGTCTCGCGTTTCCCGACAACATGATGGCCGAAAACCACGTCTCCGGCGATCTGGAGCAAGCTAAAAACCTTGTGATTTTCACCCACACCTCACATGGAATCGGGTTCAATTGAGCCTGATATCTCTCCTAATCGATCTAGGAAGCTAGCACAAGGGGAGGGGAGGAGAAACATACCTGTAAATGGGCCTGGTGGCAGGTGTGGTGGCAGTGTGCGATGGACGATTGTTTTTCTGGCGAGCTTGCTCCCGAACTCGTTTCTCCACCTAAAGCTTTGATCCAAGACTCAAATTCAACTCCTCTCAGTGCTCTGAAGGTGATGGAAGGGTTAGTTTTGGATGGATATGGCTATATAAGGAGATGCAATTATTGGGGTGGCCGTCCATGAGCATAGGTTGCTCCTCCTTGCTACCATGTGTCCACCCCCCTAAATCCTATTAGGAGTGAGCTGGGAAGCTCAGTGGAGGTGTTGGGCAGAGAGGAGGGCCAAGTGGCTTCCATCCCTCATTTCCTCTTTTCTCTCTCCTCTTCTTGGGAAAATTCCCATTTTAACCCCCATGCATGTCACTACCCTCCAAAACCAGAGGGTAGGGGTTGTAATTGAGCTAATGTGCTGCTGGTGGGCCGTGGTCCAAAGCCTTAGCCCATTGGGAATGAGCTTGGTTCTTTAATTCTCCATTTAGGTTTAATGTTGACCAAGATTGACTTTAATGTTGACTTGGTCAATATTATGAGTGGGCTGACCCCACATGATGGTCATGAGCCCTATGACACCACCCAATATTGGTTGGGCCTTGGTCCAATGTCTTAGACCATTGGAATTGAGCTTGACTCTTTAATTATCCATTTAGGCTTATTGTTGATCAAGTTTGACTTTAGGGTTGACTTGGTCAATTTGATGAGTGGGCTGACCCGACTTGATGGTCATGAGCCCTATGACATCACTCAATATGGGCTGGGCCATGGTGATGCCCCACTTGGGCTAATTGAACCTATGTTATTTTGACCAAATTAGGGTTAAGGTTTACTTTGGTCAAATTGGACCAATGAGTGACCATGTGAAGAGGCTTCATCGTCCAATGTATTCCAATTAGGGTTTGGAGTTTAGTGGTGAGGTCAAATTGATCATGTGATGCTTAATTGAGCTACTTAGGGTTTAGTTGACCCATGTTGACCCTAAGGGCAGTTTGGTCACCTTGGTCAATTTGGTGATCCTATGATAGGACGTTTAGGTCACTTAGGTTTCTTTTAGGGTTAGGGACATAGTTGTAATGACCCTGGCCCATTTAGACCAGGCGCCGCCCGGCCCACCATGGCCCTTTAGACCGGGTGGTACAGCCGGAATCTACAAGGCCTGCAGGCCGTACACCCCAAAGCATCTCGCGCCTGTTTATCGTCCGCCCGCATTGTTACCAAGGGGTTTCAAACCCAAGACCTTGATAAGGAGCATTTAATACCGCTCCTCATCACCAACTGAGCTGCAGCTCTTTTTTGTAATGACCCTGGACCATTTAGACCAGACGCCGCCCGGCCCACCACGGCCCTTTAGACCGGGTGGTACAGCCGGAATCTACAAGGCCTGTAGGTCGTACACCCCAAAGTATCTCGTGCCTGTTTATCGGCCGCCCGCATTATTGCCAAGGGGTTTCGAACCCAAGACCTTGATAAGGAGCCTTTACTACCGCTCCTCATCACTAACTGAGCTGCAGCTCTTTTTTGTAATGACCCTGGCCCATTTAGACCAGGCGCCGCCCATCCCACCACGGCCCTTTAGACCGGGTGGTACAGCCGGAATCTACAAGGCCTGCAGGTCGTACACCCCAAAGCATCTCGCGCCTGTTTATCGGCCGCCCGCATTATTGCCAAGGGGTTTCGAACCCAAGACCTTGATAAGGAGCCTTTAATACCACTCCTCATCACCAACTGAGCTGGTGATGAACAGGCGCGAGATGCTTTGGGGTGTACGACCTGCAGACCTTGTATATTCCGGCTGTACCACCCGATCTAAAGGGCCGTGGTGGGCCGGGCGCCGCCTGGTCTAAATGGGGCAGGGTCGTTACAAAAAAGTGCACTTTTTTGTAACGACCCGAGCCCATTTAGACTAGGCGCTGCCCGTCCCACCAAGACCCTTTAGACCGGGTGGTACAACCAGAATCTATAAGGCCTGCAGGCCGTAGACCTCCCATGCGCCTCTGTACAAGTCGTATGTGCACTCTAGAGTCTCTGCGTACTATTTGCTAGTTATCCCACCAGTCTTTATGATCGAGTGTGCATTTTTGGGGATCGTGCTCCAGCCTACTAGCCCCTCAAACCCTCACATCTCGCCAGAGTCAATGTACTTATATCGGTGTGACGACTGACTCAGTACTGATGACCCGCCACTAATTTGTTTATATGTACATGCAAGTTATCTCAACTTGAGACCCCAGCTCGCAGAACAAATCCGTTCTGATATAAAACTCCCGAGCCTCCAGCTCGCAGGACCAACCCATTCTGATATAAACTCCCGAGACTCCAGCTTGCAGGACCAACCCGTCCTGATATAAAACTCCTGAGCCTCCAGTTCGCAGGACTAACCCATCCTAATATCACTCCAACCCTACACGGGTGAGATTGCTACATTGTTCCTTCAACCTAACCAATTATATTACTCTTGTCTATATTTTAGTTGTACTTAGAGACTTAGGGTTAATCCTGAACTTCCCGAGGTCTGCTCAGGGCTTGCAGCGGTACTAAGAAATATGAGGGACATAAGACCAAATCCCCCTTTCCAGGACACTAATTTTTATTGGTAACTACCTGTTATTAATAACCCACTCTCATTGTTACTCTTGAGCAAACCTTATGTCTTAGGATACTTATAAGAGAGTGACGATCTTTCATGGGGCTCCAGTTTAGTTATTCCTTTAAACGACCATGCACTTTAACACTTATACCATGTGGTGACATAACCTAGGGTTCCAACAGGGTTCCAAGGACTTCCAACATGTCTTTAAATCAATTAGATTCCACTACCCTGAATGTTGTACCCAGCCAACCCTTATGCATCCGTTCTATAGATGACGTGAATTCATAAACCCTTAAGTGTGGTGCAAACCTACTCGTTATTCCACATGAACCAAAACTTCTAATGATGCACCAAGACCTTATTCATGATTTTAGGTCGCTGAGTAACATTTTCATGTGGTTTGGATGACCTAAACATTATATGTCAACTTTTACTAAATGCAGCTCAAGGTCAATCCTTAGTCCATATGTGGTGACTTCCAATTCCTTGGGCCAAAGGCCTTCAAATTTTTATCTTGGGTTTATCTCTTGGTAATTAGTGAAAAATCAGAAAATCATAATTTTCCTCATTATTTTTGGCCATAATTAAAATTATTTAATTATGCGACTTAAGTCACATTGAATATGAACTACCAAAACAGAGGTCCTCTAAGTCTAAATAATTCATCTACTGTTCATCTTGACATGAAAGATCAGTGTACAAAATTTCCTAATTTTCCAGACTGATTTGACCCATGTATGCTATTTATGAATAATAACACAAAATTTTCCATTTACAAATGAAGTACTAAAAATAATCAACCAAAAATTCATAGAAAGTTCCTAGATGATAATATTATCATGATAGTGGTCAAAACAAATTTTCATAATTATCTATAGAAGTTTGACTTAAAATTTTCACAACCTAAGATATTTCCAAACTGCCACTATGCAGATAAACATCATTTATATTTATCCACAAATGTTAAGAAAATTCACAGATATCCATAGTACTGAAATAATCCTCTAGTAAAAATTTCATAATTTTCCAAGGCACATAATTCACATTTTTAACCAAGAACATTTAAAAGCATAAAAGTATTTTGTACTAATCTCCACATGAAATAAATTCCCAAAATCCTAATAAAAATTCTATAAAAGAAAAATAGTATTTTAGATCTTGTGTCAATGATTTAGAATTTTCCAAGTTAAAATGTCCATATTTCCTATCATGACATAAATGTGTGTTATAATTAAAATAAAATGAAACTATAGGATTTTTTATTCCAAAAATCCTAACTTCTCCATGGGTGATGTATTTCGTCTCCATATACTCCCAGCCAGAGTTTCATTGACTTGCAATGAGTCAAATGAGCTTAATTTCTCATTTTTACCCTTTTGCTAATGGCACACCATATACACTTATACCTTCATCTTGCAAGTTGGATCCTCCAACATGCAGAGCTCCAAATGACCCTAAATTTTTACCAGGGTGCTAAAATGACCTCATAGTCATGCCACCAAAATTTGGGGGTATTTGGAGTTGTAACACTCTCTAAATCACATTAATTTGATAAATCAAATAATGGAATAAAACTATAGGAAAATATTCTCCAAAAATTTTGATTTTTGGAAACAAGCTAAGTCTAGTACATACACATGCATGATTTAAATTTGATTACTTGTGGAGTTGTAATCTATCATATATACTCATTTTAATTTCTGATCTAGGCTAGGAGCAGTCCTAGGAAAATAGACCTATAAGGAGCTACATTTCTCCAAATGACTTGATTAAGTTGCCTAATTAAAGGTAATCCAAAGGGATACATTTTTGATGTTGGGAACTTTTTCCGAATCTTCCCCTAAAGGGACTAAATTTAGCATGCAAGATACTGAATAATGTGTGATAATAATTAATTATACTATAGTTTAATATATATAAAAACCAACGACATCCCATCACCTTCCCCAACAGTCAATGACTATGATTTCCCCGACCTGGGCCACCTTGATCTCCAATTTTCAGCCACTTAGGCCACCACCACCGCCGGCTATCATCACCACCACCTCCGTTGAGGTGGTGTCTCGCGTTTCCCGACAACATGACGGCCGAAAACCGCGTCTCTGGCGATCTGGAGCAAGCTAAAAACCTTACGATTTTCACCCACACCTCACATGGAATCGGGTTCAATTGAGCTTGATATCTCTCCTAATCGATCTAGTAAGCTAGCACAAGGGGAGGGGAGGAGAAACATACCTGTAGATGGGCCTGGTGGCGGGTGTGGTGGCGGTGTGCGATGGCCGATTGTTTTTCTGTCGAGCTTGCTCCCGAACTCGTTTCTCCACCTAAAGCTTTGATCCAAGACTCAAATTCAACTCCTCTCAGTGCTCTGAAGGTGATTAAAGGGTTAGTTTTGGATGGATGTGGCTATATAAGGAGATGCCATTATTGGGGTGGCCGTCCATGAGCATAGGTTGCTCCTCCTTGTTGTCATGTGTCCACCACCCCCTAAATCCTATTGGGAGTGAGCTGGGAAGCTCAGTAGAGGTGTTGGGCAGAGAGGGGGGCCAAGTGGCCTCCATCCCTCATTTCCTCTTTTCTCTCTCCTCTGCTTGGAAAAATTCCCATTTTAACCCTCTTGCATGTCACTACCCTCCAAAACCAGAGGGTAGGGGTTGTAATTGAGCTAATGTGCTGCTGGTGGGCCATGGTTCAAAGCCTTAGCCCATTGGGAATGAGTTTGGTTCTTTAATTCTCCATTTAGGTTTAATGTTGACCAAGTTTGACTTTAGTGTTGACTTGGGCAATTTGATGAGTGGGCTGACCCCACATGATGGTCATGAGCCCTATGACACCACCCAACATTGGTTGGGCCTTGGTCCAATGTCTTAGACCATTGGAATTGAGCTTGACTCTTTAATTATCCATTTAGGCTTATTGTTGACCAAGTTTGACTTTAGGGTTGACTTGGTCGATTTGATGAGTGGGCTGACCCCACTTGAAGGTCATGAGCCCTATGACATCACCCAACATGGGTTGGGCCATGGTGATGCCCCACTTGGGCTAATTGAACCTATGTTATTTTGACCAAATTAGGGTTAGGGTTTACTTTGGTCAAATTGGACCAATGAGTGACCATGTGAAGAGGCTTCATGGTTCAATGTATTCCAATTAAGGTTTGGAGTTTAGTGGTGAGGTCAAATTAATCATGTGATGCTTAATTGAGCTACTTAGGGTTTAGTTGACCCATGCTGACCCTAAGGGCAGTTTGGTCACCTTGGTCAATTTGGTGATCCTATGATAGGACTTTTAGGTCACTTAGGTTTCTTTTAGGGTTAGGGACATAGTTGTAAAGACCCTGGCCCATTTAGACCAGGCGCCGCCCAGCCCACCACGGCCCTTTAGACCGGGTGGTACAACCGGAATCTACAAGGCCTGCAGGCCGTACACCCCAAAGCATCTCGCGCTTATTTATCGGCCGCCCGCATTGTTGCCAAGGGGTTTCAAACCCAAGACCTTGATAAGGAGCCTTTAATACCGCTCCTCATCACCAACTGAGCTGCAGCTCTTTTTTGTAATGACCCTGGCCCATTTAGACCAGGCGCCGCCCGGCCCACCACGACCCTTTAGACCGGGTGGTACAGCCGGAATCTACAAGGCCTGCAGGTCGTACACCCCAAAGTATCTCGCGCCTGTTTATCGGCCGCCCGCAATATTGCCAAGGGGTTTCGAACCCAAGACCTTGATAAGGAGCCTTTAATACCGCTCCTCATCACCAACTGAGCCACCCGGTGTAAAGGGCCATGGTGGGCCTTGTAGATTCCTCTCCTGCAGGCCTTGTAGATTCCGGTTGTACCACCCGGTCTAAAGGGCCGTGGTGGGCCGGGCGCCGCCTGGTCAAAATGGGCTAGGGTCGTTACAAAAAAGTGCACTTTTTTGTAACGACTCGAGCCCATTTAGACTAGGCGCTGCCCGACCCACCAAGACCCTTTAGACCGGGTGGTACAACCGGAATCTACAAGGCCTGCAGGCCGTATACCCCAAAGCATCTCGCGCCTGTTTATCGGCCGCCCGCATTATTATCAATGTCTTGGGTTCAAAACCCTTTGACAACAATGCGGGCAGCTGATAAACAGGCGCGAGATGCTTTGTGGTGTACGGCCTGCAGGCCTTGTAGATTCCGGCTGTACCACCCGGTCTAAAGGGCCGTGGTGGTCCGGGCGTCGCCTGGTCTAAATGGGCCAGGGTCGTTACAATAGTGGTGAGTTCAAATTGTACTTGTGGTTTCAATTTAGGCTAGATTGGTTTGGGTTGAATTGAACACTATAGTCGGCCCCATGTGAGCACATCATAACTCATTGGGTCCTAAGGTCACTATCTAGCCTAATCCACCACACTCACCACATGTCCTACCCTAATGTGTATGTTAAGGGGTCTAGAAAAGAAAGGGATGTTACAAATCCCAATAAATAAAAGAATAATTTCGTCCCTGAAATTCAAGTTCGGGTCTACGGGGTTCTAAGTATAAGAAGTTAAGAAATATTTAAAAGATATTTTAAAATATACCTATGTATGTATTGAGACTACTGTTGAGGCAGAACTAAGAATCTCTGACACTGAGCCTATAGACACTAGTGGTTTAACATCTAAAAGGTTATCTAATAGAGAACGAGTGCCTAACAACTTCGGTACAGATTTTGTGACTTACCAAGTGCAAACTGATCCATCTACCTATAAGGAAGCAATGCTATCTAGAGATTCTCTATTATGGAAAGAAGTCATAAATGATGAGATGAATTCTCTCCTATAAAATCACATTTGGACTTTGGTTGAATTTCCCAAAGGGGTTAGAACTATTGATTGTAAGTGGGTCCTGAAAAAGAAACTAAATCCCGATGGGAGTATCGCTAAATACAAAGCACGCGTAGTTGCAAAAGGCTTCACTCAAGTTAGTGATATACACTACTTTGATATATACTCACATGTTTGTCACATTGCGACAATTATGGTTCTTCTCGCGTCAGTATCTATTGAACATTTAACCGTTCATCAGATGAATGTTAAGACTGCGTTTCTTAATGGAGATCTGACCGAGGAGATCTGTATGCACCCACCTGAAGGGTTTGTCGTAGAAGGTCTAGAAAATAAGGTCTGTAAGTTGATTAAGTCACTCTATGGATTAAAACAAGTACCAAAATTGTGGCACGAGAAATTTGACGTTTGTGTTAAAAGCATGAATTTTAAATCCAACTTATCAGATAAATGTTAGTGCATAAGAACAAGTTCGAATAAAGTTGCAATTATATGCTTGTACGTGGATGACAAGCTAATTCTGGGTATTGATCAGTCTGAGGTGGAAGACGTGAAAGTTATCTTGACGAGACAATTTAACACGACAGACTTAGGTGTGGTGAAAACCATCCTAGAAATGGAAGTGAACTTCACTAAAAAAGGTATCACTCAGAGTCAGAGTCAGTATATAAGAAATCTACTAGAGAAGTGAGGTTACGATAATAACAAGAAGATTAAGACTTCATACGATTATAACAATAGACTGAAACCGAATGAAGGTTCATTTATTAGATTATTGAATACTCCAAACTCATAGGAAGTCTCATGTATGCTACAACATGCACTAGACTTGACATAGCCTTTACGGTCGACATGTTATGTAGATTTACGAGTAACCCTGATGATGACCACTTGGATGCCTTAGAAAGGCTACTGCGATACTTAAAGTACACTGAGAAGTATGATTTATGTTATAGTGGACATCCTCCTGTGCTTGAGGGGTATTCTGATGTTTCCTAGTGCTCAGAAATTACTGTTAGTAGATCCACTAGTGATTTTGTGTTTACACTAGGAGGAGCAGCAATATCTTTGAAGTCAAAGAGGCAAACATGCATTGCACTATTCTCTATGGAATCAGCACTATATGCTCTATGTTATCAAGGCGCGCGCCTAGGCGCGCCTGAGGCGCCAGGAGCATGGGGAGCAAGACGGTGCGCCTTAGTAATCCCAAGGCGGGCGATGTGCCTCAGGCGTGCTTCAGGCGCGCCTAGGCGCACGCCTCATACGCCTGTAGGGCGCAGTTCAGGCGCGCCTGATTGCATGAACTGGTTTTAACCTGAAAATCGGTTCAGGCAATAGGCGCGGCCTTATATGTTATATCGTGATTCACTTCATTTCCCCGCAAGCATCTAGGGTTAGTCATTGCTCATCTCGCCGACTGCCGATTCCCGTCCCGATTCCTCCACTCTCCTCCTTGCTTCTCGCCAGAGTCGTCATCGCTCATCTCGTCGGAGTCAGTGATTTCTCGCCGGAGACGCATAAGAAGGATTAGCTGGTCGTCGACGTCGTTCTCCTGCACTGATTTCTCGCTGGAAACTCCTTCATCCTCTCATCTCCTCCTTTAATTGAAAGATTCATTCTCCATTTCTCCTCTTCTTTCTTCGCTCAATTTCAGCGAATTGGGCGCCCAATTCGCTCAATTTCACGAATTGGGCGCCCAATTTGCTCAATTTCCTTTTTCCCTCTTTATTGCGCCTCACGTGCCTCAGGCGCGCGCCTGCGCCTTGCGCCTAGGATCCAGGGCCCCTTTATGCCTCGGTGCGGCTTGCGCCTTTGACAACATAGTATATGCTCTCGTTTCAGCATGAGAAGAAACAGTGTTAATAAGAGACATGATAATAGACATTCCAATGGCTAGTCTGAAAATGCCCACTATTTCGATCTTTTGTGACAATCAAGGCACAAAGACCAATTACAACAAATATGTTGTTCAATGGAAAGCTAAGACAACTAGGGATGAAACAGGCCTGGTTGACCTATCTCAATAGTCAGGGATAATTTCCCTATTGGACGTGAGATCAAAAGATAATATAGCAGATGTCCTTACCAAAGGCTTATGTAATGTTCTAACAGCTAAAATATCGGGGGAGATGAGATTAAAGTCCATTTAGTAAAACTTAATACTTTGCTTATATTTTAAATTTTAGAATCGTAGTCTGCTTACATTCAAGCATCTAGAGTAAGTACACTGAAGTATTTCAGATGCTATTTGATGAAAGTCAGAAATGAATAGTTGTCAGTCATTACAAATTTGATGAATTACACAATTATTTTATTCAGTCTTATTTGAGTATCATTCCAAAAAGGAATACTGAAGTTGCTGATATGTGTCCTGATATTATGATTATTAGTTATATCATTTCAAATTTGATGATATAATGATCACAACTTGTTATATCATTCCAAACTTGATGGTATATCATAATTGTGAAACGGTTAATAATAATCTTAGTAATTGAAGGAACATGGTTTGATTCTATGAAATCAATTTTCCATTTTTTTGTAAATTAGATAGAGATGTTGATTTTTGATTCTTTATTCCTAGTTAGAGTATTCTGTTCTTTTACTGCTAGAACTATTCACTTTACTTTTAATAGAAAATATTTGAATTCATAAAGATTTATCTCATGACATTCTTATTGTAACTGTTTGCAGATCAAATGAAGAATGAAGGAGAGACAGTCGATTTCGACCCGAATGACGATGATCTGTTGTTTGCGTAGACCATAAATCAATCATCAGTTTGAGTTTTTAGTTTTATTTACTGCTTTGTTTGGGATCTTTCGTTTGAGTTTAGATTTATCTGTATTCTAAAACTCATGTTTGTATTTCTGAAAGCTCATGTTTTTATCGTTATCAACTCTTACTTTTAAGTGTCTTGTTATGTGGTACCATTATATATAATATAAGAGGAGATTGTTGAGTTATATTTAATAATGATAACGGATTATTAATGTGTTGATTTGGATCCGGTAGGCATTCAATAACCCGTCGTCGGGGATTTAGGGCTACGCCTATAAATACTCCTGTTGGGGGCAACGTGGATGTCGTTCCAAACTTGACGGGCACACGAGATGCTTCGAGCGCACTAGCAATAATCACGTCAATCAACATTTCCCCGTAATGGGTCAAGCTCATCTTTGATAGGGTGTTGGAAACCCATGGCTTTCATCCCAAAATCTCGAGATGAAAGGAGGGGCCTGAGGCCTGTAAGCACAGACGAGTGATGCGTTGTAGCCAATGTGAGATGAAACATCAGACCCTGCCACACCGAAGATAATTCGAAGATAAACCGTCCCACACGACATGTTGGGAATGTGTAAACCAAACTACCAAAGCCCATATTAGCACGTCAAGCCCAGCATTGATACCATGTTGGAAACCTGCCATATTAAAAAAAAAGTTTATTTGTGGAGTATTTGTGTTAATCTGTGAACTAATCAGCTAACATACTCGGTAATGTATTATGATGAATACTTGTCCCAACTATATCACTCAGAAGTTCAAGGAATCCTCATTTTTGCTAGGTAGTGAATTCTTAGATTCATGACATTCAACGTGAGCTTCGAGAAGCCAGTTGGTTGTGAGCTTCGATAAGCTAGTTGGTTGGATAACAATGGCGGAAGAATAAATGCGTTCAATTATGTCGTATTTCTTTTGGGCCAATCAAATATCTCCGAGACAGTCTCGTGAATATCCTCCTCTCATCATCATCATCAATAGCCCATCCCAACTATTTAAGGTCGGTTTTATGAATCCCTATTTTTCATTCATTCCCATCGAATATTCTCTAAGGAGTTGGACCTATACTATGTAAATAATTTTGAGCAATAGCTTTCATCTAAACTACCTTGATCTACCTCTATATATCTAATCACTAATTTCTAGGTTGTTAGGGCCAGTTGCCGAACCACAGCTATGGTCTGGTGCCCGTGACTTGTAGGGAAACAATCCCCTTTGTGCAAACCTGGATCCAAGCAAGTTCAGTAATAAAACAGAATAAAAACACACAGAGATTTACGTGTAAACCCCCTCACAGCAGTAGGGGAAAAAACCACGGGGCAGGACACACAAACAATCCACTATAATAATATCGGATTACAAAAAACACTAGGTTTTCCCAACCTAGTTCCCTCTCAGGATTCACAAACAAATCCCCACTCAAAACCCCCAAGAAAATCCTTCTGAAACCGAGGAAGAACAACCCTCAACACATTGAGGTAAAGAGAACCTCTCTTCAACAAGGAACTCCTTCGATTGAGATGCGATCTTCACATGAAGAACAAGCCCGAGAGAATCCTCTCCTAGCACCACCACCGACGCCAAAACCCAATCAGGAATCGGGATAGCCGCGCTCTCCCTCCGCCTCCAACAAAGCACGTTGATGCCCCTGCTGCAGCCGTCACAAACATCCGACAGAAGAACGTCGCGTCGCCTTCGACTCCGGCTACTGCTCCGTAATAAAAAGTATCGGCCCGTAAGAGATCAGGATTAACCCTAACTCCACAGTAAGAGCCATAAATAAGTCCACCCGAACCGCCAAAGGGCCACCGAACCCGGTTCACTGAACCAAGGAGGAGAAAACGGGCGAAATCGGCGAGAGTAGGTGGCGAAATCCGACGAAACAACGAAATCCGGCGAATCGGTGAAACCCTGATACCCGCCGAATTTATTGTTCATGAACAGTAAATTCGGCGAGTATCAGATTCGATACACGCCGAAAATACTGTTCATGGCAGATTTTTCTCCTTTCCTTCTTCGCAAGCCTCCGGTCTTCAATTTTGGGGCTGGATCCCAACAAACTCCCCCTCTAGACCCTGAAGAGAAGTCCCACCTCCTGAAACCTTCAAGAAGAAACCATGCCGACCTGGCGTCGACACAACTAGTGTTTCTCCCTTGGCACGACCTTCGTCATCATGTCCGAAGGGTTTTCATCCGTGTGGACCTTTTCCACCTTCAGTAGCTTCTCCTCGACAACATCTTGTATCCAGTGATACCTGACATCAATGTGCTTCGTCTTAGAGTTGTAGGCAGGTTCTTGGCCAGAAAGATAGCACTCTGACTATCACTGAACACAGTGAACACGTCTTGCTGGATTCCAAGCTCGAGCATGAACTTCGTCATCCACAAGACCTCTTTGGAAGCTTCCGTCAGAGCTATACATTCTGCCTCAGTCGTCGACAGTGCCACACACTTTTATAACCGCGAATGCCACGACACAGCACCCCCTGCAAAAGTAACAGCATACCCCGAAGTGGATCTTCTGGAATCAACGTCTCCAGACATATCAGAATCAGAGTACCTAACCAGTTCAGGTGATTCACCACCAAACTGCAGACACAAATCTGTAGTACCCTTGAGATATCGAAGCATCCACTTCACAGCGTCCCAATGGACCCTCCCTGGGTTTGCCAAATATCTGCTCACCAACCTTACTGCATGAGCTATGTCTGACCTCGTACAGACCATAGCGTACATCAAACTTCCTACTGAAGAAGCATAGGGTACCTGACTCATCTCCTCAGACTTCTTCTCAGATGAAGGGCACTGACTGCTAGATTACTTTAAGTGTCCACCTAATGGAGTGATAACAACCTTTGCCTTCTCCATCATTTACCTCTTCAGCACTTTTTCAACATACTCAGCCTGAGACAGCCACAACAGACCCGCACTCCTGTCTCTGGTAATCTTCATACCCAGGATCTTCTTTACCGGTCTATGGTCCATCATTTCAAAGGACCTACTGAGCTCCATCTTCAGCTCTACAATCCTGGCCTTGTCATCCCCGACAATCAACATATCGTCGACATAGAGTGGCAGGATAGTGAAGGACCCCTCCGTTCTCTTCACATAGGCACACTGGTCAGCCCTGGTCCTCAAGAATTTGATCATGGTTGAAAGTGAGGCTAAGATCTATCTCAACTCTAGAGGGGGGGGGGTGAATAGAGTATTTTAAAATAATTTTTCACAGTTGAAATCAACAGCACATATAAAATTCAATTTATGATATAGTGTAGAGTGCTAGTAAGAAGTTAAAAAACTAAGAAGTAAAAAGCACAGCTCACAGCAAACAAATCACACAAACAAACCAGAAGACACAAGGAATTATAGTGGTTCTCCAAAAACCTGGGTACATCCACTCTTCTACCACCCTTGGTAGGAATCCACTCAGGATGAGTTGATCAGGTGTCCTGACACCAATGAGCTTTTGATAAGGTGCCCAAAAACCAAAACTAGATTTTTTGATAAGGTGTCTTGCCACCACTGAGTTTTGACAAGGCTCTCAGAACCAGACAGAACTTTTGAAGGGAGTTCAAGAACCCTTTTACAGCAGGAAAAGAAAAATAAGAGTGAAGGGTGTCTTCTCTGTTCTCAATCAAATGAGAGAAGCACGAGTGGATTGATGATGTCAAAGCTCCCCCTGAGATGTAGAAAGGTTCAGGAAAAGAAGCTTTGCTCTAGGGTGATAGGTCTTCAAAACTTTGATCTCCAGCACAGGATGGTTTCAGCAAGAAGGCTGAAGGTAAGGTGTCTGGAGTGATGAGATTGTGAACACTTTTCAGTCAGCAAGAAGATTTTTGGAGTCACAGTTCTTCTGTTGTTCTTCTGCTATCAGTATTCTCTATTCTGTGTATTCACTTCTGTATATCTTCTTCTTGTGTATTCTCTAAATCTTAATAACACAGAAGAAAGGAATAATAGTTTCTGACGTTTCCTTGTCCAAAATTAGCCGTTGGGAGTCATAAATGTCTTCCAAAAATAGTCTTGTCTTCTAGAGGAAAGTCCAGCAAACATTCTCTGAATAATTCCTTGAAACTTGCTCCAGAAATAAAGACAAACGGCTGGGAGATCTTCTGACATAAATGCTGATAATATTCAAAAACATTCCAATTATAAGCAGCATTTGAATTCCTGACAGCGTCGATCTCTCCAAAGAAAACGTCGATCTGAGCTCTACGATCGTCGAACTGAGCTCAGAGATTAAATGGACAAGCAGACAGAAAACGTCGATCTGAGCTCTACGATCGTCGAACTGAGCTCAGAGATCTGAGAAATAACTTTAGGGAGGGATCGTCGAACTGAGCTAGAAGATTGTCGAGGGGAGTTCGACGACTCAGCAGAAGCTAGGCAAAAGCAGATAGTCGATCTGAGCTCGAAGATCGTCGACCGGAGTTCGACGTTTTATTGAAGATGAGCTCAGAGAGCGTCGAACGGAGTTCGACGATTCGTCGACCTTAGCTCGACGAAAATTGCCTTAGACTAAGCTCTTCAACCTTGATCTTGGAATGATCCTGGGGGCAGCTTCAAACCTAAGTTCTAAGCCCTAGACTCATTCTAATGTTGACCTTTTCAACTATACAACTAGGTCAACTTGGATTCCTAAGACAAGCATAGTGATCCTTACCCAAATTAGTAATAGGGTGTTCCAACAATCTCCCCCTATTTGGGTTAGGATTACTATTTACAGACAATCATAGGAAATGAAAAGCATACAACAATACATAAGCTAATACAAAATGCAGAGAAGATATATAGTAGTAAAGCAGATCACAGATAAATATCAGCAGATATCCAAAGGTGGATGAAATGTTTAGCTTACACAGTTCACTTCCTTTCAGATCCCTTTTTAAATAAAATTTCTCTATTTGGATTCTGACTTTCTTTCTTTGACCTTCTGTCATCCTCTGCACCAAGAGAAGTTTGAGATTTGGGCCTTGGAACAACAGCCTCAGGGTGCAGCTTCATATAGTCTTCTGGATTGAAAAATTTCCTTGATGCATATCTTTCCAGTTCTTTCTTTCTCTGCTCTAATAAGGTAGTTATGTTTGAAGTATCCTTGCCTTGTTCTCTGGCCTTTTTTATTTGATCAAGGGCAGCCAATTCTTTCATTCTGGCTGTCCAGGATACAGGGTTGTTCTCAGGATCTTCAAAAGGAATAGGAGATTCATATCTGTTGATGATTTCAGAAACAGTAGAAGGAGTCCTGGAAATAATTGAGTCTTTCAGCTTGTAAGGAAAAGGACCTGAAGAAGGGTCAGGGAGACCTTGTCCTTCCCTTTGATAGGATCTTTGTCCTCTTTGATTTTCTCTGAAATTACCCCTTCTGGGTTGATATCCTCTTTGATGTTGTCCCCTTTGATATGATCTTTGATAATACTGGGAAGAACTGTGTCTGGAGACTGGAGCTTGAGGGGCTGAACCTGAGCCAGAATCTGGAGGAGGAGGAGGAGGAGGCTGATATTGAGAAGATCCTTTTTCATATTTGTCAAGCTTCCTCTTCTTCTTCATAGCTTTCAGTTGATTTTTGGAATATTGCATCCAAGGCTCAGAGATGGGGCAGTCATGCAGGATGTAGTATGGAATATCATTGGAGTCTTTGGCTTTGGCAGGAGGGACTGACATCATTGCTTTACTTCTGGCTTTTCTCTTCTTGGCAATAGTTCTAGCAGAATCATCAGAATCAGTCCTGTATTGGTCACTCTCAGAACTTTGAGGTTAATCATACAGATCATCAATTCTTCTGATAAGCTCTTCTTGAGCTTTAAGTTTTGCAGAAACAACAGGAGCAGCAATTTCATCAGCATCAGTTGCTGGAGTCATTTCTATGTCAGCAGTAGCAGCAGCAGCAATTTCAACAGAAAGAGGCACAGTGGCCTTAGTAGCAATTGAAAGAGGCACAGTGGCCTTAGTATCAGCATCAGAGATATCCACAGCCTTCCAGGATTTGATGTAGGAATCAATATGGCTTGGATCACAGGTAGCTATAGGCACAATGGCCTTAGACAAATCTTCAGCAGGAGTTGCAGGCAGATAGCTGAAATGGACTGTATCAAATATAGATAGCAGCCTCTGCAGATTCAGTGCAAAAACACATCCAAGAGCTGGAGCTGGAGCAGACATAACATCAGCAGCTGGCACATCCACTTCTTCATAAGGCATCTCCCCCTGCCTTGGTTCAGAGAGAGGTGAATCAAGGCACACAGAAGATGTGATAGCCAGGGAGGAGGAGAGGGAGGCAAGCTTGGTAGACAGCTCCTGTACTTGCTTCAGGAGTGGAGCCAGGGAAGACTCCAGTAGAGATGTCAGCTTGGGAGCTAGCAACTCATACAGCCTGTCTGCCAAGCTAGGAAGATCCACATGCTCAAGTGGGGCTTGAGCAGAGGTAGAGGCAAAGGTGGATGGAGGGATGGTGGCTGAAACTGAAAATGTGGAGAAAGGTGGAGAGGGAATGGTTGGTTCAGAAGATGGAATAATGGAGATAGAGGAGGTTGAGGTGGAGATAGGGGAAGTAAGAGATGGTGTGAAGGAGGGTTGAGAGAGAATGTCATGGAGCATTTGTTGAAAGGAGGAAGTTGAGGGTGGCTCAGGAGGAGTAGAGGGTGAATCATCCATGAAGGAATCATCTGTAAGTGAGAAGGATGGTAGGGTGAAGGTTGAATAGGAGAAAAGAGGATGGAATTCCTCTGAGGTGGATAGAGGAGGGGATGGCATGGGTGAGGAAATGGTAATTGGGGATGAGATGATTATGGTGGTGACTGGTGGTGAGGAGGTGACAACTTGGGTGGATATGGCTGGAGGAGGGGAGGAAGCAGGCAGCTCTTCTGCTGAAGGAGTGACTGAAATAGTCCTTGTGCCTGAATGAAGTGTTGCAGTAGCCCTGGAGGGGTTTATGATCTGCCTGTCCCATTTACTGAAGAGGGCACAGGAAAGCCTCTTGGATGCATTGATAAACATGCCAGAGGAGGTTAATAGGTCAGGGCACCTGTTGTGCAGAAAGACCCCTAAGATTCTCCCATAACTAACTGCATTCTTGTTGATCTTCTTCTTAATCAGAGTGAAGAAGATGGAGCCCCAGTCCAGGTGTTTCTTATCTAATAAAGCTCCCATCAGGCAGAACTGATATCTGGAAATGGTGTCATGGGCTGAATGCTTGGCCAACAGCACCTTCCCAACTACATCAGCCAGGAATTGAAATTCTATAGCCAGATTTTTCTTCAGTAGCTTATTAGGGTTTACTGCATTGTGACCCATCCTATCCAGCATGGAGTCAAACTCCTCTCCAGACAGTTCAATGGAGTCTTCTCCAGTACTGAGTTGAAAGACTTCTGTTAAAAGAGCCGGGGATAGAAATACCTGAGTCCCCTTAATGGTGCCGACAACAGAATTCTCAGTCTCGTCTGTTGCGGTAAAACACCACTCTTTAATTTCTTCTGAGGCGATCTTCATCCTTGTAGTCATTATTGGAGTCAGCTGTTGTTCTCGGAATAAGTTTAGGATGTCCTTGAAGCGCTGGTCGCTTCCGTCGAAGGAGTTTATGTCGATGTCAAAGCCTGTGTCGAACTTCATCTTAGCAATAGCAGCACTTGATTCAGCCATATTCACCTGCAACAGAAAACCAAAAACGACCAAGCGTAGAGAATTTGGAGGGAAAAGAAAGAGAGTTGCAGAGTATGAAAGCGCAAAGGGAGAACGACGGCTGAAAGAAAGATTTTATATTAGGGTTCGACGCGAAAAAGGAAAATCGTGGAGCTCAGCTCGACGAAACGTCGAGCTTAGCTCGACGATTTGGGCTACAGAGGGAATCTGAAGAGTCTTCAAAATCGGCGATCTTCGTTCGACGAAGTTGAAAAACGTCGAGCTCAGCTCGACGGCCTCTGATCAGAAGGAGAGAAAGCCTAGCTCTAGCGAGGGCTCTGAACTCAGATCGACGACTGCAAAAGCGTCGATCTCTGGTCGACGATTTTTGGAAAATCGTCGATCTCTGTTCGACGATTTTGGGGAAAACGTCGAGCGCAGTTCAGAGTCTAAACTCATTCTACAGACACAAAAAGAAAGGAAATTTTTGACCTAGTCTTGGTCTGTTTTAGCTTTTCAAAATCTTGTAATTTAATTAAGGCTTCCTCCATCTATCATACCTAACTGATTTAGGAAGAAACTGTGTTTCTTTTCATCCAAAGGTTTGGTGAAAATATCTCCCCTTTGCAAATCAGTAGGAATATATTGAAGTTCAATTTTATTTTTCTCTACATTATCTCTTAGAAAATGATGCCTAATTTCTATGTGTTTTGTCCTACTATGGAGGACTGGATTTTGTGCTATAGAGATAGCACTAGTATTGTCAAAGAAAATTTTAGACTTCTCTAAGTTGTAGCCATAGTCTAAGAGCTGATTCTATATCCACAATATTTGTGAACAGCAACTGCCTGCAGCCATATACTCAGCTTCAGCAGTTGAAGTTGACACAGATGTTTGTTTCTTACAGAACCAAGAGACAAGTCTATCACCAAGGAACTGACAAGTTCCACTGGTGCTTTTCCTGTCTATTCTGCATCCAGCATAATCAGCATCTGAGAATCCAGTTAAATCAAATGCTGAATCTTTTGGATACCAGAGACCTAGATTTGGACAACTTTTAACATACCTAAGAATTCTCTTAACTAAGATTAAATGTGACTCTCTAGGGCTAACTTGGAATCTAGCACAAATACATGTGGCAAACATTATATCAGGCCTACTAGCTATAAGGTACAATAAAGAGCCAATTATTGCTCTATATGTTGTCTGATCAACAGGTTTCCCATATTCATCAACATCTATTACAGCATTTGAGGGCATGGGTGTTTTCATACATGATGCATCAGACATACCAAATTTCTTAACCAGCTCTTTTGCATACTTGGTTTGAGAAATAAATATGCCTTCAGCATGTTGCTTGACTTGCAGTCCTAAGAAGAAGGACAGCTCACCCATGCTACTCATTTCAAATTTAGAGTGCATAAGCTTGGAAAACTTTTTGCACAATTTTGAATCAGTAGAACCAAAAATAATGTCATCTACATAAAT
The DNA here is from genome assembly GCA_039513925.1 of Platanthera zijinensis. Classification (NCBI taxonomy): domain Eukaryota; kingdom Viridiplantae; phylum Streptophyta; class Magnoliopsida; order Asparagales; family Orchidaceae; genus Platanthera; species Platanthera zijinensis. The sequence continues at coordinate 121,173,337 of CM077083.1, read as the reverse complement.
TTGCACTAGCAGGGTATGGGACTTATGGGTTCTAATAAAAAGAGTTTGGTCTACTCTCCCCCTAACAAAATCATTTTCCAGAAGAAAGCATGCTAGGGTCTCATACCATGCTCTAGGGGCTTGCTTGAGACCATATAATGCTTTATGCAATTTGAAAACATAATCAGGGTGAGTTAGAGAGATAAAACCTGGAGGTTGTCTAACATAGACTTCCTCTTTGATGTCCCCATTGAGAAATGCACTCTTTACATCCATTTGATACACTTTGAAACCTTTGTGAGCAGCATAGGCTAGGAATATCCTGATGGCTTCCAGCCTTGCAACTGGTGCAAATGTCTGATCATAGTCTATTCCTTCTTGTTGAGAGTACCCTTGAGCAACTAGCCTTGCCTTGTTTCTGACTATAACTCCTTGATCATCCAGCTTGTTCCTGAATACCCACTTTGTTCCAACAATGGGATGATCCTTTGGCTTAGGCACTAGTTCCCAAACCTTGTTCCTTTCAAATTGATGCAACTCCTCTTGCATTGCAATGATCCAGTGTGGATCTTGCTCTGCATCTTGAATGGATTGAGGCTCAATTTTAGATAGGAAGCAAGTGTGCATCAGGTTTTGGTTGACCTGACTTCTAGTTTGCACACCAGTTGAGATCTCTCCAATTACTTGGGTGATTGGATGATCTCTTGTTGTTACTAAGTCAACAGGGAGTGTTGATTGTTCACCAGCCTGTGTTGTTGTCTCCTCTAGTGGAGCAGCAACTGGCTCTTCAGGATGATTTTCTTCAAGATGTTGAACTTCTTCTTCATCATCACTGCTCTCATTCTTTTCAGCAACTTGCAGTTTGTTCAAGTCTTCAGCTAGAGAATGTACCTGCAGAGGTTCTATGGTAGAAGCATTCTTCTCCTTGAAAGACATGTTAGCTTCATCAAAAATAATATGAACAGATTCTTCAATTTTACAGGAAGATTTATTATAAACCCTATAGGCCTTGCTGATCATGGAGTATCCCAGAAACACTCCTTCATCAGCTTTAGCTTGGAATTTTGCTAGATATTTCTTGTCATTATTATGAATAAAACAAGTACAACCAAAAACTTTGAAATAGCCTATTTTAGGTTTCTTCCCTTTGAGCAATTCATAAGGAGTCTTGCCCTTCAGCTTGTGTATCAGGCTTCTGTTCAACACATAGTTGGAGGTGTTCACTGCCTCAGCCCAAAAGGACAGAGGTAAGTGAGCATCTGCCAATAATGTAGTTGCAGATTCAATGAGTGTTCTATTTTTCCTTTCAGCTACCCCATTTTGTTGAGGAGTTCTAGGAGCTGAGAAAGTGTGCCTGATCCCTTCACTCTGACAGAACTCTTGCATGAGAAGAGAATCAAACTCTGTCCCATGATCACTTCTGATCAGGGCAATGTGAGTGTTGAACTCAATCTGAATGCATTTGAGAAAATCTGTCAAACACTTGAAGTTATCAGACTTCTTCCTCAGAAAGAATACCCAAGTGAATCTTGAGAAGTCATCTACAACCACTAAAGTATAGGACTTCCCTCCTAGGCTTTGCACAGATCTGGGTCCAAAAAGATCCATGTGCAACAGGTACAAAATCCTAGGTGAATCACTCTTATTAATTGATTTAAAACTACTTTTAGTTTGCTTGCCTAATTGACAAGCCTTGCAAAGTCCTTCCTTCTTGTAGGGACCAGAAGGTAGTCCTTTAACAAGGTTGTCTTTAGATAGCTTAGCAATGGTTCTAAGGTTAATATGCCCTAGTCTCTTATGCCATAAAACATTAGATTTTGAAATGGAATTAAACAGGCAAATATCTACCACTGGTGAATGAAAATCCACTAAGTAAATGTTACCTCTTCTGTTACCTGTCAACACAGTTGTGTTGTCCACTGACTTGACTTTGCATATGGCTTTGTTGAAGGTCACTTGATATCCTTCATCACACAGTTGACTGATACTTATCAAGTTGTGCTTGAGTCCTTCAACATATGCCACCTTCTTGAATGTGACTGGGCCAATTTTGACTGCACCATATCCTTTTGTAGTTCCAAAGCTTGAGTCTCCAAAAATTACTTTGGGTCCAAGCTTGGCTTTGAAGGAAGTGAAGTTGTCCTTGTCCCCTGTCATGTGCTTTGAGCACCCACTATCCAGATACCATTGATGGTTTGATGCTGGATAGGTCTTCACCTACACAAAAACAGCTTATTTGTTCTTGACCCAGTTAACCTTGGGCCTAGGTTGATATCCCTTGAATTCTGAAATAAAGGACATCCCAGGTTGATCCTTATAACCTTCAGGATGGTATCTCCTAGGAGGTACTATCCATTCAGTATAGGGATTAAAGCCTTGGGATGTGGAGCTTCTAGGATTGAATCTGAATGTGCCATTGAAGGTGTGTTCACAAGCCTGAACTCTGTTCGACGATCGTCGAACTGAGGTCGACGATCTTGGGTCAGATCGTCGATCTCCGTTCGAAGATCGATTATGATGAAGTTCAGAGTTTGGATATCGTCGAGCTGAGGTCGACGATCTGTAGTTAGATCGTCGAGCTCTGTTCGACGATCGTCGAGCTCTGCTCGACGCCATCTGTTGAACTAAGTTCTTCTCTGACAGATCTGCATTCTTCCTGGGTACCTCTATTACTCCCTTTCCTTTGTCAGAGACAAACTTGATTGGAGTTGTCAAAATTATAGGTTGGCTGGATGAAGCACCCAAGCCCAGTGTGCTATTAAATCTAGAGTTCACTGTGCTTGTGATGTCCATCAGTCTGATACTTCTCCCATTTAGGCATTCTTCAAACTTTTTGGCCTTTGATAGTTCATTCTTCAGTGAAGCTATCTCCTCCCTACAACATTCTAACTCCTAAGAGAGTTTGAGGTTCTTTGAGTTTAGGACACTATGCTCAGATAGTTGATTCCTGAGAGAGATTATCTCCTTCTCAGATTTTAATAGATCTAGACACAGTGTCTTAAATTCATCTTTGAAGTCTTCAGAATTAAAATCAAAAGAGTTGATTACCTGATCCTCATCTGGTTGACTTTCTGAATCTGAATCTGATTCTTCATCAGAGTTTTGCTGTGATGCATTGATAGCCATCATGCAAAATTCTTTTTCATCTGCATCATCCTCATCATCACTGGAGCTGGATGAGGCTTCAGATTCCTCTTCAGTCTCACTCCATGTCTCAGCAACAAAGCCCTTCCTTGTATGTTTGTTCTTGCTGGAGGAGGCTTTGTCTGAGCTATTCTTCTTGTAATCCTTTTCTTTTCTTCTTTCTCTTCTTTCCCTTTTGTCCTTATTTTTGTTTTCTGGACAGTCAGGCACAATGTGGCCTGGTTTCCTGCAACCAAAGCATATGATTTCTTTATTGTTATTTGATTTATCATACCTTGGTTTATCATGACCCTTGTATGGTTTCTTTCTGAAGTCTTTTCTGGCCATCTTGTAGAATCTTTTGGCCAGTAGACTTATGAGCTCATCATTTCCTGTAGCTTTATCTTCAGGCTCCTCTTCTACAGCTTTGAAGGCTATGGTCTTTTCTTTCCTTGTAGCTGGAGAGATAGCCTTTTGTTCTTCTTCTCTATTTTTAATGAGCAGCTCATAGGATTTGAGCTTGCCCAGGAGAGCTTCAGTAGTAATCTCATTTAAACTTCTGGCATCCTTAATTGGCCAGATTCTTGAATCCCAAGTGCTGGGGAAGCACATCAGGATTTTGTCATTCAGCTCAGTCAGTGAGATTTCTTTGTCTAGGGTTTTTAGCTCATTGACAATTAGACTTAGTCTATTGTACATGTCAGCCACTGATTCAGCTTCTCCCTTTTTGAAGTTCTCATATTGGCTTATCAGATGAGATCTTCTATCTTTCCTTTCATCAGCAGATCCTGAGACAATTTCAGAGAGTTTGTCCCAGATTTCTTTGGCTGAGTGGCATTCAGCTACCTTCTGAAAGATTTCATCAGACATTGTTTGGGCTAAGATGTTCATAGCCTTAGCATCTGCAGTCTTCCACTTCTTTATATCTGCATCTGTTCCAGAAGGAGGTGGGACAGCATTTGTACTTGAGCTTGCTGGTGGAGTTGGACAAACTGTCAAGACAGAATTGAAAATGTCTTCATCAATAGAATTCATGTATAATCTAATCCTTGCCTTCCAGAGTGCAAACTTAGAAAGGTTGCACATTGGTGGTCTGGTGCTTGCATAATCTTTGTTCTGTGCCATGTCTTTAAATAAAAAGGAAGATGTAGAGAAAATAATCCCCTTAAGAGATTGATCTTATCAAGGATCTTTTGGTTCAGGTGTTAGCCTGTATGAGCAACCAACCTGCCTCTGATACCAATTGAAAGTGAGGCTAAGATCTATCTCAACTCTAGAGGGGGGGTGAATAGAGTATTTTAAAATAATTTTTCACAGTTGAAATCAACAGCACATATAAAATTCAATTTATGATATAGTGTAGAGTGCTAGTAAGAAGTTAAAAAACTAAGAAGTAAAAAGCACAGCTCACAGCAAACAAATCACAAAAACAAACCAGAAGACACAAGGAATTATAGTGGTTCCCCAAAAACCTGGGTACATCCACTCTTCTACCACCCTTGGTAGGAATCCACTCAGGATGAGTTGATCAGGTGTCCTGACACCAATGAGCTTTTGATAAGGTGCCCAAAAACCAAAACTAGATTTTTTGATAAGGTGTCTTGCCACCACTGAGTTTTGACAAGGCTCTCAGAACCAGACAGAACTTTTGAAGGGAGTTCAAGAACCCTTTTACAGCAGGAAAAGAAAAATAAGAGTGAAGGGTGTCTTCTCTGTTCTCAATCAAATGAGAGAAGCACAAGTGGATTGATGATGTCAAAGCTCCCCCTGAGATGTAGAAAGGTTCAGGAAAAGAAGCTTTGCTCTAGGGTGATAGGTCTTCAAAACTTTGATCTCCAGCACAGGATGGTTTCAGCAAGAAGGCTGAAGGTAAGGTGTCTGGAGTGATGAGATTGTGAACACTTTTCAGTCAGCAAGAAGATTTTTGGAGTCACAGTTCTTCTGTTGTTCTTCTGCTATCAGTATTCTCTATTCTGTGTATTCACTTCTGTATATCTTCTTCTTGTGTATTCTCTAAATCTTAATAACACAGAAGAAAGGAATAATAGTTTCTGACGTTTCCTTGTCCAAAATTAGCCGTTGGGAGTCATAAATGTCTTCCAAAAATAGTCTTGTCTTCTAGAGGAAAGTCCAGCAAACATTCTCTGAATAATTCCTTGAAACTTGCTCCAGAAATAAAGACAAACGGCTGGGAGATCTTCTGACATAAATGCTGATAATATTCAAAAACATTCCAATTATAAGCAGCATTTGAATTCCTGACAGCGTCGATCTCTCCAAAGAAAACGTCGATCTGAGCTCTACGATCGTCGAATTGAGCTCAGAGATTAAATGGACAAGCAGACAGAAAACGTCGATCTGAGCTCTACGATCGTCGAACTGAGCTCAGAGATCTGAGAAATAACTTTAGGGAGGGATCGTCGAACTGAGCTAGAAGATAGTCGAGGGGAGTTCGACGACTCAGCAGAAGCTAGGCAAAAGCAGTTAGTCGATCTGAGCTCGAAGATCGTCGACCGGAGTTCGACGTTTTATTGAAGATGAGCTCAGAGAGCGTCGAACGGAGTTCGACGATTCGTCGACCTTAGCTCGACGAAAATTGCCTTAGACTAAGCTCTTCAACCTTGATCTTTGACTGATCCTGGGGGCAGCTTCAAACCTAAGTTCTAAGCCCTAGACTCATTCTAATGTTGACCTTTTCAACTATACAACTAGGTCAACTGGGATTCCTAAGACAAGCATAGTGATCCTTACCCAAATTAGTAATAGGGTGTTCCAACAATGGTCATGAAGGAGTCAAACTTCTTATACCATTACCTGGGCGCCTGTTTCAACTCATAAAGACTCTTCTTGAGTCGGCACACCAAATTCTCCTTACCCTTGACCTCGAACCCTTTCGGTTGTTCCATGTACAACTCCTCCAAATCACTGTGCAGAAAGGCCGTTTTCACGTCCATCTTTGCCATCCAGATTCATAGAGGCAGCCAAACCTAGAACCAGACGGATAGAAGACATCTTCACCACAGGTGAGAATATCTCATCAAAGTCCACGCCTTGCTTCTGATTTAAGCCCTTGACCACCAACCTCGCTTTATACTTGGGCCGGGAAAGATTTTCATCTGTCTTCAACTTGAAGACCCACTTGTTCATCAATGCTCTTTTCCCCTTAGGAAGACGGACCAAGTCATAGGTCCCGTTCATCTGGAGAGAAGTCAACTCCTCCATAGCTTCAGCCCACTGCTCTCTGTCATCACCCTTTTGAGCCTCCACCAGAGACTCATGCTCTCCACAATCAGACACCAGAATATAATCCTGTGGTGGATATCTGGTGCACCTTCACCACAGGTGGAATATCAACGGGTAAAGCTCCCCCTTCATCCAGTATCTCTTCCTGCTCTGGCATCTGAACTGCTTCTTCTACAGTGGGCTCTCCAGTAGCACTATCAACACCATTAGCACCAAGATCTTCATCAGGAACTTCCACAATGAGTGGACTCTGTGGCTTCTCAGTCTCCTGCTCACTAGCAACTTGATCTTCAATAAAGATCACATCCCTGCTCCTGATGATCTTCTTTTGCTTTGGATCCCAGAGTCTATAGCCAAACTGCTCAGTTGGGTATCCAAACAAGATGCACTCACAGGACTTCACGTAGAGCTTCGATCTCTCCTCCTTGGGGATATGAATATGTACTCGATAACCGAACACACGTACATGTCCATAAGACACCTCCTTACTAGACCACACCCGTTCAGGAACATCTCCATCTAACGGTGCTGAGGGGGACAGATTTATCAAGTGCACAGCAATCCTAGCTTCCTCAGCCCAGAACTTCTTCCCAATTCCAGCCTGAGAAATAATACACTTGACCTTCTCCATTATAGTTCTGTTCATCCTCTCCGCCAACCCATTCTATTGCGGTGTCCTCAGAATAGTCTTCTCATGAACAATACCATGCTTCCTGCAGTAGGCATCAAACGGTCCAATAAATTCTCCCCCGTTTTCAGATCTTACTCGCTTTATAACCTTCCCGGTCACCTTCTCAGTTGTTGGGTACATTGGAAAATGTGTACCTGATTTGAAGAAGCCCAACCTAGCTCAATGATATACATCAAGGTGTATTTGATGTTGTTTTAAGTTGACATGTGCAGGTAAAGAATTGATAAAGTATGCAGAAAAATTCTAAGTCCAAGTGTCGACACAGAGGAAGTAGTGTCGACACACAGAAGAAAAGAGTCGACACAACACTGGGAAGCAGTGTCGACACATAGCAGTTAGTCTACAACTACACTGGGAAAAAGTGTCGACACAGAAGAAGTAAGTCGACACATCACTGGGAATTTGTGTCGACACAGAAGAAAAGAGTCGACACAACTCTGGGAATTTGTGTCGACACAGAAGAAAAGCGTCGACCTCAACATTGGGAGAATGTGTCGACACAGAAGAATATAGTCGATCTCAAGATTGTCGACATCAGCTGAATGTGTCGACACAGAAGAAAATAGTCGACCTCAAGTTTGTCGACACCAGCAGAATGTGTCGACACATTGTGATTAAGTCGACACATTAAAGCAGAATGTGTCGACACCTGAAGGCTAAGTCGACACTTACTAAGTTATAATTCTACAACAACTGTGTCGACACACAGGACTTGTGTCGACACACTGAAGAGTTAAGACCAAGTTATTTTCAGAAGAAGCTGTGTCGACTCAAAGGCAACTTAGTCGACATCACTGAAGACTGTGTCGACACCAAAGTCAATTGTGTCGACACAGTTAGACAGATGGTCTCGACACTTTCTGACAGACTGTGTCAACAACTTGTGGTTCAAGACTAAGGCAAAGGACTTGTTTGAGGACTTGACAGCTGTGGGTTACCACCGGTTAACTGAAGCTGTCAGACTTGTCAGAAAACGGTTAGAAACCGGATCAGCCGGTTACCATGAAGAATGTCTATAAATAGATGGATTCAGAAGGAGAAAGTAACTGTTGAAAAACATTGTTGAGAATCAAAAAGTTGAGAAGGATTACGATCCAATTCATTTCAAGAAAGTGCTAGGCACTAAAGAAGATCTTCTCCGGGAGATCTAAGAAGACTATCTAAGGATAGATCTAAGAAGAGTTCTAATCAGAATTCAGAAGAATCTTTCAAAGTGCTGGATAGAGAGAGATCAAGCCTGAATTAGAAGAAGAAGAAAGAAACCACCAGTGGATTCTCAAGAAGCTGTTTGGAATCAACTCAGCTAAGTTCATTTTCAAGAAGCCTTGAAGAAGGCTCAGATACAGTTGATTGCATCAGCTGATCAAGAATTGTCTTGGCCTTTTCTCTCTCAACTTTGGCAAGACAGATTAATAATCTTTTCTATATTTCTGTAGGATCTGTTTACACAGATCTGAGTTATAAGCCTATGTTATAAAGGCTGAGTGTAGGAGTGTTGAACTCTGAGTGGTAGGGCTGTTTGCCTGAGTGTAGGAGAAGGATATTCTCTGAGTTGTAGGCCTTGGGGCAAGGCTGAGGTAGGGCAGTTGTGCCTGAGTTGTAGGAACCAGTTGGGTTCTGAGTTGTAGGATCTGTTGATCTGAGATAAGTGGAAGTTTGGCCGAATCTAGCATACTGCTAGATAGGTGAAGGGGGAAAGTGGATGTACCCAGACCTTGGGGAACCACTATAAAACATTGTGCAATCTGTGATGTTTTATTTTCTGTGATTGCTGTGCTTATTGTGTTAGCTATTGTTTTGAATTCTGCCTAGAAGTTTTTATAAGAAAAGCAGAACCTATTCACCCCCCCCCCTCTAGGTGTTTAGGCTGCCTTGAAAGTTAAACTATCAAGTGATATCAGAGGGAGGTTCCTCAAAAAGGACTTAACAGTCTGAGGTAGATCTGAAAGGCAGATTCAAGATTCAAGAAGATGGGTTCTGGAGAGAATCATAAGGAGCTAGGGTCTATGAAATTACCCATATGCAAGAAGGAAATCTTTGGGATCTGGAAAGAGAGAGTCAGATTGTTTATGGAAGCATCTGACCCAAGGATTTACATCACAGTACAAGAAGGGCCCTTCATTCCAATGAAGATATCTGTTCTTGATGCAAACATCCAAATACCAAAGACTTATTCAGAAATGACCAAGGATGAAATCATCTTGGCAACCATGGATAAAAGGGCACAGAATATCATTGTCAGTGCCATAGATGATTCAACATTTCAGAATCTGATTCACTGCAAGACCTCCAAGGAGATGTGGGACACATTGATTGTCTACATGGAGGGATCTGAAGAAGTAAGGCTGGACAGAAAGTCTATGCTGAATCAGGAGTATGAAAGCTTTAGACAAGGAAAATCTGATAGCATAACTGAGTGCTATAAGAAATTCTATAGAATTGTGAATGAGCTAATATCCTATGGAAGAGTCTTCAGTACCTATGAACTGAATGACAAATTCTTAAGATCCTTATCAAAGGATTGGGATACAAAGATCTGTGCCATAAGAGAAGTGGCTAAATTGGCAGAAATATCTCCTCCAACCCTGTTTGGAAAGTTGCTATCCTATGAAATGCAACTTATGGTAAGGAAGGAGGAGGAAAGAAACTCAAGAGGAGAGCATAGAGAAAAGACTGTGACATTTAATTCTGAAGCCACCAGAAAGAATAGGAGGAAATCACCATCTCCTCCTAAGGAAGTTGAAGAAGATAGTTCTGAAAATTCAGATAAGGATTCAGTTAGCTGTGATTTAGATGCAGACTTTGCTGCATTTACTAGACAATTCCAAAGGTTCTTGAAAAAGAAGCAATGGAAGTCTAGGCCTTCCACATCACAGCAAGTTGATGACTATTATCAGAAGAGAAGGTCATCAAGGAAAGAGAAAAGCAGATCAAAGCCCAGCAAAGCCACTACTTCAAAGATTGTCTGCTATTGTTGCAATAGGCCTGGACATGTAGTGGCTGATTGTCCTGACAAAAGGAAGGAATCTTCAGAAAAGAAGAAGACTTATCAGAAAGGCAAGAAGGAGAAATCCTTTGTAGCAAAGAAAGATAAAAGTCTGTCAGACCAGTCAACTTCAGAATCAGGATCTGAAGCTGAAGCATATATTGGACTATATGCTGCATCTGAGGAAGAGGAGTTTATGCAGTTGCTAGACTCCATCAATGAACATCAATGCATGGGTTTGATGACAAGATCAGAAGAGGACATATGCCAGAATCAGTCTGGTCCTAATGAGGTAAATTGTTCTTCCTGTACATCTGTTTGTAGTACAAGTGAAGAATCAGCTACATCTGCATCAAGTGATGAAGATGCATCTGGATCTGAAGGAGATGTCTATCAATTGATAGACAAGTATGGGGACTTGTTGCAGGCCCTTAAGAAAAGCAAGAACCTGGTTAAAACACAGGCTCAGGAAATTGCTGAACTAAGGGTAGCAACAACTGAGTTAGAAAAAGTCCTTGATCAAAAATTAAATGAAATTGCCAAGCTGAAGAATATAACTATTATTCAGATGGGCACAATTAATTATACTAATGATCAAGTAAAGAGTCTGGAGGCCAGACTTAGAATAGAAAGGGATTTAGTGGCTAGTTACTCTAAGCCAAAATCTGTCTTACCCTTGATAGATGAATTTGTCACTCAGAAGGGTAAGGCTGGATTAGGATTTAAAGGTAACTCCAGGGCTGGCAGATTCAAGAGGAAAGGCAAAGTCCCTATTCAGCCACTAAACCTTTCAGTCCCCATAAGGTTTAGTAAGGAGAAAGTGCCTTCTAACATATATGATCATGAAGACATTCAAGGTCATATTAAGACAAATGTTCTAAAGAACCAGGGTGTTAAGGCAAGCAGGCCTACCTATGGTCATAAACCAAATGGTTTTAAGAAATCAGTAGGTGAAGTAGCAACAGCACCAGCAATGAACCGAAATTCTACTGACAAGGATGTATCTAGATCTAGATACAATAAGTTTGAATGTTGGTGCTGTGGCAAGAGGGGCCATTTTGCATTGGACTGCTGGTATAACACAAGTGTTATAAAGAATAAGAGCCTACCTGTTAGAAGAGGTTATGATAACTTTATTAATGCTAACCTGAACCAAGGACCCAAGACTTACTTGGGTTCTAAGGGTAAGTAATTCTGTATTGCAGGTGAATCCAAGTAACCATGCCCCTATATGGTACTTGGATAGTGGTTGTTCCAGGCACATGACTGGAACAAAGGGGCTGCTGAAGGAGTATTCATCTGTCAAAGATGGACATAAAGTGATCTTTGGTGGATCTGAAAAAGGAGTCATCAAAGGGTTTGGTAACATTTCTTCTAACCTAATTACTATCACCCAAGTGGCCTATGTAAAAGGTTTGAAACATAATCTAATAAGCATAAGCCAGCTGAGTGATCTAGGATATGACATTTCATTTGGTAAGGATGGATGTCATATCAAAAGGTCAAGTGATCAAGAGATCATATTGACTGGGTATAGGAAGAGAAATGTGTATTGCCTTAATTTTGAATGTGAGAATAAGGTTTCCCCCATTTGTCTTGTAGCTGATGACAATGCTTCTCATTGTGTTAAGTGGCACAAGAGATTGGCTCATCTAAACTACAAGACAATTGGCCAACTCTTTAGTAAAGAACTAGTGAGGAATGGGCCTCAAGTTAAGTGTATAAAGGAAGGGGTATGCTCAGCTTGTCAAAAGGGCAAGCAGACAAAAACCTCATTTCAAAGCTTTGAACACAAGGATTCTGTGAGGTGCTTATACCTCTTGCATATGGATCTTTTTGGTCCTATGCCAGTTCATAGTCTAGGAAGGAAGGTCTACACTTTTGTGGTTGTAGATGACTATTCTAGATTTACATGGGTGTTCTTTCTAAGACAAAAATCTGAAACCCCAAGTGTACTACTTAATTTTGTAAAGCAAATTCAGAATGAACTAAATAGTACAGTGGTCAAAATCAGAAGTGATCATGGTACTGAGTTTCATTCTGAAAGCATAACAAATTTGTGTAAAGACTTTGGGATTTTCCAAGAGTTCTCCTCACCAAGAACACCTCAGCAAAATGGAATTGCTGAAAGAAAGAATAGAACATTAATTGAAGCTGGTAGAACTCTATTGAGTGACACCTCTCTCCCAGAATATTTTTGGGCTGAGGCAGTTAACACTGCTTGTCATGTCATCAATAGGGCTTCTATCACCAAAAGCCACAAAAAGACTCCCTATGAGATTGTGAAAGGCAGAAAACCAAATCTATCCTATTTCAGGATCTTTGGTTGCAAGTGCTATATACTTAACAATGGCAAGTCATATTTGACTAAGTTTGCTGCCAAATCCCAGGATGGGATATTTGTTGGGTACAGCACAAATAGTAAGGCCTATAGAGTCTTCAACTTAACTACTCAAGTGGTTGAAGAATCTGTGCATGTTGTATTTGATGAAACAAGATTAATCAATTGTGAGTTGTCTTGTATATCAAATGACTCAACAGGTATAAGTAAGAAGATGGACAAGCTCTCCATCGCTGAAGCTTCAAAGGAAGATGGAGCATTGGAAAATGAAGGCTGCTGTCCAGGGGGAGTACAAGAGATAATGGAAGCTGATGAAAACCAAGAGGAATAGCAGAATGAAGAAGCTGGAGATGCTCAACCTGAAGGGAATCTACCTCCAGCTATAAGATATCTAAGAGATCATCCTACTGATCAGATAATTGGTGATCCAAGACAAGGAGTGCAAACTAGAAGCAGAAATCAAAGCACAGTTTTGCATTCAAGTTTCTTGTCCCAGATGGAATCTAAGAAGTTTGAAGAAGCTATCCAAGACCAGCACTGGATTGATGCTATGCAAGAGGAGCTGAATCAATTCAGAAGATGCAAAGTCTGGGAGCTGGTTCCTAAACCAAGAGGCCACAATATAATTGGCACTAAGTGGATCTATAGGAACAAGCTAGATGAGAGTGGGATAATAGTGAAGAATAAAGCAAGGTTAGTTGCAAAAGGATACAGGCAGGAAGAAGGAATTGACTTTGATCAAACCTTTGCTCCAGTAGCAAGGCTGGAAGCAATCAGAATGTTCCTTGCCTATGCAGCCTACCAAGACTTCAAAGTATACCAGATGGATGTGAAGTCAGCATTTCTGAATGGTGATCTTAAAGAAGAAGTATATGTAGAGCAGCCATCAGGTTTTATAGATTCTCTTAAACCTGATTATGTGTATAAGCTTAGAAAAGCTTTGTATGGGTTAAAACAAGCTCCAAGGGCTTCGTATGAAACCCTATCTACCTTCCTCATTGAGAATAAATTCTCAAGAGGAATGATAGACAAAACTCTATTCCTTAGGGAATCCAAAGGAAAGATCATCTTAGTCCAGATCTATGTTGATGACATAATCTTTGGATCTACTGAAAACAACCTTTGTAAAAAGTTTGTTAAACTTATGCAAGGGAAGTTTGAGATGAGCAGTATGGGAGAACTTAAGTTCTTCTTGGGACTCCAAGTAAGACAGACTGATGATGGATTGTCCATATCCCAGTCTAAGTTCACCAAAGAATTAATTAAGAAGTATGGTATGGAGTCATCCTCCACCATGAGAACTCCTATGGGAACTAGTATGCCTATATGCAAAGATGAGACAGGTAAACCTGTTGATGAATCATTGTATAGAGGAATAGTTGGGTCTCTACTATATCTCACTGCTAGTAGACCTGACATTATGTATGCAACATGTGTCTGTGCTAGGTACCAAGCCTGCCCTAAAGAATCTCATTATACTGCAGTCAAAAGGATTCTGAGATACCTAAAAGGCACTCCTACTCTAGGTCTTTGGTACCCTAGGAATAGAGATTTTCTACTAACAGGCTATTCAGATGCAGATTTTGCAGGATGTAGAGAGGATAGAAAGAGTACTACAGGTACTTGTCAATTCCTGGGAGGAAGACTAATATCTTGGAGTAGTAAGAAGCAGACCAGTGTGGCAATTTCCACAGCTGAGTCAGAGTATGTTGCTGCTGGAAGCTGCTGTGCACAGCTATTGTGGATGCAGCATCAGCTTAAGGATTATGGTATTCAGGTAAGTAGAACACCTCTTTTATGTGATTCAAAGAGTGCTATTTCTATTGCTAATAATCCAGTTTCTCATAGTAGAACTAAACATATAGAAATCAAATACCATTTTCTTAGAGAACATGTAGAAAGAGGAGACATCTCATTGGAATTTGTAAAAACAGATTATCAAATAGCAGATGTATTTACTAAGCCTTTAGATGAAATCAAATTCAATAAATTCAAAATTGAATTAGGTATGTTAACCATTGATTAATGTATTAACAAAATCATTAACAATGCAATTGAAGTGGTATATAAATAAGTAAAGGTAATAACAACAACATAATCAAGTGTTAAAAAGGACACATTGAAGTTACAGAAATTGGCTAAGTAAGAATGTGTCGACACATTCAGTAGTAATATGTCGACTCAGAGATATTGTGTCGACACAGAGAATATGTGTCGACACTTAAGAGTTATATTGTCGACTTAACCAGAAATATAATGTCGACTCAACTAGGAAAATGGTGTCGACACTTACAGAATATATGTCGACACTTATCCTTAGAGTCGACACAGAATTTCTGTTTATCTAAGGTGTCGACATAACCACAAATTGGTGTCGACACATAGTAGGCTGAAGTAATGTCGAGACGGTAGAAGTTTGTGTCGACACATTCCGTCTGTGTCGACACATTTTGACTGTTTTTGGCGCCTTTTGAACTTCTTTCAACTGCGGCTATAAATAGGTCAAAATCTCATTCTGTCGACACGCTTCCAAGGTTTTCGAGACTAAAACCCTGTGTCGACAGTCTATCTTTCTCTCTTCTCTCAAGCTTTCTCGACAAAACGATGGCGCCAAGGATTGAAGATAACATCAATGAAGGGTATGAGTTGGTGCGCCAGGCCTTTGCAGAGGCGTCGCCAGATGTCCAAGGAGTTATCACCCTCCTCTCTGAGTCAGGGTTAGAATTTCTCATCTCACAACCTACTAAAATCTGGAAGAAGGAGGTGCACGAGTTCTTTATCTCTGCCTCAGTCCACTCTACTGGCCTCAAGATTAAGTCCACTGTTCAAGGGACTAAGGTGAAGATTAATCAAAGAAGTATAAGAAAGATCTTTCAATTGCAAGTAGTTGAGAATGAAGAGGAAGTTCTTATATCTAAGACAAGGGAAGCCCTTCAATGGTGTGGACTGGACTCAGGATTGAAGATTGGAGCTGCCTTCAACAGGAAGGGTATGAATCAACAAGGGAAATTCTTGTCAGAAGTAGTTGGAAAAGTAATCCTCTGCAAGACAGGTGGACATGATAGAATTTCTGCCTATATGTTCAGCCTGATGACCAGGATAGTTTTTACTATTCCTACTGATTGGTCAGGAGTGATCTTTGACAAGATCAAAGAAGGAATCAAGAAGCCTAACATGGCTAGGATCATGAGCCTGTACTTCACTGGCGTGATTCCTGAAGTGATGCAGCAACTGCAAGGGAGTAAGATTAATCATATGAGAAGAATGGATATGAGATTGTTCTCCAGGTGGGATAGGGTGCTGTCCAAGGATGTGCCTGAAGAGAGCAGGCCAGACACCCCTGTGAAATCCCCTACACAAAATCAAGAATCTGAACAATTACAAGAAGACCCCCTGAGGACACAGGTTGAAGATCAGCCAGACACAACTGTTGTCCAGGAAGTGTCAACACCTGCACAGATGCAGGGGGAGCCAGTTTCCACTCCTGCTCCAAAGGTATCTACTCCTGCTCAGGTATAGGGGGAGCTAATGTATTTTACTATAAAAGACATTGCTCATATTCTTATTCCTGCACAGGTTCAGGGGGAGCTGGTGTCCACTCCTACTCCAGATACTACAAATACTGAAGTGCAAGTACAAGAGGAAGCACAGTTAAACTTGTCTCAAGATTTAACTGCTGCAGAAGTTACAGCTCAACTAGAATTTACTATGGAGGAGTTGTTTCCAGATACTGATACTACTGCTGATAAAGTAGGAGATGGACCAGATATTGAGAAGTCCATAGGTATGGACATTGATCAGGAAGCTGAAGTTGAGCCACAGGTTGAGGGTGAGCCAGTGGATGTTGAAGCTGAGCAACAGACCCCTGGAACAGATACAATTCATCATCCTCAAGAAAGAATTCATGTAGATACTTCATCTGAAACAGAAACTGAAGATGCCAGGATGGCAAAGAAAAGAAAACTTGTTGTCTTCAAGAGAAGAAGCAAGAATTATAAGCAGGCTTTACAGACCACACCTCTACAAGTATCTCCAGCCTTTGATTACAACAAATTTATGATAGATCTACAAGTAAAATTGGATGAACAAAGGTTGGCTATGGAAAGGTATGTTGATGAGAATAGCAAGTCACTTCAGTTTGACTTAGCTCAGGATATCAAGTCCATCCAGTTTCAGGTCAACTTCCATAAAACTGAAATGACAGATTGCTTCCACAAGGGTGGCAATGCTGTGGTTTATCTAGCTAAACAACAGGAGGCTATTACTACAAAGGTGGATGATATTGCTTTGAAGCAAAGTTATGTTTTGGAAAATCAGATCAGAATGAATGAGAATTTAACTGAATCTCATAATGAGATTATTGAGGAGGTCAAGAAGATTGTTCCAGGTCTGCCTGCCGATAGAGCCAAAGAAAGTGAAGAATTTGATAAGAATTTTCAAGCTGCCATTGCATCTGTTAAGACTGCCATCACAACCTCTCAAAAAGAAATATCTGACAAGCTTCAAAAGTTAAGACCATTTTTCAAAGAGGGTGTGAATTATTTGGATGGCCAAATTCGATTTCAAAAGGAAGATCTAAGAGTTCATGTATCTAGAGAAGCCATAAAGGGGGAGAGGATGCTAATTCATGCAGGCTCAGAGCACTCCAAATGGGTGACCAATAGCATTCGAGCCACTTTGGGATATCCCCCATTGTGTGATGATGCTATGGTAGCTGAATCCGGAATACAATCAAATCTACTTGAAGGCACTCAACCTGAGGTTGCCCAAGTCATTTACCCCCCTCCAGATTTTGACATGATTGATCAGAAGGTTCAAGGAATGTATAGTCCTCCAAAGGAGGTTACTAATATTGTCTTTGGAAAGGTTGATAAGCCTGAGGCTACTCTAAAAGAACAGCAAGATGCTCTAGTAGCAAAGAGGAAATTCAGAGAGCAGGCTGTACTGAAGCCAGATTATGAGCAGTGGAGTCCACTTCAAGGAACATAATACTCACTGCATGGAAAGCTGTACAAGATAAAGTTCATGAGAGAGGCAAGTGGTACAATGAAATAGAATGGCAGAAGTATGAGGCAAGACAAGAAGCAATAGTACAATTCAGAAGGAAAGCCAAGTTGGGAAGACTGCCATCTGATGCTAAGGAGCCAAGCAAATACTTCCCTAAGCCTTTTCATTATTTTGAAAGGCAAAGGATCAAGGAAGAAGCTCAGAAGAAAGCTGATCTTAAAGGAAAGAAGATAGCTGAAGAATCAGAAGCTCCTGTGACAGCTACAATTCAATCTGGCAAAGGGATTATAATTAGAGAGCCTGATCAATCCTGATTATGTTTTAAGTTCTTTTATAGTGTTTTGTTATGTTATGATGTAATCATTAAATGTAAAACATTGTAATCAAACATTACCCAGTTATAAACAAAATGTTGTTTGGCATATTATAATGTGCATTCTGTGGTGAATTTTTTTTTTTATGTGTTGTTTATATTAAGTATTCCTGTTATGTCATTAATCATCATTTAGTACTGTTTATAAATGGTGTATATCATTGGCTATAGGGGTTATGACTTCTCCAAATATGGGGAGATTGTTGGGTACATTGGAAAATGTGTACCTGATTTGAAGAAGCCCAACCTAGCTCAATGATATACATCAAGGTGTATTTGATGTTGTTTTAAGTTGACATGTGCAGGTAAAGAATTGATAAAGTATGCAGAAAAATTCTAAGTCCAATGATGTAGGGATGTCTCTTCGAGACACGTCTCGTGGTCGCGACGATGCTTATAACACGATCTACGCCCTCTAACCCGCACACTAACGCAAACGCAGCCACAACAATTATTTTATTTATCGCACGTGCTAACCATACGGATCGCCGTTCCGCAATTAGATCGAGTGTCGGCTATAGGCCGAACTCTTTCCGGCTAAAAGGGATAATATTAATCCCGGACGAGCTTTTGGGTTGTACCAAAATAGATCCACCAAGAACAAACGATTCGAAAGGTGGTAGGATCTATCCCAACAAAAAGAAAGCGAGGAGTGCCAAATCCTTTTACGAATCCTTCGGAAAACCAAACGAAAAATACTAATCTATTATTTGTTAGCTACGAAGAAATAACAATTTCGGAAATCAACGCAAAATTCGTCCACCACTAGGATTATCTAAGAAGAGAAATCTCTTGTGTAGAATTTCGTTACCCCTCACGGAATGATAGATCCGAGATGCGTGGATCCACCGGATATGATCGCTTCTCCTTTGATGTCCACGGAAGAGCGTTATGGATGACGAATCTTGAAATCCTTTTCACGTCACGCCGGCGAGGATCCTCTAGAAGACCTCCTTCCTTGCGAGATCTTGATGTGGCCGAACTTCCTTTAGGAGAGGGTCACCTCTCGGTTTTGAGAAGGAGAGGCAAAGAGCCGTCGGTTTGGGTAGGAGATATATGGAAGGTGGCGGCTTGGGGATGAGAGGAGAAGAAGAGGTTGGCCGATCTCTTGAGGAGGGAGATTAAGGTAGGCCGTCGGTTTGGGGAGGAGAGATGAGAGGGGCGGCGGCTTGAAGAAAGATGGGGAGGAAGAAGAGAGGGGGGCGGCGGCTAAGATGAGGGCAAGGGAGAGAGAGAGCAAGAAGATTAGGGTTTAGGAAATCTCAATTTTAATTCAATAATAATCTACCTCAATATGAAAGAGTCATAGCCTTATATAGGCTTACATCCCAAATGAAAAAACTAGTGGCTAAATACACACCACATAGAATGAAATGCAGGAAATAAAATATTGTTTTAAAATAGCCACTCATGAAAAGGCTATTAGCACACCATAAAGAAAATATTCAAACACGAGTTTTGTTGCGAGGGCGAAGCCCGTAGCCATGACCGCTACGTCGTCGCAAGTCTTTTGCCGGTATATCTTCAACCTCCTCACTCCTCGATGGTCCATCCTCAAGTGCTCCAAGTGCTCCATCATGATGGCCTTCGCCATCAATCCTCCTCCGCTCAAAAGGACTCATCACCGATGAGTGGTCAGAGAGATAGCGGTGTAGGAGGTCCGCGTCAAGAAGATCCAACTGTGCAGTCGAGAGCCAAGAGTCGTCCGAAGCCGGACGACACGCCAACGAACCAAGAACCTGTGAACGTCGCCATCTGTAGTGGAAACAACATCATCCTGCAAAATCTTGTCAGGCAAGAAATCTGTCCGGGGAAACCTCGGAAAAGCGTTAGGTGAAGCAGAAAAACAATTTTCATCATCAATAAACTGCATACCTCCCGTAGACTTCGCAGGAGAAAGCGATCCAGAATTGAACTCACCCCCCACCCCATTAGAATTTTTCGTAGAAATATGAAACGGAGAGATAGACAATTCAGGTGGTGGAGCAACAAAAA
This sequence comes from Platanthera zijinensis, assembly GCA_039513925.1. Lineage (NCBI taxonomy): Eukaryota > Viridiplantae > Streptophyta > Magnoliopsida > Asparagales > Orchidaceae > Platanthera > Platanthera zijinensis. The sequence goes on along the minus strand of CM077083.1, from coordinate 121,153,599 downwards.
GCGTTAAATCGGAAATGTTAAACACAGGGGAGATTCCCCAATCAGTAGGTAACTCTAACAAATAAGCATTTTTGCCTAATTTCTTCAAGATTCGAAAAGGACCGGCTTTCTTGTTCGCTAATTTTTTTATGGTGCCCGAAGGCATCCGTTCAGGGATTAGACGAACCATAACCAAATCGCCTATGTTCAAAGAGACTAATCGCCGATGTACATTAGCATTCGATTGATATATAGAATATTGCTTAGCTAACGTCTTGCCAATGTGCTCGTGGAGAGTGTGAACATGTGAAGCGAAGTCTAGTGCAAATTGACTTGACTTAAAAGAAGGTGGTAAAGGAATCAAGTCAAGTGGCACTGGCGCTTTATAACCGTGCACTATCTCATTCGGGGACAATTCAGTGGACCGGTTCTTAGAGTTATTGTACGCTAGCTGAGCATGCGGGAGGATAAGATCCCATGTACCCTTATGTTCGCCTACTAGACAACGAAGTAACCCTCCCAAGCTACGGTTGACGACTTCCGTTTGCCCATCCGTTTGAGGATGATAGGCCGACGAAAACATCAGTTTAGTGCCCATTAATTTCCAGAGTGTCTTCCAAAAATAGCTTGTAAATTTTACATCTCGATCACTCACTATCGTCTTGGGCACGCCTCGATGTGCTACAACCTCCTTGAAAAATAGTTTTGCTATATTTGAAGCATCGTAGGTGTTGTTGCTTGCAATAAAATATGCCATTTTTGAGAATCGATCTACCACCACTAATATGGAATCGTGTCGCCTAAAGGTCATAGGTAAGCCCAATATAAAATCCATGCTAACATCTTGCCATGGTACCGACGGAATCGGAAGGGGTGTGTAAAGACCCGCATTGGTCTTGTTTCCCTTAGCTAGTTGACAAACACGACAACTTCCTACAACTTTGTTGACCATGGGTTTAAGGCCCGGCCAAAAGAACTTATCTTCCACAAGTGTGATCGTTTTGTCTCGTCCAAAATGTCCGCCTAATCCCCCGCTATGTAACTCCCATATAATGAAATGTCGTAAAGACGACCGGGGTATACACAATTGCACATGTTTGAATAAATATCCATCCCGAATATAGAATGCCGAAATAGTGGTAGGGGAGTTATCCTTAGCGGCGAAATAAATGTCCTTAAAGTCTGGGCAATGGATATATTCGTCCTTTATCCTATCGAATCCTATGACCGACACTTCCATGGTATTTAATAACAGTGTGACTCTACTTAGTGCGTCCGCTACACGATTTAGTGTTCCCTTCAAATGCTTGATTATGAAGGTGTACTCCTGTAGATAGGATATCCATTTTGCGTGCCGTGGACTAATCTTATTTTGAGAATTCACAAATTTGAGGGCCTCGTGGTCCGATAATATTACAAATTCTTTTGATATAAGGTAATGTCGCCAATGTTGGAGACATCGGATCACCGCATAGAATTCACGATCATAATTGGAATAATTTAATTTCGGCCCGGCTAGCTTCTCACTAAAGTATCCTAGCGGGTGTCCCTCTTGGCTTAGTACTCCTCCAATTCCTACCCCTGATGTGTCGCATGATAGTTCAAAAACTTTACTAAAATCTGGTAATCGGAGTAAAGGAGCTTCAGACATTCGTTCCTTAATCGTTTGGAAGGCACTAGTGGCCGATTTCGTCCATGTGAATTCTCCCTTTTTCATACATTCAGTTATGGGTGCCATAACACTGCTAAAATTCCGAATAAATCTTCGGTAAAACGTGGCCAATCCGTGGAAACTTCTAACGTCTCGAATGTTCTTAGGTTCCGGCCATTCCTTAATCGCTTGGACTTTCTTGGGATCCACATGAATGCCCGCTGAACTCACGATATATCCTAAGAACTCGACAGAAGGCACACCGAACGCGCATTTTTTAAAGTTAATATATAAGTTCTCTGCGCGCAACGTGGTAAGGATGGTTCTTAGATGGGTCTCATGGTCCCCCGGCGACATGCTAAATACCAAAATGTCGTCAAAATAGACCACTACAAATTTTCCCATAAAGGGCTTAAAGATTTGGGTCATCAATCGTGAGAAAGTACTTGGTCCATTTGTAAGTCCTTCTCCAAGCACTAGCCATTCATAAAGTCCATCCTTAGACTTGAAAGCAGTCTTCCATTCGTCTCCCTCCCGTATTCGTATTTGATGGTAACCGCTCTTAAGGTCCAACTTAGAGAATATGGCGGCTCCTGATAACATATCTAATAGATCGTCCAAACGGGGAATAGGGAATCGATATTTGATTGTTATTTTATTTATAGCCCGATAGTCGACACATAGTCGCCATGTCTTGTCTTTCTTCGGGACTAATAAAGCGGGGACGGCACAAGGACTTTTGCTATGTCGTATAAATCCTTTCGCCAACAGATCAGAAATTAATTTTTGCAATTCTTCATGAGAGGAAGGATTGAGTCTATAATGGGGCTGATTTGGTAATGACGATCCCGGGACAAAATCTATCTCATGTTGGATGTCACGTATCGGTGGTAACGTGGGTGGTAAATCCACCGGGTAAACATCCTTATATTCTTCCAAGAGATTTCGTAGCGACAATGGGAGGCTCTCAATAGTTTGTGACTCTTCCTTCGCTTGTAAACATACTAACGCGTATATAACGCCATCCATAAAAGTCTCACGTTCTAATTCCTTTCTACTAATCTAGCTTATCCTTTTCTTTTCCACTGGCACAACCGTGTCTTTGGAGATAGGTGACGGATCCTTGGGCGCTGACGGCTTCAAAATAATGGTTTTACCATTAAATTTGAACTCATATGTGTTTGCGCGACCGAAGTGGGTCACGTCATAATCGTACAACCATGGTCGTCCTAATAACACATGACACACGTCCATAGGAATGACGTCGCACCAAACTTTATCAACGTAGTTTTTCAAAGTTATCGGAACCAAGCATCGCTTAGAGACTGCTATGGATGTCTTGTTTACCCAAGCAATTTTATAAGGATGTGGGTGCGGCTCGGTTACTAAGTGCATGCGAGTGTTGGCATTCTCCGATACTACGTTCATACAACTGCCGCTGTCGATAATTAACTTACACCATTTTTCACCGTCTTTAAAATTTAATGTAAATATATTTGTCCGGTTATATTCATCCAACGCTCGCGGTGTGGCTAAAATGCATCTCATCACCATCATGTATGAATCGTCCTCAATGTCACTTGGCTCGGCGTCAGATTCTTCGCCAGCTCCATAGACGATATCAGCAGGTTCAGACAAAGAGTCTAGTAAAGCTAAAGGCTTGCTTTTCGTGGGGCACTCACTAGAATAGTGCCCTTGAATGCCGCACGAATAACACGTGGCATTTGTCTTGTTAACTCGTCCTATTGGTACTCGCTCACCGGTGGGATTTCTATTATTCCTAGCGGTAATGACAATGGACTCCGAATCCGTTGATCGATACTTTCCTTTATCACGCGCGGATGAAGAAGGGTGCGGGCCTAAGATGGATTTCCCTTTCTGGAAATTACGTCCTTTGGACTTGTAGGCGTTATGCTTTTCAATATCCAAGACGGCGTTGAAGGTGGTGTTAAGGTCCGTGTGACCATAGCGCAAGAGTTTCCCTTGTATATCCGGGTTGAGTCCCTTACGAAATCGTGAGAGTGTAACTTCGGGCATCTCACGAACATCGCAACGCACCATCATATCCTTAAGGCGTCCCATATAATCTGCTACCGAAGTATTCCCTTGCCGAAGGGTGGCTAAATCGTCGAACATCTGAGTTCGGTGATATGTGGGAACGTATTGGTCGTGTAGTAGCGCTTTCATTGCGGTCCACCCAAGTGGGGGTGCTCCGTTTACAGTTCCTAGGCGCCTCTCTTCGTTTAACCAATATGTTTTGGCCCTTCCTAGTAGTTTCATACGTGCGACCTTCACTTTCTCAGCGTCCGTTAAGTCGTGCCATTCAAAATAGCACTCGATGTCCATGACCCAGTCTAGGAAGAGTTGGGGCTCTCCCATCCCATCATAGGAGGGTGCGTTCATTTTTACGGCCCTTGTCACATCAAACTCATAGTGACCTCGGGGTGGGTACTCATCGTCTAGATCACGTGGGTGATTTTGTCGTTCCTCTCGCTGGTTGGCTGCCGGGGGTTGGGGGCCCAGTCGGTTTCTGCCAACGCCGTTGTTTCGAGGCGCCGCTTGATTTACAGCGAGCCCTTCAACTAACTGAGTCAGTGCGTCAAACCTAGCGTTAAACTCTTCTCGGAGCTCGGCGATCATGGCCGGAGCAGGCTCGTCGCCTTGGGTGTTGGCCATGTGTGAGGTGGAGGGAAGATATTCCGTGCCCAGCCTAGTGCGCATGAACGTACGGTACAAACAACAATTTTGACCTGACTTAAATTACGCGTTTGAATTTTTTTTGACGCAAAACTATTGAGCAACAGGAAAATTTTTTTTAGACTTTTTTTTTTAAAAAAATGAGAAGAAAATTCAGAATTTTTTTTGTAATTTTCTGGAAAAATAAAATTTGTGAGTTTTTACTAAATGCAGCCCAAAATTCAGATTTTGACACGGTTCGTAACGAAAGTGCACAACGTAAATGAAAAGACAACCCTATGACAAAAGTGAGGATGGTGTCGATTGGGAAATCAACACAACCTCCCTCTGATACCAAATTGATGTAGGGATGTCTCTTCGAGACACGTCTCGTGGTCGCGACGACGCTTATAACACGATCTACGCCCTCTAACCCGCACACTAACGCAAACGCAGCCACAACAATTATTTTATTTATCGCACGTGCTAACCATACGGATCGCCGTTCCGCAATTAGATCTAGTGTCGGCTATAGGCCGAACTCTTTCCGGCTAAAAGGGATAATATTAATCCCGGACGAGCTTTTGGGTTGTACCAAAATAGATCCACCAAGAACAAACAATTCGAAAGGTGGTAGGATCTATCCCAACAAAAAGAAAGCGAGGAGTGCCAAATCCTTTTACGAATCCTTCGGAAAACCAAACGAAAAATACTAATCTATTATTTGTTAGCTACGAAGAAATAACAATTTCGGAAATCAACGCAAAATTCGTCCACCACTAGGATTATCTAAGAAGAGAAATCTCTTGTGTAGAATTTCGTTACCCCTCACGGAATGATAGATCCGAGATGCGTGGATCCACCGGATATGATCGCTTCTCCTTTGATGTCCACGGAAGAGCGTTATGGATGACGAATCTTGAAATCCTTTTCACGTCACGCCGGCGAGGATCCTCTAGAAGACCTCCTTCCTTGCGAGATCTTGATGTGGCCGAACTTCCTTTAGGAGAGGGTCACCTCTCGGTTTTGAGAAGGAGAGGCAAAGAGCCGTCGGTTTGGGTAGGAGATATATGGAAGGTGGCGGCTTGGGGATGAGAGGAGAAGAAGAGGTTGGCCGATCTCTTGAGGAGGGAGATTAAGGTAGGCCGTCGGTTTGGGGAGGAGAGATGAGAGGGGCGGCGGCTTGAAGAAAGATGGGGAGGAAGAAGAGAGGGGGGCGGCGGCTAAGATGAGGGCAAGGGAGAGAGAGAGCAAGAAGATTAGGGTTTAGGAAATCTCAATTTTAATTCAATAATAATCTACCTCAATATGAAAGAGTCATAGCCTTATATAGGCTTACATCCCAAATGAAAAAACTAGTGGCTAAATACACACCACATAGAATGAAATGCAGGAAATAAAATATTGTTTTAAAATAGCCACTCATGAAAAGGCTATTAGCACACCATAAAGAAAATATTCAAACACGAGTTTTGTTGCGAGGGCGAAGCCCGTAGCCATGACCGCTACGTCGTCGCAAGTCTTTTGCCGGTATATCTTCAACCTCCTCACTCCTCGATGGTCCATCCTCAAGTGCTCCAAGTGCTCCATCATGATGGCCTTCGCCATCATCCAAGTGTCGACACAGAGGAAGTAGTGTCGGCACACAGAAGAAAAGAGTCGACACAACACTGGGAAGCAGTGTCGACACATAGCAGTTAGTCTACAACTACACTGGGAAAAAGTGTCGACACAGAAGAAGTAAGTCGACACATCACTGGGAATTTGTGTCGACATAGAAGAAAAGAGTCGACACAACTCTGGGAATTTGTGTCGACACAGAAGAAAAGCGTCGACCTCAACATTGGGAGAATGTGTCGACACAGAAGAATATAGTCGATCTCAAGATTGTCGACATCAGCTGAATGTGTCGACACAGAAGAAAATAGTCGACCTCAAGTTTGTCGACACCAGCAGAATGTGTCGACACATTGTGATTAAGTCGACACATTAAAGCAGAATGTGTCGACACCTGAAGGCTAAGTCGACACTTACTAAGTTATAATTCTACAACAACTGTGTCGACACACAGGACTTGTGTCGACACACTAAAGAGTTAAGACCAAGTTATTTTCAGAAGAAGCTGTGTCGACTCAAAGGCAACTTAGTCGACATCACTGAAGACTGTGTCGACACCAAAGTCAATTGTGTCGACACAGTTAGACAGATGGTCTCGACACTTTCTGACAGACTGTGTCAACAACTTGTGGTTCAAGACTAAGGCACAATACTTGTTTGAGGACTTGACAGCTGTGGGTTACCACCGGTTAACTGAAGCTGTCAGACTTGTCAGAAAACGGTTAGAAACCGGATCAGCCGGTTACCATGAAGAATGTCTATAAATAGATGGATTCAGAAGGAGAAAGTAACTGTTGAAAAACATTGTTGAGAATCAAAAAGTTGAGAAGGATTACGATCCAATTCATTTCAAGAAAGTGCTAGGCACTAAAGAAGATCTTCTCCGGGAGATCTAAGAAGACTATCTAAGGATAGATCTAAGAAGAGTTCTAATCAGAATTCAGAAGAATCTTTCAAAGTGCTGGATAGAGAGAGATCAAGCCTGAATTAGAAGAAGAAGAAAGAAACCACCAGTGGATTCTCAAGAAGCTGTTTGGAATCAACTCAGCTAAGTTCATTTTCAAGAAGCCTTGAAGAAGGCTCAGATACAGTTGATTGCATCAGCTGATCAAGAATTGTCTTGGCCTTTTCTCTCTCAACTTTGGCAAGACAGATTAATAATCTTTTCTATATTTCTGTAGGATCTGTTTACACAGATCTGAGTTGTAAGCCTATGTTATAAAGGCTGAGTGTAGGAGTGTTGAACTCTGAGTGGTAGGGCTGTTTGCCTGAGTGTAGGAGAAGGATATTCTCTGAGTTGTAGGCCTTGGGGCAAGGCTGAGGTAGGGCAGTTGTGCCTGAGTTGTAGGAACCAGTTGGGTTCTGAGTTGTAGGATCTGTTGATCTGAGATAAGTGGAAGTTTGGCCGAATCTAGCATACTGCTAGATAGGTGAAGGGGGAAAGTGGATGTACCCAGACCTTGGGGAACCACTATAAAACATTATGCAATCTGTGATGTTTTATTTTCTGTGATTGCTGTGCTTATTGTGTTAGCTATTGTTTTGAATTCTGCCTAGAAGTTTTTATAAGAAAAGCAGAACCTATTCACCCCCCCCCTCTAGGTGTTTAGGCTGCCTTGAAAGTTAAACTATCATCAGTCATTGCCCTGAACTCCACAAACTTTGTCAGAGCCTCTTGTGCTTCAGGAAGTATGCCCAAACCTTCCTAGAGTGGTCATCAATGAAAGTGACAAAGTAGGCTACTCCCCCTTGAGACATGGGTTCAATTGGACCAAACACATCTGTGTGTATCATATTTAGCAGCTCTGCCTTCCTCTTTGGTTTAACATCAACAAATGACACCCATTTCTGCTTCCCAGCTTAGCAGTGAATGCACGTGTCTGGCATACTGCCTGACATCTCTGGTAGAACCTTGTTCTTCACTAGCAGCTTGAGATTCTTCTCACTCATATGGCCAAGTATGCGATGCCATAACTCCATGGAGTTGTCATCATCAACATTCACACTAGGACTGCAGATCTTGGCCTTTTCTTGGTACAAACCACATCATTTCTTGCCTCGGGCCACCACCATGGACCCCTTCACCAGCCTCCAGGCACCTCCACCTTCAATACTAGTAAATCCGCCATCATCAAGTCTCCCGACGGAGATAAGGTTCATTCTCAAATCAGGAATGTGCCTGACATCCTTGAGAATAACCAACCCCAGATCAGTTTCCAGGTGGACATCTCCACTGCCCACTATCTGGGACACACCGACATTTGCCATTCGGATAGTCCCCAAGTCTCCAGCAGTATAGGAATAAAAGTAATCCCTGCGAGGTGTGCAATGATAAGAAGCACCACCATCCGCAACCCAGTCGGTGTCAACACACTCCTAGCATGCAGTGTCACTGCAGTGCAAACACTGAGTCTCCACCTCCAAAATTGAGGCCTCTCCCGTATTGCCAATGTACTCTCCTTCTTTTCCCTTCCCCTTCTGATCACGCTTCCACTTGAAGCAATCCTTCTTGATGTGACCCTTCATCTTACAGTAGTAGCATTTGAACTCCTTGGACTTGGTCCTGGACTTGCTTCTGGAATTGCCCATCGGTTTCCCCTCCTTCTTCACCTGATGCCGACCTCTAACCTACATGAGAAGGGCATCTGATGTAGGAGTTCCAGAATCCTTACTTCTCAACTCCTTATTCAACAGACAGCTCGTCACCATCTCCATTGACATAACACCATCCGGTGCTGAATTTCTCAATGACACCACAAGAGTTTCCCAACCCTCTAGCAATGAACTGAGGACCATCAAGGCCTGAAGATCGACCCCCAAGGTGATCTGCATGCTTTCCAACTGATTTATAATGCTCTGGGCAAGGTTCAGATGCTCTGTCATCTGAGAACCTTCTCGATACTTGAGGTTCACAAGCTTCCTGATCAAGAAAACCTTGTTACCTGCTGTCTTCCTTTCATACAACGCTTCCAACTTTTTCCACAAAGACTGGGTAGATGTATCGGTAGATACATGATGGAAGACAGAAACATCTAGCCACTGGCAGATGAATCCAACTGCCTTCCGGTCCATCGTCATCCAAACCGCATCATCCAACATCATTGTAGGCCTCCCCAATAATGGGGTGTAAAGATCCTTGCAAAACAAGAGATCCTCCATCTCCGGCTTTCAGATACTCTAGTTCTTTCCATTCATGCTGATCATTCTCGCTTGATTCATATGCACACGGATTAGCCAATAATCTCAAAGAATGTAATAGAGAGAATAGGGAGCGGACCAATGGTCGTCACCTACTGCACTTAATTACAAACCCGAAATTCTCAACGGCTAGAACCTGCCTCTGATACCACTTATAGGGAAACGATCCCCTCCGTGCAAACCTGGATTCAAGCAAGTTCAGAAATAAAACAGAACAAAAACACACAGAGATTTACGTGGAAACCCCCTCACAACAATAGGGGCGAAAAACCACGGGGCAGGGCACACAAACAATCCACTATAATAATATCGAATTAGAAAAAACACTAGGTTTGCCCAACCTAGTTCCCTCTCCGGATTCACAAACGAATCCCCACTCAAAACCCTTAAGAAAATCCTTCTGAAACCGAGGAAGAACAACCCTCAACACATTTAGGTAAAACACAACCTCTCTTCAACAAGGAACTCTTTAGATTGAGACGCGATCTTCACACGAAGAACAAGCCCGAGAGAATCCTCTCCTAGCACCACCACCGGCGCCAAAACCCAATCAGGAATCGGGATAGGCGCACGCTCCCTCCGCCTCCAACGAAACACGTTGATTCCCCTGCTGCAGCCGTCGCAAACCTCCGACAGAAGAACGTCGTGTCACCTCTGACTCTGGCTGCTGCTCCGTAAGAAGAAGTATCGGCCCGTAAGAGATCGGGATTAACTTAACTCCACGGTAAGAGCCATAAATAAGTCCACCCGAACCGCCAAAGGGCTGCCGAATCCGGTTCACTGAACCAAGGAGGAGAAAACGGGCGAAATCGGCGAGAGTAGGTGGCGAAATCCGGCGAAACAACGAAATCCGGTGAATCGGTGAAATCCTGATACCCGCCGAATTTATTGTTCATGAACAGTAAATTCGGCGAGTATCGGACCCGATACACGCCGAAAATACTGTTCATGACAAATTTTTCTCTTTTCCTTCTTCGCAAGCCTCCGATCTTCAATTTAGGGGCTGAACCCCAACAAAATTCACGTGTAAACCGCTGATTTTCCGCACTCTCTCGATGGAACTCCTGACCTTGGCCTCAAACATGGCCTTTGTATAGTTGCCTATATAAGCAATGAAGTTGGTCTAAATAAAAAAAATGAAATTATATCCTGAAAATTTGAATTGGAATTGCGGGAATACAGCCAACTTATATCTTTCTATTTACCTGACACCAGTCTATTATCTCTGCAGCAACTACGACATCTTTCTCACAAGAGACTGCCTAGCTTTTTCGAAAGTGAAACCTGCGGTGAACCAGATCGAGACTTATCCCTATTTCCGGCGCGATTCTCTTGTTAAATTTTGCCAGAAGCACGGCATCGCCGTCACAGCTCACACCCCATTGGGTGGCGCTACTGCCAATTCTGAGTGGTTCGGCACCGTCTCGTGCTTGGATGGGAAAATTTTTAGGTCAGGCGAACGTACCATCCCACCATCAGGACATAAATACTCCCTTCTTTGGTGGGGCCCACCTCCATTTGGAAAATTTTGCCCTTCCCCTTTTCCAATCTTCTCCTTCCGCCGCTCTCCCGCCATCTGAAAATATTTCTCCGCCTTGTGCTCCCTCCTCTGCGGTAGCCTAGGCCCTTCTCCTTTCCCGAGCTCATCCTTCCGCTGCACGTACTCGTACGTCTTCTTCCGAAGGATAGTATCTACCAGTTAATCCTTCTCTTTACTTTTAGAACTAATTTCAAGGTTTTTTCATGGCCATTTTTCTGATAGGTGCAAGAAAATGTCGGCTCAGGGGGGAACAAGTGCCCAGGACTCTTCCAAAATTGTTGGTGATGAAACGGTCAATGTAAGCTTGCTTTTCTTGTGGCAGTGCTGCATTCCATTTTGAAACGATATGGTTTTGTATTTTACAATTGTATGTAAAATTCAACTGCATTTTTTATGTAAAATTCAACTGCATTTTGTATGTAAAATTCAACTGCGTTCTGATATGGTCTTCTAAACATTTGTACTCTTTCAGGTCAACAAACAACAGGTTGTTTTTCCAATTGTGCACTCAGAAGATGAAGCGTATGCTATGTACTGTGAGTATGCTCATAGCATGGGTTTTAGTGTTCGAAAAGAACATTTGAGTTACTGGATACACACCAGGATTATAAAATGTCGAGCATTTTGCTGCGCTAAAGCTGGATTGAAGAGGGTGAGACCCTCACCCAAAAAATATCGTAAATTAGAAACACGCACCGGTTGTCTCGCATGCATTTATTTTACCACTGATACAGAGGGTCGGAATTGGACAGTTACAAAGTTTGTCGAGGAACACAATCACCCGTTAGCGATGGAGAATGAGCAGCATCTATTGAGATCGGCCCGCAGCATTTCAAAAATGCAGGGTAGCCTTATTAAGAATCTGACGGACGCAGGAGTTAAAACTGTTCACGCGTACAACTTTTTGTCTAATGAAGTCGGTGGGTTCGAGAATGTGGGCTTCTCAAAATCGGATGCCTACAACTTTGTGCAGCGGGAAAAGAAGGCGCTAATTGAAAGGGGAGATTCACTTAGTTTGCTGAAGATTCTACAAGAGAAACAGTTGGAGGACAACATGTTCTCGTACGATGTTCGTACTGATGAGTTGAGTAGATTGACTTCTTTTTTCTGGATGGACGGCCAAAGCAAAATCGATTATGACTGTTACGGTGACGTAGTTATCTTTGACACAACATACAGATTGAATAAGTATAACTTGGCTTGTGCACCATTTATCGCTGTCAACAATCACTGGCAGAATGTATTTGTTGGTGGTGCCTTTATTTCTGAGGAGTCCATCGATTCATTTTGTTGGGTCTTCAACACATTTCTGAAATTTGTCGGTGGCAAACTACCGACAACTATATTCACGGATCAAGACCAAGCTATGGCCGTTGCTATTGAAAGAGTATTTACTGGGACACGTCACCGTTTATGTCAGTGGCATATCTCCAAGAAAGCGCCTTCAAAAGTCCCATGCTTTAATAATGAGAAAACTGTACGCGGGCTTTTTTATCAATGCATGAGTAAGTGCGACAGTGAGCTCGAGTTTGATAGATACTGGAATGAGATGATAAGCAGAGGAAACTTGCAAGAAAACCGATGGCTGGGGGATTTACATAGAGCAAGGAGGAACTGGTCTACAGCCTTCAACAAGGATGTGTTAGATCTTGGTATATTGTCAACACAACGAAGCGAATCTGCCAATAATGGATTGCATGGATGTTCGAAGGCAACCAGTACTCTGGTGGAGTGTTTCATGGGGTTGGAGAAATTGGTGGGGTCTTGGCGGCGAGGAGAACGAGACGAAGATTTTAGATGCAAGCAAGGGGCCGTAAGCTTAAAGGTCAGAAGTTGTGCGATGCTTAAACATGTGTCTAAGTTCTACACAAGTAAAATGTTTGTTAGATTTGAACAAGCTTTCATGGAGGGTGCTGCGGGCGTATGTGTAGTTGATGAAACGAGACATGATGAAGATAATTATTTATACGTTACGAAGCTTTGTGATGGTAGTGATGACAAACGATGGTTTGTTAGCTATAATTCGAAGACCAATGAGACCGCTTGTTCATGCAGAGGTTTCGAGACCAGAGGCATTCTTTGCAAGCATATTCTTAGAATATATAATTTGAAAAATTTAAGAGAAATTCCACCCGTATATTTGCTTAAACGATTCTGTCGTGATGCTAAGAAGGGCATATATCTACCAAATACTCCCGGCATAATAGAGTGTAACTCTAATCTGATATTTAGAAATCACCTGATGCGTTTCGCGTATGACCTTGCGAACCGAGTAGAGAACAGCAAGGATGCAAAGGCACATGTTCTGGGACGATTGCATGTATTAGCAAATGAAGCAGATGAGATAGTTGAGGCCGTTGAAATGAGGAGAAGAGGTTTGAGCGATGAGAATGACAAAAACACACCATTGGTTAGAGATCCTGTGAAAAAAAAACCAAAAGGAATATCGAATGCAAGATTGAAGGGGTATTGGGAGACAGGGAGTAAAAAACCAAGTAAAACTATTAACCTTTTAAAGATTGTTATAACTTTGATTAATTAGATTGACCAATGTACTTACATAAATTATTTTTTGTAGGGAAAAAAGCCACAGTTAAGAAGGAGACCGTAGCCGCCGAACAAACATTTGGAGATGTGCAAGAAATCAATTTTTTCAACCTTTCAGCAGAGAATCAAGATGATACAAAAACAGGTGCTCCAAGACAAAATTTTAATGAAGCTCCAAGTGATCTGAATGATGAATTTTATGTAAATTTATCTTTTGATTTTCCGGGCATTCCCGATGTCTTTAAATCGTAATGTTTGTGCGACCATGAGTAAAAACGGTATTTGGACAAATGTTTGTGTGATGTGGCTATGTATGAAATGGAACATGTCTTTGGAATTTGAGATCATAATGGTAATGGCAATTAATTTCGGCTATGTATAAATTAATGGTATCTCTTAATTCTGACGAGCTTGCCAGAATAGCACTCACGCCAAAGTCATGCTAAAAAAAGAACACAAATAATGCCAATAATCATTATTATACATTCATGCAGCTTGTCAACCATGGATGAGAAACATAAATAAATATGTCATTCTTAATTAGCGTTTGCATCAATTCCAAAATTTAGTGTTCCCCGGTGATCTTCAACAATATCGCCGCTAGGATGCGCAACAAGAGGATTGAAATATCTAAGCAATAATATCTAAGCAATATTATCTAAGCAATATTATACATATCTTTCACCAAAACTAGGGATTTCAACAATGGAAACCAGCTCATTATAAGGACAAAACATACTTGATGTTTCATTTCCATCATTATACTCCCAGTAACTTACTTCTCCCTATGAACATGTTTCACTGTGTGTCAATACATAAAATTATCAGTTATAAAAGCCTTACCAAGCTATAAATATATCATTCCAAAATTAGCGTTTGCATCAATTCTAAACTATCTATAATAAAATATTGTCTTATAAATTTAAGTTAGTCATGCATCTGAAGAATCTAGTCTAGCAATGCTCTCTGAAATACTGCTTGAAAAAGTTTTAAAAATTTCTGCCACAATTTCCGCCCGAAACCGCGGCATGTCCGCTTGCCAATTCTTCTGATCTGCCCATGATATGGTTTCCGTGGATGAAATGACTTCCATGAACTTTACGACAAATACTCCACAATCCCAACTATTGTCTTGACATGGCACCCCGACCGCATCCGCTACCGGCCAATTTACGAAACCTTCAGGAAATGCCTCGGGAACATCATCTTGGAGCGCCTTCAGCTGTATTACATGTGACAAATTAATGTAATTGAATTTAATGATTAACAGTAAGCAACAATATAATATTGAGTGGTGTTGTTTATACATACGTTCGCACGTATGCCGGCCCGATGAAGGCTGCTTGGGAGCGAATCAAAAAATTCCCATCGCTGCTCTTTTATCCAACAAACCAATAATGCCCAATGACTAGTTAGGTGGCAAGGCATGATAATTATTTCAGAGGAATTAACGGCCTCTTCCGTAATATGACTGATAAGAGTAGTGTAATTTCTAGCATTACTTCTTTTATAATACTGCAAATTAGACATTGCATATTAGACAATGCTATTACAATGTAAATGAAAGAACTGGGTGCAATTACTATCATACCTCATGATTTGGGGACACATATAGAAAACTTCTAATTTTTTGAGGAGTCCTTCTCCTTTTCGCACCGATTACCACAGAGTAGGCATTTAAATGATTGTCCATGACCCAGCCTTGGCCAAGGAGATCATCTACATCGCCTCTAGACATTGATATGTTCCCACTTTCAAAAATCAACATACTCCTGATGAAGAAAAAAAATTTGGAAGTTATTAACTTTCATTACAACCAAAATAATTTAAAAAGACAAGCAAATCAACCTGTCAACAAATTTGCAGAGAACATAATCAACACTTTCCCTGGCCCTTTTTGTTAGAAGCAATCTCCCGGGATACTGTACATCTGTCTCATGAATGGTAGGTGCCCGTTTACATATGGCCTTCTTCACCTTTCTTGGGCTAACTGTAATTACCTCTGTTTTAGGAGGAATGATATTCTCAAGTGTGGAAGTGGGTTGTGACAGCTGTGTGGTCGGAACCGATGAAAAACTTGGTTTACATTCACTTTGTAAGGACTTAAACCATGACTCACAAAAATTCTTCAACCCTGCAACCTCTTCTTTGATGTATGCCTTGAGACGGTCTTCTAGACCTCTCCAACCCTCGTCAGTTTCATTCCTTGCTCTCTTCACCTCCGACCTAATCATCCTCGTCAAAAATCTCTCTTTACTTCTCATACTCCTCTTCTCATCTATCTTATTTTCATAACCTAATTTTTCCCCAACAAAATCCATGGTGGCAAACTTCACCCTTTTTTCTTTTTCTTCCTTCGGTGGTCGTGTTTCAAAATCTGACTCATCATCTTCATCCCCCAGTAAGACCTTCTCCTCAACAAGCACATTTCTAAACTCCCTAATGACCTACAAATAACAGTAAAATGCAATGATGATGATCAGTAGAAGATTACTTGAAAAAATAAGTTTATGTTTTCTATCACGTACATAATTCTTGATGAACAAGTTGTCCTGCACTTTCATGCAAAACTTGGCACTGTACTTAAGGGTGGGAGACCAGCGACAAACTCTAGGGCGTGCTAGGTCGACCAACGGAGGTTGAAGCTTTGTGTGTTCGTACATCCACACCTTCAAATATCAAAAGTTAGAGCAAAAAGAATAAACATGAAACCAAAAAAACATTGCTAACTAGGAATACCAACACATACCAGTAATACAGTGGCACATCCCTCCAAGGAACCAATGTTGCTACCAGCATTTCGAACAGCGCTTACACGACTTAAATGATCGAACTGTAGATGAAGAAACTCATGGATGGCGAGAGGCCAGTTATATTTCAAGAACTCGGGGAGACATGTGATCTCGGTAATACAGGAAGGAACCTTCAAACTTTTCAACGGAAAGAAGAACATAGCTATTAAATAATTAACCAACATACTTAATATTATACCCTCATCATGATGAGACCCCTCCTCATCAGCAGCTCTATGAATCTCTTCAGTTAATTTCTTGTGGGTCTTGTCCAGAACGGGTGATCTTGAAAACTTAAAGTGAAGACCCGCATTTGGGAGACCCAATATAAGAGCCACTTCATTGACGGTCATTTTGACAAGATATTTCCCAAGCTGGAAGGCTTGCTTGTCCTTGTTGTATAACCTCAACAAAACATACAACATTGGTATGTTTTGTGGAATAGGTGGCATTCGGAAGAGAGGAAGGAGACGGGCATCCCTAAGGGCTTCTATAGATTCTTCCGACAATCTATTTAAAAGGGGTCTGACATTGGCCGTGAAGGTATTAGGCGCGCATCTGCAACTTAAGTATTTGCTCCCAGGCATGCTGGAACTACAAAATCAGAAGGCTCACTAAAAACAACTGCAACTAAGAATACCAAATTCGACTGCAAATCATTGAATGGAAGTACAACTACATCTGTGGGTAAAAAATGTTTGTGGGTCATGTATGGAAATACAACTGCAAATACATGCTAAAAACGACTGCAAAGCATTGAACGACTGCTATACCCTCATCAAAGACAATACAACTGCAACTGATTGCTAAAAAAACAACTGCAAAACATTAAACGGAAATACAACTGCAACTGCGGGATAAAAATGCGACTGCAACGCATAGAACGAAAATACAACTGCAACTGTGAGATAAAAATGCGACTGCAATTCAACAAGTACATGCTAATAAACCGACTGCAAAGCATTGAACGAAAAAACAACTGCAACTACGGGTTAAAAAAGCGACTGAAAAACATTGAATGAAAAAACAACTGCAACTACGGGTTGAAAAGGCGACTGCAACGCATTGAAGAAAATACAACTGCAACTACAGGCAAAATAACGACTGCAAAGCAGTGAACGGAAATACAACTGCAAATACATGCTAAAAAAACGACTGCAAACAAACATCGAAACAGAACATTGAAAAAATACAACTACAACTACACATCACATTGCTCCCGGGCATGCTGGAACTAAAAAAGGAGCAAGAAAAACAACTGCAACCACAACTCCACAATGCGTTTTGAAAAATTCAAAGTAATCAGAAGAAAAAATACCTTCTCAGAGAATGGGGAGAAGATCTACGTCCTCCAACAATGGAGGCGCCCGCTGGAAAGAGAAAAGACACCGATTGAGATGATTCCACAGCAGGAAATGAGGAGATTTTCGTCGGAGGAAGGATCAGAATGGGGAGAAGTTCTAAGTCCTTCAACGGAGAAGAAAGGAAGGAAGCGCCGGGAGGATTGTTTTGCAGTCGTTTTCGTCTAGGTTTTCGCCGTTTCTTCCGACGAGAGGTGAGGAAGGAGGAGGCCGGGCTGGGGAAAATTTTCAAATGGAGGTGGGCCCCACCAAAAAAGGAAGTATTTATTTCCTGATGGTGGGATGGTACGTTCGCCTGACCTAAAAATTTTCCGCTTGGATGATCCTGTCCTCAAGGTTTGGACTCATTTGTTTTATTAACAAAACAAAATCTACAATCAAACTCTGAATTCTTTTATTTATTCACTTATTTTCTCTTAAAGGAGCTGGCTGAGAAATACAACAAGACGGTGGCCCAGTTCATTCTCCGGTGGGGCATCCAAAGGAACACAACGGTCATCCCAAAGTCGTCGAAGCCGGAGAGACTGCACGAGAATTTTGAAGTTTTCGACTTCAGTATATCCGACGAGGACATGGACCGAATCAAGGCGCTCGATCGGAAGTACCGCACGAATCAACCTGCGAAATTCTGGGGGGGGGGGGGTAGATCTATATGCCTAGCTCACATACTGGGGAAGCTATTTGTGCCATGTTCGGGGGATGGATATTTATGCCTGGGAGGCAAGAAATACCTTGCGTACTGGAAGAGAAGATGGCATAAACTCTCTCCCTCTCTCTCACTTTTTGTGGGGGACTTTTTAATAGAAGAGATGTGTTTTAAACACCTGACAGTGTCTGTGGATGGATTTCTTAAGGGTGCTGTTAATTACATCCCAAAAATGGATATTTGTAACCCAACGATATTTGTATCTAAATAAGCTATTTTTACCCATTTAGGATATTTGTACCCACAGTACATAACCTAAACCATCTCTTAATAGCCTCACATATCTTTACCTTGATGCATGTACTAACAAACAAAATAATTTAGGACAAAATGATAATATAGTTAGTGTTAGTGTTCTTTTACATCAAACATTTGATCAAAATGTCTCTCATATCCTCCCATATAGAAATGTCAAACTGTCTCTCATATCAAAATGTCAAAATGCTATATCCTTTTTTGCCTCCCATATCATTCACCTGCAAGAAATAACAGGTTCAAATTAAATGTGCAAATGCTAGTCAACAAATTAATAAGTCATTTTTTTACCTTGTTTGGAACAAAATGTAGCGGGCTACTTCAAGTAGTGACAAGACAATTTGCACTCTGCAAAATACCAAACAATATGTTGGATTAGTTCTCTAAACATTAGGGTTTAGGGTAAATCGTATATTTTAAATTGACATACCTGGCTAACTAAATCAAATGTGTAATATATGGAATGTCCCACTCTTCGGCTACTTGTTGATGATACCTTCTCCACACCGGAAATACAGAAGGTGGTGGGCATTCTTCCTTCATCTTCAATAGAACAAAGTGGTTATCGTTTATAAATCTCATATGAATTGTGATTCGAACCGCCGGTGGAGCCAAATGAAGAGGTAGAAACGTGAATGATTGGTCCCTAGAAAAATGCACAAGCTGTATGTTGTACCTTGACGCGACAATTAGACCCATGCCGGGCAATGTCATCCAAGCGGGGCTGGCACCACCCAACAATCAAGAGAATGCAGTAATTCTAATCTCCTCGATTCTCCAAAAATTTCTATGTATAACAATTTGTTTTCATGCAGTTCTCCCGCCAAATCATGTCTCACTTGCATCCAATTTTCTCCCATATGTAGAGCGATGCTAATGACTCTATATCCGCAGTGCCCATAGCCTTGTACATCAACAACATCAAGGAGATGTGGTTGCGCCATCAGTGGTAGTTGGTTGCGTACATTTTCTACCAAACCGCCCCTTGTTCTAATTATTTTCCTTGGCAATTTCACTTTCTTAATCTTGAAGACCGCATGTTCTTCCTTAAGAACATGCTCGAAATGTAACGGTTCTCTTCGTGTAGATTTATAATCGTCAATGAACTTTTTCAAACTTCCCCTTGGACGGCCTCTCAAT
This sequence comes from Platanthera zijinensis, assembly GCA_039513925.1. NCBI lineage: Eukaryota > Viridiplantae > Streptophyta > Magnoliopsida > Asparagales > Orchidaceae > Platanthera > Platanthera zijinensis. The sequence continues at coordinate 121,134,137 of CM077083.1, read as the reverse complement.
TTATTTGGCAATTTAGGATCCTTTGTTTGGCTAGCGTCCGGGGCGACGATTTCACGCAATTTTCTTTTGATTTCCCTTCTTTGGAGATCACTTATACTACTGTATTTTTTCAATATTTCCTCGACATCGTTCTCTATCTCCACTGACTCATGTTGTTCCTCTTTTATTTCCAAATCCGGTTTATCATGCAACGTTAGAAGTTTCCATTGAGTGTGCACCAACCATAACGGTATAGAATTACAATCTTTCATGTAAGGAACAAGCTCGTGTGCACAAGGCAATCCAAGTGTATACCTGATCTTATGTGTGCACTGCCCAGCTTGAACGACCCCGGACATAAACGCAAATGAGCAAAAAAAAGACTGGTTGGTTGAAGTTACACCAACTATTGAGAGCAGAGGCAATCGATAACGGTTCGTCTTATATGTGCAGTCCACCATATAAACACTTGAGAACATATTAGCCAAACGAACCGCAGTTGGGTGAGCAAAACAAATACTTTCTAGTTGTAGCGTGCTCTCATTCACTTGTGTAAAACTGACATAACCGGCTTCATTAATACATTTGAACAGGTACTGAATAGGAGTTCCACCTTCCAATTGTGCTCTTAAAAATTTAGCCTTCGCATTGTAGATCGTTCTTAGGGTTGTACAATTACCAGGATATCTCTTTTTAAGCATTGCCAATATTTTACGGGGCTTACATCCGGCGTTGTACATCTCCTCGACAATTTTCTGTCCATCGACATCTAGTCTACCAGCGTACGGGTGTGCTTCTAGATGAACGAACTGGTGATTGTGCACACCATGTATAACTACTAGTTTCCAATCATCAGACTCATTTTTATGACCTTTTAAAGCAAATTTGCACCCGCAACGTTTAGAACTAGATTTTCTGATGTTTTTCTTTACGTAACCTTTCGATTTCTCAGGATCTGTAGGCAACCCACCCCTGTCACAACAAAGAATAACTCTTGGTGTGGCTCTATCAGTAAGCTTGTTCGAGCGTTTTATAATAAGCACAAACCCCAAATCTTTGGCAATATTTCTAGCTCAGTCTATCAAATTTTCTTTACTTTGAAAACGTATGGCTGTGGTGAAGTGCACTCCAACATCTTCATAAAATTCAGAATTTTCAAACAATACCAACTCTTTGGAGCTCAGGATGAGGTAGCTGACTTCTAGACACATTCATAAAAAAAAAGTTTGGAACATTCATGACGACTCGAAAAAAGTTTGATATAATCAAAATAGAATACATCTGACTAATAACTGAAACAATAGAGCTTAGAAAAATCAATACAGTGAGTAATTGAAGACAAACCAGATGATGTATAGGAACAGCAAGTCAACAATTAGTGTGCCAAAGCCCCCATTTATGCGTCCAACAATTTCATGAACTTGGCTAGTGAGTTTTTGATCTGTTTGACAGGAGAAAAAAAGGAAATGACTAAAAAACAGTCCAGAAATCTCCAACTTTTATTCTTTGCACACCCATAAAAAATTCATAAAATTCAATTTAACCTACCTATTAGCTTTACTAAACACAGCCAGATTTTTGGACTGAAATCAGTCAAGAAATCTCCAGATTTCTGGACTGAAATTTTCAGTCCAGAAATGTGCAGCAGTCCATAAATGTGCAGCAGTCCAGAAGAAGAAGAAGAAGAAGAAGAAGATACCAAGCTCGGGCACGGGCACGGGATCAGCGCGGGCACGGGAGCAGCGACGGCAAGGGCACATGAGCAGCGACTAGGGCGCGGGAGCACCTGGACGAGCCTCGGGCACGGGAGCAGCGACGGCAAGGGCACAGGAGCAGCGACTAGGGCGCGGGAGGACGAGCGGCGTAGAGAGGGGGAGATGGGACGCGAGGGCTGCGGGCGAGGGTTTAGGTCGGGTACAAATATCGGGTCTGAAGAGGAGGAGTTTTGCTATATTATTGAACTTTTAATGGGTTCAAATATCCCCTTTTGAGGTGTAATTAACAACACCCTTTCTTAAATGCTTATGATTCAATTTTTGTGGTGCATATTTGACAGTGTTCTTGTATAGAGTTTTTGAGATTTGTCTTAGGTTAGATTCATTTGTGACAAGGTTTCACATCACCCAATTTGAATTAAAAAAATCCGTGTTGGAGGCTGACGAGCCTGCACGCGAAGGGGTGTGTTGAGTATATAATTCGACCTTAGGAAATTCATGTACCTTTGTACCTTTAAATAGATCTTTGGCTCATCGCCTACAATGAATTGGTTTTAAATGTATTCAGACTTCGCATGGTGTTAGAGTAGGTTAGTTCCAACGGAAAATAAGTGTGCGTCTTAGGGCCTGTTTGGTAGGGCTTTTTAGCTCCTTTTCGTTTTCTGGAAAACGCCACCACACTTAAGAGACTGTTTGGATTGTCTATCGGTGGGAAAAACTACCGCGAAAAACTCCATTTTCTCATCTTTTGGAAAAGTCACTTGTCAGCTACTTTTCAACCTTTTCGAAAAGCACTTTCGCATACAAAAACATTTCTCTTAAAAAAATATACAACTTGATTTTTTTGTTTTGACGTGATTTTTTTCCCGGCATAATTTTTTTGCCCGGCGCAAAAAATTTGCCCGGACGCGAATTTTTTGCTCGGGGGCGAATTTTTCGCCCGGGCGCGAATTTTTTGCTCCGGCGCGAATTTTTCGCCCGGGCGCACATTTTTCGCCCGGGCGCGGGTTTTTTCGCCCGGGTGATTTTTTTTCGCCCGAGCGTGTTTTTTTCGCCCTGGCCGATTTTTCGTCCGGACGTGATTTTTTCGCCTGGGTGCGTTTTTTTCATCCGGGTGCGATTTTTTTTCCAGTGCACGATTTTTTTTCGCCCCAGTCGATTTTTTTGCCTGGACGGACTTTTTTTTTCACTCGGGCGTGATATTTTTGCACTAGCGCGATATTTTCACCCGGACATGATTTTTTGCACCGGGGTGATTTTTTCGCCCTCGCGCGATTTTTTCGCCCGTGGGCAATTTTTGCGCCCGAGCGCGTTTTTTTCGCCCGGAGGTGTTATTTTCGCGCGGGCGTAATTTTTTCGCTCCGGGTGCAATTTTTTCGCCCGGGGGTGATTTTTTCGCACGAGCGCGATTTTTTTGCCCGGGAGAGGTTTTTCGCCCGAGCACTATTTTTTTTTCGCCCGGGAGCGATTTTTTCGCCCGAGAGCGATATTTTTCATCAGAGCTTGTTTTTTTCACCGGAGAGCGGTTTTTTCGCCCGGGCGCAATTTTTTTGCCTAAACGCGGTTTTTTCTCGAGGAGCGAATTTTTGGCCCGGGCCCTGTTTTTTCACCCGGTCGGGAATTTTTTGGTCGGGCACGAATTTTTTGCCCGTTAACGATATTTTTTTGCCCTGACACGTTTTTTTGCCCGGGCGCGATTTTGTCGCTGAACGTGCCAGGGGGCGATTTTTTCGCTCGGACGTGAATTTTTGGCCTTGATGTGATTTTTTCGCTCGTTCGTGATTTTTTCGGCCGTGGGCAATTTTTTTTTCGCCCGGACGTGATTTTTTCGCCTAGTCTCGATTTTTTCAGCTGGACGCGAATTTTTCGCTCGTGAGCGATATTTTTTGTCGGAGCACGTTTTTTTGCCCCGAGACATTTTTTCCGCCTGGAAGCGATTTTTTCAAACGTGGGTGAATTTTTCGCCCCGACGTTATTTTTTTGCCCGATCGTGTATTTTTTTCGCCTGGACGCTATTTTTTCCGCTCGAATGCAATTTTTCTCGCTTTTGAGCGAAAATATTGCGTCCGTGCGAAAAATTCTCGTTCGTGCAAAAAATTTCGCCCGGGCGAAATTTTCTCGCCCAGTCGAAAAATTCGTGCCCGTCCGAAAAATTTGTGCCTGTCTGAAAAATTCGCGGTCGTCCGAAAAATTTGCGGTCGTCCGAAAAATTCTTGTCCGTCCGGAAAATTCGCGGTCGTCCGAAAAATTTGCGGTCGTCCGAAAAATTCGTGTCCGTCCGGAATATTCGCGCTCGTTCGAAAAATTAACGTCCGTTCGAAAAATTTGCATCCGACCGAAAAATTGTTTCCCGGGCGAAAATATAGGGCCCGATCGAAAAATTGGCGTTCGGGCGAAAATATTGCGCCCGGACGAAAAATTCGCGCCCGTGCGAAAAAACCGCGCCCCAACGAAAAAATTGCTTCTGTACGAAAAATTCGGTCTCGGGCGAAAAAACCCTGCCCCGGCGAAATAATTGCGTTTTTTTACCCGGACGAGTATTTTTAATAAAAAAAGTTACCGCAACGGAGATTTGCCAATCGGTTTATAAAGTGTTTCTCCTTTTTGAAAAGCTCTGCAAAAGAAGTTCACCCAAACAGTTCTCCTTTTTAATAGACATTTTCCAAAAGCTTCTTTTCCTACCATCCTTTTGCTACCACTCCTTCTCCTTTCTGAAAAGACTTCCCAAACAGGCCCTTAGTGGTTGGAGTTCATACGGATGAGAGTGTGTGTTGAAAGTGTAGTCGGACATCGAGAAAATAATGCCCTTTATATAGATATTAGCACCCTCCACCCACAAGTAGTTGATTTAAAATTGGTGTGGTTGGTTCTAGCACGATATTTGGGCAAACAGGCCCAATAGAAATTAATTGGACGTGTTAGAGGTGAATGTCCTTACACATGAGAGGGTGTGTTGAAAATTGAAATCTCGTCCTACATTGGAAAACTCGTGTAGCTTTGTGCTTTTTATATAGATCTCGAGTCCTTTGACCTTCCGCAAATTGATTTAGGGCCGGATGAGTTGGTTAGCCTACCACTAAATTATGAATGAGGTGAAAATAGTTTTGTTTCCAGAAAAATGTAATTTGCTGAGTGTTCTTCATAAATTCATAAAGTTATTTGATGTTTAACTTAATATTATCTGTGTTATTTTCTGTTAAATGATTTAAATAATCATCCTTCTATTTTAAAATTATATTGTGTACGTAATACCATTGTTATATAATTAATAAGTCATAATTCTCAAGAAAAGTTATTTAAATACAATACTAAGTTATACTAAACCCCAAATATTTTTAAAAAATATTAAGAAAGTATAGTTCCTTAAAATACCTTGATGATGAAAGCTCTGTTAAACCATACTGCCCAAGAGTATGGAAATAAAGAAACATAATATTATTTTCATGTTAGCAACATTGACTTTCATGAATTGTTTTTTTTCCTTGTTTGCAAATAACAAAATTATTGGGAAATAAAAAAATTGTATACATTAGACTTGCGAATAATAAATATTTGTGAATAGATAAATTCGGTTTGTGAATAATAATTACACATTATTTGTTTGCATTCGACAATGTTGTTTAAAGGAACACTGCCATTAGCGAACCACTTGAGTCTACATGCACCATATGCTCTATAAGTGTGATATAGGATCAAAAGCTGTGGGAAAATCAAAATTAACATTGTGATTGAACGGGCGAGCTAATCAGAACATCTATATAATTACAATATAATTACCACTAATTTAGATCGTTATACTAATTGCAGAAAAATGTGTTGGTTGCAAGTTGTAGGATTGTTGGTCATGGCATTCTCGCCCACCAATTTTGACAACACCCTTGTTGCCATTGTGCTGAAGAAAACCTTTTGGCTGTCATTAGTCCTAGTGTTTTTCACTTGCTTATTTTGAATCTAGCACACTGTTAGATAAGTAAAGGGAGAAAGTGGATGTACCATAGATAAGAGAACAACTATAAACCTTGTGTGTTTGTTGTGATCTTGAAAGCTAACATCTAACGTAAGCACACATCAAATTCTAATTTGAAAAGATACAAAAGATTTAAAACAAACCTATTTACCCCCCCCCCCCCCCCCCCCCCGCTCTAGGTGTTTAAGTACCCTTAGAAAATACTTTCAAGTGATGTCAGATGGAGGTTGTTCAAAAAGGACTTAACAGTCTGAACTAGACCTCCAAGGGTTGTAGAAGCATATCTTCATGGCTTTTGCTGAGAACTATAAGGAGTTAGGTTCTATGAAATTTCCTATATGTTGGAAGGAAATTTTTAGGATCTGAAAAAAAGGGTGAGGCTATTCATGGAAGCCTCAGACTCTAGGATATACATTATATTATAAGATGAACCATTCATTCCTATGAAGGCCTCTGCTATTGATGCCAACATCTAGACACCCAAGAGATTTTTATAAATGACTAAGGATGAGGTGGTTCTGGCCACTATGGATAAGAGGGCACATAACATAATTGTTAGTGTCATAGATAAATCAATATTTCAATTTCTGGTCCACTACAAAACAGCCAAGGAGATGTGGGAATCACTGATAGTCTACATGGAGGGAACATAGGAAGTGAGAGATGACAGAAAATCTCCCCTCAATCAGCACTATGAGGCCTTCAAGCAAGGCAAGTAGGATTCTATGGCTGATTGCTATAAGAAATTCTTTAAGATTGTGAACAGTCAGATCACCTATGACAGACAGTTCACCAACTATAAGCTAAATGACAAATTCCTGAGATCTCTAAATAAAGAATGAGATATCAAGATCTGTTCAATCAGGGAAGTGGGTAACTTGATCAACACATTGCCCCAGATCTCGTTCGGCAAGCTGATGTCTCATGAGCTTCAACTGAATTCCAAGAAAGCTAAGGAAGAAGCTGTCAAGTCCCTCAACAAAGAGAAGACAGTGACCTTCAAAGCTAAAGCCTCAAGAAAAATCAGGGAGTAGATTCCTTCTCCTCCAAAAAGGGATGCTGAGTCAGAAATCTCAGGTCCCAGCACTTTAGGGGATGAGCTGTCAGACTGAGAATTTACCTTATTTTCTAAGAAGTTCAAAAATATGCTGAGCAGGAGGAGGCAATGGAAGAACAAGGGCTCATCTAGCTCTAGCTCCAGAAAGGCACAAGACAAGCTAAAGAATTCCAGAAAAGACCCCTCTAGGGACAGGTATGATTCTAAACACAATAAATACTTTAAGACTAATGTGGTTTGCTACTGCTGTAATAGGTCAGGATATGTCATTGCTGACTGTCCTCTCAAGAGAAAAGAAATCAAAAAAATCTGATGATAAAAAGTATCATAAGGATAAGAAGGTAGATAAGAGTTTCTTGGTCAAGATGAAGTCTTGCTTGTCTGATAGTGATTTTGAGTTTTCAGAATCAGAAGAAGAGGTCTATATTGGTATTATCTCTAAAGAAGAGGAGACTAATCTTCCTACTGCCATAATGGGCATAAGGACACCACTGTCCTCTATTTATAGTGACTTTAAAGATGAGGAAGAGATCAGCCTCATGGCCATGACTGAAGAAACTCATGACAAATCTAATCCTGATGATGTACGCACTCTTCCCAACTCTCCTTTTATTTATAAGACTAGCATAGATTCTGAGGCATCCACCTCATCCAGTGAGGAGGATGGATCAAAATCTGACAAGGATGTCAATCAATTGATTAACAAATATGGTGTTATCTTGGAGGCTCTAAAAAGAGCAAAAAGCTTGTTAAAAGGCAGGCTGAAGAGATTGTCTCCTTATAATAGTCTGAATCAATTCAATCTTAGTTAGCTTCACTGCTAGCTCAGATGAGCAGAAAAATAAGTCAGCTGAGGTATATGACTATAATCCAAATAAGCACCATAAGCTAAAAGAGCAAGATCATTAGGGATCTTAAAGAGAAGCTTCTCAAAGAGAGGATGCTAGTGCCTAAGTTTTCCAAGCCAAAGATAGTGTTGCCACAGATTGACTTATTCACCTATCAAAATAATAAGAGGGGATTAAGGTGTAACACCCCGAAACTCAAAAGAGAGACGGGTGGCATTTTTAAGCTAAGATGGGGTTTTGAAGAAGGTGACACGGGTCTCGACACGGGCGTGTCGGAGGCCGTGTCAGGGCGTGTTCGACTACGGGTCGTGCGGTCGACGCTTTGGCGGTCGACGATCGTCGAGTTGTAGAACACGGCCTAGGACACAGGCGTGTCCCAGGCCGTGTCACTCTAGGGAATCTACGGTGTGGTACACGGTGTAAGACCCCCTTTTTTTTTCTTTTTCCAACCACCGGGGGTCTTAGCCCAGAATTGCCGCTTTGCGGTGGCACCGACATCTCGGGAAGGCAACCACTACAAATCGCCAATTCTGCCGGCCCTTTTCGATCACAAACGAGAGAAGCATTTATACAAAAGTGTAAACAAGTCCACAGAAAACATGTATATAAGAGAGAATCATATCCAGTCCATCAATACAATAATAAGAAAATAGATAAATGGGCTTGAGCCCAGTACATCAGAGTCCTCACTACAAGTCTCTCATCACGGAAGCTAAGGAAATGCTAATCACTCACGGAGCTGGTCGCAGGTGCACCGGTGCTAGACTGTCCCACCTCCATGCGCACCGTACTCCGCTGGTGCTGGTCCCTGTCTCCCATCCGGAGCTCCTGTAATGTTTGGTTCGAAAACCATTAGTCATAAAGACTAAGCCCTATCATCCCCTACCCCTCCCACCACGGCTCCTAAGCACCGGGCGGAGAGGAGGAAAGGGAAGCTACAAAAGTGGAGAATAGACAAGCAAGTGTCGGTGGACCTAACTAGCAAGTTATATCGGGGAGCAGTATAAATGTTGTAATAGGTTGAACAATTAATAAGAAGCAATTTATATAAAAAGACAACTAGAGAACAGTAAGTAAGTATGTAAGTAACCTTAACTTATATGAATGCCCATACAAACTTATAAGTTAAGGGATCTTCTGCAAGGCTCCCATCGTATAAAAAGTCCCATACCGATTTATACGTTGGGGTGACGGTTATATGCAAACATGCTATGCCATGATTCATGCAAGTGCAACCCACACACACGACTCTATGCGCACAGACCTTTAGTTCCCCCTGTTCGGGAGGCTAGCTTCACCCCCAGGAACCTCCGTAGTGGCAAACGGAGACAGTGGGTCGGGCCCCCCACTCCTAGGCGGGTAACCACACTACCAGGCCTAGCCCTTCCGTACGCCCCTAGAAGAACACAACCTAGAGTATCCGCGTACTGCTGCTGGATGTACCCTCCAGACTTTTCTCCGAGTCATCGTACCGCTGTCGGTGTGATCGATCGCCTAGTACCGATGACCCACCACCTTTCTCCGTACTCCAATCCTCGAGCCCGCGGCCCCCCGGACAATACTGTCCGTGCATCTACCTTCAGAGCTACTGTCTGATGGCAAGTAATCCTATAATTCTACTTTCCTAGCTACCGGGGAGTGAGTGTGTGCAACCCTAGTTATACTAGTTGCTCTTTTAATTTATTACTCCTATGGTTTACGTTAGCCCAGGACTGCCCCCGGTATACCCCGTGAAGGGCTCTCAAGGGGCACTAGGAACCAAGACGGTGCATTACGGCCCGAAGTTCCCTTTCGCAAGGCACTTATTATTATTGGTTGTCTACCCTTTACCCAATCCCCTTTTAATGTTATAATGAATCTAACCCTAGCGTATTAAGACTCTTCCTCTTCCTCCCGGGGCGGGCGGTCTTTCGTCGTTCCCATACTCTCTTATCCTAACCAGTCCCACATTCTACTTATCCTGACTTCTAATAATGAACTCATTCTAAATTTGCCCTACCAACCATCGATTATCAGAATTCCGTGGTTTTACTAAATGCAGACCATCCTAAGCTATATGTGGTACACAAGGGGAGGTACTCCAAATTATCTTCCAAATCTCCTATAATATTTACTGGAGGACTTTCATGACCTAATTAGCTTAAATCCAGGAATTTATAATTTTCCTAGTTAATCTGATATTTATTTTATTTTTCTCAAAGATTGGCCATGGGTATTTTTAACATGAACTATATAATATTCTTAAGTTATGGCCACCCAAAAATTAAGTTCATTAAGTAACAACAAGATAACCTCAAATGCAAATTCTCAGATTTTTATAGAAAGTATTTAACCTCTAATTAATTTAGTCAGTATAATCACGTTAATCCTACTTAATGAAGGTAGTACAGAAATTATTCATCTAAAAATTATAGAAAAATCACTAGTCAGTAGTATGATATATAAAAGATCTTTGTGCAGAGAATCATAATTTTATCAGCTTGCTAAGCACCAAAATAGATTTAATCCAATATCCATGATAAATAACACTTAATGAAGAAAGCCTTAGAATTAAACTTCTAAAAAAATCCCATAAAAATTCACAGAGTTTTAAAACCATAATAAAGGTTCTCTGCCTAAATTTCATCAATTTCCAGGAAGTTTGTACTCCATAATAAATTTTCTAAGCAAATCATGCAACTACCAATTCATTAAAGAAGTACCCAAAATAGTGAGCATAAAATTCATAGAAAAATATCCAGAGCTTGTACTACCCCTATAATCCACTCTACCCAATTCCCATCACTTTTCAATGTGGTTTGGTGTCATTTCCTATCTCTATAAGTTTTGCGCCCTAAACTAGGGTTAGGTTTTTAGACATCCCAACGATCTCCAAATCCACTAAAATTTCATCCAGAGAACTATATTAGCCCTATGGTTCTCATAACCCGACCTCGGGTCAATCCAAGGTCATTTGACCACATGACCTTCACAAACCACCAAGATCCATCCTTAGGGTTTGGCCTTGGTCCTTAGGGTAAACTTACCCCGATCCACCTCAAACTCCATGAGGGGGTGCTAGAGAACATTACTAGCCAGTGGTAAAAATCTCAGCCTCTGTTGAGGTGATCTCACCACTCAAACTTCAAAAGTGCACTTTTAACCTAAGACCCCTTATTAGGGCAAAACTTAGGGTTGATCAATTCCAAACCAAACCATCTCCAAATGAGATGAAAAATTATACAGAACCTTATGGTGAACCCAGGGACCACTCACCAAAATTTGGGAGGGTTTGGAAATTATTTAACCACCTAATTAAATTCGGCTAGGATTATTGAATTTTTCTAAAAACTATAGAAAAATATTCTCCAAAAATTCTCATTTTTGGATATCACCTAGATATATGTAAGATTAGACCACATCCCAAATTTCAAGTCGTTTGGACGACTGGATTGGAGTGGGGAATTTTTCTAAGGTCAAGGCAGCCCTCTGGATAGACCTCACCAAAAAGGGTGCTGTGGTCTAACCAGGAATCCAAATTGAATGAAATTAATTTTGAATAAAACTAGACTTCAAGGGCTACAGTTTCTATGTTGACCACTTTTCCTGTAGGAGCCTCTAAGTATTTTTCCCAAATTATTTAACATGACAGAAATCTCATTCAGAAATTGATTTTACAAATAAAATCTAATTAAAGGCACTGTTCATCTTCTTCTACAGCCCGAACCAGAGACTGAAAACCTAATTTTTCCTGTAGCCTTTCCAGGCTATTTCCCGGCCACCCAGCCATCTCCCTGGCCGGCCACCACCACCACCACCTCCGTTGAGGCGAGGGCTAACGTCGGGCGGCGGCACGGCCGCCGGAGAGGCGGTTTCCGGCGAACCCGCCACCATGATATTTTCGGAAAACCACCATTACGCTCACCCGATCTGGCTCTTTTGAGCCCGATATCTCTCCTAACGATTCCTAAGATCTATCCGCAGAAGAAGAGGGAGGGGAGGACCTTGTTCGCGGGTTGAAGGCGTGCAGAGCGTCGGGAAGCCATTTGCGCGGTGGTGGCGTCGCCGGAAATTCTTCAACAGCAAGGAGGAAGTCTGAACAGTTGAGGGAGTGTAACCTTTTCCTCTTGCACTCAGGAATCTTTTATAGATGAGGAAATGGGGAGGGGAAAGGGTGAAACGTTGGAGATGAAACGTTGGCGGCCATTAATCACATTCTTATGACGTTTCGGTTATGCCGAATGGCAGTTGAAAAGTTGGGAATGAAGAGGTGCTTGCCAGGTGGCAATTTCCTATTGGACCCAATTTTTCCTTAATTATTAATATAATTAAAGTAGGGAACGGCTCATGAATGCTCTTGATTTTTCATCCCCACAGCCAGAATTTATTAAGGCGTCGGTTACCGAAATTTCCAGTCTGGCTGACGTTTCGGCCTTGGTCACGGGCGTGACACATGGGTCACGGGCGTGACAGGCCCGGTTAGTAGTTCTGGGTTCGACGATCGTCGAACTGAGATCGACGATCGTCGAAGGATGGTCACGGGCGTGACACTTGGGTCACGGGCGTGACAGGCCTGGTGACTAATTCTGGCCGACGATCGTCGAGCTGAAATCGACGATCGTCGAGCGTGGTCACGCCCAATGTCACGGGCGTGACAATGCGGGTCACGGGCGTGACATGCCTGATGTCTAGTTCTGGTTCGACGATCGTCGAACTGGAATCGACGATCGTCGAGCGCGGTCACGCCCAATGTCACGGGCGTGACAGGGCAAGTCACGGGCGTGACATGGCGTGTGTTCAATTTTGGGTCGACGCCCGTCGACCTGAAGTCGACGGTCACGGTCACGCCCTATGTCACGGGCGTGACATTAAGCGTCACGGGCGTGACAGGCAGTGTGGTCAAATTTGGTTCGACGATCGTCGAATCGGGATCGACGATCGTCGAGCGTGTCACGCCCTTGTCACGGGCGTGACATGGCGGGTCACGGGCGTGACCAACCCGTGACCCGATTTCTTAGCCGATCTATTTCTAGTTTTTGGGCTCCCTAGGATTCTACCACAACCAACCGACTCCTAGGGGTCTAGCCGGAAATGGGATGTTACAAATCCCAATAAACAAAACAAAGATTTCGTCCCCGAAATCAAGGTTAAGCCTACGGGACTCAAATCGGGAAAAGTTAAGCTTGTAACATCCCATGAGAACCGAATGATTACCTCCCTACGCTACGTTTGCTTGTGCGATTTCGAATCTAAGGTTTAATTCGCCCACCTAACTAGGTATATACGCCCCAATAAACAAAAGATTAGCCCCTATTCTTGAAATTTCAATTCCATTGGTTTAAAACAGGAAGGCAATTGATTGTCCAGAGGGGTTTTGAGGTATACCTGACGAAAAAGTTCCGGATATTTTTGCCGCATCAAGTCCTGTGGCTCCCATGTATGCTCCTCCTGCCCATGATTGTTCCACAGAACCTTGACTAACGGGACCTTCTTTCTCCGCAAGACCCGCACTGCCGTATCGTCAATCCTGATAGGCTCCACGTTGACTGACCGATCCGAGGCCACCGGGCCATCTGCCGAGGGAATCAGCTGCTCAGGGCGTAGCAGAGCCCTCCGAAGTGAGGAGACGTGGAAGACGTCATGCAATCCCGCTAACTCCGGCGGTAGTTCCAGTCTATAGGCTAAGGGGCCGATCCGCTCCAGGATCCTGTAAGGCCCCATATATCTTGGACTGAGCTTCCTCCGCCCGCGAACCCGCGAGACTCCGTGCATCGGCCGTATCTTCAAGAAAACTCGGTCCCCCACCTGGAACTCCACTTGACGATGCCTCGCATCGTAGTATTTCGCCTGTCTACTCTGGGCTTCCAACATCCTGTCTCGGATCAACCTAATCTGAGCATCTGTATCTCCCACAAACTCCGAGCCCAGTGCCTGCGGATCCTCATCCTGAACCCATGATAGTGGGGTTCTGCATCTCCTTCCGTACAACGCTTCGTATGGAGCCATGCCTATGCTGGACTGATGAGCGTTGTTGTATGAAAACTCGACCAGTGGCAGCAATCTTTCCCAAGGCTCGCCACGGTCCAAAATACACAGTCGTAACAGATCCTCCAGTGTACGGTTTGTGCGCTCTGTCTGTCCGTCGGTCTGAGGGTGGAAAGCTGTGCTGAATGTCAACCGAGAACCCAGATGGGCCTGGACTGACCTCCATTCCCTGGATGTGAACCGCCCATCCCGATCCGAAACGATAGTCTTGGGCACCCCATGATAACGCACAAACTGCTCGATGAACCTCCGTACTAAAACACTGACCGGTGTGTCCTTCGCCACTGGGATGAATCTGGCCACCTTTGTCAGCCTGTCCACTATCACCCAGATCGAGTCGTTCCCCGCACGGGATCTAGGTAGCCCATGTATAAAGTCCATGACTATGTCCTCAAACTTCCACTCCGGCACTGGAAGCGGCTGCAGCAATCCTGCCGGGTTCCTACACTCTGCCTTCACGAGCTGACAGGCCTCACAATGTGTCACAAAATATGTAATATCTTTCTTCATACCCGGCCAGTACATCGTCCTCTTTAAATCCTTTACCATCTTGGTGATCCCCGGGTGCACCGAATACCGGCTGCAGTGAGCTTCCTCCAAAATGTCCTCCCGGATCCGTCCTCCTGCTGGTATGTAGACTCTGCCCCGGAAACACAGAAGTCCATCCCTCAAAGTATAATCTCCTGTCGTGCCTTCCTCCAAGGCCCGGAATATCGGCTCAGCTCTCTCGTCCAGCCTCTGCCCATCTCTGATGCGGTCTCGGATATCATCTGTAGTAGCCATCGACCCCAGGTACTCCATGTACAGCTCCGGGTCATCCTCAGATACTAGCGAAATCTGCATCTCCTCGAATGATCTAATCAACTCCAAGGCCATCAGCTGCGGGCCTACTCCAGTCGTACTCGCTCTCCGGCTCAGAGCATCCGCAACCACGTTCGCCTTCCCCGGATGGTAGTGCATGGTATACTAGTAGTCCGAAAGGAACTCCACCCAGCGTCTCTGCCTGATGTTTAACTCCTTCTGGGTGTCGACGTACTTCAGATTCTTGTGATCGGAGAAGATATCACAATGTACCCCGTAGAGATAGTGCCGCCAGATCTTAAGAGCAAAAATGACTGCCCCCATCTCCAAATCATGCACGGGGTAGTTCTGCTCGTGCTGCTTCAACTGACGGGAGGCATAGGCGATTACGTGCCCATTCTGCATAAGGACGGCGCCCATCCCCTGATAGGAAGCATCTGCATATACCTGAAATCCCTCCCTCCCTGATGGGAGAGCAAGGATGGGGGCCGAGGTGAGACGATCCTTCAGCTCCTGGAAGGCAGATTCGCACCGCGGCGTCCAAGTAAAAGGGGACTCCTTCTTCGTCAGAGACGTAAGAGGAAGGGCAATCTGAGAGAACCCCTTTACGAACTTCCGGTAGTAACCGGCAAGTCCCAAGAAACTCCGAACATCCGTGGCCGACTTTAGTGGTGGCCAATCCCGTACTGCCTGGATCTTTGCCGGATCCACTGCCAGACCTGCTCCACTGATGACGTGACCCAGAAATGCCACCTCTTTTAGCCAAAACTGGCACTTGCTGTACTTGGCATACATCTCGTGCTCCCGCAGCTTCTCCAAGGTCAAGGCTAGATGTCTCGCGTGCTCCTCCTCCGTCCTTGAATAGATGAGGATGTCGTCGATGAATACAATGACGAAGACATCTAGGTATTCCTCGAACACCCGATTCATCAAAGTCATGAATGCGGAGGGTGCATTCGTGAGCCCGAACGGCATCACGGTAAACTCGTACAAGCCGTATCTGCTGCTGAACGCCGTCTTCGGGATGTCCTCCTCCCGAATGCGAAGCTGGTAGTATCCTGATCTCAGATCCAGCTTTGAGAACCAATGAGCTCCCTCCAGCTGGTCAAAAAGCTCATCTATCCGTGGTAAGGGATAAGTGTTCCGGACCGTCAACCTGTTCAGAGCCCGGTAATCTATGCACAGTCGGAGGGTCCCGTCTTTCTTCTTAACGAACAGCACCGGAGCTCCCCATGGTGAAGAGCTAGGTCGGACGAACCCAGCCTCCACTAACTCCTGAAGCTGACTCCGGAATTCCACCAGCTCCTTTGGGGCCATTCGATAGGGAGCTCTGGATACCGGCTTAGCCCCCGGTATGAGCTGAATCTGAAAGTCCCTCTCTCGGTGCGGGGGTAACCCTGGTAGCTTCTCCGGAAACACGTCGGCGAAGTCCCGCACCACTGGAATATCTGCAATGGAGTCCTTGGCTACGACCGCCTCAAAGAGGATCTGATAAACCTCTTCCCCCTGCAGGTGGGCCTTAACGGCCTGTATAGAAGAAAGTAAGGTGCGGGGTGCTGATGTAATACCTTCGATAACAATGAAGGAGTCGCCGTGCCTCACGGTGATCCTCTTTGCCACGCAATCGATCTGGGCATGGTTCCAGTACAGCCAGGTCATGCCCAGAATCAGATCGTAATCTGGCATCCTCAAAACCGTCGCGGGTGCCTCAAACGCCTTTCCGCCGATCCTTGCTTCCATATCACAATGAGTAGAGGTCAATATCTCCGATCCATCGGGTAGGCGCACCCTCAGCATCTTCCCGGTGCTCAGCTCCACTCCTGCCAGTCCTTTCACGAAATCCTCTGACACGAATGATTGCGACGCACCGGTGTCAAAGAGGGTGTGAGCGGGCTTGCCGCTAATGAAAACTATGCCTGGGGTGATTAAGTGTCTTAGTATTTTGTTGCAGTTCATCTTCTCTTAAATTTCTAAGCAGGTTACGTCTGAAATAGTAGTTTGTATGAAGAAAATTTAAAAGTGCCGCCATACCTGTGATAACCTGCTCCGGGTTCCGAGGCTGTGTCAGGTCTAGAGCGTACACCTGCTCTCTCTCTTGCCTACGGCCTCGATCCTGAAATCCTCGTCCTCGGTCCTGTCCTCGTCCGCCAAACTGTCTGGGGGGTGGAGCGCCCTGATGTGCTGGTGGGGGTGCTCGCCCCACTGGGCAGTTTCGCTTGATATGCCCCGGCTGGTTGCACTGATAGCATACCGGTGGCTGCCCTGCCGTCCTTGGCATTTCCAGCATCTGTATAGGCTGGGGAGCCAATACCCCCTGAGTCCTCTGCTCCTGCCCAAACTCCTGACGGGGCTGATCCCCGTTCCTTCTCTCTCCAATAACTTGGCCTCGAGGGCGGTCTCTACGTCCTCCAATCACTGTATCATCAGCCGGTCTCTTCCGGCTCCTCACTGTAAGCTGATCCGCCTCTCTCTTCTTAGCCATCTCCAGAATCCTGGCCAGACTCCCCTCTGAAACGAAAAGGAGGGCCTGCCTCATGTCATCCTGCAGCCCCTTATAAAACCTCCGGGCATAGCCAGCATCGTCTAACTGGTAAGCGTCCGCATATCGGGCCAGGTGTGTGAACTCCTGATAGTACTCCACCACGGTCCTGCTCCCCTGCCTCAACCGCAGGAACCTATCCTCCAGGTCATCTCTCGCCGACTGAGGTACAAAGTGTCCCAAGAGCGCTGCTCTGAACTCCTCCCAGGTAATATCAGCACAATCCACCCCTGCAAAGGTGGTGTCCAGCTGAGATTTCCACCATCTCTTTCCGTGTGACTCTAAGCAGGAGACTGCCAAGGCAACTGCCTCCTCCGTGGGGCATCGAATCCCTGCCAGCATCTCGTAAATGGTGTCCAACCACTCCTCCGTATGTACTGCGGACTCCGTCCCCTGGTAGGATGGAGGGGATAGTCCCCGGAAGACAGTCATCCAATTGGCCCCGGGGTTCGGCTGTGGGGCCGGGGCTTGCTGAGCTCTGAAGGCCTCCAAGATGGCCGTCAATGTTTGCCCCATCTCCGTCTGCTGGAACGGAACGGGTGCTGGCGGAGTCAGGACCACATCCGGGGCCTGAGGTGTCCCCTGCTGCGATGTAGGGTTCGTCGCAGGCTACAAGCAAAAATTCCATTTGTTAGAGAGTGAATGAATGGAATTTAAGAAGAGTTATAATGGACTTTCACATGTGATTTCCCTTATGGGCACACCACTGCTTCCGCTGCTAGTTTGTCCGCAAACTAAGCTCGCACGGGGGTGGCCCAAGGTTTCTGTGGACTACTTCTCTTTCGATCGAGGTCTGCGCTCTGATACCACTTGTAAGACCCCCTTTTTTTTTCTTTTTCCAACCACCGGGGGTCTTAGCCCAGAATTGCCGCTTTGCGGTGGCACCGACATCTCGGGAAGGCAACCACTACAAATCGCCAATTCTGCCGGCCCTTTTCGATCACAAACGAGAGAAGCATTTATACAAAAGTGTAAACAAGTCCACAGAAAACATGTATATAAGAGAGAATCATATCCAGTCCATCAATACAATAATAAGAAAATAGATAAATGGGCTTGAGCCCAGTACATCAGAGTCCTCACTACAAGTCTCTCATCACGGAAGCTAAGGAAATGCTAATCACTCACGGAGCTGGTCGCAGGTGCACCGGTGCTAGACTGTCCCACCTCCATGCACACCGTACTCCGCTGGTGCTGGTCCCTGTCTCCCATCCGGAGCTCCTGTAATGTTTGGTTCGAAAACCATTAGTCATAAAGACTAAGCCCTATCATCCCCTACCCCTCCCACCACGGCTCCTAAGCACCGGGCGGAGAGGAGGAAAGGGAAGCTACAAAAGTGGAGAATAGACAAGCAAGTGTCGGTGGACCTAACTAGCAAGTTATATCGGGGAGCAGTATAAATGTTGTAATAGGTAGAACAATTAATAAGAAGCAATTTATATAAAAAGACAACTAGAGAACAGTAAGTAAGTATGTAAGTAACCTTAACTTATATGAATGCCCATACAAACTTATAAGTTAAGGGATCTTCTGCAAGGCTCCCATCGTATAAAAAGTCCCATACCGATTTATACGTTGGGGTGACGGTTATATGCAAACATGCTATGCCATGATTCATGCAAGTGCAACCCACACACACGACTCTATGCACACAGACCTTTAGTTCCCCCTGTTCGGGAGGCTAGCTTCACCCCCAGGAACCTCCGTAGTGGCAAACGGAGACAGTGGGTCGGGCCCCCCACTCCTAGGCGGGTAACCACACTACCAGGCCTAGCCCTTCCGTACGCCCCTAGAAGAACACAACCTAGAGTATCCGCGTACTGCTGCTGGATGTACCCTCCAGACTTTTCTCCGAGTCATCGTACCGCTATCGGTGTGATCGATCGCCTAGTACCGATGACCCACCACCTTTCTCCGTACTCCAATCCTCGAGCCCGCGGCCCCCCGGACAATACTGTCCGTGCATCTACCTTCAGAGCTACTGTCTGATGGCAAGTAATCCTATAATTCTACTTTCCTAGCTACCGGGGAGTGAGTGTGTGCAACCCTAGTTATACTAGTTGCTCTTTTAATTTATTACTCCTATGGTTTACGTTAGCCCAGGACTGCCCCGGTATACCCCGTGAAGGGCTCTCAAGGGGCACTAGGAACCAAGACGGTGCATTACGGCCCAAAGTTCCCTTTCGCAAGGCACTTATTATTATTGGTTGTCTACCCTTTACCCAATCCCCTTTTAATGTTATAATGAATCTAACCCTAGCGTATTAAGACTCTTCCTCTTCCTCCCGGGGCGGGCGGTCTTTCGTCGTTCCCATACTCTCTTATCCTAACCAGTCCCACATTCTACTTATCCTGACTTCTAATAATGAACTCATTCTAAATTTGCCCTACCAACCATCGATTATCAGAATTCCGTGGTTTTACTAAATGCAGACCATCCTAAGCTATATGTGGTACACAAGGGGAGGTACTCCAAATTATCTTCCAAATCTCCTATAATATTTACTGGAGGACTTTCATGACCTAATTAGCTTAAATCCAGGAATTTATAATTTTCCTAGTTAATCTGATATTTATTTTATTTTTCTCAAAGATTGGCCATGGGTATTTTTAACATGAACTATATAATATTCTTAAGTTATGGCCACCCAAAAATTAAGTTCATTAAGTAACAACAAGATAACCTCAAATGCAAATTCTCAGATTTTTATAGAAAGTATTTAACCTCTAATTAATTTAGTCAGTATAATCACGTTAATCCTACTTAATGAAGGTAGTACAGAAATTATTCATCCAAAAATTATAGAAAAATCACTAGTCAGTAGTATGATATATAAAAGATCTTTGTGCAGAGAATCATAATTTTATCAGCTTGCTAAGCACCAAAATAGATTTAATCCAATATCCATGATAAATAACACTTAATGAAGAAAGCCTTAGAATTAAACTTCAAAAAAAATCCCATAAAAATTCACAGAGTTTTAAAACCATAATAAAGGTTCTCTGCCTAAATTTCATCAATTTCCAGGAAGTTTGTACTCCATAATAAATTTTCTAAGCAAATCATGCAACTACCAATTCATTAAAGAAGTACCCAAAATAGTGAGCATAAAATTCATAGAAAAATATCCAGAGCTTGTACTACCCCTATAATCCACTCTACCCAATTCCCATCACTTTTCAATGTGGTTTGGTGTCATTTCCTATCTCTATAAGTTTTGCGCCCTAAACTAGGGTTAGGTTTTTAGACATCCCAACGATCTCCAAATCCACTAAAATTTCATCCAGAGAACTATATTAGCCCTATGGTTCTCATAACCCGACCTCGGGTCAATCCAAGGTCATTTGACCACATGACCTTCACAAACCACCAAGATCCATCCTTAGGGTTTGGCCTTGGTCCTTAGGGTAAACTTACCCCGATCCACCTCAAACTCCATGAGGGGGTGCTAGAGAACAGTACTAGCCAGTGGTAAAAATCTCAGCCTCTGTTGAGGTGATCTCACCACTCAAACTTCAAAAGTGCACTTTTAACCTAAGACCCCTTATTAGGGCAAAACTTAGGGTTGATCAATTCCAAACCAAACCATCTCCAAATGAGATGAAAAATTATACAGAACCTTATGGTGAACCCAGGGACCACTCACCAAAATTTGGGAGGGTTTGGAAATTATTTAACCACCTAATTAAATTCGGCTAGGATTATTGAATTTTTCTAAAAACTATAGAAAAATATTCTCCAAAAATTCTCATTTTTGGATATCACCTAGATATATGTAAGATTAGACCACATCCCAAATTTCAAGTCGTTTGGACGACTGGATTGGAGTGGGGAATTTTTCTAAGGTCAAGGCAGCCCTCTGGATAGACCTCACCAAAAAGGGTGCTGTGGTCTAACCAGGAATCCAAATTGAATGAAATTAATTTTGAATAAAACTAGACTTCAAGGGCTACAGTTTATATGTTGACCACTTTTCCTGTAGGAGCCTCTAAGTATTTTTCCCAAATTATTTAACATGACAGAAATCTCATTCAGAAATTGATTTTACAAATAAAATCTAATTAAAGGCACTGTTCATCTTCTTCTACAGCCCGAACCAGAGACTGAAAACCTAATTTTTCCTGTAGCCTTTCCAGGCTATTTCCCGGCCACCCAGCCATCTCCCTGGCCGGCCACCACCACCACCACCTCCGTTGAGGCGAGGGCTAACGTCGGGCGGCGGCACGGCCGCCGGAGAGGCGGTTTCCGGCGAACCCGCCACCATGATATTTTCGGAAAACCACCATTACGCTCACCCGATCTGGCTCTTTTGAGCCCGATATCTCTCCTAACGATTCCTAAGATCTATCCGCAGAAGAAGAGGGAGGGGAGGACCTTGTTCGCGGGTTGAAGGCGTGCAGAGCGTCGGGAAGCCATTTGCGCGGTGGTGGCGTCGCCGGAAATTCTTCAACAGCAAGGAGGAAGTCTGAACAGTTGAGGGAGTGTAACCTTTTCCTCTTGCACTCAGGAATCTTTTATAGATGAGGAAATGGGGAGGGGAAAGGGTGAAACGTTGGAGATGAAACGTTGGCGGCCATTAATCACATTCTTATGACGTTTCGGTTATGCCGAATGGCAGTTGAAAAGTTGGGAATGAAGAGGTGCTTGCCAGGTGGCAATTTCCTATTGGACCCAATTTTTCCTTAATTATTAATATAATTAAAGTAGGGAACGGCTCATGAATGCTCTTGATTTTTCATCCCCACAGCCAGAATTTATTAAGGCGTCGGTTACCGAAATTTCCAGTCTGGCTGACGTTTCGGCCTTGGTCACGGGCGTGACACATGGGTCACGGGCGTGACAGGCCCGGTTAGTAGTTCTGGGTTCGACGATCGTCGAACTGAGATCGACGATCGTCGAAGGATGGTCACGGGCGTGACACTTGGGTCACGGGCGTGACAGGCCTGGTGACTAATTCTGGCCGACGATCGTCGAGCTGAAATCGACGATCGTCGAGCGTGGTCACGCCCAATGTCACGGGCGTGACAATGCGGGTCACGGGCGTGACATGCCTGATGTCTAGTTCTGGTTCGACGATCGTCGAACTGGAATCGACGATCGTCGAGCGCGGTCACGCCCAATGTCACGGGCGTGACAGGGCAAGTCACGGGCGTGACATGGCGTGTGTTCAATTTTGGGTCGACGCCCGTCGACCTGAAGTCGACGGTCACGGTCACGCCCTATGTCACGGGCGTGACATTAAGCGTCACGGGCGTGACAGGCAGTGTGGTCAAATTTGGTTCGACGATCGTCGAATCGGGATCGACGATCGTCGAGCGTGTCACGCCCTTGTCACGGGCGTGACATGGCGGGTCACGGGCGTGACCAACCCGTGACCCGATTTCTTAGCCGATCTATTTCTAGTTTTTGGGCTCCCTAGGATTCTACCACAACCAACCGACTCCTAGGGGTCTAGCCGGAAATGGGATGTTACACACGGGCCGTGACACGGGCACGAACACGGGCGTGTCAAATTTGACACGGGCATGTATGATGCCGTGTCACAAGGCCGTGTACCTCTCTGACTGCGAAGTGTTGGCCGATCGCACACGGAGGGCATGACACGGGTCCCGACACGGGCGTGTCAAAAGTGACACGGGCGTGTCGTAGGCCGTGTCAAAGGCCGTGTGCTGGTTTCCGAATCGGTCGAGATGGCGAATGAACTACACGGCCAGGCACACGGCCGTGTTGCAACCCGTGTTCGGCGCAGATTTGGTATTTTCAGGCCCGATCAAGGCCGTTCGTTTCTTTGATTTGAGATCCGACGGTTGGGGGTTGTTTCCCCAGGGTTATACCCGGGAATAGGGTTTAGAAACCCTCATTTCTCTTGAGTGGTTCTCTTTCTAAAAGCTAGAGAGAGGAGAGAGCAAGGAGGAGGAAGAAGGGCTAGATCCGGTCGCCGGAGGAGATTTGGAGTTCCAAATCGCGAACCGTCTTCGGATCCGCGGAGGCAAGGAGATTGTGGTGCTTTTCATCCGCATAGATTTTCATGGCGCCGCGGAAGAACGCAAGGGTAACGATTTCTCATCCTTGGGCATGTGAAGCCCTCCTTTTCCTTTGCATAGGAAGCCCTCTCTCGCGAGTGAGCGAAGAGTTGGAGCATTCCTTGGGGTAGATATGTGAAGTCCCCCTTGTGTAGAGTCCGTATGCGTAAACGGGCATAGGCATTGTGTGTGAAGCCTATTCGGAAATGTTGATCCGGATCGGTGATGT
The DNA here is from genome assembly GCA_039513925.1 of Platanthera zijinensis. Classification (NCBI taxonomy): domain Eukaryota; kingdom Viridiplantae; phylum Streptophyta; class Magnoliopsida; order Asparagales; family Orchidaceae; genus Platanthera; species Platanthera zijinensis. Next base: position 121,110,954 of record CM077083.1, on the reverse strand, counting down.
TGCATTGCATTTGAACCGGGCAAGACTCCGGATGTTTGGGTGTTTTCTGGTTTTCTACGTGGTAGATTGCAACAGGGAGTCTTAGAGATTAACTCTAAGGTGCACCCGGAAAACTGGGCAAAAGCGAGTTTTGCCAACACGGTGGCCGGGGAGCCAACGTGAACATAACCGGGTTATGTGATTATTGTGGTGGAAACGGGACTCGGTGAGTCTTGACCTGCGCATATGGCTTAAATTGTCGTTGCGGCATGAGCACGGGTCAGGCGGAACCGTACCCGGTCTATGTCGTTCGGTAGGACCGTTGGCATGGATGAGGGTCTTCGGCGGTCTATGGCTTAAATTGCCGTGACCAAGGCCAGGAAGGCAAAATGCTCATATGGTTGGCCGTCCAAGAGGCGGTGGTGGAACGGGAACGTCTATGGCTTGAATTGACGTGACGTTGGCCAGTTCGCCGTGAATGTGCCCTGAGTGCATGGGGTGTGTGGCCGTGCGAGCCTACGCCTTTGATGAAGTGTGTATACACTATTGTTGTTGCCTACTAATAACGTGCAGGGAAAGAGCATCGCCGCCCCGATGTTGGGGGCGGGATCGTTATAATTTGGTTAGCATAGCGGACCGTTATTTTGTTTACCACCGGGCGGTGGATTGTGGCTTGCAGGTGCTGCGGAGCCGAGCGGGAAATAGCGGGCTAAAGCCCTTGAAGCTGTGTCGGCTCTCGAAGGCCTAAGTGTTTATGTTTTTCCCGTTTATCATGTATGGCCGGCCTGCGTGCCGAGGTTTGGAAAATAGTTTATTTAAAGCAAACTGTTGTAAGGCCTTAAGGCCCGTACTCGTGTATTGTACATTCCTATTTGGTTTGTGTAGTGGACATTCATGCGTGTGGCTGGGTTCTTTCCTTTCTTGCAACTTAATAATTGCTTCCGCTAGGTGTTGTGTTGGACGTTATGATTGGTTGATTGGTCTCAATAAGTAACCAACCGGTCTGTCCGTGGTATATGGCATCGGGCCCCAGCCGGACCTACTGCTATATGCTATATGACGGATAGGGGTGTTACAAATTGGTATCAGACTACTGGTTTCAGTCAGGCTTAAATGAATTCGTGGGCGAATTCACTTTAAGGGGTGGTGAGCACATGTGTGTGCGTCATCGTTATAACATGAAAAGAACCCATGAATGCCCACTTAGGAATGAAAATACACATGTTTGAGGAACTTGCGTGTTCCTATAATTGCTATTTGCAATAGTGTTTGGTCGCTTATCGGTGTTTTTGCACGATTATAGGTGACCGGAAGTGGTGCTGGACCGTCGGAACGGCCAGGTTCTGAGGTAAGCAGTGCACCTAGTGAGGCGCCTGCAACACCTCCGTCTGCCGAGACCATTAAATTGGTGGCAGGAGCTATCTTTGCAATGATCAATGTGCAGCCTACGAGGAAAGTGCAGCAGCCTGCTCCTGCTGCAAAGCAGGTACCGCTCCAGACGGCAGAGCCAAGGAGGGTGGAACAGGTGGTGGTTGAGCCGGAGTTGCCTCAGAGAGCAACTGAGAAACAACTTAAGCATGTGATGGGTTTCCACCCTCTAGTGTTCTCAGGGTCGGGGACCCCAACTCAAGCAGAGGACTGGCTCTCTAGGATTAAGAGAGTGCTGACAGCTACAGAGTCTGAAGAGTGGCAAAAGACCACTATAGCCGCTTACCTTCTGGACGGAGATGCAAGACTATGGTGGGAAGGCTTGGAGTTACACCATCTGAGGGGTAGGCAGTTGACTGATGTCCATATGGAGGAATTTTCGAGATTGTTTATGGCTCGATACCTCCCCTCAGCGCAGAGGATCGCGTTGGAAAACGAGTTTCAAAAGCTGGTGCAAGGAGATAGCACTGTGGACGAGTATCTCCAAGAGTTCACTCGTTTGGGACGATACACAAGCGCTACCTTTGCCGATGAGGAGCGCAAGACTAACCGCTTCTATTAAGGGTTAAGAGATGAGTTGAGGCTTCTACTTTCGGGGCCTATGGCGCAGGGTTTCATGACCTTGGTCACCACGAACTGATCTTTAGAAAAGGACATGAAGAATGTTCAAGCGAAGAAGGAATCCGGTGGTAAGAAACCAGAGTTCAAAGTGCCGACTACTTCAAAGTCTGGATATCGCAAGTTCTACAAGAAGGCTAGGACGTCGGGTCCAGCTCCTTCTTCAGGTGCCTCGGGGGCAACTACAAATCGAACTCCGGGCGCTTGTTTTACTTGTGGCAAGACGGGGCATTTTGCCCGCGATTGTTGGAGCGGACGTCCGAAGTCCGAGAGAAAGCAAGGAGCTACCTACGAAGAGAAGGGCAAGGCGGTGGAGTCAACCGCGTCCCACTATGCTCCGACTCAACCTAGAGTGTACAACTTGGGCCAGCAGGAGGCCATTAAACAAGCTGATGTGGTGACAGGTACGAGTTAATTTATAGCAAGTCAACTTTAAATACCGTTATCTATTGCTTGTTAGCCTAATATTGTTTACATAGGCTTTGTTTTGATTAGCGATAGTCCGGCACGGGCACTGTTCGATACGGGAGCTTCACACTCCTTCTTGTCCGAAAACTTTATATCGCACATCGGAGTCCCTTCTTCGATGGCGAAGGACAAGTTGGATGTGCTGCTACCGAATGGGTGCTCGATGCGTGCGGACAGAGTGTGCGCCATGAAGGTTCACATAGGGAGCCAAGAGTTCGACTTGCTAGCGTCACTGCTGCCGCTAGTAGAGTTCGACGTTATCTTTGGGATGGATTGGCTTTCGGAGCAAAAGGCTTGGATTGATTGCGACCGGAAGGAGGTCAAGCTGGGTGTTGGACGGGAGACAACATTCGAGGGACTCAAGGGGTCGAGCAAGACGTTGATGTCTGCTCTTCAGGTGGTAAAGGCAGTTCGTGCTGGTGCAGAGCTGTTCTTCGCAATAGTGGGGGCTGTAGAGCCAAAGTCCACGTTGGATAGCATCCCCGTGGTGTGTGAATACCCCGATGTGTTCCCGGATAGTCTTCCCGGGGCCCCACCGCAGCGAGAGAATGATTTCACTATCGAGCTTGTGCCTGGTGCCAAACCTGTGTCACGTGCTCCTTATAGGCTGGCGCCGAAGGAGTTGGCAGAGTTGAAAGTTCAGCTAGAGGAGCTAATGGAGCAAGGTTATGTGCGTCCAAGCTCGTCGCCTTGGAGCGCACCGGTCCTCTTCGTTAAGAAGAAGGACGGGAGCATGCGGTTGTGTATCGACTACAGAGAGTTGAACAAGCTGACGGAGAAGAACAAGTACCCGATTCCGAGAATTGATGATCTCTTCGATCAGTTAGTCGGATCATCGGTGTATTCTAAGTTGGACTTGAAGTCGGGGTACTATCAGTTGAGGATCAGGGAGTGTGATATCCCGAAGACGGCATTTAGCACAAGGTATGGGCACTTCGAGTTCACGGTCATGCCGTTTGGACTAACGAATGCGCCATCGGTGTTCATGGATTTGATGAACAGGACGTTTCGAGAGTACTTGGACCACTTTGTGATCGTCTTTATTGACGACATATTGGTGTACTCGCAGTGCGAGGAAGATCACTTCAAGCACTTGCATCTGGTTTTGGAGACGCTAAGGAGGAACGAGTTATACGCATAGTTCTCCAAATTCGAGTTCTGTCTACCCTCAGTAGCGTTCCTTGGTCATATTGTTAGTGGGGAAGGTATAGCGGTGGATCCGGCGAAGATTGTTGTGATACGGGAGTGGCCTGCGTTGTCTTCTGTCGCGGAAGTCCGTAGTTTTCTCGGGCTTGCCGGATATTACAGGCGCTTCGTAGAGAACTTCTCGCGGATAGCATTACCTCTCACGAAGTTGACAAGGAAGGATCAGAAATTCTTGTGGACGTAAGAGTGCGTGCAAGCTTTTGAGGAGCTGAAGAGGCGGTTGACCACGGCGCCAGTGCTTAGTTCGCCGAGTGGGACCGAGGGCTTTGAGGTTTATAGTGACGCCTCAGGTAGTGGTTTGGGCTGCGTGTTGTTGCAGTATGGGAGCGTGATAGCTTATGGATCGCGTCAGTTAAAAGTGCATGAAAGGAATTATCCGGTCCATGACTTGGAGTTGGCGGCCGTGATATTTGCACTTAAGCTGTGGAGGCACTACTTATATGGCGTAAGAGTCGATATTTATACCGACCACAAGAGCCTGAAGTACTTGTTGGATCAAAAGGATCTTAACATGAGGCAGAGGAGGTGGATGGAGTTCCTAGGGGACTACACCTTCAAGATTCATTATGTACCCGGGAAGGGCAATGCAGTCGCGGATGCGTTGAGTCGCAGGGCTCCCGCCCAAGCCAACTGGTTGTCGGTGCATGATGAGCGGCTAGTACGGGAGTTGGAGGAGCTTGAGATCTGTTGCGTTGACAAGCAGACGAGCGCCAAAGCAATGTTGAACTGGACAAAAGTTCAGTATGACCTGGCTGACCGGGTTCGGCAGGCATTGGAGTTAGATGACTCCATGAAGGAGCTTATGGAGGCAGCGTTGGATGGGTCAAATTCCCAATTTTCAGTGGAAGATGGGCTGTTAAGGTGTAAGACCCCCCCCTTTTTTTTCAAACACCGGGGTCTTAGCCCAGAACTGCCGCTTTGTGGTGGCACCGACTCACGGGAAGGCCGCCACTACAAAACGCCAATTCTGCCGGCCCTTTTCGATCGCAGAATAGTAGCATAATAAAGTAAAAGCAAGTCCACAGTAACCACATGTAAATTAATAAATCTCCACGAAGGGAGAGTCCACAATAATAATAATAATCAGAGTACAAAAAGAGGGTATGTGCCCAGTACATCATATCCTCACTACAAGTCACTCGCGGAAGCAAAACTAAAACTAAGCGTCACCGTAACTGTCACCGAACCGAGAGCACCGAAGCTAGACTGGCCCATCTCCACCGACTCTGTACTATACGGGTGCTTCCTCCTTTTCGGCCTGCCGTCGCCGCCTCGCAATCCACGTCTGCGTCTACGTCTTCGGCCTCTTGGCTGCTGAGCTGGTGGGATCCCACCCATCAAGGGGCATTTGACCCGTGTATGTCCTGGCTGGTGATAATGATAACACGGTCGCGGGGTCAACTCCGTCAGAAGCTGCAAAATCCGTGACCCTCCCATATGGTACACCTAAAATATTGTGGTTCGAAAACCGTTAGTCATAAAGACTAAGCCCTATCATCCCCTACCCCTTCACCCATGGCTCCTAGGTACCGAGCGGAGAGGAAGAAAGGGAAGGACATGATGGTGGAGATTAAATCAAGAAAACAGATGGCAGCATAACTAATCTTGCAGTAATATAATAAAAACGGTAATAACAGAAAGTAGGAAATGTAACCTTAACTTATATGCGAAAGTGCATAAGCCAAGGGATCTTTAGCAGGTCTCCCATCGTATAGAGTGTCTCATACCACTTATACATTGGGGTGTCGGTTGTCAAACAACAAGGAATGACAAGTAAGTGAAAGTACAAGAAATATAACCATTGATTTATAGGGATTACCCCTATAGACTAAGGGGTCGTTTTGCAAGGCCTATCGTATAAAATGTCCCATACCATTTTATACGTTAGGTGGCATGTTTATGCTATGACACACAATTATGCTATGAAATGCACAAGCAAGTGCAACACACCCACACGACTCTATGCGCACAGACCTTTAGTTCCCCCTGTTCGGGCGGCTAGCTTCACCCCTAGGAACCTCCGTTGTGGCAAACAGAGATAGTGAGTTGGGCCCCCCACTCCTAGGCGGGTAACCACACTACCAGGCCTAGCCCTTCCGTACGCCCCTAGAAGAACACAACCTAGAGTATCCACGTACTTGTGCTGGCTGTACCCACCAGGCTTTCCTTGGCTAAGTGTCCCACACCGCCGAGTCAACGTACCGCTGTCGGTGTGATCGATCGCCTAGTACCGATGACCCACCACTTTTATGCACATGCAGTCATGACAATTATATTTGTACAAGTTCTCCTGTTACTAAGCCTCCAGCTCTCTAGGCTACCAAGCATATACCAAGTCCCCGAGCATCCCGCTCCCTGGACTTCCCAATTACAAACCAACCACCATCAACACTAGTAGGCCCTTAGACCACGGACCTACTCTACCCATTCCATGCCATTTCTTCTTCCTAAGTGTACAAGTGTAGGTGTGAGATAGAACTATTAATAGGGTTACTTTTGATCATTTTATTCCTAAGAATTAAGGTTAGCCTTGGACTTCCCGAGGTTTACCCGGTGAAGGGCTCGCAGCAGTACTAGGAGCTATGATGGGGTGAATCCCAAAACTCCCTTTCCAAGGCACTTATTATAATTGATTGGTTCCCTTAACCCATTCCCTTTTCATATTACAGTTGGGCTAATCCTAGGTTGACTTTGACTCTTCCTCTTCTCGGGGAGGACGGTCTTCCGTCGAACTCGAACACTACTTATCGCAAGTGAATCTCACACCCTACCCATCCTGACTTCCAATAATGAACTTGATTTAACTCACACTATCCAAAGCAGCAATCTACCAAAATTCCATCTCCCCAAGCTCATTACCCACTATAGTTCGGCTTCTGCAGTTTTTACTAAACGCAGACCATCCTAAGCTTTATGAGGTATGCAAGGGGTGGTACTCTCATCTGTCTTCCGATTCCCATATAATATTTACTGAAGGTCTACCATGACCTAATTAGTCTAAATTCAGAAAATAATGATTTTCCTATTTATCGGGTATTTAATTTATTTATTCTAAGATTCCAAATGCCCTAGTATGAACATGAAGTGCACTAATGAGCCAACAATAAATCATCATAAAATCAGTAAAAATCCTATAAGGCATTTAAACAGTAATTCCAAATTTTGAGAAATTCCATAGGCGTTTAGGCCTATATTCCCTAATTTACCATTTTAGGCCACTTTTAGTATATTATGAAGGAAGTACTGAAAATATATATCCAAAAATTCCAAGAAAATTATAGAAGCTATATAGTGACCTAAAACCATCATAAACCAATTACCATAATTTTTCTCCATCAATTGAACTCTGAATTTATTTTAACTCAAGATACTAATTTTCCTAACTTAATGAAGGAGGTACTGTTTTTATCCATCTAAAATTCTAGAGAACATTACAGGGTGTCTATCATAGTATGAAACACCCACTGACCAAATTTCATAATTTTCCAATTAATAATTGGGCACTATTTGTATTTTTGACTATATATCACAATTAGTACATTAAAGAATAAAGTACCCAAAATAATCAGATTAAATTTCCAAGAAAATTACAGAAATTATATCATGCTATAAGATGCCCTAATCCAAGATTTCATAATATTCCAGTGAACAGAAAATTCCATAATCATGAAAATAAATATCCAGGGCACAATTAGAGTTGTAAATAAAGTACTACTGTATAAATTAAACCAAAAATCTCAACAAAATTATATTATGTCTACTTGGACCATAAAATCACTCTACCCAAATTTTACTAGATTTGTAGTTCAGTTGATAGCTTAATAATTCAAATAAAGGTTGGTGACCTAAACTATGGTTAGGGTTGGACGTGAGCTAAATGTCTCCAAATACCATAATATTTTCACCAGAGGACTTAAATAGCTCTATGGTCCTCTCCACCAAATTTCAAGTCAGTCCAAGGTCATTTGACCCCATGACCTTCACAACCCTACAAATCCCCATTAAGGTACCTACCATAGGGTTCTAGGGCTACCCTACACCAAACCACTCCAAACTCCCTTGGAAGGTGTGTCACACCCAAAAAAGTCAGTGACCAAAATATCAGCCCCTGTTGAGGCAATATGGCCACTCAAATACCAAGGGGGTGTTTGATCCTAAATTATCCTATAAGGATCATCCTAGGGTTGGACACAACCCTATTTAGAACATCTCCAAATGAGATGAAATTTTTACCAGAACCCTATGTTACACCCAGGGACCACTCACCAAAATTTGGGAGGGTTTGGAAGTCATTTAGCCATCTAATTAAATTACGCTAGGATTATTGAATTTTTCTAAAAACTATAGAAAAATATTTCCCAAAAATCCTAATTTTTGGATGGTACCTAGATATAGGTAAGATTAGGGCACACCCCAAATTTCAAGTCATTGTGATGACTGGATTGGAGTGGGGAATTTTTCTAAGGTCAGGACAACCCTATGGGTAGACCTCACTAAATTGAGTGCTGAGGTCCATCCCGTGGTCCAAAATGCTTGAAACAAATTTTAAAATTACCTAGACTCAAAGAGCTACAATATTGGTGCTTGTTTTTCCTGTAGGAGCCTCTGGGTATTTTTCCCAAATTATTTAAAGTGACAGATATTTTCATTCAGAAATTGTTTCAAAAATAGAATCTAACTTCATGACACTGTTCATCTTCTTCTACAGCCCGAAACCAGAGCCCTGAAAACTTATTTTCCTGTAGCTTTTCCAAAGCTATTTCCCGGCCACCCAGCCATCTCCCTGGCCGGCCACCACCACCACCACCTCTATTGGGGTGAGGGCTACCGTCGGGCGGCGGCACGGCCACCGGAGAGGCGGTTTCCGGCGAACCCGCCACCATGAAATTTTTGGAAAAACATGGAAACGCTTACCCGATCCGGCTCTTTTGAGCTCGATATCTCTCCTAATGATTTCTAAGATCTGTCCATAGAAAAAAGAGTAGAGGAGGACCTTATTCGCGGTTTGGAGGCGTGATGGACGTCAGACTGTCATGGCGCGGTGGTGGCGTCGCCGGAATTCTTCTACAACACAGTAGGAGGCTCGAAACTTCAGGTAAGGGCTGGGAAACTTCATCCTTGAACCTAAGGGGCCTTTTTAAAGCTGTAAAAAGGAGGGAGGGGAAAGGTCTAACGCTTATGGCCATTAATGTTTCGCTTAATAACGTTTCGGTTATGATGTTGGGAAGAGGAAAAGATGGAAGATGAATTGGCTGATCCAGGTGGCGATTTCCTATTGGACCTCACTCTCTCATTCTATTAAATAATTAAAGACAGAAACGGCTAATAAATATTCCTGCTGTTCATTCCATAATCAGAATTGATTAAGTCGTCGGTTACCGAGATTTAAAATATGGCTGACGTTTCGGCCTTGGTCACGGGCGTGACACATAGGTCACGGGCGTGACAGGCCCGAATGGCAAATTCTGGGTTCGACGACCGTCGAACTGAGGTCGACGATCGTCGAAGGGTGGTCACGCCCTAGGTCACGGGCGTGACACATGGGTCACGGGCGTGACAGGCCCGGGTGGCCAATTCTGGGTTCGACGACCGTCGAACTGAGGTCGACGATCGTTGAAGGGTGGTCACGCCCTAGGTCACGGGCGTGACACATGGGTCACGGGCATGACAGGCCCGGGTGGCCAATTCTGGGTTCGACGTCCGTCGAACTGAGGTCGACGATCGTCGAAGGGTGGTCACGCCCTAGGTCACGGGCGTGACACATGGGTCATGGGCGTGACAGGGTCATGAGGCAAATTCCGCGCTAGGCGATCGTCGCGCTGAGATCGCCGATCGCCGAAGGGGGTCACGCCCTTGGTCACGGGCGTGACACCTGGGTCACGGGTGTGACAGGGCCAAGTTGAAAATTCTGCGCCCGACGATCGTCTCCCTGAGATTGACGATCGTCAAAGGAGTCACGCCCTAGGTCACGGGCGTGACGGGTCGGTCACGGGCGTGACCGCCCCTTGACTCAAAATCAGGGTCGACAAACTTCAATTCCTGGGTTTCCCAGGGTTCTGTTAAGACAAAACCATTCCCAGGGGTCTAGCCGGAAATGAGATGTTACATAAGGAAGGACCATCGTTTGTGCGTCCCAAGCGGGGGTAATCTACGGGCGGAGTTGATGTACGAGGCTCATAATACCAAGTACTCAATCCACCCTGGGAGCACGAAGATGTACCGGGACCTAAAGAAGCTGTTTTGGTGGCCAGGGCTCAAGAAGGATGTGGCACTGTTTGTAGCTAAGTGTCAAACCCGTGCTTTGGTAAAGGCGGAGTGCCAAAAGCCTGGGGGATTCTTGAAATCCTTCCCTATTTCGGAGTGGAAGTTCGACGATATATCGATGGACTTTGTGCATGGCTTGCCAAGGTCGCAGAAAGGGAACGATGCCATCTGGGTGATCGTAGACCGGTTAACAAAGGTGTCACACTTCATTCCGCATAGGAAGGATGATCCAGTGGAGAAATTGGCAAAGTTGTATGTCGACAATATAGTTAGACTGCATGGTGTGCCTCGCAGCATTGTGAGTGATCGCGATGGGAATTTCACGTCCAATGATTGGAGGTTGGTGCAGCAGATGCTGGGGACAAAGTTGAAGTTCAGTACAGCCTTCCATCCGCAGACAGATGGGCAGACCGAGAGAGTCAATAGAACGATGGAGGACATGCTCCGCATGTGTGTCCTAGACTTCGGGAAGCATTGGGAGGACCACCTGTATTTGGTGGAGTTTGCGTACAATAATGGCTACCAAGCGAGTATACAAATGGCACCATTCGAGGCCCTGTATGGTAGGAAGTGTCGCACGCCGTTATCGTGGCTTGAAACGGGTGAGGCAAGGTTGTACAAGAAGCAGGAGGTGGAAAATGCTACTTCTTTGGTGCGGATCATTCGAGAGCGTTTGCTGATCGCTCAGGATAGGCAAGCTAAGTACTACAATGCCAAGCATCGGAATGTGGAGTTCGCGGTGGGCGATTGGGTGTACTTGAAAGTAAAGCCGTTCAATGGTGTTTCGCGGGTGAGACGCTTGAAGAACCTGAGCCCAAGATACCTTGGACCCTTTGAGATTCTGGAGCGGGTCGGTGAAGCGGCTTATCGTTTGAAGTTATCGATAGAGTTGAGTGGACTACACGATGTGTTCCACATCTCTGTATTGCGGAAGGCGGTGCAAGAGCCTTCGCAGGTGATCGCAGTTGATCAAGTACCGGTGGACGAAGGGTTGACGACTAGGGTCAAGCCCGTTCATATTGAAGACTCCGAAGTTAAGCGACTTCGTAACAAGGAGATCCGAATGGTCAAGGTCCGTTGGGACAATTGCGGTCGTGAGGAGCTCTCTTGGGAACGGGAGCAGACCATGCTGGAGGAGTACCCAGAGTTATTTTGCTCAGGTACCGCTCTTGGTTTTATGTTTACTTTCCTTTAGTAATTTCGTGGGAGAAATTCTTTTAAGGGGGAGAGAGTTGTAACACCCCGAAACTCAAAAGAGAGACGGGTGGCATTTTTAAGCCAAGACGGGGTTTTGAAGCAGGTGACACGGGTCTCAACATGGGCGTGTCGGAGGCCGTGTCAGGGCGTGTTCGACCACGGGTCGTGCGGTCGACGCTTTGGCGGTCGACGATCGTCGAGTTGTAGAACACGGCCTAGGACACGGGCGTGTCCCAGGCTGTGTCACTCTAGGGAATCTACGGTGTGGTACACGGGCCGTGACACGGGCACGAACACGGGCGTGTCAAATTTGACACGGGCGTGTCTGATGCCGTGTCACAAGGCCGTGTACCTCTCTGACTACGAAGTGTTGGCCGATAGCACACGGGGGGCGTGACACGGGTCCCGACACGGGCGTGTCAAAAGTGACACGGGCGTGTCGGAGGCCGTGTCAAAGGCCGTGTGCTGGTTTCCGAATCGGTCGAGACGGCGAATGAACTACACGGCCAGGCATACGGCCGTGTTGCAACCCGTGTTCGATGCAGATTTGGTATTTTCAGGCCCGATCATGGCCGTTCGTTTCTTTGATTTGAGATCCGACGGCTGGGGGTTGTTTCCCCAGGGTTATACCCGGGAATAGGGTTTAGAAACCCTCATTTCTCTTGAGTGGTTCTCTTTCTAAAAGCTAGAGAGAGGAGAGAGCAAGGAGGAGGAAAAAGGGCTAGATCCGGTCACCGGAAGAGATTCAGAGCTCCAAATCGCGAACCGTCTTCGGATCCGCGGAGATAAGGAGATTGCGGTGCTTTTCATCCGCATAGATTTTCATGGCGCCGCGGAAGAACGCAAGGGTAACGATTTCTCATCCTTGGGCATGTGAAGCCCTCTTTTTCCTTTGCATAGGAAGCCCTCTCTCGCGAGTGAGCGAAGAGTTGGAGCATTCCTTGGGGTAGATATGTGAAGTCCCCCTTGTGTAGAGTCCGTATGCGTAAACGGGCATAGGCATTGTGTGTGAAGCCTATTCGGAAATGTTGGTCCGGATCGGTGATGTTGCATTGCATTTGAACCGGGCAAGACTCCTGATGTTTGGGTGTTTTCGGGTTTTCTACGTGGTAGATTGCAACAGGGAGTCTTAGAGATTAACTCTAAGGTGCACCCGGAAAACTGGGCAAAAGCGAGTTTTGCCAACACGGTGGCCGGGGAGCCAACGTGAACATAACCGGGTTATGTGATTATTGTGGTGGAAACGGGACTCGGTGAGTCTTGACCTGCGCATATGGCTTAAATTGTCATTGCGGCATGAGCACGGGTCAGGCGAAACCGTACCCGGTCGATGTCGTTCGGTAGGACCGTTGGCATGGATGAGGGTCTTCGGCGGTCTATGGCTTAAATTGTCGTGACCAAGGCCAGGAAGGCAAAATGCTCATATGGTTGACCGTCCAAGAGGCGGTGGTGGAACGGGAACGTATATGGCTTGAATTGACGTGACGTTGGCCGGTTCGCCGTGAATGTGCCCTGAGTGCATGGGGTGTGTGACCGTGCGAGCCTACGCCTGTGATGAAGTGTGTATACACTATTGTTGTTGCCTACTAATAACGTGCATGGAAAGAGCATCGACGCCCCAATTTTGGGGGCGGGATCGTTATAATTTGGTCAGCATAGCTGACCGTTATTTTGTTTACCACCGGGCGTTGGATTGTGGCTTGCAGGTGCTGCGGAGCCGAGCGGGAAATAGCGGGCTAAAGCCCTTGAAGATGTGCCGGCCCTCGAAGTCCTAAGTGTTTATGTTTTTCCCATTTATCATGTATGGCTGGCCTGCGTGCCGAGGTTTGGAAAACACTTTATTTAAAACAAACTGTTGTAAGGCCTTAAGGCCCGTACTCATGTATTGTACATTCCTATTTGGTTTGTGTAGTGGACATTCATGCGTATGGCTGAGTTCTTTCCTTTCTTGCAACTTAATAATTGCTTCCGCTAGGTGTTGTGTAGGACGTTATGATTGGTTGATTGGTCTCAATAAGTAACCAACCGGTCTGTCCGTGGTATATGGCGTCGGGCCCCAGCCGGACCTACTGCTATATGTTATGTGACGGATATGGGTGTTACGTAAGGTTCATGTGGAATGCTAGATTTGCATATTCCAAAGGGAAAGGCAAGGCTCCAGTTGTGCCTCAGACCACCTTTCAGAAGGTAGTTTTCCATTCTAACAGTTATGACCATGACATCATGTATGGTCACTAGAAGAATAGAAATTCTTTTTGTAAAAACAATAATGCTCCTTATAATGGAAGAAAGGGCATGGGGTTGAGTGCACTGAAGGCTCCCCATGTAGAAATCCAAATGGCCCACCATGGATCATTTGTGTTTGGTTCACCTGCACCCACTCTCAAGGGTAAGGCAGTGGCCTCCACCCAAGGTCTTTCATCAAAGAATAAGGCCTTGGGAAAGAATGCAAACAAGTCTCACTTGGCTATCTCTGAAGTCATCAACACCTTGTTAGCTGTTGATGTCAGTCAGAATAAACCAAGTGAATCTGTTGATGTCAGTCAGAATAAACTAAGTGAACCTGTTGGCCGGCTAAACTCCAGCCAGATTCTAGCTAAACGAATTAGGAAGAAGGTTGTTGCACTCCACTCTGAACAGAAAAAGTTTGATGGATCACTCTCATCTAAGGCTGTTCAGAAGAGGAGATACAATATTCATGAATGTTGGCGTTGTGGAAAAGTGAGTCACTTTGCCATAGATTGTTAGCACAATCCAAATGTGCTAAGTGCAAAGGTGAGTCTTCCTATTAGGGCTGCTCTAGGGAGAAATGGTCAAGTTTATGCTAACAAAAACCAAGAACCCAAATCCTTTTGGGTGCCTAAGGTAAACTAAATCTGTGATTGTAGGTTAGTTCAAGTACATATCAAATGCCTATATGATACATGGACAATGGACGTTCCAGGCACATTACTGGAATAAGGAGTCAACTGAAAGACTACACTCTAGTGAGGAATGGACCTAAAGTCATATTTGGTGGTTCAGACAGAAGAGTTACTAAAGGATATAGTATGATCACCAATGACAAGTATCCATCACAAAAGGGGCTTATATAAAAGTATTATAACACAATCTGATTAGCATAAACAAACTCTGTTGTTGGGAATATTGCCCTCAAATTCCCTAAATTTGATTTGAAGAGGCATCACCATCAAAACTAAGAGCATAGCTGTATTTGATGTTGTTCAAGCTCATCATGTGCAGGATGTCCCTTGGAATAAGTTTAGATAGGATGTCTAAGTGGTTGTGATAGGTGGTCACAAAGTAGAAAGGTTGAGAGACAGAAAACTATCTACATCCACAGGCATCAAATAAAGCCAGTTCACTCAATGCCAGATGCCAAAGAAGGATGCTGGAAAGACTGAAAATTGTCTAAGTCCACAGGCATTGAGTGAATCCAGTTCACTCAACGCTAGATTCCAAAAAGCATTGAGTAAAGGATGGACAGTCAAAGCCCAACAGTTTGCAAAGCAGAATTGCGGCTAAATCCACAGGCGTTGAGTGAAGGAAGTTCACTCAATGCCATATATCAAGAGGCATCGAGTATAGCTGTGTATGCCAAAGATCCAGCATTGGCAAGCAGAAAAATCGACTAAGTCTAGAATCATTGAGTGAGGACAGCTCACTCAATTCCTGAAGAGAAGTGTTGAGTCAAGCCCAAGCATTTGAAGATTCTGTCAAGAATTCTGGCTAAGTCCATAATCGTTGAATGAGGACAGCTCACTTAGTGCCAAACAAGAAGGTGTCGACATAGCAATGATTAGTCAAAGCCTAAAGAGAGATTGACAGAAAAATCTGTCTAAGTCCAGTTGCGTTGAGTGAGGAAAGCTCACTCAATGCACTCAACACCTAATAGAGGCAGAAAGATTGGCTAAGTCAAAATGCGTTGACTGATTAAGGTTCACTCGATGCCTAAAAGTTTGTCTGTCAAAGTCAAAGAAGGCATTCAGTGATGAAGACTCACTCAACGCACTCAACGCCCGAGAAGCAGAAAGATTTGGCTAAGTCCAAATGCTTTGACTGATGAAAGATCACTCAACGCACTCAACGCCTGAGAAGATGAGAGATTGTCTCAGGACAAAAGCATTGAGTGAAGGCCATTCACTCAACGCACTCAATACTTGGAAGTACGAAAATATTTAGCTAGGTGGTTTTACGCTGAGTGAGGGCCATTCACTCAATGCACTCAACACTTGGGATGAAACTGAGAATTTGGCATAGTCCACAGATGCTGACGTCAACATAAGTAAGTAAAGTTTCAAATTGTTGTGGGAAAGCTACAGAAGACAACAAACGACACCGCATGTCTACAATATGACTTTTGTAGATAAAGATAAGTTGCAGCCAACGGCTTCAGTGGGGCCCACGAGTAAAATAGTTGTTGGACGACGAATGATAAATGGGATAAGTTCAGCGGATGTAAAGACAACTTTTAGGGTTTATCATTTCGCAAAGAGGCGGAACTTCATCATCTTCTTCCTCGCCATTATTGCATAGCTTGAAGCTGAAGTTTCAAACCAGCTGAACTAAAAGTTCTTACAATTAGCTATAGCAGTTTTCATCAGCAATAGCAGGTTTAGAAAAGTTTTCTGAGAAAGAAGACTAAGAAGAGCCTTCAACTTTCTGCAGTCAAGGTTAGTTGTTTGAAGATTAACGAAAACTGTCAACTCTTCAGTCCTCAATAGCAAGTTCAAAGACGTAGTTTTTGAGTTACATCCAGTACAAGCAACAGTTTATTGAAGATCAATTTTCTTATTGCTGAGAAGAAGTTAGGGCTGAGATAACTCAGCTCAGGAAGTAGTAGACCCAGAGAACTTCTCTGGTGTCATATCAACAAAAAATAACCACTTTCTTTTCTGTAGGATCCTTTGGATCTGAGCTGCATGCCTATTCTATAAAGGCTGTAGAATCAAGCACATACCCAACTATTCCAAAATCCCGGACCGTTGGAAAGGGCGCCACTTAATTTCTTAAATAAGTAGCAGAGCGCCACGGGTCAAGTGAAGGAACGCCGGACCCAACAATCCCCCTGTCGTCCAGCACAACCCGTCGGCTCAGAGGTGGGGTTACCACATAGCCCACACGGCTCAGAGGTGGGTTTACCATATGGCCTACGTGGCTCAGAGGCGGGGTTACCACATGTCCACGGTTGTCTGACCCGCCAGACCCACACAGGTAGAAGGGAAAAATCGGGATTTAATAGCGCCCCCCGGTCTTGAACCCCTAACCTCCTCTGATAACAAATGTAGGATCAAGTGCATACCCAACTGTTCCAAAATCCTGGACCATTGGAAAGGGTGCTACTTAATTTCTTAAATAAGTAGCAGAGCGCCACGGGTCAAGTGAAGGAACGCCGGATCCAACATTGATCTGAGTGTAGGGTGTTGGAACCCCTATTTTTATTTGGGCTAGGTTAACTTCTTAGGCTTTTTGACCTCATGTTGTATATTCAGGGTCAGTGTTTTGCTTCCTAGGTCTTAAGGCCAGTCCTCCAAAGTTTATCTCCATGGACCTGCCCGAAGAGTTCCTCAGATTGAAGTCTTAGAAGATTCTTTGCAGTCTAGGAAATTAGTTCGATGTTCGTCGAACTTAGCTCGAAGAACTTGGAGACCCTTCTCTAAGTTGAGCAAGACGATCGTAGAACTCAGGTCGACGATATCCATCAGAAGAAGTTATTCTGTGGTCGACGTTTTCTCTTTGTCTTTTTCTCAGCTCAACTAATTCTTGTGATTCAAGTTCTGTTGTCGACGATCTTTCAGTACAGAGCAGATTCTTAGGTTGACGAACTTGGAGCACAGTTTCAGTTTAGTTTATTCAGTATTCAGTTTGCATAGCTCAGGTCGAAGAATAGGATTTCTCAGTTCGACGATCTCCGATTGCAGCTCGACGAAATCTGTTCCCTGGTCGATGAAAATTGTAAGATGTTTTGTTTCTTATTCTTTCCATATTTGTTCCTTTATTATATTAAGTTGTAATTTCGCTGAGTAATCAATGCTTATATTCCCTATGAATATATCTGTTTATGGCAGCATTGATTATGGTATTCATCAGAGAATTTACTTGACATATTTCTCGTGACGGATGGGGAAATGAATATGGAAAAGGCATGCTTGCCGTTTTCCCTCCCAGTTTTCTAGCAGTACATTTATTGCATGATTTGAATTCACAAGAGTTTTTGCTGTTCATTTTTGATATACTCTATTAGAGAGAATCATTCAGTAACACAAGAACACAAAAAGAGATATACGAGACACAAGAGTTTTTATAGAGAAAAGCACAACATAGTTTTCCAACAGTACAGTGCAGGAAGAAGAAAAGTGTTTTCGGGTTCATTGTTTCAGAGCTGCTCTCAATCTCTATTCTTATAGTGCTCTGAAGAAGAAGAAGGAAGAATAACAACAATAATATATCCAGAGTCTTCTTATTCTTCTTTTTCCAGGATCTTGCAGAGACAACAAATCTCCATCTTTCTAGAGTTCCTGGATCTGGTCTTACAAAGCTGAAGGCTTACCTCACCCTTAGCAAAGCTTCTCATCCTGAACCATCAACATCTAGGAGGGAGCTTTGACAACATTCTGAATCCACAAAGTCTTCTCAGTTTGCTAATTGAGAAAAGAGAAGACTCTCATCAACTTTTCCCTCCACCTCTGTACAGGGTTTTAACTCCCTTCAAAAGTTAGACTGGTTTACAAGTCTCCTTCCGAAAGACTTGTGGTTGGCTTTTGGGCACCTGATCAAAAGCTCAAAGGGCTGCTATATCTCCCTAAAAATAGATATATTGGTGGCAGTCACCTGATCAAAATCTGTAGTGGATTCCTACCAAGGGTTGTAGAAGAGTGGATGTACCCAGTTGGGGAACCACTATAAAGTTCTTGTGTTGTCTGGGTTGTGCTTGTTATTTCCTTTGTTCTTGTGCTGTAGTTAGCTTAGTATAGTTTTTTTACTTTATCTCTGATATCATTGCGTAGCTATATATATAATCACCTACTTTGTCACTTAACATAATATTTGTAAAAAGATAAAAGGTTTTTATAAACTCTATTTACCCCCCCTCTAGAGTTATTCAGATATTATCTCCCCCCTTTTCTTTCAATTGGTATCAGAGGGAGGTTATTCAATTTTATACAGGCTTACACCTGGACTAACCAAGACCCTTAGATAATCTCTGAATAAATATTTCTTTTTTATTTTCTGATACCATGATACAAAACAAGGACTATGCCTGCACCAGACCTCCAGTGTTCAATCTTTCTAAGTTTGCCATCTGGAAGGCAAGAATCAAACTTTTTATGAACTCTATTGATGAAGATATTTTCAATTCTATCTTGACAGGACCACCAGCTCCAGTGGCCTCTACTCCTTCTACTTCAACAAACTTGAGTGCAGTTCCACCTCCTAATTGGACTGATGCACAAAGAAAAGCCAAGATTGCAGATGAAAGATCCTTGAACATTTTAGCTCAGACTATGTCTGATGACAATTTTCAAAAAGTTGCTGAGTGCACTTTAGTCAAAGCCATCTGGGATTCCCTAAACCAGATGGTGGCTAGATCTGCTGATGAGAGAAAGGACAGAAGATCCAATCTCATCTCTCAGTATGAGAACTTCAAGAAGGAAGAAGTTGAGTCAGTCAGTGACATGTACAACAGGCTAAGCTAAATCATCAATGAGCTAAGGACCTTAGACAAGGAAATTACTCTGACTGATGTAAATGACAAGATCCTTATGTGCTTCTCCAGCACATGGGATTCAAGGATCTGGCCTATCAAAGAAGCCAGAAGCATGACTGAAATCTCAACTGAGTCTCTCCTTAGAAAGCTCAAATCATGTGAGCAATTAATGAAGACCAGCGAAGCAGCAGCTGAAGTAAAGACTCCAACACCTACCAAGAAGGAGCACAACATTGCTTTCAGGATTGCTGAGGATTCTGAAGGGACTCCAGTTAATGAAGAACTGATTAGTCTATTTGCCAAGAGATTTTTCAAAATGGCAAAGAAGGACTTTAGAAGGAAGTCATCTAGACAAGATGACAAACCAAGGTATGACAAAACACATTCTAACGAAATTGTCTTGTTTGGTTGCAGGAAGCAAGGACAGTACATCTCTGAGTGTCCAAAAGCTCAGAAGAAAGACAGGAGAAGAGAAAAAGAGTCAAGAATAACTCATCACAACAAACCCTCCTCAAGCAAGCACAAGAGGAAGGAAAAGTGTTTTGTTGCTGAGACCTGGAGTGATACAGAAGAAGAGTCATCCTCTTCCAGCTCCAGTCATGATGAAGAATAGAAAAAGGCAAAAGAAGTTTGCCTAATGACAATTGATGCCTGCAGCAGCAAATCAGATGCTGAAGATTCAGATAATGAAGAATCAATGTCTGCTGAAGACCATGTAATTGCTTCTTATGATTTTGAATCAGAAGAATTTAAATCTGAAATTTAAAATCTTTGCTTAGACTTAATAGACTCTGAGAAGGAAATCAAACTTCTTAGAGAGAAATTAACTGTTCAAGATAAATATCTTGCTAAAAATGCTAAATTGGCAATTGAACTCAATTCAGCTAATGAACAAATAGTTTTTCTGAAAATTGAATTAAGCAAGACCAAGAAACTAGAGGAATCTCTAAATGGCAGGAGCATGAAATTGCTAGATATAACTAGTACCTTAAATGCTAGGACTAATAACAGTAAACTAGGATTAGGTGCCTCATCTAGTAAACCACCTCTAATCCAGAAGAAAAATCTATCAAAACCTGTAAATTTCATTTCTGATAAAGGAAAGAAGAACACTAAATAGGTTAATAAAGTTAATGAAGTTCTAAAGCAAATGGAAATAAAACAAAAATCTAAGAACAAGAAAAATAATAGATATAACAATGTTAAGCAGTTTTCGTCAAACTTAGATCGACGAAATGTGAACAGTTCGTTGACCTCAGAACGACGAACTATGAACACAAACCATAATAATAAGTATTCTTCGATCTACGATCGACGAAACCAGTACGGTTCGTCGACTAGAGATCGACGACATTGGTTCCCTGAGAATGAATACTTTCATTCTTCGAGCAGAGATCGTAGATCTCATTCCAATTCGTCGAGCTTAGGTTGACGAACTCACAAGAATTCATCGATCCCAGATCAAAATTACAAAAACTTAAATTCCAACAGAAACTGTAACAATAAACCTAATCAACATAGGGAGAACATCAACCCATTCACCCAATGGGTAATTCCTCCTAGAAGATTTTACCCCTTAGGTTATAAGAGCTAACCTGAATGTTCATTTATATCCAGTTTTTCATTTGAGAAGAAACAAGGCCCAAGGTTACCTGGGTCAAGAACTTTTAATTTGTTTCATTGCAGGTAAATACCTTTCATATCACTCAAAATAAGTGGTATCTGGATAGTGGGTTCTCTAAGCACATGACTGGATGCAAGGACAGCCTCATCAACTTCAAGGCCAAGCTTGGTCCAAGAGTAATCTTTGGAGATTCAAGCTTTGGAAAGAATGAAGGCTATGGAGACTTCAACAGTGGAGATATCACTTTCAAAAAGGTGGCATATGTTAATGGTCTCAAGCATAACCTCATATCCATAAGTCAGTTATGTGATTCAGGTTATCAGGTTTGCTTTTCTGAATCTCATTGTATTGTTTCTACAAACAATCAAACTGTTTTAACTTGAATTAGACAAGGTAACATTTACTTAGTAAACTTTTAATATGCCAATTCAGAAATTTGTTTATTTAATCTTGTTAGCAATCAAAATGATTTGTGACATAAAAGATTAAGTCATATAAATTTGAGAAACATTGCTAGGCTTTCTAAAGAAAACCTTGTTAGAGGATTGCCTTCTTACCCCTATAAGAAGGAAAGCCTCTGCAGGGCTTGTCAGTTAGGCAAGCAAACTAAATCTAGTTTTAAATCATTAAACAAAGTGACTCACCTAGGATATTGTACTTACTATATATGGACCTTTTTGGCCCTATAGCAGTACAAAGCCTAGGAGGAAAATCTTATACTTTATTGATTGTAGATGAATTCTCTAGATTCACTTGGGTATTCTTTCTGAGATCTAAGTCAGATACTTTCAAGGTTCTTACAGATTTCCTCAAGAACATACAGATTGAGTACTCTACTCCAGTTGCATTGATCAGATGTGATCATAGTACTGAGTTTGAGTCTCTTCTTGTGCAAGAGTTCTGTAGGAAGGAAGGTATCAGACATTACTTCTCAGCTCCTAGAACACCTCAACAGAATGAGGTTGCTGAAAGGAAGAATAGAACACTAATTGAATCTGCAGGCACATTACTTGCAGATGCTTATTTGCCCCTATCCTTTTGGGCAGAGGCTTTAAGAACAACAAATTATGTGCTAAATAGAAGTCTTATACACATACTTAAGAATAAGACTCCTTATGATCTACTGAAAGGGAAGAAACCTAAAGTCACATATTTTAAAGTATTTGGTTGTATATGCTATATTCATAACAATGACAAGAAATATATTAGAAAATTTGAAGCAAAGGCTGCAATGAGAATTTTTCTAGGATATTCCCAAGTCAGCAAAGCTTATAGGGTGTTTAATAAATCAATTTTAAAAATTAAGAAATCTGTGCATGTAACTTTTGATGAAGCTAATATGTTTTGCAAGGAGAAAGAAATTTCAACTAATGAGCTATTGCAGGTACCTCACTTGTATGAGAAAATGGATGAACTAAACCTTACACCAAAGGTTATATCACATCCTCCTCCACAATGTGATGAAGAAAGTGAAGACGAAACTGTGGAAGCAGTTGAACTTTCTCCAACAGCAGATGTAATTCCATAAGAGGAATTCATTCCAACTGCTATTGCTGAGCCAACTCCACCATCTGATCTTGTCACACTAAGGGATCACCCTAGATCTCAAGTGATTGGAGACATGTCAGTAGGTGTACAGACAAGGCATCAACTCAACCATGATGTGATGCATGCCTGTTTTCTCTCTCAAGTTGAGCCT
This sequence comes from Platanthera zijinensis, assembly GCA_039513925.1. Classification (NCBI taxonomy): domain Eukaryota; kingdom Viridiplantae; phylum Streptophyta; class Magnoliopsida; order Asparagales; family Orchidaceae; genus Platanthera; species Platanthera zijinensis. The sequence continues at coordinate 121,088,763 of CM077083.1, read as the reverse complement.
CAATCCATAACTAATGCAGAGCAAGATCCCCACTTGATTATTGCAATGCAAGAGGAGATCAATCAGTTTGAGAGATGTAGAGTTTGGGACTTGGTTCCAAGGCCTAAAGGCTATCCAATAATTGGGACCAAGAGGGTTTTAAGGAACAAGCTTGATGCTCAAGGTGTGATTGTGAGGAACAAGGCTAGGATTGTTGCTCAAGACTATAAGCAAGAGGAAGGCATTGATTATGATCAAATCTTTTCTCCTGTTGAAAGGCTAGAAGCTATCAGGATTTTTCTTGCTTATGCAACATTTAAAAAGTTCAAGGTCTACAAGATGGATGTCAAGAGTGCATTCTTGAATGGAGAGCTAAAGGAAGAGGTTTATGTTTAACAACCTCTAGGTTTTATTTATCCAACTCATCCTTCATATATTTTCAAATTGCATAAGGCTCTCATTGGTCTAAAGCATGCTCCAAGAGCTTGGTATGAAACCTTAGCCAGCTTTCTCTTGGAACACAAGTTTTCTAGAGGCATGGTAGATAGGACTATTTTTACTAAATTGCATCATGATAAAATCCTAGTAGTACAAATTTATGTAGATGATATAATATTTAGTTCTACTGATCCCAAACTGTGCAAAAGATTTTCTAATCTAATGCATTCAAAGTTTGAGATGAGTAGCATGAGAGAGCTATCTTATTTCCTAGGTCTTCAAGTGAAGCAATCTCCGAATGACATTTTTATTTCCCAGTCTAAATATACAAATAAGCTTATTAAGAAATTTGGAATGGCTGATGCTTCTTCTATGAAGACTCCCATGGCTTCCAATGCTGCAATAGATTTTGATGAACTTGGAAAACCTGTTGATTAGACCAAGTATAAGGCCATTGTTGGATCCCTACTATATGTTGGAACACCCTATTACTAATTTGGGTAAGGATCACTATGTGCTTAGGAATTTGTTTTGACCTTGCTGTATAGTCTGATAGGTCAATTAGAATGAGTCTTAGGATTAGTACTTAGGTTTGAAAGCTGCCCTCAAGACCTTCTAAAGATTAGGATTCAAGTGTTGAAGACTAGGACAATTTTCGTAGAGCTCAGGTCGACGAATCGTCAAACTCCATTTGACAATTTCTGAGCTCAGTTCAACGAGTCGTCGAAATCCATTCGACAATCTTCGAGCTCAGTTCGACGTTCTGTCTCTAGTTGTTTTCCAAGTCTATGAGCTCAGTTCGACGATCGTAGAGCTCAGTTCGACGATTTCTATTTCCAGTTTAAATCCAATCTCTGAGCTCAGTTCGACGATCGTTGAGCTCAGATCGACGATTTTTCTAAGAGATCGACGATTTCAGGATTCAAATTCAGGACAATTATGGAATTCATTCAGACTTATTTTCAGCATTTATGAGAAAGGATTTTATAGCCGTTTCAACAAAGCTGGAGCAAGTTTCAAGGAAGACTAATTGGAATGTTTCTTAAGGACTTTTCTCTAGAGGAAGATATCAATTAAGGAAGTCATTTATGACTGAGTAATGGCCATTTAAGTCAGAATTTAATATACTCCCTAGAGAATTATTTTTCAAAAATACAGAGAACTGACAAGATTTGAAAAAAATATACAGAAGAGAGAACAAGAAAATTATTCATCAAGAATTCATCTTCTGGAATAGACTCAGTAGACAAAAGTTTACAGAATTGCTGAGTCAGAATTCTTCAAGAACACAAGGAACATTACTGTGAAGGAGATCATCTGATATTCTACTCCTTAAAGCATCAAGTGTTCAAAAGCTTCTTCATCAAGGACTCCAAACATCACACATTTCAGCATCTGCTGAAATCATCTTTTGCTGGAGATCTGAAGCAACTGAAGGCCTTTCACCCTAAGCAAAGCTCATCTTCCTGAACCCTTACAGATCTCAAGGGGAGCTTTGACAACATCTTCCACTTATCTTCTCTCAGATTGTTGACAGAGAAGAACAACTCAACCTTTTTGTTTTCCTTTATTCCTTCTGTAAAAGGGTTTCTCAAAACTCCCTTCAAAAGTTTTGTGGTTGGTTTCTGAGACCTTGTCAAAACTCAGTGGTGGCAAGACACCTGATCAAAAAATCTAAGTTTGGTTTTGAGCACCTTATCAAAAGCTCATTGGTGCTCAGGACACCTTATCAACTATTCCTACAGTGGATTCCTACCTAGGGTGGTAGAAGAGTGGATGTACCTAGGTTATTGGGGAACCACTATAGCTCCTTGTGTTATCTGGCTTGCTGTGCTTTTTGCTTTGCTGTGTGCTGTGTATTTCTATTTTCTTACTGCTTTAGTGTTTACTTTTTTGCTAGCACATTACACATATAAGTAAATCAAGTCTTCCACTGCTTTATAGTTTTAAATTATAAATTATTTTAAAATACTCTATTCACCCCCCTCTAGAGTAAAGAGAGATCTTACCCTCACTTTCAATTTGTATTAGAGGGAGGTTGGTTACTTAACAACTGAATCTTCAACAGATTGGTTGAACAGGCTAACACCTGAACCAAAAGATCTCTGATAAGATCAATCTTTTATAAAGGGTTATTATTATTTTGTATTATATTTATTTTCTTCAAAACCATGGCACATAACAAAGATTATGCTAGCACCAGACCTCCAGTGTGCAACCTTTCTAAGTTTGCACTTTGGAAGGCAAGGATTTGGCTTTACATGAATTCTATTGATGAGGACATCTACAATTCTGTTTTGACAGTGTTTCCAAGACCCCCAGTAATTACAAGTACAAGTGCTGTTCCACCTCCCTCAGGAACAGATGCAGAAATAAAGAAATGGAAAGTTGCAGATGCAAAGGCTATGAATATCCTTGCTCAGACTATGTCTGATGAGATATTCCAAAAGGTGGCTGAATGCAGTTCAGCAAAAGAGATATGGGATAAGTTATCTGAAATTGTCTCAGGATCTGATGATGAAAGGAAGGACAGGAGATCCCATCTCATAAGCCAATATGAGAACTTCAAAAAGGGAGAAATTGAATCAGTGGCTGACATGTACAACAGGCTCAGCCTAATAGTCAGTGAATTAAAAACACTGGACAAGGAGATCTCTCTAACTTAACTAAATGACAAGATCCTAATGTGCTTCCCTAGCACTTGGGACTCAAGGATCTGGCCAATCAAGGATGCCAGAAGCCTTACTGAGATTACTATTGAAGCTTTGTTGGGCAAGCTCAAGTTTTATGAGCTTCTCATCAAGAACAGAGAGGAAGAACAAAAGGTTGCTTCTCCAGCTATCAGGAAGGAGAAGACAATAGCATTCAATGCTACAGAAGATCTCTCTGAAGACAAGGTCACAGGCAATGAAGAATTGATGAGCCTGCTGGCCAAAAGATTCTATAAGATGGCCAGGAAAGATTTCAGAAAGAGGTCATCCAGAGGGCATGAGAAGCCAAGGTATGACAAATCCAATAATTAAGAAATTATTTGTTTTTGATGCAGGAAACAAGGCCACATTGTGCTTGATTGTCCAGAAAATCAGAATAAGGACAAGAAGGACAGGAAAGATAGGAGAAAAGACAAGGACTCCAGGGGAAACAATTACAACAAATCCTCCTCCAGTAAAAATAAACATACAAGGAAGGGATTTGTAGTAGAAACCTGGAGTGAAACTGAAGAAGAATCAGAGGCTTCATCAAGCTCAAGTGATGAAGAAGATGATGCTGAAGAAAAGGAATTCTGCATGATGGCTATCAATGCCTCCCAAAAAAATTCTGATGCAGAACAAGAGTCAGAGTCTGAATCTGAAACTCAAACTGAAGAAGACCAGCTAATATATTCCTTTGATTTTGATTCAGAGGACTTTAGATCTGAATTTAAGGCACTTTGTTTAGACCTGTTAAAGTCTGAGAAAGAGATTATCTCTCTCAGAAATCAATTGTCTGAACATAGCACTCTAAAATCAGACAACCTCAAACTCTCTAAGGAGTTAGAATGCTATAGGGAGGAGATAGCTTCACTAAAAAGTGAACTATCCTAGGCAAAGAAGTTTGAAGAATCCCTTAATGGGAGAAGTATCAGACTGATGGACATCACAAGCACAGTGAACACAAGACTCAACAGTACACTGGGCTTGGGTGCTTCATCCAGCCAACCTATAGTATTAACAACCCCAATTAAATTTATTTCTGATAAAGGAAAGGGTGTTCTAGAGGTAGCTAGGAAGAATCCTGATTTACCTAAGGAAGACAAAGTTCAACAGAAAATGTCGAACAGAGCTCGACGATCGTCGAACAGAGCTCGGCGATCCAAGGCTGAATCGTCGAACTCAGGTCGACGACTTCTGAACTCTGAACTCTGGTATAGTCGATCTTCGAACAGAGCTCGACGATCTGACCCAAGATCGTCGAACTCAGCTCAATGATCGTCAAACGGAGCTCAGAGCTTTGAATAATTTTTCAGAGGTAAATCTAAAATCAATCCTAGAAGTCCTACATCCCAAAGCTTCAACCCTTATACTAAATGGATAGTGCCTCCTAAGAGATACCATCCTGAAGGATATAAGAGTCAGCCAGGGATATCTTTTATTTCTGAGTTTAAAGGTTATCAACCTAGACCCAAGGTAAACTGGGTCAAAAACATACAAATTATTTATGTACAGGTGAAGACCTATCCAGCAATGAACCAACAATGATATCTGGATAGTGGGTGCTCAAAGCACATGACAGGGAACAAGGAGAATCTAACATCCTTCAGAACCAAACTTGGACCCAAAGTAATATTTAGAGATTCAAACTTTGGTCAAACAAAAGGATATGGTGCTGTTCAGATTGGCTCAGTCACATTTAAGAAGGTGGCTTATGTGGAGGGACTGAAGCACAACCTAATCAGCATCAGTCAACTCGGTGATGAAGGCTATCAAGTAATATTCAACATATCCTTATGCAAGATCAAGTCAGAGGATAACACAACAGTGTTAACAGGTAAAAGGAAAGGTAACATTTATCTTGTAGATTTCCTTTCAACCAATATAGATATCTATTTATTTAATTCAGTTTGCAAACCAAATGATCTTTGGCATAAGAGACTAGGACATCTAAACCTTAGAACCATTGCTAGGCTATCCAAGGACAACCTTGTTAGAGGACTACCTTATGGACCCTACAAGAAGGAAGGACTCTGCAGGGCTTGTCAATTAGGCAAGCAAACTAAAAATAGTTTTAAGTCACTTAATAAGAGTGATTCACCTAGGATCTTGTATCTGTTACACATGGATCTTTTTGGACCCATTACAGTACAAAGCTTAGAAGGGAAATCTTATACTTTAGTGATTGTAGATGACTTCTCTAGATTCACATGGGTATTCTTTCTGAGGAAGAAGTCTGATAACTTTAAGTGTTTGACAGATTTTCTCAAATGCATACAGATTGAATTCAATACTCACATTGCCCTGATCAGATGTGATCATGGGACAGAGTTTGATTCTCTTCTTATGCAAGAGTTCTGTCAGAGTGAAGGGATCAGACATACTTTCTCAGCTCCTAGAACTCCTCAACAAAATGGGGTAGCTGAAAGGAAAAATAGAACTCTTATTGAATCTGCCACCACATTGTTGACAGATGCTCACCTTCCTCTATCTTTTCGGGCAGAGGCAGTGAACACCTCCAACCATGTGTTGAACAGAAGTTTGATACATAAACTGAAGGGAAAGACTCCTTATGAATTGCTCAAAGAGAAGAAACCTAAAGTAGACTATTTCAAAAATTTTGGTTGCATTTGTTATATTCACAATAATGACAAGAAGTACTTAGCAAAATTCCAAGCTAAAGCTGATGAAGGAGTGTTTCTAGGATACTCCATGATCAGTAAAGCTTATAGGGTTTATAATAAAACTTCTCTTAAAATTGAAGAATCTGTTTATGTATCTTTTGATGAGACTAACATGTTGTACAAGGAGAAGAATACTTCTACCATAGAACTCTTGCAGGTAAACTCTCTTTCAGAAAATTTGGACAGGTTGCATATTGCAGAGAAGGATTCAACACATTCTCCTACCCAACAGAGAGGAGAAATCAGTGAAGATGAAGAGGATACTCAACATCTTGGTGTTCAACATCTTGGAGAGAACCATCTTGACGAGCCAGTTGTTGTTCTACAAGAGGAAACAACAACACAGGTTTGTGAACAATCAACCCCCCCTATTGATTTAATAACAACAAGAGATCATCCAATCTCCCAAGTGATTGGAGACATCTCAGCTGGTGTGCAAACCATAAATCAGGTCAACCAGAACCTGATGCACACCTACTTTCTATCTCAAGTTGAGCCTTAATCCATTCAAGATGCAGAACAAGATCCACACTGGATCATTGTGATGCAAGAGGAACTGCATCAATTTGAGAGAAACAAAGTTTGGGAGCTAGTGCCAAGGCCTAAGGATCACTCAATTGTTGGAACAAAGTGGGTGTTCAGAAACAAATTGGATGATCAAGGAATCATTGTCAGGAACAAGGCAAGGCTAGTTGCATAGGGATACTCTTAAGAAGAAGGAATAGACTATGACCAGACCTTTGCACCAGTTGCAAGGTTAGAGGCCATAAGAATATTCCTAGATTATGCAGCTCACAAAGGATTCAAGGTCTACCAAATGGATGTGAAGAGTGCATTTCTCAATGGAGACATCAAAGAAGAAGTCTATGTTAGACAACCCCCAGGTTTTATCTCTTCAACTTATCCTGACCATGTTTTCAAATTGCATAAAGCATTATATGGTCTCAAGCAAGTTCCTAGAGCATGGTATGAGACCTTAGCATGCTTTCTGTTGGAAAATGATTTTATATGGGGTAGAGTAGACCAAACTCTTTTCATTAGAACCCATAAGTCCCATACTCTACTAGTACAAATATATGTAGATGATATTATATTTGGATCTACTAATTCAAATTTGTACAGAAGGTTTTCCAACCTGATGCATTCTAAATTTGAAATGAGTAGCATGGATGAGCTTTCCTTCTTTCTAGAATTGCAAGTCAAACAACATGCTGAAGGCATATTCATTTCTCAAACTAAGTATGCAAAAGAATTGGTTAAGAAATTTTGTATGTCTGAAGCATCTTGTATGAAAATACCTATGCCTACTAATGCTGTACTAGATGTTGATGAACATGGGAAACCTGTTGATCAGACAACATATAGAGCAATGATTGGCTCTCTATTGTACCTTATAGCTAGTAGACCTGATATAATGTTTGCTACATGTATATGTGCTAGGTTCCAAGTAAGCCCTAGAGAGTCACAGCTAATATTAGTTAAGATGATTCTTAGGTATGTAAAAAGTTGTCAAAATCTAGGTCTCTGGTATTCAAAAGACTCAGGATTTGAATTAACTGGATTTTCAGATGCTGATTATGCTGGATGTAGAGTAGATAGGAAAAGCACCAGTGGAACTTGCCAGTTTCTTGGTGACAAACTTGTCTCCTGGTTCTGTAAGAAACAAACATCTGTGTCCACTTCAACTGCTGAAGCTGAATACATGGCAACAAGTAGTTGTTGCTCACAGATTTTGTGGATTCAAAACCAGCTCCTAGACTATGGTTACAACTTAGCAAGGTCAAAAATTTTCTGTGATAACACCTATAGCACAAAATCCAGTCCTCCATAGTAGGACAAAACATATAGAGATTAAGCATCACTTTTTAAGGGATAATGTTGAGAAAAATAAAATTGAACTTCATTATATCCCAACTGATTTGCAAAGGGGAGATATTTTCACCAAACCATTGGATGAAAAGAAACACACCTTCTTCCTAAATCAGTTAGGAATGTTAGATGGAGGAAGTTTAAAATAAAACCCAAGATTTTAAAACTCTAAAACAGACCAAGACTAGGCTAAAAACTTGATTTTTCTAGTGTCTATAGGCTATTTTTAGTCTCTGGACTGCGCTCGACGATTTTCCCAAAGATCGTCGAACGAAGATCGATGATATCCAAAATCGTCGACTGGAGTTCAACGCTTTCAGATAGCGCTAGGCTATCTTCTTCTGGTCAGAGATCATCGATCGGAGATCGACGCTCTCCAATATCGTCGAACGGAGATCGACGTTATTGAAAACTCTTCAGATTCCTTTAGTAGCCCAGATCGTCGAACGGAGTTCAACGATCTTTCCTTTCCGGCGTCGAACCCTAATATAAAAATCTTTTTTCGGGCATCGTTCTTCTTTTCCGCTTTCATACTCTCTGCAAACTTTCTCTTTCCCTCCAAACTCTTCTACAGTTGGTCGTGTTTGTTCATTTTTGCAGGTATACAATGGCAGTGTTCGTTGCTGCCCTCGCCAAAATGAAATTCGACACAGGCTTCGACATAGACATGGACTCCTTTGAAGGCAGTGACCAGGTTTTCAAAGATATTCTGGACTTATTCAGAGAACAGCTGTTAGTGTAGATAATGACCACGAGAATGAAGATTGCAGCCGATGAGATCAAAGAATGGGTATATACGATGCACAATCTGGATCAGAATACAATTGTTGGTACTATAGCCGGGACTCAGGTACGCCTAACACCTGCTCTCCTGACTGATGTCTTTCAATTAAGTACTGGAAATGATTCTATTGATCTATCTTGAGAAGAGTCTGCAAATATGTTAGATAGAATAGGACATTCATCCGCTAACCCTAACAAATTGCTAAAAAAGAATTTATCAATTGAGTATAGATTTATTGCTGATGTTGTGGGGAAAGTGTTGTTGGCAAAGCACTCTGTACATGATACCATCTCTAGGTATCAATTCTGCTTGATGGGAGCAATTGTGGATAAGAAACATTTAAACTGGGGAGATATTTTCTTTGACATGATCAAAAAGAAGGTGAACAAAAGTCTTGTTAATTTTGGGAGGATTTTAGGGCTATTTCTGCACTCTAGGTGCCCTCAGCTACTTATGTCCAGTGGGATGCATATAAATGCCTCCAAGAGGCTGACCTGTGCCCTTTTTAGCAAATGGGAGAGGCAGATTACCAAGCCTAGCAGAGGTCCTGCTGCTGTCACTTCTTCGGCACAAGGACTGATACAGTCACTCCCTCACAGGCAACTGCCCCATTAGAAGAGTTGCCTGCTTCTTCATCTCCTCCTTCTCCACCTCTTGTTTCAACCTCCACCTATACAACCACCATCACTACCTCATTCTCTTCCCCCATCATCATTTCCTCTCCTCTTTCAACTCCTTCACCTCCTCCAGCCACCACAGAAGAGCAATTCCATCCCCTTTACTATTATCCATCCATTGACATTTCCTCTTCCTTTCCATCATTCAACCTCATGGATGATTCCTACATAGATGATTCCCCCTCCTCACCTCTTGAGCCTCCATCATCCTCATCATACCAACAACTACTTCATGAAATTCTTTCCCAACCATCTTTCACCCCATCCATCTCCACACCAATATCTTCCATCACCACAATTCCAATCTCTCAACCATCCATCCTACCATCTACCACTTCTATCACTACTTCTACAGCTCCTTCACCATCTATCTCTGTCTCTCTAACCTCTACCTCTACTCAAGTCTCACTTGAGCAAGTAGATATTCCTGCCCTTGCAGATAATCTTTATGGGATACTAGCTCCCAGGCTAGTAGCCCTGCTGGAGACCTCCATGGCTCCACTCCTGAAATCCATCCAGGAGCTGTCTACCAGGCTATCCTCTCTTTCTCCTCCTCAGGCAATCCCTTCTATGGAGTGCCTTGATCCAGTTCCAACTGAATCAAGGCAGGGGGAGATGCCATGTGAAGAAGAGTCAGTGCCTGCTGCTTCAGAAGAATTATTGCTAGAGACAATTCCAGTTCCAGCTCTAGTTCCAATTCTAACAGTTGACTTCAAGTCACTGTTATCAGTTTTTGACACTCTTCACTTCAGCTGTCCACCAGCTCAGGAAGTTGAAGATCTGACTAAGGCCATTGTGCCTGTTGTTAGATGTGAGCCCAGCCAAATTACTGCATATATCAAGGCTATGGAACAAGTTATTTCTACTGATGTTATGGATGTTGTTGCTGCTGTTTATATTGTTTGTTCTGATAGTGCTGCTGTTGATTTACTAATGATAGAGGCTGATGAGTCTGCTGTTCATATTGAAGAACCTGCTGCTGAAGTTTCTGTATCTGCTGCTCCTACTGCCTAAATTTCTACTGCTTCTGTCACTGCTGCTGCTGCTGCTATTATCTCTCCTGAGAAGTCAAAGCAACAACAAGATTACATCAAAAGGATTGATGAGTTATATGACAATCCTCAGAGCTCAGATAGTGACCAATTCCAAACAGATTCTGATGACTACTCTGCAACTATTGCAAGGAAGAGGAAAGCTAGAAGCAAGGCAATGATGAGGGTACCTCCTGAGAAAGTTAAAGATGATAATGACATCCCCTACTATATTCTTCATGACTGCCCTATTTCTGAACCATGGATGCAGTATTCTAAGAACCAGCTCAAAGCAATGAAGAAAAAGAGAAAGCTTGACAAATATGATAAAGGATCTTCACACTTCTATTCTCCTCCTCCTCCAGATGCAGGTACTGGTGGAGGATCTGCTTCTCAGTCTTGATCTGTTGGAAAACATAGCTCCTCCCAATCTTCATAGAGATATCAACCAAGAGGACATTATCAAAGAGGTTATCAGTCAAGAAGAGGACAACATAGAGGAAGTCAAAGAGACTACAGAGTTTACTCCAGGCAACATTCATACCAAAGGGAAGGACAAGGTCCTATTGAATCAACCTCTGGTCCTTTCCCTTATAAGCTAAAAGAAACTGTTGCTACAAGAATTCCTCCAGATGATTCAGTGACAATAAACAGATATGAACCTTCAGTTCCTTTTGAAGACCCTGAAAACAATCCACTCTCCTAGACTGCTAGAATGAAAGAATTGGCTGTATTGGATTAGATTAAGAAAGCAAGAGAACAGGGAAGAGACACTTCCAATATCACAACTCTATCAGAGCAGAGAAAGAAAGATTTAGAAAGATATGCTTCAAGAAAATTCTTTGATCTAGAGAGCTACATGAAGCTGCATCCTGAGGCTATTGTTCCAAGGCCAAAAGCTCAAACCTCCTTAGGTGCAGATGATGATAGGAGATCCAAAAAGGAAGCCCTTAATCCCAACAGAGAAATTCTTTTCAAAAAGGGCAATGAGTAATTTTTGTAAGTTGATACTCATATCTATTTCTGACTGCTTCTGTGAATCCTGCTGTGGTTCTGCAATGCTCAACATGTGTTATCTGCATTGTTGCTTCTGTTTTATTTTTAATTCTGATGTATGCTTATTATTTCCTATTTGTCTTGTAAATAATAATCCTAACCCAAATAGGGGGAGATTGTTGGAACACCCTATTACTAATTTGCGTAAGGATCACTATGTGCTTAGGAATTTGTTTTGACCTTGCTGTATAATCTGATAGGTCAATTAGAATGAGTCTTAGGGTTAGTACTTAGGTTTGAAAGCTGCCCTCAAGACCTTCTAAATATCAGGATTCATGTGATGAAGACTAGGACAATTTTCGTCGAGCTCAGGTCGACGAATCGTCAAACTCCATTTGATAATTTCTGAGCTCAGCTCAACGAGTCTTCGAACTCCGTTTGACGATCTTCGAGCTCAGTTCGACGTTCTGTCTCTAGTTGTTTTCCAAGTCTCTGAGCTCAGTTCGACGATCGTAGAGCTCAGTTCTACGATTTCTGTTTCCAGTTTAAATCCAATCTCCGAGCTCAGTTCGACGATCGTTGAGCTCAGATCGACGATTTTTTTGAGAGATCGACGATTTCAGGATTCAAATTCAGGACAGTTATGGAATTCATTCAGACTTATTTTTAGCATTTATGACAAAGAATTTTGTAGCCGTTTCAACAAATCCAGAGCAAGTTTCAAGGAAGACTAATTGGAATGTTTCTTAAGGACTTTCCTCTAGAGGCAGATATCAATTAAGGAAGTCATTTATGACTGATTAACGACCATCTAAGTCTGAATCTGATATACTCCCTAGAGAATAATTTTTCAAAAACACAGAGAACTGACAAGATTTGAAAAAATATACAGAAGAGAGAACAAGAAAATTATTCATCAAGAATTCATCTTCTGGAATAGACTCAGTAGACAAAAGTTTACAGAATTACTGAGTCAGAATTCTTCAAGAACACAAGGAACATTACTGTGAAGGAGATCATCTGCTATTCTACTCCTTCAAGCATCAAGTGTTCAAAAGCTTCTTCATCAAGGACTCCAGACATCACACATTTCAGCATCTGCTGAAATCATCTTTTGCTGGAGATCTGAAGCAACTGAAGGCCTATCACCCTAAGCAAAGCTCATCTTCCTGAACCTTTACAGATCTCAGGGGAAGCTTTGACAACATCTTCCACTTGTCTTCTCTCAGATTGTTGATAGAGAAGAACAACTCAACCTTTTTGTTTTCCTTTATTCCTTCTGTAAAAGGGTTTCTCAAAACTCCCTTCAAAAGTTTGGTGGCTGGTTTCTGAGACCTTGTCAAAACTCAGTGGTGGCAAGACACCTGATCAAAAAAATCTAGGTTTGGTTTTTGAGCACCTTATCAAAAGCTCATTGGTGCCCAGGACACCTGATCAGCTATTCCTGCAGTGGATTCCTACCTAGGATGGTAGAAGAGTGGATGTACCAGGTTGTTGGGGAACCACTATAGCTCCTTGTGTCATCTGGTTTGCTGTGCTTTTTGCTTTGCTGTGTGCTATGTGTTTCTTTTTTCTTACTGCTTTAGTGTTTACTTTTCTGCTAGCACATTACACATATAAGTAAATCAAGTCTTCTACTGCTTTACAGTTTTAAATTGTAAATTATTTTAAAATACTCTATTCACCCCCCCTCTAGAGTAAAGATAGATCTTACCCTCACTTTCACAATATCTAACAGTAAGCAGACTAGATATCATGTTTGCTACATGTCTATGTGCTAGGTTCCAGGTGAGCCCTAAAGAATCTCATCTTATTTTTATTAAAAAGATTTTAAGATATATAAAGGGTTGTCCTAGTCTAGGAATTTGGTATCCAATAGAGTCAGCATTTAAGCTTACTGGATTTTCTGATGCTGACTATGCTGGATGTAGAGTGGACAGAAAGAGCACTTCAGGAACATGCCAGTTCCTGGGTGATAAACTTGTGTCTTGGTTTTGCAAAAAGCAAACTTCTGTATCTACATCAACTGCTGAGGCTGAGCATATGGTAGCTGGTAGTTGATGTTCACAGATTTTGTGGATACAAAACCAACTCCTTGATTATGGTTTCAATCTAAATAATTCAACAATATTCTGTGATAGTACCAGTGCTATATCTATAACACATAATCAAGTCCATCATTTTAGGACAAAGCATATAGATATAAGACATCATTTCATAAGAGACTGTGTGGACAAACAAAAAATTAAACTTGAGTTTGTCTCCACTGATTTGCAAAGGGAAGATATCTTCACCAAACCCTTGGTTGAAACCAAACATCTATTCTTTATGAATCAGCTTGGAATGATAAATGGCAAGGCTTAATTTTGAATCTGTCCTTGTGGGAATCGATTTGATAATAATTCGTCGACCTGAGATCGACGATTTGAAATCATTTTGTTGGGAGTTCGTCGACTGGATATCGACGAAATCTCTGTATGAAGTCAGGTTCGTCGACCAGAGATCGACGATTCTGTTTCAGGAAACATTTCTGAGGACGAAGAAAATGTTCCATCTCTTTATTTCTGAGATCGACGAATTTACCTCTTCAGAAAATTTTCGTTGACCGGAGATCGATGAATTTTCTTCTTCGTCGGGCTGAGCTTGTCAATTCATATTCTAAAAACCTTTATTAGGCTTTTTTCTTTGAGCTTTATCCCGCGCTTTCAGTTCCCTTTGCTCTTGATCGCTTTTGCTTGTGCAGGTGATTCTCTTAGAACGATGGCCTCGTCAGGATCTACTCTCGCTGGAATGAAGTTCGACACCGGCTTTGATATAGACTTTGATTCATTCAAGCATTCAGACAAAATCTTCCTTGACATCCTCCAGTTGTTTGAGGACCATAATCTGAAGCGTTTGATGTCTGAAAGGATAAATTTGCCGGCTGTAGAAATTCGCGAGTGGGTCTACTCGTCCTCCTCCTCTAATGAAGAAATGATCGGCTCTATTGCTGGAACTCAGGTTACTCTAAACCATGCAGTTCTTTCCAAAGTTTTTGGTTTTGTTTATGGCTCGGATGATATCGAGTTAGAGCATGGTGAATTTGAGAACATGCTAGTTGTGATGGGTCACTCAGAAGGAAACCTTAACAAATTGCTGATGAAAAACTTGTCGGCGGCGTACAAGTTTCTGGCCGATGTTGTGGGTAAGGTATTGTTTGGGAAACACACTACCCACGACTACATTACAAGGCACCAATTCCTTGTAATGTCCATCTTGGTTAACAAAAAGGAAGTTAACTGGGGGCAAGTGTTGTTCGATTTGATCAGGAGAAAGAATTCAAAGAAAGAAGCCTGTTTTGCCAGGATTCTAGGCCTTTTTCTGAAGGCCAAGGCTGATGATTTACTTGTCACCCCGACAGTATTCATCAATGCCTCCAAGAGGCTATCCTGTGCCCTATTTGCCAGGTGGGAGAGGAACATCCCAAAGCCTTCACAGGCTTCCTCCTCAAAGACTTCTGAGAGTATTAGGGTAGTTACAGCCACTCCCCACCCTGCAGAGGACAATTCTATTCCTCCTCCTCTTCCTCCTGTCCAAACTCCTTCAGCATCCCTCCAACAAATCTCCTCAGCTCCAGTACATAACCCTACACTTACACCTCCTGGTTCCCCCATCCACCCTTCTTCACCAGTTCATCAATCTACACCTCCACAACCCTCAATTTCTTCTCCAACTCAACATCTACAGCAAGCTTTCTCCCCAGATTCTGCTACTCCTCCTTTATCCCCCCTTCCTTCTCATCTTGTAGATATACCTCAACTTCAAAATTTATCATCCTTACCATCTTTCAATCTTCTTTCATCTCCAAGTCATTCTCTATCTCCTCTAGATGAACTCATGACAGACTGTCATCCCTAATCTTCTTTCATCAATCCATCTGTCTCTACCCAAACCCCACCAGAATTCTTAGAATTCCCTTCACCCTCCATCTCTTCCATATTAGAATCAATTACACCCCTTCTATAACAACTCATAGCAGAGGCCATTTCACCTCTTGCTACTTCTATCTCTACTCTTGATCTCAGCTTTTTGCCCTCCCTGCCCCTCCTTCTGTCAGGGGCCTGGCTTAAGTGCCTACTGAAACCAGGTAGGGGGAGATACTCAATGAAGAAGCAGCTCCAGTAGCTCCAGTAGTAGAAATAACAGCAACAGGTGAAGATATTATTGATATAGAATTACCTGATGCAGAACTGTATGCAGAACTTCCTGAATTTTTTGATACAGATTCTGAGACATCTGATATAGATCTGGACATTTACTCTGGAGACTGTTTCATCTCTCCAGATGTTGACCTACTTTTAGTTTTGAGTTCTTTTGACCTCATGAACATAAATGTTATTTCATTTGTTTCTAATCAGTATTGTACAGATATTGTTTGTTATACAGCTCCTGTTAGCTCAGAGATGATAACTACTATTAAGGCCATTTTTAATGTAATCCTTAAGCCAGATATAGTTGTACTTGAGAAAATATCCGAGACTGAGCCCAAGGTAATATCTCCTCCCACTTATGTGATGGATGACTCTCCTTTGCCTGATCTAGACTCCTTTCTGTCAAAGGATTCAGATGTATTTATGACTGATCTAGTGCCAGCTGTGCCTCCTCCAACAAATATTATTTCTCCAATCCCAATTCAAGCTCTTGCTCCTTAGGCTCCTCCTCCCCAGATTACAGCAGAACAGCTCAAGGCAATAGATGATTTATATGATTTCCAAGATTCTGATGATGATGACGATTATTCAGAAGAAGATTCAAGTTCAAAGAAAAGGAAGCTTAAGAAAAAAATTTCAGCACCAGTTCCCAAGCCTAATCCCAAAAATGATATCCCCTTCAATATTCTTAATAAGATCAAGCCTTATCAATGTATGCCTCACTGGATGAAGCTTTCAAAGAATGAGCAGAAAGCTAGGAAGAAATCAAGGAGATACTCTCCCCCTCCTCCTCCAAAAAGGGATGGGAGAGGTCCTCCTCTTCCAGCTGCAGGTGCAACTGGATTTGCTAGCCAGAGATCTTCTAATGTCACTCAGACTTATTTCAGGCAAGGAAGAGCTTCTCAGTCTTCTGGAAGCAGGTATCCTCCTCAGAAACACTCTTCCTCTTCCAGAAGTTCTGCTCCTCTAGCTATGCAGTTCAGCCCTCCTAGAGCTTCTTTCTCTCCCAGAAAAAGCAAAAGCCCAGAGAGTCCTCCCATTATAACATATGATCCAGAATTGGACCCTAATACTAGAATGGAAAGATTCAATGAGCTGGTAGCTCTCTCTCAGATAAGGAAAGCTAGAGATGAAGGTAAGGATGCCTCTCATTTCTCAACAATGTCTTCTAACATGAAGAAGGAATTAGAGAGATACCAGGTTGGAAAGTTATTCAATGCTGATGAATACCTGAATCTCCATCCAGAAGCTGTAGTTCCAAGGGCTGCTACCCAGAAGACCCTTGGTGATGCTGATATGAAGATGGCTCTCAAAGAAGCAACAGATCCCAACAGAACCATATTATTTGAAAAACCTTCTGCTCCTCCAAAGGACCCTTGATTTTTTTTTTGTGCTGTCTGTTTTTATTATGTTTTGAACAATATCTGTTCATATCTTTTATTATTGCTGATAGCTTATTTATTCTATCAGCTCTATATCTTTTGCTATGATTTTCTGTTGTTATTTGTTTTCTGAAGTAACCTCACCCAAATAGGGGAAGATTGTTGGAACTCGTATTTTGATTTAGGCTAGGTTCACTTCTTAGGCTTTTTGACCCCATGTTGTATAGTCAGGGTCAGTGTTTTGCTTTCTAGGTCTTAGGCCAGTCCTCCAAAGTTTATCTCCATGGACCTGCCTGAAGAGTGCCTCAGATTGAAGCCTTAGACGATTCTTTGTAGTCTGGGAAATTAGTTCAACGTTCATCGAACTCAGCTCGAAGAACATGGAGACCCTTCTATAAGTTGAGCAAGACGATTGTAGAACTCAGGTCGACGATATCCTTCAGAAGAAGTTATTATGTGGTCGACATTTTCTCTCAGCCTATTTCTCAACTCAACTAATTTTGGTGATTCAAGTTCTATTGTCGACGATTTTTCAGCACAGAGCAGATTCTTAGGTCGACGAACTTGGAGCATAGTTTCAGTTTAGTTTATTCAGTATTCAGTTCGCAGAGCTCAGGTCGAAGAATAAGATTTCTCAGTTCGACGATCTCTGATAGCAGCTCGACGAAATATGTTCCCTGGTCGACGAAAACTGTAAGATGTTTTGTTCCTTATTCTTTCCATATATGTTCCTTTATTATATTAAGTCGTAATTTCGCTGAGTAATCAATGCTTATATTCCATATGAATAGCAACATTGATTATGGTATTCATCAGAGAATTTACTTGACA
Organism: Platanthera zijinensis; assembly: GCA_039513925.1. Lineage (NCBI taxonomy): Eukaryota > Viridiplantae > Streptophyta > Magnoliopsida > Asparagales > Orchidaceae > Platanthera > Platanthera zijinensis. The sequence goes on along the minus strand of CM077083.1, from coordinate 121,071,212 downwards.
TATTTCTCGGGACAGATGAGGAAATGAAAATTGAAAAGGAATGCTTGCCGTTTTCCCTCCCAGTTTTCTAGCAGTGCATTTATTGCATGATTTAAATTTGTAAGAGTTTTTGCTGTTTGTTTTTGATATACTCTGTTAGATAGAATCATTCAGTAACACAAGAACACAGAAAGAGATATACGAGACACAAGAGTTTTTATAGAGAAAAGCACAACATAGTTTTCTAACAGTACAGTGCAGGAAGAAGAAAAGTGTTCTCGGGTTCATTGTTTCAGAGCTGCTCTCAATCTCTATTCTTACAGTGCTCTGAAGAAGAAGAAGGAAGAAGAAGAACAATAATATATCCAGAGTCTTCTTATTCTTCTTATTCTAGGATTTTATAGAGACAACAAATCTCCATCTGTCGAGAGTTCCTGGATCTAGTCTTACAAAGCTGAAGGCCTACCTCACCCTTAGCAAAGCTTCTCATCCTGAACCATCAACATCTCAGGGGGAGCTTTGACAACATTCTGAATCCACAAAGTCTTCTCAGTTTGCTAATTGAGAAAAGAGAAGACTCTCATCAACTTTTCCCTCCACCTATGTACAGGGTTTTAACTCCCTTCAAAAGTTAGACTGGTTTACATGTCTCCTTCCAAAAGACTTGAGGTTGCTTTTTGGGCACCTGGTCAAAAGCTCAAAGGGTTGCTATATCTCCCTAAAATAGATATATTGGTGGCAGTTACCTGATCAAAACCTGTAGTGGATTCCTACTAAGGGTGGTAGAAGAGTGGATGTACCCAGTTGGGGAACCACTATAAAGTTCTTATGTTGTCTGGGTTGTGCTTGCTGTTTTCTTTGTGCTTGTGCTGTGGTTAGCTTTGTATAGTTTTTTACTTTATCTTTGATATCATTGCTTAGCTATATATATATATAATCACCTACTTTATCACTTAACATAATATTTGTAAAAAGATAAAAGGTTTTTATAAACTCTATTCACCCCCCCTTTAGAGTTATTCAGATATTATCACCCCCTTTTATTTCATAGGGCCTGTGTGCCTAAGCTAGGGCAGCATTGCCTAAGGTTGGATCCTGCGTAGATCTAAGTTGTAGGGCCTTTGTACCTGAGGTAGGACAGTTTTCCTGAGGTAGGAGAGTCATTCTATCTGAGTGTAGGACCTTTGGGTCTGAGGTAGGATCCAGCTTTGGATCTAAGGTAGGGCCTTTATGCCTGAGCTGCATGAGAGTCATTCTCTCTAAGTTAGGGCTATCCTCCTAGCCTGAATGTAGGGCATCTTGTGTTCCTGAGGTAGGTGTTCTGCTGATAGTGAGTTGTAGGAGCAAGCTTACTCTGAGGTAGGGCTTTGTGCCTAAGGTAAGTCTTGGAGAAGACTGATAGATCCTAAGGGATCTGTGTTATATGCTCTAAGGAGCCGAGGTTTGGAGAAGTGCCTTATCTAACATACTTTTAGAGAGGTTGGAGGGATAGTGGATGTACCCATTATCTGGGGAACCACTATAAACCTTGTGTGTTCTTTTGTGGTATGTCTTGAAAACTGATAGTAATTAACTCACAACTCACACTTTAAGAAGGAAAACTCAAAAGAGACCAAAAACCTATTCACCCCCTCTAGGTGTTTAGCTGCCCTTGAAAACTAAAGACATTCAAGTGGAATCAGAGGGAGCTTGCTCAAAAAGGACTTAATAGTCTGAGTGATCTCCAAGGGTAGCTACAAGTACAATACTTATGGATTCAGGAGAGAACCATACGGAGCTGAGTTCCATGAAACTTCCTGTCTGCAGGAAGGAGAGTTTTGGAATCTAGAAGGAGAGGGTCAGACTCTTCATGGAAGCATCTAACCCAAGGATCTTTATTACAGTAAAAGAGGCACCTTTCATCCCTATGAAGGTCTCAGTTCTGGATGCAACAATCCAGACACCAAAGAAATATTCAGAGATGACTAAGGATAAAGTCATCTTGGCAACCATGGATAAGAGGGAACATAACATCATTAACAGTGCCATAACTGACTCAACCATTCAGAATCTGGTTCACTGCCAGACCTCCAAGGAGATGTGGGACACTTTGGTGGTCTATATGGAGGGAACTGAAGTGGTTAGAGATGATATGAATTCCATGATCAACCAGGAGTATGAGGCTTTCAGGCAGTCCAAGGAAGAGATCATAGTTGTCTGCTATGAAAGATTCTTAAGGATAGTGAATGAACTGAGGACCTATGGGAGGATTTTTAGTAATTATGATCTTAATGAAAAGTTATTTAGATCTCTAACTAGAGACTGGGACACCAAGATTTGTTCCATCATAGAGGTGACAAAGTTGGCTGATACTCCCCCTTACACTCTTTTTGGAAAGCTGCTCTCTTATGAGATGAAGTTATCTACTAGGAAGGAGGATGATACCATCAGCAAATCCCAGACCAAGGAAAAGACTTTGGCCTTCAGATCAGACATCACCAGGAAGAGTAAGGAGAGGATTTACTCTCCTCCAAGAAGGCATGCTGATTCAGACAGCATAGGGACAAGCTCATCTAACAGCAGCTTGTCAGATGAAGACTTTGCTTCCTTCTCCAGGCAGCTTCAGAAGCTGATGAAGAAGAAGCAGTGGAGGAGCAAACCTTCCTCCTCTTCTCGTCACAGGAAGAATCACTCCAAGGGTGACAATTGTGACTCTAAAACTGGTAAAAATATTTACTCTAAAGTGGTTTGCTATTGCTATGGCAAACCTGAGCATGTTATTGCTGACTATTTAGTGAAGAGAAAAAAGACTGGTGAGAAAAAGGTCCACCAGCACAAGGGTAGAAGAAAATTCCTTCATTACTAAGAAGGAGAAGAGCTAGAGTCAGTTTGACTTAACATCTTCAGAGTTTTAAGAAGAGGAAGCCTACATTGGGCTCTTTGCTGCTGAAGAAGAAACAGAAGAATATCATGCTGCCACGATAGGGATCAAGGCCCCTCTATCACACTCAGACAGTGACTCAAAGGAGGATTAAGATTCCTACAACTGCTATGGGCTGATGGCAATGTCAAATGAAGAACCAAACCAGGATCTGCCTGGTCTAGAAAAGGTACATTCTTTATCTACTTCTTCTTCTGAGTCTAGCTATGAGACTATTCCCAGTTCAATAGCTTCTTCATCCAGTGGTGAAGATGACTCTAAATCTGAAGAAGTTCTCAATCAATTGATTGACAGGTATGGTGAACTTCTGAATGTCTTTAAGAAAAGCGAGAAGTTGACTAAGAAGCAGGCTGAGGAGATAACCTCCCTTCAGCTAGCTACTTCCCAGCAGGTTGAGATAGCATCCTTACTGGATCAAAAGGCTAGGGAAGTAAGCCAAATCAGGAACATTACTCTCATCCAGATTGGCACCATTAAGTACAAGAATAGTCTCATTAGAGATCTTGAAGAGAAGCTCTTGAGGAAGAAGTGAATTGTGGCCAGTTACTCTAAGCCCAATAATATATTGCCCTTGATAGACTCCTCCTCATAGAAGGGTAAGAAGGTGTTGGGGTTTAAGGTAAACACTAGAGTTGCCCCTTCAGAAGGGAAAGGGAAAGCTCTAATCCAGCCTCTAGCTTCTAAGCCTCTCATCCCCTTTTAGAAGGTGATGTTGTCTTCAAACAGGTATGACCAAGAAAGCATCTATGGTCACTGGATGAATGTTAGATCAACTAGTGTGAACAAAGATGTTCACAGCTATGGTGGAAGGTATAGTAGGGGAATGAGTGCCTTTAAGGCTCCCCATGAGGTAATTCAAATGGCCCATTCTGGACCTTTTGTTTTTGGTACCCAACCCATATTCTCAAGAACAAGGCAGTAGCCTTCACTCAAGCCCATATAGCAAAGGTTCAGACCAAGGGTAAGTATGTTAGCACACCAAATCTAGCTATCTATGATGCTATAAACAACATGTCATCTGCAAAGAAGACTGCTGAAAATGGTAGTCAGAGCCAGCCAAGAAAGACTGCTGAAAGGCTCACCTTCAGTCATATCCTTGTTGAAAGGAACTTGAAGAAGGCTATTGCCCCTCTTCCTTTTGTTTAGTCAGCAGTTAAACATACTACAAGACCTGGTCAGAAAACAAGATATAACATTCATGAGTGTTGGTGTTGTGGTTAAGTGAGGCATTTTGACTTAGAATTCTGGCATAATCCCAATGTGCTGAGAGCTAGTGTTAGTCTTCCTGTCAGAAAATCTACAGGAAGGCATGTTCATTTTAAAGCTAATCAGAGCCTAAGACCCAATAATTATTGGGGTCCTAAGGTAAGATAATTTATGTGTTGTAGGTTAGTCCAAGTGCCCATACCCATATATAGTGTACTTGGACAGTGGTTGTTCTAGGCACATGACTGAAACAAGGAGCAATTTAAAGGAGTACACTTATTTGAAGGATGGACCCAAAGTTATCTTTGGTGGTTTAGATAGATGAGTGATAAGAGGCTATGGCAAGATTACCAATAGTATAGTCACAATCTCAAAAGCATCTTATGTTGATGGGTTGCAACACAACCTCATGAGCATAAGCCAACTCTATGATCTTGGCTATGTCATTTCCTTCCACAAGGATCAGTGCCAAATTAAGAGGTCAGGTGACCAAGAGGTCATCTTGACAGGCACTAGGAGTGGAAATGTTTATTGCTTAAATTTCCTTTGTCTTAATAAAGACTCTCCTATTTATCTAGTTACAAATGAGAAAGTCTCATATTATGTACGATGGCACAAGATACTAGCTCATTTGAATTATAAGACTATTGGCAAGCTCTTTCGTGAAGGGCTAGTTAGGAATGGTCCCAAGATGAAATACACCATGGAAGGCATTTGTTCAACTTGCCAAAAGAGCAAGCAGACCAAAGCTTCCTTCAAGGGCATTGTGACCAAAGATTCTTTGAGGTGCTTATACCTCTTTCATATGGACTTGTTTGGTCCTATGCCAGTTTATAGTCTAGGTAGGAAAGTCTACACCCTTGTGGTAATTGATGAATATTCTAGGTTTGCTTGGGTTTTCTTTCTGAATAAAAAGTCCGAAACTTTTGATATCTTCAAGGCATTTATCAATCAAATTCAAAATGAGCTAGACAACACTGTTGTCAAAATCAGAAGTGACCATTGGCATGAATTCTAGTCTGACAGCATAACATGGTTCTATGAAGAGCAAGGGATTCATCAAGAATATTCTTCTCCATGAACACCCCAGCAAAATGGGATTATTGAGAGGAAAAATAGAACTCTCATAGAGGTTGGTAGGACCTTACTAAGTGATACATCTCTCCCAGAATATTTCTGGGCTGAGGTAGTAAATACTGCATGTCATGTCCTTAACAGAGCCTCTATCACCAAGAGCCATATAGAAAACTCCCTATGAGATTATGAAGGGTTGAAAACCAAATCTCTCGTATCTCAGGATCTTTGGTTGCAAGTGCTATGTACTGAATAATGGAAAGTCTTATGTGACTAAGTTTGCTGCCAAGTCTTATGATAGGATCTTTGTTGGGTACAATAATTATAGTTAGGCCTATAGGATCTACAACTTGGAAAGTCAAGTTATAGAAGAATCTGTTAATGTAGTTTTTGATGAATCAACTATGAATAACAGTTAGCTGCCAAGCTCCTCTTCTAGTACTGCAGGTACCGAGCTGATGATGGACAAACTAACTATCAAAGATACTGCTCCATTAGTCCAAGATGGAGTGGATATTCCATAAGAAGGGCAAGGCACACCGGAAGTGGATGAAAATCAGCAAGATGCTTCCACTGAAGCTGATGCTAGAAGAAGATTGCCACCAGCTGTTAGACATCTAAGAGATCATCCAAGATACCCGATTATTGGTGATGCAAACCAAGGAGTGGTGATAAGAAGCAATAGCCTTAATACAACAATGTATGCAAGTTTTTGAAAGTGAAGGGATAAATACTACTCTAGAGGGGGGGGGGGGGGGTGAATAGAGTTATCAAATTTTGCACTAGACAAAACTTAATGGTCTACCCAACTCCCTTGGAGTGAAATACGGAATGAAAAGATTATAGATATAGAATTAACCCTATAGCCTAACACAAGTGTTGTGCACAAACTCAAGCTAACTGTAATTACAGTTAAGGCTTGGAAAACCTAATCAGCAACTACCAAACCTAGTTATATCTATTCACAGCCACAATGCAGGAATTAAACAAAGCAATCCAGACGACACAAGGAATTTATAGTGGTTCCCCAAACAACTTGGGTACGTCCACTCTTCTACCAACAAGGTAGGAATCCACTCAGGTTTTTGATCAGGTGCCCTGCCACCAACAGGATCTGCTTCAGGTAGATCCAGAAACCCTTTAGACTTTTGATCAGGTGTCTAAAAACCGAACACAGGTTTTTGATCAGGTGCCCTGCCACCAAGGGATACTTTTGAAGGGAGTAATAACCCTGTATAGGAGGGGGAAAGAAGGTTAAGATGTCTTCTCTAATTTACAAAAGATTAGAGAAGCACAAGGACTTGCACTGAGCTAGAAAGCTCTAAAGAATCAAGGCTCCCCCTGGCTCAAAGATGTCCAGGTGAAGTCTTGCTTCAGTGCAGAAAACTCTTCAGAAAGATCTGAAGGAAAAACTACAAGAAGATAATAAATAATAAAATTAGAAATCTTCAAGCAGTTGTCTTCTTCTTCTTCTTCTTCAAAAGAACTCTGAGTTTGAACTTCCTAGAAGCAGGAGAACTCAGGTTGAAGAAGAGTAGAAGAGCTTAACACTTCTCAGTTGGATGAGTATTGCTGAGAGCAGAAAACTTGATCTTGATGAAGGCTTGAATGCTTAAATGAATAACTGGTTAGCTAGCTCAAATCCTTCTCCAAAGGATTCCTTTTATAGCAGCAACAAGCAACGACTCTCTTTAATTTGAACTGTTTGTCTTCTTCTGAAACTTGAGACCTGGGCTGCAAATATCAAAAAGACAAACAATCTCTGCAGCAAAAACATTCTATAAAAGGAATAAACCTCTTTCGAAGAAGCTGCAGGAAGCAATCTGATAATAAAGTACTAAATAAAGTCACATTAGAAACAAACTCTTTATAGCAGAAGAAAGACTTTTCAGTCTAACGGCTATAAAGGACTGACAGCAGATAAAGTAAAATATAATGTCAGCTAATAAGACAAACAACTTTATCTGAAAAGATTTGACTCAGGCAAAAGGGATGGAGCAGATATTGCCTGGAAATATTATCACAAAACAACTGAAATAAAACATGCCAGATAATGTATTAATTAATTAAATATAATAAATAAATACAAAATATAAAGGCAGACATAAAACGTCGAACGACCCTCGGAGATCGTCGACCGAAGAACGAAGATCGTCGAACTATCGGACAGATAGTCGAACGATCCAGATAGTCGAACTATCACAGGAGATAGTCGAACTATCACAACAGATAGTCGAACTATCAGAAGATAGTCGAACTATCAGATAGTCGACCTATCAACAGATAGTCGAACTATCAAGGCGAAACAGATAGTCGAACTATCAAAGACAAACAGATAGTCGAACTATCAACAGATAGTCGAACTATCAGATAGTTGAACTATCAAAGCAGATAGTCGAACTACCAAGCGAAAACAGATAGTCGATCTATCAACAGATAGTCGAACTATCAATGCAGAACAGATAGTCGAACTATCAACAGATAGTCGAGCTATCAGAGAACGACAGATAGTCGAACTATCAACATATAGTCGAGCTATCAGATAGTTGAACTATCAAGGCAGATAGTCGAACTACCAAGGGAAAACAGATAGTCGATCTATCAGCAGATAGTAGAGCTATCAAACAACGCAGATAGTCGACCTATCAAACAGATAGTCGAGCTATCAGATAGTTGAACTATCCAAGCAGATAGTCGAACTATCAAACAAACAGATAGTCAAACTATCAATAGATAGTCGAACTATCTCAGCACACAGATAGTCGAACTATCAACCGATAGTCGAACTATCCTCGCAGACAGAACGTTGAGCAACTTATAGACGATCGTCGAACAGTCAGTCGATGATAGTCGAGCGGCGTTCGACTATAGTCGAACGAAAAACTACTTAACCAAATTCTTCATCTGGAAAAGCGAGGACTCTACAGCTAGACCACTAACCATTGACCATAGATATTTCTTGGGTCAAGGGACAAAAGGAGAAGACTAAACTCAAATCAAACTAGGGTACCAACAATCTCCCCCTATTTGAGTTAAGTCTCTCAAAAACTAAAACATAGAACTAGCTATAGAGCAATAAAATTAATACAGGAAATAGATAAACAATTAACTAGCAATTATCAAACAGATAAATAACAGTCAAACAAAATTAAGAGTTTACAGAGTCTGGCTTAGGGTTAGAAGAGCTAGGAACAAAGGAAACTTTTCGTAAAGGATCAATGGCCTCTTTCTTAGACATCTTCAAGTCTTGCATGCCAATAATCTTTAATTCTGCAGCCCTTGGAACAACGGCTTCTGGGTGCTTTTCCATATATTTAGAAGGATCAAAAACTTCAGGACTAACCTGGAACTTTTCGAACTCCTTCTTTCTGAATGTAGACATTGTGGTTAATCCAGTAGTGTCCTTTCCTTCAGCTTTTGCTTTCCTGATTTGAGCTGCTCCAACCAATTCGAGAAAACGAGCCATCCTAAAGTTAGGATCAAGCTCAGGACTTTCATAAACAGTCTCAGAAGGAGTATCATCTGGTTCTTTATCTTGATTAATTAGATAAGATAGGGGAGCAGACTTAGCAAAGTTCTTGCTAGAATTTTTAAACAAAATAAACTACTTACCTTTTGAAACAACTTTTTCAGAATGTACTGGCATTGGAGATGAAACCCTTTTCTTTGGAGAAGGAGGAGGGGAAAAAGTTGGTCTTTGATACACAACCTCCTTCACTTGTTCTCTCACTATATCAGTTCTTTGATAGCCAGAATATGATTTACCTTGAAAACCTTGAGAGCTTTTCCTTGAAGAAGACTGAGAAGGAGCAGATTTTGCTGACGGAGTAGAAGGATTAGCAGAAAGGTTGCCAGAGGCTCCTGCACCGGGAGGTGGAGGAGGAGGACCTCTGGGATTCCATCTGGGGGTAGGACTATCATATTTCTTAGATCTCTTTCTCTCTTTTTGCTGGTTCTTGGAGAACCACATCCAATGTTGAAACTCTTTTGACTTGGGGTCAATTCCTTTCAGAATATAATATGGAGTGTCATTATCACGATTGAGAGGAGGAGGAGCAACAACTTTTCTTTTCTTCTGTGCAGCTTTCTTTTTCTTTGAATTCTCAAATAAATCTGAATCCTCTTCATCTTCAGAGTGAGATGAGGGAGGATTGTCATATGGGTCATTGGCTTCAGAAACAGCCTTTTCCTTTAATTTCAGATCAGCTTTCTCTTTTTCCTCTTCTATGGCATCCTGAGCCAGAAGGAAATCCAGGTCAAGTCCTGGAGAATCATCCCAAACAGTTGACTTTTCAACTTGCAAATCTTTTTCTTTCTCTTTTAACAAAGATTGTACTCTTTGATTCCAAGCATCTCTTGCTTTCTCTTCTTGATTTTCAGACACATCTTCTATATCATCTAAAAAGGAATCCAGTTCTGGATCTACTTGAACATCAGGAACATCTGGAGCAGCTTCTGAAACAACTACTATAACCTGAGTAGCTATATCTTCTTTAATATAATCTGTAGATTTATGAACACAAATCTGCTAAATAAGCTAAAATCATTTCTTCTAGGTATTCACAAGCTAGCAAATCAATTGACTCGTCAATAAAACGGATGAGTGAATTACCTTCATACTTTACCAACTCCCAGGATTCATCTAGATAGGATGTTATAATACCTTCTAGGAAACGGGCAACCAAGGGAGTGGTGAGATCTTCTAAACAGACTTTTACAGCAAACTCAGATAACATAACTGCATCAGATATTTCTTTGTCAGATAACACTGAACCTGATTCATCTTGAGCTGGAGCTGGAGCAGTCTCTTCTTGAACTGCTGGAAGAACTGCTGGAAGGGAGGCTGGAGGCTCTAAGACATCTTCACAGAACATCTCCCCCTGCCTGATTTCAGTGAGAACTGAAACCAGGCCCCTGGAAGAAGAGGGCTCAGCAGATCTAGAGAGGGATTGGATGGAAGCAGTCAAGGTAGCAATTGAGGAGGCAAGTGGAGCAATTTCCTCTTCAATCATGATTTTGGTTGAAGGGGTAATCAACTCCAAAATGCTGGAAATGAATTCTGGGGTTATCTCAAAAGATGATGGAATTGCAGTAGATGGAGATGCAGCAGAGATGGTTGTAGTGTTAGGATGAAAAGTGGTGTTGACTGGAGATTGAATTGGAGATGGAGCTGGAGAGTTAACAGGAGTGTTAACTGGAGAATGATGGATTGATGCTGGAAGATCAATATGATCTGGAGAGCGAATAGGAGACTAAATAGGAGACTGAGGAGGTGTTGGAATCCTCTCAGATCCTAACAGATCAAAACTAGGAGCAGATATCCTAGCCAGATGAGAAGGAATAGGAGATGCAGGAGGAGAGGGAAGAACAACCGTGGTTGTATCTCGAACTGGAGAAGGAGAAAGTCGTACTTCAGCTGAAGTTGATGGTACTGCAACTGAAGCAGACTGCATAGCAGAAGAAGATGAGGGAAGGGAAAGATGAGCTGAGCCAGCATCTTGAGGGTGAGGAGCGACTGAATCAGTCCTAGTGCTCTCTGATGTCGCTGGAGCAACCCCTGTGAGAGCGGGCTTCACAAATGTCCTCTTCCACTTGGAGAACAGATTCGGGTCCATCTTCTTGCTTGCATTTATGGTTGTTGCAACGGAGACCAGCAGCTGAGGATACTTTTCCTTCAGGAAAATTCCAATAACCCTGCCTAGGGTAACCTATTTCTTACTATTCTTTTTCCTTATCAGATCGAATATTACTCCTGCCCAATCAATCCTTTTCTGATTAACAATTGCACACATCAGTGCAAATTGTTGCCTTGTAATGTTGTCATGAGCAGAGTGCTTCCCAAGGAGCACTTTTCCAACTATCTCAGCAAGAAATTTAATCTTAAATAGGAAATTTACCTTGAGCAACTTGGAGGGAATGCCTTCGGCATGTCCCAGCTTAGTAAGCATTCTTCCAAACTCTTGAGCATCTTGCTCATAATCTTCTTTGCCATTAATCAAGCCAAATACATCAGTCAGAATGGCGGGAGTTAAAGTTACCTCTTCTCCGCCAATAGAGCCAGTCATCGAATCGTCAGAGGAGGACAAAGTGAAAGCCCATTCCTTAATCTCGGGAACATTTAACTTTATCCTTGTAGACATTAATCTTTCTAGACCTTGATCTCGACATAACTGAAGAATTTCCACAATCCCTGCTTCACAGCAACTGAATGCGTCAAAATCGACGCTGAAACCTGCATCGAACTTTACAACAGCTAGCACTGCTGGAGAAATCGCCATTGAATTGTTGGAGAATGCGCGAGAAAGACGGAGAAGACGAAGGAGACGAAGCGGCAGAAAATCGCAAGCGGGAAGACAAAATGCGAAAAGTCACGCTCCGTCGACGATAAAACAAAAGATCTTTAAACCTAGGTCGACTATCGGCTTTATATTAGACCGGAGATAGTCGATCTATTTAAAAGATACTGGACCCGATGGTCGAACGGCCGTTTGACGATCGACCCAGAAGCAGAGTAGTCGATCAATCGTTCGACTATCTCTGGCTTCTCAAACAGCAAGCTATCGTCATCCAGAGATCGACGATAAGCTCGACCTGTTCGACGATCTTCGAACGTCGGTCGACGATCTTCAAACAGATAAGCTATCATTAACCAGAGGTCGACGATAGGCTTAATCCGTTCGACGATCTTCGACCATCGTTCGACGATCTTCAAGCAGGTTTCAACATTGGCAGATATAGTCACACTTAGTCTCGTCCATTGATCATGCCTAGTTGAACTAAAAAGAACAGATGCTTCTGTTCATCTAAGGGCTTGGTGAATATATCACCTCTCTGAAACTCAGTGGATATGAACTCAAGACAAATCTTGTTTTTTTCCACACAATCTCTCAGGAAATGGTGCCGAATCTCAATGTACTTCGTTCTAGAGTGGTGCACTGGATTTTGTGCAATGGAGATAGCACTGGTACAGTCACACATGATTTTGGTGTTCTTGTGTGAGTAACCATAATCCACAAGCTGGTTTTGAATCCACAGGATCTGTAAACAACAACTAGCAGCTGCTATATATTCAGCCTCTGCAGTTGAAGTTGAGACAGAAGCCTGCTTCTTACAGAACCAAGAGACCAATCTCTCTCCCAGGAACTGGCAAGTTCCTGAGGTGCTCTTCCTGTCAACTCTGCAACCAGCATAGTCAGAGTCAGAGTATCCAATTAACTCAAATTATGATTCTGCTAGGTACCAAAGTCCTAGATTTGGACATCCCTTCAGGTATCTCAGGATTCTCTTTAGAAGAATCAGATGAGATTCCTTGGGGTTGACCTGGAATCTAGCACAAAGACATGTAGCAAACATTATATCTGGCCTACTTGCAGTTAAATATAATAGGGAACCAACAATGGCCCGATAATTCTTTTGATCAACTGGCTTGCCGTGATCATCAGAATCAATAACTACATTAGTAGCCATAGGTGTAGGCATTGCTGAAGCATCAGCCATCCCAAATTTCTTTACTAATTCCTTGACATATTTGGATTGGGAGATGAAGATACCATCAGCATCTTGCTTAACTTGGAGACCAAGAAAGTAAGACAGCACACCCATACTACTTATCTCAAACTTAGAGTGCATCAGGTCAGAGAACCTTTTGCAAAGTTTGGGATCAGTGGAGCCAAATATAATATCATCTACATACACCTGAACTAACAGGATTGTGTCCTTGTGGTGCTTGACAAAAAGGGTTATATCAACTACTCCCCTAGTAAAGTTGTGCTCTAAAAGGAAACTAGCTAGAGTCTCATACCAGGCTCTGGGAGCTTGCTTTAGTCCATAAAGAGCTTTCTGCAACTTAAACACATGTGAGGGCTGAGTTGAAGAAACAAACCCTGGTGGTTGTTCAACAAACACCTCTTCCTTAAGCTCACCATTCAGGAATGCACTCTTGACATCCATTTGAAAGACCTTAAACTTCATGTAGGCTGCATAGGCCAAGAAGATCCTTATAGCTTCTAGCCTTGCAACAGGAGCAAAGGTTTGGTCATAATCTATACCTTCCTCCTGTCTGTAGCCCTGAGCTACAAGCCTTGCTTTATTCCTTACAATAATTCCATTTGCATCCAACTTGTTTCTGTACACCCACTTGGTGCCTATGATCAGTTGGACTTTAGGTCTTGGAACCAAAGTCCAAACTTTACATCTCTCAAACTGATTGAGTTCCTCTTGCATAGCAATGATCCAGTGGGGATCTAGCTCTGCATCTTTAAAGGTGAGGTGCTCAACCTGTGAGAGGAAACAAGCGTGCATCACATCCTGTCTTAGCTGATGTCTTGTTTGAACACCAGCTGATATGTCTCCAATCACTTGAGATGTGGGGTGATCTCTAAGTGTGACAATATCAGCAGGTGGGATGTGATCTTCAGCAACAGTTGGGATTAATTCCTCAGGAGGAATTTGATCTACAGTTGGTGGTACAACAACAGCTTCTGCAATGTCTTCATCACTGTTTGATTCAGTGATCTGAAGAGTTGATAGTTGAAGAATTTCTTGAGTATCATCAGGTACCTGCAATGAACTAGAGGAAGGAGAATTTTCCTTCTCCTTGTAAAACATCTGAGACTCATCAAAAGATACATGCACAGATTCTTCAATTTTACAGGTTGATTTGTTATAAACCCTATAAGCTTTGCTTACTTGGGAATATCCAAGCATGATTCCCATTGAAGCTTTTGCTTCAAACTTTCTAAGGTATTCTTTATTGTTATTATGAATATACAATACACAACCAAATATTCTAAAATAATTAATTTTAGGTTTCTTTCCTTTAAGCAACTCATAAGGAGTTTTACACTTAAGCTTGTGTATCAAACTTCTATTCAAGACATAATTGGCTGTACTAACAGCTTCTGCCCAATAGGAGAGAGGCATATTAGCATCTGCCAACAATGTGCTAGCAGCTTCAATGAGTGTTCTGTTCTTCCTTTCAACTACCCCATTTTGTTGAGGAGTTCTAGGAGCTGAGAAGCTATGTTTCATACCTTCTCTCTCACAGAATTCTTGCATGAGAAGAGAGTCAAACTCAGTACCATGATAACTTCTGATCAAGGCCACATGAGTAGAGTACTCAGTCTGCACACATAGTAGAAAGTCTGTAAGGGCTTTGAAGTTATCAGCCTTAGTTCTCAAAAAGAAAACCCAACTGAACCTAGAGAAGTCATCTATAATTACTAAGGTGTAATACTTCCCTCCTAAACTCTGTACATTTATTGGGCCAAATAGGTCCAAATGTAATAGATACAGGATTCTAGGAGAATCACTTTTATTTACAGATTTAAAAGAATTCTTGGTTTGCTTGCCTAGCTGACAAGCCTAACATAGGCTCTCCTTCTTGTAGGGGCAAGAAGGTAAACCTCTAACAAGGTTGTGTTTAGATAACCTAGATATATTTTTAAGGTTAACATGACTAAGCCTCTTATGCCACAAAGAATTATTATTAATTGTTACTTCATTAAATAAACAGATTTCAGAGTGAGTTGAATTGAAATCTACTAAATAAATATTACCTATTCTAATGCCTACTAAAACTACATTATTATTTAAAGTAATATTGCAAGAAGAGTTAGAAAATGAAACCTGGTAGCCAGCATCTCATAGCTGGCTGACTGAGATCAAATTGTGCTTCAGTCCTGTCACATATGCCACTCTCTTGAAAGTAACATCTCCAATTGTGATCCTGCCATAGCCTTCTGTCTGACCGCAGCTTGAATCTCCAAAGATAACCTTTGGGCCGAGCTTAGCTTTGAACTTTGACAGATGATTTTTATTTCCTGTCATATGCTTGGAGCATCCACTATCCAAATACCACTTATTTTGAGTGATAGGATAGGCCTTCACCTGCAAGACATTTATTTAGACAGTGTGGACCCAGGTAACCTTGGGTCCCTTGTTTTTCACATAAGAAAAGCTAGAAATAAATGAAAATGCAGGCTGAGGGTGATAACCTAATGGGTGAGATCTCCTAGGTGGTATTCTCTGTAACACCCCAAAAAGACCCCAAAGGACTCAAAATGAGTTTTGAGGTACAAGAAATTTTACACGGCCTGGGACACGGGCGTGTCCCAGGGCGTGTCGGGTGTACACGGCCTGGGACACGGGCGTGTCCCAGGGCGTGTTCAGGTTAGTCGACGATTGAGAGTCGACGAGCGTCGAGCCTGGGACACGGCCTCCGACACGGGCGTGTCCCAGGGCGTGTTCGAATTATTTTTCGAAATTGGCCTATTCAAGTCAGAGCCGAACACGGCCTTGAACACGGCCTTGAACACGGGCGTGTCAGACTGGACACGGGCGTGTCAGCTGCCGTGGTCCGACCCGTGTACTGGTTTTGGAAATCAGTGAGTACCGTATAACAGGAGACACGGGCGTGTCTCAGGTTTGACACGGGCGTGTCAGGTTCGACACGGGCGTGTCGATACCCGTGTTGTTCAGTCGGTTCAATACCGCGTGTGCCGCTTAAGGGTACACGGCCTGTGACACGGGCGTGTCACATGCCGTGTCAGCCAAAAATAGAGTTTTTTGGGCAGATCGTGGCCGTTCAGATTCTCTCTTTTGATCCAAGGGCTCAGGTTGTTTCCTGGCTGGATTAACTCCGTGAAGGAAGGATGAAGATTCATTCTTCATTTGTGCTTAAGGAAGAGAGAAAGAGAGGAAGAAGAAGGAAGAGGAGAGCAAGCCACCGGCGGAGTTCCCGTGGTCCGATTCGTGATCCGAAGCCGGCGTTGTGAAGGTAAGGCTGCTGCGGTTCTTTCTCACCGGCTAGTTTTTGATGGCTCCGAAGAGATCGACAAGGGTAACGATCTCCCTCCTTGGACATGTGAAGTCCTTCTTTTCTGCATTGCATAGGGAAAACCCTTCCCCGCGAGTGTGCGGTGGGTTGTGGTGTTCCTTGGGGTAGATATGTGAAGTCCCCCTTGTTAGAGGCCGGAATTGGAGTACGGCTCTAGGCATGCTGTGTGAAGCCCATCTGGATATGGTCTGGATTGGTGATGCTTGTTTGCATATCGGAGAAGGCTCCGTGATTATGGCTTGTGATGCCTTGTTCCTACATGTTGCTTGGTGCGACAGGAAGTACTGGACGATGTCCAGGAAATGAAGAGGGTTGGATGCAACTCTTGTGGCCGTGTGTTGCCACTTTGTGAGTGGTTGAGCCGTTGGGCTGCAACTCGATGAAAAGGCAGATTGCCGAACAGGAAAGGTGAAACCGACCCGCGCCTATAAATAGCCATGGATACTTCCGTATTCGAGGTGGCACGGCGACTTGAGCAACGGGGGGTGGCTGATCCGTACCTGCGTTAGGTCCATCCGACTTGGAAGCCTGGTTATAGGTTTTGTTGGAGCGCCTAATGAGAGTCTTAGGCCCGCGCGCCGGAAAGACTAGAATGCTCAAATACCGTGTAGACGGTGGTGTTGACCCTGGTATTCCGGTACACCAAGAATGTGCCCTGAGTGCACGGACTGTCGGGCCGTGTGGCCGATAGTTGTGATGGCTTGAATGTGCCTGCGCGCACATAGTTGCTATTTGATGATGCCATGCTTGCAGGGAAAGAATGCTCATGCCCCGAGAAAGGGGTAGGATTGTTATAATTGGGTCAGCTGAATGCTGACCGTTGCATTGTTTGCCACCGGTTGGGTGGATTGTTCCCGTGCAGGTGCTGGAGAGCCAAGTGGTAAGTGATGGGCTGAAGCCCTACTGCTGTTGCTGCTGCTGCTGCGGCTAGCCCGTGAAGGCTAAGCGAATGTTTTGGTTGGTCTCTTTTACTTATGTATGGCCAGCCTGCGCGCCGAGGTGTGTAAAACATGTTGTATGTAAGAGGAACTGTAAGGCCTTAAGGCCAAAACCTTTGTTGTACATTCCATGGTTTTATATATAAAGGTGGTTTTATATATTAGACATTCCGGTTGAGAGTTCAAAGCTGTAACTTAAAGCTTCCGCTAGAATGCTCTGAGTTAGGATTCGTATGGTTTGGTATTATCCTGTGACCTCACCGTCTGTTTGTGGCATATAGTGTGGGGCCCCGGCCGGACCTTCTACTATATGTCATTTAACGGATGGGGTCGTTACATTTTGGTATCAGCTTTTGTCGGTCTTCCTCTTTCGAATTCGTGGTCGAATTCTTTTGTGGGGTGGCGAGCACGTGTTTGTGCGACCTGCTGTAACGCTAATGAACTCTGGAATGTCCACTAAGGAATGTACAAAATCTTGTTTGAGGAATCTGCGCGTTCCTTTTTGTGTTGTTTTGCTTACATACGTTCGCTAATGTGTGTCTTGTCCACCTATAGGTGACACGTAGTGGTGCTGGGCAGTCTGTGCCCCAGCGCTCTGATGAGAGTGCGGCACCAGCTGAGGTGCCAACACCTCCTCCATCTACGGAAACTGTTCGTTTAGTTGCTGAGGCGCTATTTGCCATGATTCAGCCGACCGGGCAAGCGCAGCCGGCAGTAGTGCCAGTTCGTGTTGATGTTAGACCCGAGCCGGTTGAGGCTGTAGATCCACGAGCAGCTGACCGACAGTTGAAGCAATTCATGAGCTTCAGTCCTCCTACGTTTGCGGGAATGGGATCCCCAACGCAGGCGGAAGATTGGTTATCGCGTGTCAAGAGGATAATGACAGCGATCAGGGCGGAGGAAACTCTAAAGGTCACCTTAGCCACCTTCATGCTTGAAGGGGAGGCGCGGTTGTGGTGGGACGAGGTTGAGCTACACCATTTGGCGGGCAGGCAATTAACACAAGTGTCGATTGAGGAGTTCTCTCGAATATTTCTGGCGAAACATGTCCCAGCGGCGCAACGCATTGCTATGGAAAATGAGTTCCAACGGTTAAAGCAAGGGGAAGATAGTGTGGATATCTACTTGCATGAGTTTACCAGGTTGGGACGATATGCGGGAACAATCTTCGCGGATGACCAAAGGAAAACGAATCGGTTCTATGAAGGATTGCGGGATGAGTTGCGATTCCTGCTTTCGAGTTCTGTGAGCCAAGGGTTTCAGGCGTTGGTTGATACTGCGTGCGCGTTGGAGAAGGACATGAGGCGAGTGCAAGAGAATAAGGGCTTGGTTGTGTCGAAGCCAGAGTTTCAAGCACCTCGCCCGAGCAAGTCGTTTTACCAGAAGAAAGGGGGCAAGAGGTCCAAGCCATCTGGGCAAGTGACTACGACCGTTGTGTCGGGAGCGACATCAAGGCCGGATGCTCGTACATGCTATAACTGTGGCCGGGTGGGGCATATTGCTCGTGACTGCCGGGTTGTGCAGCCCAAAGGGGAAAAGAAGACGGGTGCGTCGTATGCTGAGAAGGGCAAAGCGGTGGTTGATTCCTCTGCATCTCAAGCGTAGCCCCGAATCTATCAACTTGGCCAACAGGAAGCGATTAAGCAAAGTGACGTCGTCACAGGTACGAGTTGATTTATTTTACTTGCTGTGCTATGGTTTTGGTTATGTTTAGCTTGTGCATGTGTGTGTGCTGCAGGCTTTGTCCTGATTCGGAATAATTTGGCGAGAGCCCTGTTTGATACGGGTGCTTCGCATTCTTTTCTGTCTGAGGATTTCGTATCTCGAATTGGGGTACCAAGTCATGCGACGGTGGATAGTACAAGGGTGCTATTGCCGAATGGCTATATGATGCTTGCGGATAGGGCTTGCGATGTGGATGTGCAAATAGGAAGTCGGGATTTCGGTTTGAGTGCAGCTATGCTACCGTTATCGGAGTTTGATGTGATCTTTGGTATGGACTGGCTCTCGGAGCAGCGTGCCTTTATTGATTGCAACTCCAAGGAGATTACACTGGGCCAGAATACCGGGCTTGTGACGAAGTTCGCTGGCATGCGAGGAGTTGGCGGGACTCTGTTGTCTGCACTCCAAGTCGTCAATGCTGTTCGGAAGGGCGCGGAGTTATTCTTCACGCTAATTCAGGCTGTTGAGCCAAAGGCCAGTGTCGGTGAAGTGCCAGTTGTGTCAGAGTTTGCCGACGTGTTTCCTAAAGATCTTCCTGGGTTACCACCCCAGCGGGAGATTGACTTCTCTATTGAGTTGGTGCCAGGTGCGAAACCTGTGGCCCGCTCTCCATATCGCGTCGCGCCAAAAGAGATGGCTGAGTTGAAAGTACAATTGCAAGAGTTGTTGGAGCAGGGATATATACGCCCAAGTAGGTCACCTTGGAGCGCGCCTGTTCTCTTTGTGAAGAAGAAAGACGGTAGCTTACGGTTGTGTATTGACTACCGCGAGTTGAATAAGCTGACGGAGAAAAATAAATATCCGATCCCGCGGATTGATGACCTCTTTGATCAGCTGGCAGGATCAACGGTCTATTCCAAGTTGGATTTGAAATCGGGATATTATCAGCTAAGGATTAGGGAAGGTGACATTCCCAAGACAGCGTTTGGAACACGCTACGGTCATTATGAGTTCACGGTAATGCCGTTTGGCCTATGTAATGCGCCTTCGGTATTTATGGACCGAATGCATCGAACGTTCCGAGAGTACTTGGATTTGTTTGTTATTGTGTTTATCGATGACATCTTAGTATACTCTCAGTCGGAAGAGGATCACGCAAACCATTTGCGGTTGGTCTTGCATACCCTGCGGAGGAATAAGCTTTTTGCCAAGTTCTCAAAGTGTGAGTTCTGGCTCTCTTCAATAGCCTTTTTAGGCCATGTGGTAAGCGGAGAGGGTATTGCGGTGGATCCGTTGAAGATAAGTGCCATTCGAGATTGGCCAGTGATGTCTTCAGTGGCCGAGGTCAGGAGCTTCCTAGGACTTGCGGGCTACTATAGACGGTTTGTGGAAAACTTCTCACGGATTGCTTTACCTCTGACCACGCTGACGAGAAAAGATCAAAAGTTCATTTGGACGCCGGAGTGTGGGCGAGCTTTTGAAGACTTGAAGAGTCGTTTAACCACGGCGCCTGTGTTGACATCGCCATGTGGTACCGATGGGTATGAGATCTATAGTGATGCTTCCGGGAGCGGCTTAGGCTGCGTTCTTCTGCAATTTGGTAAAGTGATTGCTTATGGCTCGCGTCAGTTGAAAGTGCATGAGCAGAATTACCCCGTCCATGATTTGGAGTTGGCGGCGGTAATCTTTGCGCTCAAGTTGTGCCGGCACTATCTATATGGCGTTAAAGTGGATATCTATACGGATCACAAAAGCCTAAAGTATTTGTTGGATCAGAAGGATCTGAATATGCGACAACGAAGATGGATGGAGTTCCTTGGGGACTACACCTTCGAGATTCACTATACTCCCGGGAAGGGAAATGTGGTCGCTGATGCTTTGAGTCGAAAGACTCCGGTACGGGCAAGCTGGTTGCAGAGGCATGATCAGCATTTGATCTAGGAATTGGAAGCATTGGAGATATCTTGCGTTGACAAGGGTGCGTCAACCGATGCATGCTTGAACTGGACGGAGGTGCAATATGACCTTACGGACAGAGTTCGGCGAGCAACGGAGCTTGATGAAAGTCTCCAACGCTATGCTAAAGATGGGCCGGATGACCAATTCTCTTGGGATAACGGTTTGTTACGAAGAAATGGTCGTGTGTGCGTCCCAAGTGTGGGTAAATTGAGGGAAGAGTTGATGTACGAAGCTCACTTTGCAAAGTACTCAGTTCACCCAGGGAGCACAAAGATGTACAGAGATATGAAAAAGCTGTTCTGGTGGCCCGGATTAAAGAAAGATGTCGCACGTTATGTGGCTGAATGCAACACCTGTGCGTTAGTGAAAGCAGAATGCCAGAAGCCTGGCGGTTTCCTGAAGTCGTTACCTATTCCGGAGTGGAAGTTCGATGATATTTCGATGGATTTCGTGCACGGGTTGCCGAGATCTCAACGCGGTCATGATTCAATCTGGGTGATTGTGGACCGGTTGACGAAAGTGGCGCACTTCCTTCCAAACAGAAGAGACGATTCAGTGGAAACCTTGGCCAAGCTTTATGTAGAGCAGGTTGTTCGACTGCACGGTGTTCCTCGGAGCATCGTTAGTGACCGTGATGGGCGGTTCACATCGAATGATTGGCGGCTCGTTCATCAAATGTTGGGTACAAAGTTAGCGTTTAGTACGGCCTTTCATCCCCAAACAGATGGCCAGACTGAACGAACCAACAGGACGATGGAGGACATGCTCCGCATGTGCGCCCTAGACTTTGGTAAGAAATGGGAAGATTATATATTTCTCGTCGAATTTGCCTATAATAATAGCTACCAAGCGAGTATTGGTATGACACCATTTGAGGCGTTATATGGTCGGAAATGCCGTACACCGTTAGCTTGGGCAGAAGCAGGCGAATCTAAGCTGAATGGGAAAAAGGAAGTCGAAGAAGCTACTTCGCTCATACGCTCTATTCGGGAGAGGCTATTGATAGCCCAAGATCGTCAAGCAAAGTACTACAATGCCAAACATCGGAACGTGGAGTTCGCGGTGGGTGATTGGGTCTATTTGAAGATCAAACCCTTCAAAGGTGTGTCCAGGATTCGGCGTTTGAAAAAGCTAAGTCCGAGGTATCTTGGTCCATTTGAGGTGGTGGAGCGAGTTGGGGAAGCTGCTTATCGACTAGCACTTTCAGCAGACTTGGGTGGATTACATGATGTATTTCACATCTCAGTCCTTCGTAAGGCGGTGAAGGATCCAGCTCAAGTAGTGGAAAATGATCGGGTACCGGTCGAGTATGGGCTAACGACGAGGGTTAGACCCATTCGGATTGAGGATCGAGCCGAGAAACAGTTGCGGAACAAAGTGATCGGGATGGTCAAGGTCCGGTGGGACAATTGTGGCCGTGAAGAGCTAACATGGGAGCGAGAGCAGACCATGCGAGCTGAGTTTCCCGAGTTATTTGTATAAACTGTAGACCGTGTACTTTTTGTTATAACATAGTTCTAGCATTGTTGGTTCTTGTTTCCTTACCGTGCAAATTTCGGGACGAAATTTTGTTAAGGGGGGGAGGGTTGTAACACCCCAAAAAGACCCCAAAGGACTCAAAATGAGTTTTGAGGTACAGGAAATTTTACACGGCCTGGGACACGGGCGTGTCCCAGGGCGTGTCGGGTGTACACGGCCTGGGACACGGGCGTGTCCCAGGGCGTGTTCAGGTTAGTCGACGATTGAGAGTCGACGAGCGTCGAGCCTGGGACACGGCCTCCGACACGGGCGTGTCCCAGGGCGTGTTCGAATTATTTTTTGAAATTGGCCTATTCAAGTCAGAGCCGAACACGGCCTTGAACACGGCCTTGAACACGGGCGTGTCAGACTGGACATGGGCGTGTCAGCTGCCGTGGTCCGACCTGTGTACTGGTTTTGGAAATCAGTGAGTACCGTGTAACAGGAGACACGGGCGTGTCTCAGGTTTGACACGGGCGTGTCAGGTTCGACATGGGCGTGTCGATACCCGTGTTGTTCAGTCGGTTCAATACCACGTGTGCCGCTTAAGGGTACACGGCCTGTGACACAGGCGTGTCACAGGCCGTGTCAGCCAAAAATAGAGTTTTTTGGGCAGATCGTGGCCGTTCAGATTCTCTCTTTTGATCCAAGGGCTCAGGTTGTTTCCTGGCTGGATTAACTCCGTGAAGGAAGGATGAAGATTCATTCTTCATTTGTGCTTAAGGAAGAGAGAAAGAGAGGAAGAAGAAGGAAGAGGAGAGCAAGCCACCGGCGGAGTTCCCGTGGTCCGATTCGTGATCCGAAGCCGGCGTTGTGAAGGCAAGGCTGCTGCGGTTCTTTCTCACCGGCTAGTTTTCGATGGCTCCGAAGAGATCGACAAGGGTAACGATCTCCCTCCTTGGACATGTGAAGTCCTTCTTTTCTGCATTGCATAGGGAAAACCCTTCCCCGCGAGTGTGCGGTGGGTTGTGGTGTTCCTTGGGGTAGATATGTGAAGTCCCCCTTGTTAGAGGCCGGAATTGGAGTACGGCTCTAGGCATGCTGTGTGAAGCCCATCTGGATATGGTCTGGATTGGTGATGCTTGTTTGCATATCGGAGAAGGCTCCGTGATTATGGCTTGTGATGCCTTGTTCCTACCTGTTGCTTGGTGCGGCAGGAAGTACTGGACGATGTCCAGGAAATGAAGAGGGTTGGATGCAACTCTTGTGGCCGTGTGTTGCCACTTTGTGAGTGGTTGAGCCGTTGGGCTGCAACTCGATGAAAAGGCAGATTGCCGAACAGGAAAGGTGAAACCGACCCGTGCCTATAAATAGCCATGGATACTTCCGTATTCGAGGTGGCACGGCGACTTGAGCAACGAGGGGTGGCTGATCCGTACCTGCGTTAGGTCCGTCCGACTTGGAAGCCTGGTTATAGGTTTTGTTGGAGCGCCTAATGAGAGTCTTAGGCCCGCGCGCCGGAAAGACTAGAATGCTCAAATACCGTGTAGACGGTGGTGTTGACCCTGGTATTCCGGTACACCAAGAATGTGCCCTGAGTGCACGGACTGTCGGGCCGTGTGGCCGATAGTTGTGATGGCTTGAATGTGCCTGCGCGCACATAGTTGCTATTTGATGATGCCATGCTTGCAGGGAAAGAATGCTCATGCCCCGAGAAAGGGGTAGGATTGTTATAATTGGGTCAGCTGAATGCTGACCGTTGCATTGTTTGCCACCGGTTGGGTGGATTGTTCCCGTGCAGGTGCTGGAGAGCCAAGTGGTAAGTGATGGGCTGAAGCCCTACCGCTGTTGCTGCTGCTGCTGCGGCTAGCCCGTGAAGGCTAAGCGAATGTTTTGGTTGGTCTCTTTTACTCATGTATGGCCGGCCTGCGCGCCGAGGTGTGTAAAACATGTTGTATGTAAGAGGAACTGTAAGGCCTTAAGGCCAAAACCTTTGTTGTACATTCCATGGTTTTATATATAAAGGTGGTTTTTTATATTGGACATTCCGGTTGAGAGTTCAAAGCTGTAACTTAAAGCTTCCGCTAGAATGCTCTGAGTTAGGATTCGTATGGTTTGGTATTATCCTGTGACCTCACCGTCTGTTTGTGGCATATAGTGTGGGGCCCCGGCCGGACCTTCTACTATACGTCATTTAACGGATGGGGTCGTTACATTCTCCATGCAGATGATGGGTCAACAAACCTAGGGTTTCTATTTTCATTTAGGTTTCTACGGGTTTGATTATGATTTTGAAAATCATATTGAAAATGTCGATCGACGTTCGATGATGGGCGCTCAGATCGTCGAGCTTCGTTCGACCATTGAGCTTCCGATCGTCGAGCGGCGTTCGACGCTCTTTGCATTTCTTTAAAAAATTTCTTCCTCTTTTCTCTCTTAGCTTTATTTAAAGTTTTATTAACTTGGTTTACTTGCTCAGTGTTCTTCATTCCACTAGCTGAAATGAAGTTCACTGGAGTTGAAAGATTATTTTTAAGAATAACTGGGGGTTCACTGGGAGAAGCTCCTAAGCCTAGTTTGTTATTGCCTGACCTAGTGTTAGTCATGCTGGTTATCTCTAACAGCTTAAGGCTTCTACCATTTAGAGATTCCTCTAACCTTTTAGACTTAGCTAACTCTATTTTAAGAAATTTAATTTCTTCACTACAAGTAGTGAGATCTTCCTTTAACTTAATATTTTCTGTAGCAATTAATTCTGAGTCAGCTAACTTATTTCTAAGTTCTTTAATCTCTTTTTCTGAACTAATTAAGTCTAAGCATAATGATTTAAAATCTAATTTAAATTCTTCAGAAGTGAAGTCATAAGAAGATAGTACCTCATCTTCTGTTGGCATTTCTTCTTCTGAATCTGAACTCTCTGCAGCTGAGTGATTGCTGCAGGCATCTATTGCCATCAGGCAAACCTCCTTTGCCTTCTTCTCTTCCTCATCCTCACTGGAGCTAGAGGAGGAAGATTCTTCATCAGAATCACTCCAGGTTTCAGCAATGAAACCTCTCTCCTTCTTCTTGTTCTTGTAGGAGGATGGCTTGGAGTGCTTCCTGTGCTGCTCCTTTTCTTTCCTCTTGTCTTTGTTCTTCTCCTCTGGACAC
Source organism: Platanthera zijinensis (assembly GCA_039513925.1). Classification (NCBI taxonomy): domain Eukaryota; kingdom Viridiplantae; phylum Streptophyta; class Magnoliopsida; order Asparagales; family Orchidaceae; genus Platanthera; species Platanthera zijinensis. Next base: position 121,046,029 of record CM077083.1, on the reverse strand, counting down.
TCTGGTAAGATGTGTCCAGGCTTCCTACAACCATAACATATAATTTCTTTAGCAGGTGAACGGTCATACCTTGGGTTGTCTTTATAGCGTGAAGATTTCTTTTTGAATTCCTTTCTCCCCATCTTGAGAAACCTCTTGGCAAACAATGCCATTAGTTCCTCATTTGATTAGCTGCCTTCAGAAGCATCAGCAGCCTTAAGAGCTAGAGATTGCTCTTTTCTTGTTGGAGTAGGGGTCTTTGCTTCAGCTTCAGCTTCCCTTGTCTTCAGCACTTGCTCAAAAGATTTGAGTTTGCCGAGAAGAGCTTCAGTGGAGATCTCTGTGGTGCTTCTGGCTTCCTTGATGGGCCAGATCCTTAGATCCCATGTGCTAGGGAAGCACATAAGAATCTTATCATTGACCTCTGTCAATGATATGTCCTTGTCAAGGGTCCTCAGCTCATTGATGATTGAGCTGAGCCTGGTGTACATGGCTTCAACTGATTCAGCATCAGTTTTCTTGAAGTTTTCATATTGTGAGATAAGGTTGGACCTTCTGTCCTTCCTTTCATCAGCTGAACCAGCTACAATCTGGTTCAGTGTATCCCACATAGCTTTTGCTGAAGAGCTGTCAGCTACCTTCTGGAATACCTCATCAGACATTGTCTGAGCCAGAATGTTCATCGCCTTGGCATCTGCTATCTTTGCCTTCTTGTACTCATCGTTGTAATCTGGAGGAGGTACTGCACTCATATCAGATGATGAGGCAGTAGCAGCAGCAGGTGCTCTTGGGGGACCTGACAAAATAGAAGCAAAGATGCTTTCATCAATAGAATTCATATATAATTTTATCCTTGCCTTCCAGATGCCAAACTTAGCTAAGTTGCATGCTGGAGGTCTGGTGCTAGAATAATCTTTGGACTGGGCCATGATAGTGAATATCTATAAGCTTTGGTATCTATCAGGATCTTGTGACTTAGGTGTTAGCCTATTCAGTCAGTTAACCTGGCTCTGATACCAATTGAAAGTGAAGGGATAGATACTACTCTAGAGGGGGGGGGGGGTGAATAGAGTTATCAAATTTTGCACTAGACAAAACTTAATGGTCTACCCAACTCCCTTGGAGTGAAATGCGGAATGAAAAGATTATAGATATAGAATTAACCCTATAGCCTAACACAAGTGTTGTGCACAAACTCAAGCTAACTGTAATTACAGTTAAGGCTTGGAAAACCTAATCAGCAACTAGCAAACCTAGTTATATCTATTCACAGCCATAATGCAGGAATTAAACAAAGCAATCCAGACGACACAAGGAATTTATAGTGGTTCCCCAAACAACTTGGGTACGTCCACTCTTCTACCAACAAGGTAGGAATCCACTAAGGTTTTTGATCAGGTGCCCTGCCACCAATAGGATCTGCTTCAGGTAGATCCAGAAACCCTTTAGACTTTTGATCAGGTGTCTAAAAACCGAACACAGGTTTTTGATCAGGTGCCCTGCCACCAAGGGATACTTTTGAAGGGAGTAATAACCCTGTACAGGAGGGGGAAAAAGGTTAAGATGTCTTCTCTATTTTACAAAAGATTAGAGAAGCACAAGGACTTGCACTGAGCTAGAAAGCTCTATCAAGGCTCCCCCTGGCTCAAAGATGTCCAGGTGAAGTCTTGCTTCAGTGCAGAAAACTCTTCAGAAAGATCTGAAGGAAAAACTACAAGAAGATAATAAATAATAAAATTAGAAATCTTCAAGCAGCTGTCTTCTTCTTCTTCAAAAGAACTCTGAGTTTGAACTTCCTAGAAGCAGGAGAACTCAGGTTGAAGAAGAGTAGAAAAGCTTAACACTTCTCAGTTGGATGAGTATTGCTGAGAGCAGAAAACTTGATCTTGATGAAGGCTTGAATGCTTAAATGAATAACTGGTTAGCTAGCTCAAATCCTTCTCCAAAGGATTCCTTTTATAGCAGCAACAAGCAACGGCTCTCTTTAATTTGAACTGTTTGTCTTCTTCTGAAACTTGAGACCTGGGCTGCAAATATCAAAAAGACAAACAATCTCTGCAGCAAAAACATTCTATAAAAGGAATAAACCTCTTTCGAAGAAGCTGCAGGAAGCAATCTGATAATAAAGTACTAAATAAAGTCACATCAGAAACAAACTCTTTATAGCAGAAGAAAGACTTTTCAGTCTAACGGCTATAAAGGACTGACAGCAGATAAAGTAAAATATAATGTCAGCTAATAAGACAAACAACTTTATCTGAAAAGATTTGACTCAGGCAAAAGGGATGGAGCAGATATTGCCTGGAAATATTATCACAAAACAACTGAAATAAAACATGCCAGATAATGTATTAATTAATTAAATATAATAAATAAATACAAAATATAAAGGCAGACATAAAACGTCGAACGACCCTCGGAGATCGTCGACCGAAGAACGAAGATCGTCGAACTATCAGACAGATAGTCGAACGATCCAGATAGTCTAACTATCACAGGAGATAGTCGAACTATCACAACAGATAGTCGAACTATCAGAAGATAGTCGAACTATCAGATAGTCGACCTATCAACAGATAGTCGAACTATCAAGGCGAAACAGATAGTCGAACTATCAACAGATAGTCGAACTATCAAAGACAAACAGATAGTCGAACTATCAACAGATAGTCAAACTATCAGATAGTTGAACTATCAAAGCAGATAGTCGAACTACCAAGCGAAAACAGATAGTCGATCTATCAACATATAGTCGAACTATCAACGCAGAACAGATAGTCGAACTATCAACAGATAGTCGAGCTATCAGAGAACGACAGATAGTCAAACTATCAACAGATAGCCGAGCTATCAGATAGTTGAACTATCAAGGCAGATAGTCGAACTACCAAGGGAAAACAGATAGTCGATCTATCAGCAGATAGTAGAGCTATCAAACAATGCAGATAGTCGACCTATCAAACAGATAGTCGAGCTATCAGATAGTTGAACTATCCAAGAAGATAGTCGAACTATCAAACAAACAGATAGTCGAACTATCAACAGATAGTCGAACTATCTCAGCACACAGATAGTCGAACTATCAACCGATAGTCGAACTATCCTCGCAGACAGAACGTCGAGCAACTGATAGACGATCGTCGAACAGTCCGTCGACGATAGTCGAGCGGCGTTTGAATATAGTCGAACGAAAAACTACTTAACCAAATTCTTCATCTAGAAAAGCGAGGACTCTACAGCTAGACCACTAACCATTGACCATAGATATTTCTTGGGTCAAGGGACAAAAGGAGAAGACTAAACTTAAATCAAACTAGGGTACCAACAGTTTCCTATCACAGGTTAAGCCCAAGAGATTTGAAGAGGCCAACATATATCAGTTTTGGATTGTAGTAATGCAAGAGGAATTGAACCAGTTTAAGAGGTGTATGGTCTGGAAGCTGCTTCCTAGACCACAATAACATAATGTCATTGGAGTCAAGTAGATTTACAGGAATAAACTTGATGAAAATGGTATTATAATCAAGAATAAGGCTAGGCTAGTAGCTAAGGGGTACATACAAGAAGAAGGTATTGACTTTGATCAAACCTTTGCCCCTGTAGCAAGATTGGAAGCCATCTGACTTTTCCTTGCATATGCTGTATTCAAAGGATTTAAAGTCTACCAGATGGATGTGAAGTCAGCCTTCCTGAATGGTGACTTAAAGGAAGAAATCTATGTTGAACTGCCTCCAGGTTTTGTTGATTCTATCTCACCTGAATTTGTTTATAGACTTAGGAAAGCTATATATGGGTTAAAGCAAGCCCCTAGAGCATGGTATGAGACATTGTATAACTTCATCATTGAGAACAAATTTTCAAGGGGGAAGATAGACAAGACCCGGCCTATTCCTAAGGGAATCTAAGGGCAAGATCATCCTAGTCCAAATTTATGTAGATGAAATAATTTTTGGGTCGACTAATGATAACCTTTGCAGGAAGTTTGCCAAACTTATGCCAGGGATGTTTGAGATGAGCAGTATGAGTGAGCTTAAGTACTTCGTAGGCCTCCAAGTAAGGCAGACTGAAGATGGATTGACTATCTCATAGTCTAAGTTCACCAGGGAGTTGATTAAGAAGTTTGGTATGGAGAATGCCTCCACCATGAAAAATCACATGGGGTCAAGCATGGCCATAGGCAAAGAAGAGGTAGGGAAACCTGTTAATGAAACTTTGTATAGAGGGATAATTGGATCTCTTTTATATCTTATAGTTAGTAGGCCAGACATCATGTATGCTAATGGTGTGTGTGCTTGGTATTAGGCAAGCCCTACAAAATCTCATTACTCTGCTGCAAAGAGGATTTTGAGGTATCTTAAGGGCACACCAGATCTTGGCCTCAAGTACCCTAGAAATAGGGATTTTGAACTAACATGCTATTCAAAAACAGATTTTGCAGGATGCAAAGAGGACAGGAAGTGCACATCAAGCACCTATCAGTTCTAGGGAGGAAGACTACTGTCTTGGAGCAGCAAGAAGCAGAACAGTATTGCAATCTCAATAGCTGAGTCTGAGTATATCTTAGTAGGTAGTTGTTGTGCACAGTTGCTATGTATCCAGCATCAGCTCCAGGACTATAACCTTCAGATAAGTAGAACCCCCATGTTTTGTGATTCTACTACTGCAATCTCAATTGCTAGGAATCCTATCTCTCATAGCAGGACTAAGCATATTGAGATTAGGTATCATTTTGTTAAGGAGCATATGGAAAATGAAGATATCTGTCTTGAGTTTGTCCCCACAGACAAGCAAGTGGCTGATATATTTACTAATCCACTAGATGCAGTTAAGTTCAAGACCTTCAATTTTGAGTTGGATATGTTGAACTTGGTATAGCTTCAGTTGCTCCATGTAATATTTATGTTGCAGAACTCACCCTTCTTATAGGTAGACAAGTCTCCAAAATGGTATCAAGACTGTCAAGTCTGTCACTTGACTCTCAAGTGATATCAAATGGTATCAAGACTAATATAGCTCAAGTATTCAGTAAAGAGAAGATAGTAGATGCTCTAATTGAGGGGGAGCAAATCTAGCAGTTGCAGGAACAAGTTAAGCTTCCTGTTAAGAGGCAGCCAACAGATGTAGTGGATCAAAGATCATCACAGTTGATCAGCAGGTTCTCAGGACTATGCACAGTCTGAGGGTGAGATCAACCCTAGTGGATGGCTGTTGTAGTGCAGTCATTGCTGCTGCTGTAAAGACATGTTGCTGCAGGACAAGAGGAATAGCCAACACCTCCCTTACTATAGCTGCATTCTGTAGAAGCTTTAAGTTGTATAGGAGTGGCATTGGCTTAAGTGAAACAATGTTAGCATCTAGCTCAAGTGGTTGCAGTGATGTGTTGTATCAGTGTATCAATATAAAAGGTATGACTCCTAGTCAAGTAGTTTGATCACTAGGATAATTCTTAAGTGGCATCAATACAAGATGTTGGCTAGGATCAAGTGTACATTTCTCCCTTGATCCTATCATCTCCCTCATTAGGAAAATGTTTTTTTTTGAAGAAGCCAGAAAGGGGGAGATGTAGGAAATACCCTAAACCATAAAGGGGGAGGAGTAGAGCATACTGAGTAGAGCTACACTTACCAGATAAGGGGAGATGGTGGACAATACATGCCCAGGGGGAGATGTAGAATACCTAGGAGTGCATATTACTTGGAAACATTCAAGTAATATAAAGAGAGCAATGTTGATCCACTGCATTTTATATTTCCACACTCATGTTGTTTGAGGAAAGTCCTCCACTTAAGTGTTAATTAGTGAGGAGAGCTGTAAATTGCTTTGAATTTTCATACAACTCTGAATTTTCAAGTAGTATGAGAAAGATTACAGCTGCTTCCAAATTTATTTGCTTTATGAGAAAATGCTTCTTAGTATTGCTGTGTGTTTTGCCCTCTTCAAATATAAGGAGATTATTGGGAATATTTCCCTCAATGTTCCCTAGATTTGATTTGAAGAGGCATCACCATCAACACTAAAAGCATAACTGTATTTGATGTTGTTCAAGCTCATCATGTGCGGGATGTTACTTGGAACAAGTTTAGACAGGTTGTCTAAGTGTTTGTGACAGGTGGTTACAAAGTATAAAGGTGGAGAGATAGAAAACTATCTAAGTCTACAGGCATTAAGTGAAGCTAGTTCACTCAATGTCAGATGTCAAAGAAGGATGCTAGAAAGACTAAAAATCGTCTAAGTCCACAGGTGTTAATTGAATCCAGTTCACTCAATGCCATATTCCAAAAAGCGCTGAGTAAAGGATGGACAGTCAAAGCACAACAGTTTGTAATGCAAAATTGCAGCTAAGTCCATAGGCGTTGAGTGAAGGCAGTTCACTCAACACCATATATAAAGTGGTGTCGAGTATAGCTGTGTATGTTAAAGATCCAACATTGGTAAGCAGAAAAATCGACTAAGTCCAAAATCGTTGAGTAAGGACAGCTCACTCAATGCTTAAAGAGAAGCGTTGAGTTAAGCTCAAGCATTTGAAGATTATGTCAAGAATTTAGGCTAAGTCTAGAATCATTGAATGAAGACAGCCCACTCAACGCCAAAGAAGAATGCGTTGATAGAGTAATGACCAATAACAGCCTAAAGCGAGATAGATAGAAAAATATGTTTAAGTCCAGTTGCATTGAGTGAGGAAAGCTCACTCAACACACTCATCGCCTAACATAGGCAAAAAGATTGGCTAAGTCCAAATGCGTCAAGTGATTAAGGTTCACTCGATGCCTAAGCAGTTAGACTGTCAAAGTCAAAGAAGGCGTTGAGTGATGAAGGCTCACTCAACGCACTCAATGCCTAGAAGTAGAAAGATTTGGCTAAGTCCTAATGCATTGACTGATGAAAGATCACTCAACGCATTTAACGCCTGAGAAGAAGAGAGATTGTCAAAGGGCAAAAGCATTGAGTGAAGGCCATTGAATCAACACATTCAACGCTTGGAAGTGTAGAATTATTTGGCTAAGTGTTTGCGCTGAGTGAGGGCCATTCACTCAATGCACACAACACCTGCGATGAAACTGAGAATTTGGCTAAGTACACAGATGTTGACGTCAGCATGAGTCAGTAAAGTTTCAAATTATTACGGGAAAGCTATAGAAGATGACAAATGGCACCGCAGGTCTACAATATGACTTTTCCAGATAAAGATAAGTTGCCGGCAATAAAAATTTTAGCAGATGTAAAGAAAAATTTTTGGGTTTATCATTTTGCAAAGAGGCGGAACTTCATTGTCTTCTTCCTCGCCATTGTAGCAGAGCTTGAAGCTGAAGTTTCAAACCTGCTGAACTAAAAGTTCTTATAGTAAGCTGTAACAGTTTTCATCAGCTACAACAAGTTCAGAAAAGCTTTCTAAGAAAGAAGACTAAGCAAAGCCTTCAACTTTCTGCAGTCAAGGTTAGTTGTTTGAAGATTAACAAAAACTGTCAACTCTTCAGTCTTCAACAACAAGTTCAGAGACTTGGTTTCTGAGTTACTTCCAACACAAGCAACAAATTATTGAAGATCAACTTTCTTGGTGCTGAGAAGCAGTTAGGGCTGAGATAACTAAGCTCAGGAAGCAGAAGACCCAGAGAACTTCACTGGTGTCATATCAATAATAATAATCACTTTCTTTTCTGTAGGATCCTTTGGATCTGAGCTGTAGGCCTATTTTATAAAGGTTGAGGTAGGATCATTTGTTGATCTAAGTGTAGGGTCTGTGTGCCTGAGGTTGGATCCTGTGTGGATATGAGTTGTAGGTCCTTTGTGCCTGAGGTTGGACAATTTTCCTGAGGAAGGAGAGTCATTCTCTCTGAGTGTAGGACCTTTGGGTCTAAGGTAGGATCTAGCTTTGGATCTTAGGTAGGGACTTTATGCCTGAGCTATAGGAGAGTCATTCTCTCTGAGGTAGGCCTATCCTCCTAGCCAGAGTGTAGGGCATCTTATGTGCCTGAGGTAGGTGATCTGCTGATCACTGAGTTGTTTGAGCAAGCTTGCTCTGAGGTAGGGCTTTGTGCCTGAGATAAGTCTTGGAGGAGATTGAGAGATCTTGAGAGATCTATGTTGTAAGCTCTAAGGAGCCAAGATTTGGAGAAGTGACTTATCTAACCAACTATTAGAGAGGTGGGAGGGACAGTGGATGTACCCATAATCTGGGGAACCACTATAAACCTTGTGTGTGCTTTTATGGTGTGTATTGAAAGCTGATAGTAACTAACTCACAACTCACAGTTTAAGAAGGAAAACTCAAAAGAGACCAAAAACCTATTCACCCCCCTCTAGGTGTTTAGTTGCCCTTGAAAACTAAAGACTTTCATCTGTGATATTGGCTATGTCATTATCTTCCACAAGGATAAGTGCCTAATCAAAAGGTCAAGTGACCAAGAGATCATTATGTTAGGCACTAGGAGTGGAAATATTAATTTTTTTAATTTCCTATGTATAGATTAAGATTTTGCTGTGTATCTAGTAGCAAATGAGATATATTCTTATTGTGTGCAATGACATAAGAGGCTTGCTCACATGAACTATAAGGCCATCAACAAGCTCTCTAGTGGAGAGTTGGTCAGAAATGGACCCAATTTGAAATGCACTAAAGAGGGCATTTACTCTGCTTGGCAAAAGGGCAAACAGACAAAGGCCTCCTTTAAAAGTATTGTGTCCAAAAATTCTAAGAGGTGTATCTACCTCCTGCATATAGACTTATTTGGTCCTATGCCAATTCACAGTCTAGGCAGAAAAGTTTATACCCTTGTGATAGTTAATGACTTTTCTAGATTTACTTGGGTGTTCTTTCTTAAGAAAAAGTCTGAAACTTTTGATAGCATTGTTACTTTTGTCAAGAAGATTCAGAATGAAAGAGTTATACTGTGGTCAAAATTATAAGTGACCATAACACAGAGTTTCAATCTGAAATCATGACAGAGTTCTGCAATGATTAAGGGATCTTTCAGGAGTTTTCTTCTCTAAGAACACCCCAGTAAAATGGCATTGCTGAGAGGAAAAATAAAACTCTCATAGAGGCTAGGAGGACTTTGCTTGGTGACACTTCTCTTCCAGAGTACTCTTAGGCTGAGACAGTGGACACTACTTGTCATGTCTTTAATAGAGCCTATATCAACAAGTACCATAATAAGACTCCCTATGAGATTATGAAAGGCAGAAAACCAAATCTAGCCTATTTTAGAATCTTTGGAAGCAAGTGCTTTGTTCTAAACAATGGGCAGTCCTACCTGACAAAGTTTGCTGCAAAAATCCAATGAGGGAATTTTTGTTAGGTATAACAACCACATCAAATCCTATAGGGTCTACAACTTAAAAAATCAGGTTGTAGAAGAGTCTATTAATGTAGTGTTTGATGAAACTTCTATGATTCACAGTGAGCCGCAAAGCTCCTCTAGAACTACAGGTGAAGATTTGAGAATGGACAAGCTGAGCATTAATGACACACCTCCTATTGAACATGAAATGGATAAGGGTGTGATCATTCCAGAAGAAGGTTCAGGACCTAGAGGTAAAAGTTCAAGTTACTGAAGAAAATATACCGGCAGCTGTCAGACACTTGAGAGATCATCCCAAAAATCTAATCAATCATTAGGGATACAAACCAGGGTGTAATAATAAGGAGTAGAAGCCACAACATTGCAATGTATTCAAGCTTTCTATCTCAGATTAAACGCAAGAAGTTTGAAGATGCCAATATAGACCCATTTTGGATTGTGGCTATGCAAGAAGAATTGAACTAGTTCAAAAGATGCAATGTCTGGAAGCTAGTTCCTAGTCCTAATGGACATAACATTATATGAACAAAATGGATATATAGAAACAAGCTTGATGAAAATGGTGTTATCATCAAGAATAAAGCTAAACTGGTTGCAAAATGATACAGACAAGAGTAATGTATGGATTTTGAGCAAACCTTTGTACCAGTTTCTAGACTTGATATCATAAGATCATTCCTTGCATATGCTGCATAAAAGAGATTTAAGGTATACCATATGGATGTTAAGTTAGCTTTCCTAAATGGTGACCTAAAAGAGGAGGTGTATGTTGAGTAACCATCAGGTTTTGTCAATCCTACCTTTTTTTATTATATATTTCATTTAAGAAAAGCTTTGTATGGGTTAAAACAGACCCCTAGGGCTTGGTATGAAATCTTATCTAGATTTCTCATTGAGAACAAATTCTCAATGAGAAAGATATACAAGACAATATTCCTAAGGGAAGTTAAGGGTAAGATAATCCTAGTACAAATTTATGCATATGCCATAATTTTTGGGTCTATTGATGATGGCTTATGCATAAAGTTTGCTAAACTTAAGAAAGAGCAATTTGAAATTAGTAGTATTGGTGAACTCAAATACTTCTTGGGCCTCCAGGTTAGACAGTCAGAGGTTGGATTATTCATCTCTCTGTCGAAGTTCACCAAGGAGTTAATAGAGAAATTTGGTATAGAGAGTGTCTCCAAAATGAAAACTCCTATGGGTTCAAGTATTTTTAAAAACAAAGGTGAGAGTGGGAAACTAGTAGATGAAACCTTGTATAGGGACATAATTGACTCACCTCTTTACTTGACTAATAGTAGGCTAGACTTCATGTTTGCTACATGTTGTTTATGTTAGGTACCAGGCATGCCCTAAAGAGTGTCACTACTCTGCTTCCAGAAGAATTCAGATATATCTCAAGGGCACACTTAATCTTGCTCCGTGGTACCCTAGGAATAATGATTTTGAACTAATAGGGTATTCAGATACAGATTTTACAGGTTACAAAAAATACAAGAAAAACACATCAAGCACCTGTAAATTTCTAGGAAGAAGACTAGTGTCTTTGACCAGCAAGAAGCAAACTAGTGTAACCATCTCCATTGCAGAATCAGAGTACATATCAACTGGAAGTTATTGTGCATAGCTACAATGGATCGAACATCAACTCTAAGACTACACTCTCAAGATAAGTAAAACCCCTATATTTTGTGATTCTTCAAGTGTAATTTAAATAGATAAGAATGTTGTTTCACATAGCAGGACCAAGCATATTAAAATTAGGTATCATTTCATAAGAGATCATATTGACAATAAAGATGTCATCCTTGAGTTGGCCCCTACAGACAAACAAGTGGATGACATCTTTACTAAGGCACTTGATGACGCCAAGTTCAACACCTTTAAATTTGAATTGGACATGTTCAACTTGAAGTAGCATTTCTATGGTAATGCATTTATATTCTATATATATGTGCATTTTGAGGTTAACTTCTTGCAGGAAAATAAGAAAGAAGTTTAACTGACCAGGCATTGAGAGTGCTGAGTTAACTCCAGGCATTGAGTGTGATGTGTTAACTCCTGACATTGAGAGTGTTGGAACCCTATTACTGATTTGGGATAGGATCACTATCATTTGTTTAACATGATTAGTTTGAACCAATACCTATAGTCTAGGGTCATAGGTTTATTTCCAGGGTTGCTCCTTCAGAAGATTTTTAGAGAAATATAGTTTGACGAATGCTGGATTCTGTTCGACAAAAGCATAGCTCTGTTCGACGAATGCCGAGCTCAGTTCGACTAACTCAGAGTTCTAACTCTGAGTTTAGCTCAACGAACTATGGGCTCCGTTCGACGAATGCTGATCATATCTCAGCAGCTCAGCTTGACGAACTCCAGGCTCCGTTTGACGAACTCCAGGCTCAGCTCGACGAACACCAGGTTCTGTTCGACGATCTCCAAGCTCAGTTCAACTAATACTTTGCAGTGTTCAAGTAGTGTTATTTACTGAAGGCAGAATGATTTTAAATGACTTAATTTAAATCAGTTACACTCTGGTATTTAATGCTAAATATTCATAATGAATATAACCGTTTCAGCATTAAATATGGATTTATCACAGAGTTATTAATCTAATAAATTACTAGGGCAGTTATAATTCTCAGAGGTTCTTCAGACATTTCAGAATGATTTTAAATTCAAATGTTTGAATTCTTCTCAGAGTATATATATTAAGATTTTTCTACTTTAAAGGGTTACAAGACTGATAGACACACAGACTCTTATAAATCAACATATTTTTAACAGATATTCTGCTTCAGTCTCTGCAAGTGAAAAGTCTTCATCAGTCAAATACAAGACGACCTACACCCTAAAGAAAAGCCTCCCCTCCTGGTCTCAAATCTCTACTCAAATCAGGGGGAGCTTTTTGCTTCATCATCCACTAAGTCTTCTCAGAGACTCTTGAAAGAGAATACAACATCAAGTTTTGGTTTACTTCCTAAACTGTATACAGGGTTTTAACTCCCTTAAAAAGTTGACCTCTTGGTTCCTAAGTCACCTTATCAAAAGACTTAAGCTTGGTTTTTGGGCACCTGATCAAAAGCTCAAAGGGTTACAAGATCTCCCTTATAAAATATATCTTCTAGTGGTAGGGCACCTGATCAAAAACCTATAGTGGATTCCTACCAGGGTGGTAAGAAAAGTGGATGTACCAATATTTATTGGGGAACCACTATAAATTTTCTTGTGTCATCTGTGATTGCTTTACTTTCTTTATTTGTGTGCTGTGATTTTTCTTTATATATATATATATCACTAACTTTAAATCCGCTATAAAAATAAATTAAAGTTTTTAATACACACTATTCACCCCCCTTTAGTGTAAATCAGAACTATCCCTCACTTTCAATTGATATCAGAGCGAGGTTCTTTGGTTTTATAGGCTAACACCTGAACCAACAGATCTGATAGATCTTATTTTCTCTAGTTTGTTTTTCTCATCATGACACAAAATAAAGAGTATTCAAGCACTAGACCCGATGTGTGTAATCTAAATAAGTTTGCACTATGGAAGACAAAGATTAGGTTATACATGAACTCTATTGATGAGGATATCTATAACTCTATTTTGACAGTCCATCTCTACCTCTAGAAACAACAAGTACTAGTGCTGTACCACCACCTGAATGGACAGAAACCTAGAAGAAAGAAAAAATTATTGATGCCAAGGCTATGAACATTTGAGCCCAAACAATGTCTGATGACATTTTCTAGAAGGTTGCTGAAGGCACCTCAACCAAAGCTATCTGGGACTCTCTTAATGCAATGGTAGCTAGATCAGCTGATGAAAGAAAGGATAGAAGATCCCATTTGATTTCTTAGTATGAGAATTTCAAGAATGGAGAAAATGAATCAGTTGCAGATATTTACAAAAGACTTAGTCTCATGATTAATGAGCTAAAATCTTTGGAAAAGGATATTACATTGACAGAGGTCAATGATAAAATTCTCATGTGTTTCTCTAGCACATGATATTCAAGAATCTGGCTAATTAGAGAAGCCAGGAGTGTAAATGAGATTTCAACTAAGACTTTGTTGGGAAAGTTCAAATCTTATGAGCATCTCATCAAAATAAGGGAAGCTGAACAAAGGACTTCACCTTTAGTAAAGATGGAAAAGAGCATTGTTTTCCATACAACTGAAGAAGTACAAGTTCCACAGAATGAAGATCTTATGTGTCTCCTGGCTAAACAGTTCTACAAGATAGCCAGAAAAGACTTCAAGAGAAGATCATCCACGAACAAAGACAAACTAAGGTATGATAAAACTCCAACTAAAGAAATTGTTTGTTATGGTTACAAGAAACCAGGACACATTCTTCTAGAGTGTCCTAATAATCAAAAGAAGGATAAGAAGAAGGAGAAAGACTACAAGAAGTACTCCAACAAACCCTCTTCTGGTAAACAAAAAAGAAGGAGAGAGGTTTTGTAGCTGAAACTTGGAGTGAATCAGAAACTGAATCTTCATCCATTTCAAGTGAAGATGAAGAGAAGGCAAAGGCCAAAGAAGTCTGTTTGATGGCAATAAATGCATCATGCAACAATTCTGATGCTAAATCTGAGTCTGAAGAAGACCAGGTAATCTCTACATTTGATTTTACTTCAGATCAGTTTAAAATAGATTTTAAATGACTATGTAAAGATTTGATACAATGTGAGAAGGAAATAAAACTTCTCAGAGAGAAATTAACTGAACTAAATAATCTATCTTCAGAAACCTAAAACTTAAAGAAGAGTTAAAAATTGCTTTTGAACAAATAGTATCTTTAGAAAATAAATTATTTGAGGCAAAGCAGTTTGAAGAATCCCTTAATGGGAGAAGCATCAAACTGAGGAATATCACAAGCAAAGTTATGTCAGGCTAAATGGCAAACTAGGCTTGGGATCTTCATCTAGCCAACCTTACCTTTTACAGAAAAATATTCTAACTACACTAGTAAAATTTATTTCTGCAAAAGGTAAAGAAAAATTAGAAGATTTAGATAAAACTACAGAAGTTTTACAAAAACCAAATCAAAATAATAATTATGGTCAAAATAATTCGTCGAACCAAGCTCGAAGAAATAAATACTATTCGTCGAACAGAGAATAACGAACTATGAATGTAGGGCTTGAGAATTATTATTCAAACGGTGCTCGACGAAATCAATATGATTCGTCGAACTGCGATCGACGAACGTGGAACACAGAAAATGAACATAATTATTCTGTGAATGGAGCTCGATGAACTCACTTCCATTCGTCGAACTCAGATCGACGGACTCAATATAATTCGTCAAACCCAAATTTTCAAAACAGAAATTTCAATTGTTTTCACAAGAATAATCAGACATAAAGATTTATAAATCCTTTTACTCTGGATTATTCCTCCTAGAAGATATCATCCACTTGGTTATATAGATCAACCTGAGTGTTCTTATATTTCAAATTATTTTGAAATAAAAATAGGACCCAAGATAACCTGGGTCAAAAACACCTAATTTGTTTTATGCAGGAAAAGAACTATCCTACCATAGAGGAACAGTGGTATCTGGATAGTGGATGCTCAAAACATATGACAGGTAGAAAAGAAAATTTAAGTGACTTCAAAGCAAAGCATGGACCTAAAGTAATCTTTGGAGACTCCAACTATGGACAGATAGAAGGCTATGGCATTGTAAAGGTTGGAGCAGTTTCCTTCAGGAAGGTAGCTTATGTGAAAGGTCTCAAACATAACCTTATCTCCATAAGTCAATTATGTGATGAAGGTTATCAAATATCTTTTAACAAGTCATTATGTTTTATTACATCTGTTAAAAAATAGTTTTAACTGGGATTAGACAGGGTAATATTTACTTAGTTAATTTTAGCTCTACTAAATCAGAAATTTGTTTATTTAATCAGATTAGTAAAACTAATGATCTTTGACATAAAAGATTAGGACATATAAACCTTAGGACTATTGTTAAATTATCTAAGGACAACCTTGTCAGAGGACTACCTTCTGGTTCTTATAAGAAGGAAGGATTTTACAGGGTTTGTCAATTAGGCCAGCAAACTAAAATAGCTTTAAATCCATTTCTAAAAGTGATTCACATAGGATTTTGTATTTGCTATATATAGACCTTTTTGGACCTATTACAATACAAAGTTTGGGAGGAAAGTCACATACCTTAGTTGTTGTTGACGATTTCTCAAGATTCACTAGGGTGTTCTTTCTTAGAAACAAGTCAGATAACTTTAAAGTTCTTACAGACTTTCTTAGGAACATCAAGATTGAGTACTCTACTCAGATTACATTGATCAAAAGTGATCATGGCACTGAGTTTGAATCTCTTCTGATGAAAGAATTCTGTGAGAAGGAAGGTATCAAGAATTGTTTTTCTGCTCCTAGAACTCCTCAATAAAATTGGGTAGCTGAAAGGAAAATTAGGACCCTAATTGAATCTGCTGGAATATTACTTGTAGATGCTCACTTGTCCCTATCCTTTTGGGTAGAGGTAGTAAGCATAGCAAATTATGTTATTAACAAAAGTCTAATTCTTAAACTAAAGGGTAAACTCCCTATGAATTACTTAAAAATAAAGAACCTAAATTAAATTACTTTAAAGTTTTTTGATATAGATGTTATATACAAAATAATGACAAGAAGTACTTAAGGAAATTTGAAGCCAAAGCTGCAGAGGGAATATTTCTTGGATATTCTCAAGTTAACAAGGTGTATAGGGTCTTTAATAAATCTATCCTTAGGATAGAAGAGTCAATACATGTACTCTTGATGAAACTAATATGTTTTACAAGGAGAGGGACACCTCTACCATACACTTATTTCAGGTACCAAATCCGTGTGAGAAATGAATGAATTAATCCTAACACAAGAGGATACATTACATCCTTCTCAACAGGTTGCTGATGATATCAATGTTGAAGAAAATCATGAAATGTATGCTGAAAATGTTGTGGTTAATGAAATTGCACAAGAGGAATTAACACCACAAGTAGTTGAAGAACCAACTCTACCTGCTTATTTTGTTACACTTAGAGATCATCCTAGATCTCAAGTGATTAGAGACATATCAGCTGGTGTTCAAACAAGACATCAATTGAATCAAGATAAGATGCATGCTTGGTTTATTTCTCAGATTGAACCTCAATCCATCAAAGATGCAGAACAAGATCCCCACTGTATCATTGCTATGCATGAGGAAATCAATCTATTTGAGAGATGTAGAGTTTGGGAATTAGTTCTAAGACCCAAAGACTATCCAGTCATTGGAACCAAATGGTTCTTCAGGAATAAGTTGGATGCTCAAGGAATCATTGTAAGAAATAAAGCAAGATTGGTAGCTCAAGGATATTCACAGGAGGAAGGCATAGACTATGATCAGACTTTTGCTCCTGTTGAAAGATTAGAGGCTATCAGGATATTTCTTGCACTTGCAGCATTCAAGAAGTTCAAGGTATATAAGATGGATATGAAGAGTGCTTTTCTAAATTGAGAGCTCAAAGAGGAAGTTTATGTTGAACAACCTCCAGATTTTATCTCTCTAACTCATTCTACTCATGTTTTTAAACTTAACAAAGCCCTTTATGGTTTTGAATAAGCTCCAAGAGCTTGGCATGAGACCCTTGCTAGTTTTCTTTTAGAAAATAAATTTAGTAGATAAAATATTGTTTTTTAGACATCATAAATCTAAAATTTTACTAGTTCAAATATATGTTGATGACATAATTTTTGGCTCTACTGATTCCAAACTTTGTAAAAGGTTTTCTGACCTAATGCATTCAAAGTTTGAAATGAGTAGCATGGGTGAATTATCCTACTTCCTTGGTTTACAAGTGAAGCATACTCTTGATGGTATTTTTATATCCCAATATAAATATGCTAAAGAGCTAATTAAAAGATTTGGGATATCAGATGCCTCAGCTATGAAAACACCCATGCCCTCTAATACTGTAGTTGATAATGATGAATAGGGCAATCCTGTTGATCAGAAAAATATATAGGACTATTATTAGGTCCTTATTATATTTAACAGCTAGTAGACCTGATATTATGTTTGCAACCTGTATTTGTGCTAGGTTCCAAGTAAATCCTAAAAAATCTCACCTAATTTTACTAAAAAGAATTTTTAGATATATAAAAGGTTGCCCTAATCTAGGTATCTGGTATCCTACTGAGTCAGGATTTGAATTATTGGATTCACTGATGCTGACTGTGCTGGATGTAGAGTTGATAGAAAAAGCACATCAGGAACTAGTCAGTTTCTTGGTAATAGGCTTGTGTCATGATTTTGCAAAAAAGCAAACATCTGTGTCTACTTCAACTACTGAAGATGAATACATTGTAGCTGATAGTTGTTGTTCACAGATTTTGTGGATTCAAAATCAGCTACTAGATTATGGTTATAACTTAAATAATTCAACTATTTTATGTGATAATATTAATGCAATATCAATTACACAGAATCCAGTCCTTCATAGTAGGACTAAGCATATAGAAATTAGGCATCATTTTTTAAAAGATAATGTAGACAAAAATAAAATTTATCTTGTTTTTATTTCTACTAATTTACAAAGAGCTGATATTTTCACTAAATCTTTAGATGAAAAGAAACACATTTTCTTCTTAAATTCAGTTAGAAATGATAAATGGAGAGACATTAATTTGATTTTTGTTCTGAGATCGACGAATTAGACACCTTTCATCGAACGGAGCTCGACGAACTGTGAACTTTTCGTGAAACGTTCGTCGAATGGAGATCGACGAACTTTCTTTGAGAAACTATCGTCGAACGGAGATCGGCAGATTAGTTTCAAGTACTTTTTGTCGAACGGAGCTCGACGAAATGTATTTTCTTTCGCAAAACTTTGATCGACTAGAGATCGGTGAAATGTATTTCTTTTAAGAAATTTTTCATCGACCAGAGTTCAATGTTTTGCTTTTCGTCAGACAGAGTTCGCCTTTTCAACTTCTGAAAACTTATAATTAGGTTTTCATCGAACTCTATCCCGCGAATTTCCATTTCCCGTGCACTTGATCTCTCTGTTTTGCAGAAAAATGGTGATTTCTCAGGAGACTCTCTATGCGATGAAATTCGATACCGGATTTGACATCGATATGGACTCATTCCGCCACTTAGATAAAATCTTCCAAGACATTTTGCTACTATTTGAGGCTCAGCAACTGCGTCATCTTATGACCACCACGATCCAACTCCCCGTCACAGAGATAAAAGAATGGGTTCATACTGCAAGGATTCCTGATCTTACAACTATTACTAGATCTATCTCAGGAAATCAGGTTACACTTACCCCAATAATTTTATCTGAAATTTTCGATTTAGTTAATGGAGAAGACGACATAGAAATGTCTAGTTCAGAAATAGATGTTATGCTTGATATAATGGGACATAATCAAGGAAACCCTAACCACTTACTGAAGAAAATTATTTTTATAGAATATAAATTCTTAGCTGATGTAGTTGGAAAGGTAATTTTGGGCAAACACTCTACCCATGATTATGTGACCTGGCACCAATTTCTTTTGATGTGTGCTCTTGTGGACCAAAAAACTATAAACTGGGGAATAATATTGTTTGATTTAATAAAAAAGAAGATTAATAAAAAAGAAGTTAGTTATGGGAGAATCTTGGGAATTTTTCTCCAAACCAAATGCCCAGAGGTTTTGGTATCTCCAACAGTGCATATCAATGCATCTAAGAGGCTAACCTATGATCTCTTTGGAAGATTGGAGAGGGCGATCCCTAAGCCATCAATAGCTACCTCCTCTAGGGTTACTTTTGAAAGCACAAGGGCTATTACAACCATTCTCTCAACCCCAGAAGAGGCTTTAGCTCTTCCTAATTCTTCTCCTTTACCATCTCCACATCATTCCCCTAAGCAGCTATCTCCATCTCAACTACCTGCTCTATCTGAAGAAATTCCATCATCAACTCCACATTTTGATTCCCCAGTTCCTCAGTCACCACTACCATCCAATCTATTTGAAGAAATTCCATCCACTTCATTTCATACAGAATCCCCAATTCATCTATCAGCACCTTCATCTCCACTACTTTGATCTCCTCCTCACTTCTATCGATTACATTCATCACCACCACATTCAGTTCTATCTCATATATCTCCACCACACTCACCTATCCAAGACATTATTCTAGATGAAATTCCCCCTATCATCCCTCCTTCATCTATTCCTCAAGCATTCACTATATGCTCTAACTGTGCTAGTAGTTCCATTCCATCTTCTTCAAATCCAACATCAAAATCTGCTCATAATCCTACTGAGTTTATGTATTTGGATTTTTCATCCATTGCTTCAAATATCCTTGAATTCATTACTCCCACTCTCAGGAAGCTCATAGATGAAGCCTTTTTCAAGACCCGCATTTTATCAACAATTAAATCATATCAGAGCAAGAGAAAATACGTGCCATAATGCCACATCGTGCAGGGGATAACTACACGCATTCAGGCAAAACTCCAGACTCCCTGTCTTTGAAGAAAAACATAATTTAATATGGAAGAAAACTAGTTAAATTTGATGGCCGTATCCCTCGGCACGGTGGATCAGCTAGTCTACAATTAAAAGTATATTTATACGCAGCGAAAAATACTTTGGTTAAGTTGATATTCAAAATGAGCATAAGTGTCCCCAAGGGACGACTCATGGTATGCACGACTCTAAATTTAGTATAGTATCAAAATAGCCTTTACATTACTTGGGAAAGTCGTGCTTTAGTTTTATAAACATGACGTGCATGAGGTACATGTAGTAATGATTTTAGGGTTTAAAATACCTAACATGCAACCTAGCATAAATCATTCCCAGAAAGTAAGTGAACAACCTCAAAAAAAATAGCAGTTTCAGTTCATACCAAGAACCACAAGAAAGCCACCAGTGGGCATCAATAACTTGATACAAACCCACTAGTGAGCATGCATGTCTATACAGAAAGAAGAAAACTACCTCACAAGGATGAGGAATAGTAATCTATGCTACCCAGGAGGCCACAAGCAAGCTCCACAAAAAAACTAGCCGCTCAACCAGCTACTGCTCTGAACCTGAGGCATTCAAAGAAGGAACACCTCAGTAAGAATAAAATCAAAAGAACTGGAGCATTAGATTCATGAATAAATAAAGAAGGGTTTACCAACCCGGCAACAGAATGCTATCAGTAGAGGAAAAGGCATGACAGTAAGAAAAGAACACTATCAAAAAAGGAATAAATAAATAAAAAAAAACAGACCAAGTGTGAGTACAATAGCAACATGCTCTGCAAAAGAAAAGAACTTGCAGCAGCAACAAGACATATTTATACCAACAGAAATAGCCATAAGAAAGAAAAGGAACTAACAGTCCTAATCTTTGTGAATTATTGGCCGTGGTGAAAACCTTGGGTCGGAGTGGGCGGCACAGCCCTCACCAACAATAAGACCAAAAAAAACACTCCAGGGTGAAAACAACCGGTGGCAGCTACAAGGTCCACACACCTAACCATACAAGCCCAACACGGCCTAGGTGGTGGTGGCCACAGCTCAACACACACAATTCATCCCTTACAGAGCCCACAATACCACACCACCTGCCATAATCCACGAGTCGGCATTCAAGAAAAACTAGCCGAACACCCAACACCCCCCTGGGGAAAAGCCACACTAACAATCCTAAGGAAACACACCAACCTTAGGAAAAAGCGTCGAGTCCACCCGACGCGGCGTTGAGTGAGCTCCACTAACTCAACGCCAAACCTGACGCGGCGTTGAGTGAGCTTCACTCACTTAGCGCCAAACACTAGCCAGGGACGGCGTCGAGTCCACTTGACATGGCGTTGAGTGAGCTCCACTCACTCAATGCCAAACCTGACGTGGTGTTGAGTGAGCTTCACTCACTCAGTGCCAAACACTGGCTAGGGATGGCGTCGAGTCCACTCGACACGGCGTTGAGTGAGCTCCACTCACTCAATGCCAAATGACTTAACCGCAAAACCTTCGCTGCATGACGGCGTTGAGTGAGCTTGACTCACTCAACGCTGTCAACGCTTTTCTACTTAATCGCAAAAACAAACTTCGGCGTTGAATGATTTCACCTCACTCAACGCCAAAAAGCCTAACACCCAAGGCGTTGAGTGAGGTCCACTCACTCAACTCTTTTGACTTAGAATAAATTTGAATCTTAAAAGCTAAAACCTTTGCCTAACCTCACTCAACGCTTGGAAATAGAGAGTTGGAAATTTAATTCCAACTCTCTCTCCTACCCTTTCTACCCGGCCACAACAACTATCTGACTTATACTACAACTAAATATGGCCATACCCTACCTCTAGCTACCAACTGGACACCAAACTAAGAATAAAGAGGGAGAGATTAGCAAAATTCTTAAAAAATCTGAACCAAACATGGGTGAAGTAAAGAAACACTGCAGCACTAGCTCCTAGAATCAAAAACAGAACTAATTATAGCAAATTAACAAAGTAAAAGGGGGTCAAAATTGGCAAGGGCAATGAGCCACTTGCCTCACTGCCAAGATGCAGCAGCAACAATAAGAAATCTGGCTTTGGCGGCAAGATCGGCCACCTACGGGTCAAAAATAAAGCTTTTAAGAGAAGAAGAGAACCCGAAAATCCTAACTCCTAGAAACAGCCCTAAAACAAGCATAACTTACCTAGGAAGAAATATCTAGACGAGAGCAAGCCAAATCTGATCTTACCCGAGAGAAAACTGCTCTAAAATTCTAGCAACCACCGGCCGGAGCTCCAGCACCTCCGCCTCCCGATTTCTTCCGCTGGAAGCTAAGTTCTTGCTCGGGAATGGAGAAATGAGGAGGAGAATCCAGCTGGCCCTATTTACCCCCTCCCACTCACTCAAATAAGCTAATAACAAAATACATGTCACAACCCGCATTTTCTCCGAATTAAGAATTATCAGAGTAAGAGAAAACACGCGTCGTGATGCCACGTCAAGCAGGGGATAACTGCTGACGCTCAGGCAAAACCAACTACCAACTTAATGAAAGAAAATCATGTGATTAATGATTAGAAAATCAATTATATTTTAGAGACCGTATCCCTCGGCTCAGTGGATCACCTAGTCCACAAAAGAAAAACTATATTTATACGCTGCGGAAAAATACTTTATTTAGGTTTAACATCCTAAGGAGCGCATAAGAGTTCCAAGAGAACCACTCATGCTATGCAAGACCCTACATTTAATTTATATAATATATAAGAAAGCGGTCTTTATACATGATTTGGAAAATAGTGAATACGTCTTATAAAACATGCTGATCATGAGCTTTATTTATAATAATAATTATAGTTTAAAAATAACTAGCAACCTAGCATAAAAACTTCTCAGAGCAAATAGACTATCTCCAAAAAATGGTAGCAGCAATAATATATATCTAGTACAAGGTAAAAACTACCAGTGGGCGCCAACAACCTGACACGAACCCACTAGCACAAATATATGTCTGTAGAAAGTACTGAAAACATCCTCACTAACAAGGTAAATAGAACTCCAAAGTCCGGGAGTCCACCAACAACACCACCTCCAACTAGCCACCAGACTGGCTACAGCTCAGAACCTGAGGCATTCCAAAAGAAAACAGAATACCTCAGCAAGCAAAATCAAGGTAAAACTGCATGAAAGAGTCAAACAAAAGGGGAAAAGTACCAGAAAAATATGCAGTAGAAAGAGTCACAACTGTCCAAAACAGGACCACAAGAAAAGCACTACGTGCGAGAAAAATAGCAACAACCCAGACCAGGAACAACATCCTGCAGGGCCTACTAGGCTACCAAGAGCCAAAAGTGCTGCAAACTACCAAGGAAGAAACTTCTAACACCCTAAACTGTGGGAAGTGATAGTAGCAAAAACAACAACGAGGAACCGGATCGAAGGCAAACGCAGTCCCCCAATCCACCATGTCCAAGTAAAAAGCTCGAGGGTCAACACGTGCAAACACAAGGGACCTTCCACCCGACATGCCCAGCCCGTACCTGGAGCAAGAAAAACATGGGTGGCCTTGGCTATATCACACAACTCCACCCCCATAAAGAGCTACAACCACCACTACTAACCACGACCCACGATTCGGCCTCTAGGACAATAAAGAAAACGACCGACAAGGAAAACCCAGGAATACAACTGGAAATCCACTCGGAAACGAAAGACAAAGTAAAGGAAGAGTGTTGAAATAAACCAACACGACTAGGCGTTGAGTGAAACCCACTTAGTGCCTACCTAAACTTTGGCGTTGAGCGAGCTAGCCTCACTCGCCGCCAAAATAAAGTCACTACCCACAAATCCGCTAAAGAATACGGAGCTCGACGATAGTCGAACAACCAAGGCAGAAGATCCAGAACTCGAGTAGTTTCCTGTCACTTGAGTATCTAAATTCCCGCACACGAAACCAGCTAAATTCGCCTAGCAAAAGAAAATATACAGAGCGCACGATCAGTGACGCACGATCAGTGGTCGTGCGCACTCATCGGCTGATGATCGTGCGAAGCGAACCTGGAAAACCTGAGAAAACCTAGCGTCAGCGCACGATCAGTGACGCACGATCAGTGGTCGTGCGCACTGCTTGCCAGCGCTCGTGCGATCTCCGAGACAGAACTTTGGAAACTGAAAGTTATATGCGCACGAACAGAGGCACACGACCAGTGGTCGTGCGCCCTAACGGTTAACGATCGTGCGCGGCTAACCTGTACCGTTTGGAATTTCCCGAACGACACCGGAACGTGCACACGACTCACGCAACTGCAGTAGCAGCAGGAGACTACCAACGTCGCGCACCACTACTATACAAACAATGCCTAATCATTCGAGTAATACCTTAACGAAAATCGGCAACCACACCCCCCTCCTAACTCTCCCTCTCGGCTACACCCGAACCAGAGCAACAATCAGAGTAAAGGAAAATAACGGCTCCACGCCGACAATTTGGATTCCAATCATCACAAAAAATAGGGGGGGTTTCAGTAGGAAGAACTAAGCCCTATAGTTAGCAAGAAAATGAGAACAACAAGGCCTCTAACCTAGGCTAACCGGGATTTCAATTTCAGCAAGTAAAATTGAAAAAAAAACTTGGCAAGGGCAAGAATACCACTTGCCTCAATTCACAGCGAAGCTTTGGACTGCTTTCCTCCTCTTCGCACGGATCAAAACGGCCGCAACACCTAAAACAAACTCTCGGCCATTAATGGCGGAAAATTCCAAAACCGAAAATTCCAAACCTCCCAAAACTCCAAGAAAATCGAATTTCTTACCGTAGGAATGAAGGTCTCGACGAGAGCAATCCAAATCCACTCTCGGAATCGAATTCCGTCCACAAACGCTCCGGGAATCAGCGTCCGAAGGGAAGGGTAGGCGGTTTCTCCATTTCTCTCGTACAGGGGCGGCGGTTCGAGTGGGGAAGATGATGGATCGGGTGTTTTCATTCTATATATATATATATATATAATTATATAATAATATAATTAATTACAAAATTACATAAAGCACCAAATCGACGCGAAAACCGAACTACCTCGGAATTCGACGAAATTCGCACCGTAGCTAAACACCCACGCTACGAACACAACGGCGAAGTCGAAATTAATTTTCGACGAACAGAACTCGAGTTATACCCAAATAAAGCCAAACACCAACATCCCCCCGAGAGGCCACACCGGGTCACCCAAAACGACTCGGCTTGCTAGGGAGATCTTGCCAACAGGCTACAGAATAGGGCACTCAGTTCTAAGGAGCTAAACCACACTGCACAAATGACACAAGCCACGGAAATGCGTCATCGTAACGCCAAACGAGAATAAAAATAATCGCTGAAAAAAACGGGGCGTTACAGTCACTCCCCCTAAAAGAAAGTTTCGTCCCGAAACTTTACGCACAACCCTCCTACTAAAGAAGGAAAAGTAACAAACAGAAGTTACAAAGGGAAACATACCGATCAAATCAGTGAAACAGGTGAGGGTACGCCCTCCTCATGGCCGACTCTAGCTCCCAAGTCGCGCTCTCCAATTCCTGATTTTTCCACAGAACTTTCACCATCGATATGGACTTCTTTCGCAGCACACGCTCCTGAGTATCCAAAATACGAACTGGCACCTCAACAAAAGAGAAGTTGGGCTCCAACTGGGGCACAACATCCAAGAGTTGCCCACTGCTGCGCACACACTTCCGCAATTGGCTAACATGAAAAACATTATGAACACCAGGGAAGTTCGCTGGCAAATCCAATCTATATGCAGACACACCAATCCGCTCCAAAATCTCGAACGGGCCCACATACCTTGGGTCCAATTTCCGATTTTTACCAAATCTCTTCACACCAACCATTGGAGAAACCTTGAGGTATACATGATCCCCTACTAAAAACTCCAAAGCAGACCTACGCCGATTGGCGTTCTTTTCATACCTCTCCTGAGCTATACGAAGCTTCTCCCGAATAAGCTTCACGGCGACTTCCATATCCTCCAGTGCATCGGGACCCAACAACGGCCTCTCACCAGCCTCGGCCCAAAACAATGGAGTCCTACAGCGCCTCCCATACAAAGCTTCGAACGGAGCCATCTGCAAGCTTTCCTGATAACTGTTATTATAAGCAAATTCCATGAGTCGCAGACGCTCATTCCACGCTCCACCGTGGTCTAAAATATAGCACCGGATCATATCCTCAACAATCTGATTGACCCGCTCCGTCTGCCCATTGGTCTGAGGGTGGTACGCAGTAGAATACCTCAGATCCGTACCCAAACCCTCCTGCAGACTCTGCCAAAAACGAGAAGTAAACCGGGAGTCTCGATCAGAAATGATGCTAACCGGCACACCGTGGAGTCGGATGACTTCATTCAAGTACAACTCCGCTATCTTCTTCATCGGGTAATCAATCTTATATGGCACGAAGTGAGCACACTTCGTCAATCTATCCACTATAACCCAAACAGAATCAAATCCTCTCGGGGATTTTGGCAAACCCGTAATGAAGTCCATAGATATACTCTCCCACTTCCAAGTCGGGATCTCTAACGGGGTCAGCTTGCCACCAGGCCTTCCATGATCGGCCTTCACACGCTTGCAAGTGTGACACTCAGCAACATATCGGGCTATATCTCCTTTCATACCATACCACCAGGCAATTTGCCTTAAGTCACGGTACATCTTCGTAGATCCTGGATGGTAGGCAACGCTGGAACCATGAGCCTCACTGCAAATCATACTCCTAATATCCCCAACAACGGGAACGCAAAACCTGCCGCGGTACTTCAAAGTACCCGCATCATCGATAGCAAAATTTGGCAACTCTCCCTTCTCTGTCCTGGTAAAAAGGTGCAACAGATCCGGATCGTCCTTCTGATGCAGTCTAGTCAAAGAAATCCAGGACGACTCTGCCACTGACAAACTACTCTGCAAACCACAGCATCCCACTGAAATATCCATAAGGAGGTACTCCTCAACTAACCAATCGGCGGAGAGGTTAAAGATCTTTCCCGTCTTTCGGCTCAGGGCGTCGGCCACCACATTGGCCTTGCCCGGATGATACTGGATTTCTACGTCATAATCCGCCACATACTCAAGCCACCGCCGCTGACGCAGATTCAACTCTTTCTGCGTGAACACGTACTTCAGGCTCTTATGGTCAGTAAAAATCTTGCACTGAGCCCCATAAAGTAAGTGCCTCCACAACTTCAACGCATAGATAACCGCTGCAAACTCAAGGTCATGCGTAGGATAATTCTTCTCATGAGTCTTCAGCTGCCTTGACCCATAAGCGATTACTTTTCCATCCTGCATTAATACGCATCCCAGACCTATATGCGAAGCATCCACATACACATCATAATCCACGCCCTCAGTAGGAAGGGTCAGAACGGGAGCAGTACACAATCTCCTCTTTAACTCATGAAAAGATTCTTCGCACTTCTCGCTCCAAACAAAAGCCACATTCTTCTGAGTCAGCTTGGTCAAAGGTGCGGCTAGAGAAGAGAAACCCTCCACGAATCTCCTGTAATAGCCAGCCAACCCTAAGAAACTTCTGATCTCCTTAGGAGTATTCGGCCTACTCCAATCCATCACTGCTGCAATCTTTTCTGGGTCAACCGAGATCCCATCCTTGTTCACCACGTGGCCTAGAAAAGAAACCTGAGGCAACCAAAATTCGCACTTGCTCAACTTGGCGAATAACTTGTGGTTCCTCAATTCTGATAGTACCAAGCACAGATGCTGCTCATGCTCCTCAGCACTGCGAGAATAAACCAACACGTCATCAATGAAGACCACCACGAACTTGTCTAGGAAATCCTTTAATACCCGATTCATCATGTCCATGAAAGCTGATGGTGCGTTTGTCAAACCGAACGACATCACCAAAAACTCAAAGTGTCCATGCCTCGACCTAAACGCAGTCCGTGGAATATCTGCCTCACGGATCCTGAGCTGATGATAGCCCGAACGAAGATCGATCTTGGAGAACACCGTGCTACCACGCAACTGTTCAAATAAATCATCGATCCTCGGCAGATGGTACCTGTTCTTGATAGTGACCTTGTTCAACTCTCTATAGTCGATGCAAAGCCGCATCGACCCATCTTTCTTCTTTACGAACAAAACAGGAGCACCCCAAGGCGACGAACTCTGCCTGATAAAACCTTTAGCCAACAACTCATCTAACTGAATTCGCAACTCCTCTAACTCACGAGGGGCCATCCGGTACGGCGCCTTAGCAATAGGATGCGTACCCCGCTCGAAATCAATAACAAACTCCACATCCCGCTTAGGAGGAATACCAGGAAGATCATCAGGAAAAACATCGGCGAAACCACGAACAATAGGAATCTCCTCCAAGCGTGGCACGCTAACAACGGTTCCAACCGCCGAGACTAAACAAACACAACAATCAGAAAGAAACAATCTCTGAACACATACCACAGAGAGAACAGGAGAATCCTGACACGGATCAGCATACACGCTGCCGGGCTGACCGTCGTCCCTGATGAAGTCCAAGCGCTTTCCTTTGCACTGAATGACCGCATCATACCGAGAGAGCCAGTCCATGCCCAAAATGACATCGAAGTCCTCTAGATCAATCATCTTCAGGTCCGCCTTCGCAAGAAAATCCCCCAACAAAACCGGGCAATCCAAAATACCCAAATCTGACAACACAGATTCACCAGAGGGAAACTTGACACGGAAGGAATCCCGAACACGATCTAGAGACAACCGATGACGCTCCACAAAGGCTCTAGCCACGAACGAGTGGGTAGCGCCGGAGTCAAACAGAACACGCGCCCAGCGGTTCTTCACCTTAAATTTCCCTATAGGAGCGCACAAAGCTAAGGAACTAGCACAACAGTACCGCAAATAATCTAGCAACTAAACTACCAGGCTAGAAAGAAAAACAACAAACAACTAACCTGAGATCACCTGGGTCGAAGTCTGAGCCTCCTCGGAAGAAATCACGTTCAGCTTCCCTTTTCCCTTGTCCACATGCTGAGGTGGAGGTAAAGCCTGTAACGGAACTGCAAGAAGAGCTGGCTGAAACAGAGGACACCTTGACTTGATGTGTCCCTTCTGCCCACACTGAAAGCAGACTTTATCCTTGGTCCAACACTGGGCCGCATCATGGCCGGATCGCTTACAAACAGAACAAGAGGCATCTCTCCTAGGAGCACCCTGAATCGCATGAACCTGCTCCTTCTTCTGAGCTGCCGCCTTCTTGAAACACCTCTCGACAGGATGGCCTGACCGGCCACAAAAACTGCACACCACCCTGCTCCTCTTTCCCGGAACAGCATCGGGTACCAGGGGTTTCTTCTCCTCTACCAACTTCCTCTTATGCTTCTTCAACTGCTGGACTCTGCTCTTCGCCGTCTCAATGGCCTCAACCTTAAGAGCAGCCTCTACAACTCCAGCATAAGTCACTGACCCATAAGCACTGGCCAACTGCTGCACCTCACTCCTCAAACCACCGAGAAATCTCTTAACTCGATCAGCCTCAACGCTGACCAATCCAGGGGCAAAACGGCTCAACTTACTAAACTCTATCTCATACTCACCCACCGTGAGCTGCCTTTGCTTCAGATAGAGGAAGTCGTTCATGAGGCGGTCACGCTCGACCGAGGGTAAGAACTTCCTCAATAACATCTCCTTGAACACTTCCCAAGAGCACCCAGCCACTAAGCTCTCCTTTTCTCTCAGCCACCAACTCTTAGCCAAACCTTTAAGCTGATAGGCGGCTATCATCACCCTCTGATCATCTGAAATCCCTGAGTACGAGAACATCTCCTTTATGGAGATCAGCCAGTCGTCTATCACCATGAAATCTGCCTTCCCATCATAAGTGGGAGGGCTCAGCCTCTGAAACTGCGAGATGAAGGCCATCTCTGCTGGCACCACCACTGGAGGTCTCAAGGGTGTAGGAGGAGGAGGAACAGCTAACCCCCCAGCAGGAACTTGCGCACCCTGAGCCTGACCTGCCACAACAGCCACCAAAGACTGAATCTGGGCTTGCACCTCCTCCAACTACCTGCCCATAGCTTCGCTACTCTGACGCAGACTCTCGATCACCGCATCATTCTGAGCTCCAGAAGATTCACCCTCAGACAGGGGAGTCGATCGAGTCGCAGGATGCCTAGCCATCCTAAAAATCAATACAACGCAAATCAGATCCAAATCCAACAACTAGAACCGATTACCAGTACAGACAATACATATGTAGATATAGACTTAAAGCTGCTAAACTTGCTCTGAGAGTTTTTCTTCTTCACAAAAATTAGATGATATGCCCTAACCTAGGATGGTTAACCACCACCTTACTAACTCTTGTGCCTAGATCGGATGCATGAATTGATGTTAATTTGAAAACTCATGTGTGTACATATGTCATCCTGCAAATCTTCAGCTCGGCGCGTTGTGCTTATGCAATGATATGATATGCTTGATTGTGCTATGCATTCTAAAAAAAAGGCCCTAATGCATGTTATGAGCGGCGTACGCATGAAAATGTCATGCATCCCATACTACATAACATTTCCATGCAACGAAAAAGAAACGTGCTAGTCGCAGCTATGTGGTGAGGTTATGCATCCCATACTACATAACCCTCACATATTGCCCCTATGGTGGATCCATATACGAACACATATTATGCATCCCATACTACATAATATGCCCCGTATACTTCATGTTATGCTATGAGTGTAGTGTTCGTGCTTTTGCCAAGACGTGCTGATGACATATCGGTGTGTGAATGACATGATGCTGAACTACTAATAAGCAAACAAAGGAAGGTTGCTCAACAAACTTGTCAAGCAACCTCCCTCTGATACCAACTGTCACAACCCGCATTTTCTCCGAATTAAGAATTATCAGAGTAAGAGAAAACACGCGTCGTGATGCCACGTCAAGCAGGGGATAACTGCTGACGCTCAGGCAAAACCAACTACCAACTTAATGAAAGAAAATCATGTGATTAATGATTAGAAAATCAGTTATATTTTATAGACCGTATCCCTCGGCTCAGTGGATCACCTAGTCCACAAAAGAAAAACTATATTTATACGCTGCGGAAAAATACTTTATTTAGGTTTAACATCCTAAGGAGCGCATAAGGGTTCCAAGAGAACCACTCATGCTATGCAAGACCCTACATTTAATTTATATAATATATAAGAAAGCGGTCTTTATACGTGATTTGGAAAATAGTGAATACGTCTTATAAAACATGCTGATCATGAGCTTTATTTATAATAATAATTATAGTTTAAAAATAACTAGCAACCTAGCATAAAACATTCTCAGAGCAAGTAGACTATCTCCAGAAAATGGTAGCAGCAATAGTATATATCTAGTATAAGGTAAAAACTACCAGTGGGCGCCAACAACCTGACATGAACCCACTAGCACAAATATATGTCTGTAGAAAGTACTGAAACAACCTCACTAACAAGGTAAACAGAACTCCAAAGTCCGGGAGTCCACCAACAACACCACCTCCAACTAGCCACCAGACTGGCTACAGCTCAGAACCTGAGGCATTCCAAAAGAAAACAGAATACCTCAGCAAGAAAAATTAAGGTAAAACTGCATGAAAGTGTGAACCAAAAGGCGAAAAGTACCAGAAAAACATGCAGTAGAAAGAGTCACAATTGTCCAAAACAGGACCACAAGAAAAGCACTACGTGCGAGAAAAACAGCAATAACCCAGACCAGGAACAACATCCTGCAGGGCCTACTAGGCTACCAAGAGCCAAAAGTGCCGCAAACTACCAAGGAAGAAACTTTTAACACCCTAAACTGTGGGAAGTGATAGTAGCAAAAACAACAACGAGGAACCGGATCGAAGGCAAACACAGTCCCCCAATCCACCATGTCCAAGTCAAAAGCTCGAGGGTCAACACGTGCAAACACAAGGGACCTTCCACCCGACATGCCCAGCCCGTACCTGGAGCAAGAAAAACATGGGTGGCCTTGGCTATATCACACAACTCCACCCCCATAAAGAGCTACAACCACCACTACTAACCACGACCCACGATTCGGCCTCTAGGACAATAAAGAAAACGGCCGACAAGGAAAACCCAGGAATACAACTGGAAATCCACTCGGAAACGAAAGACAAAGTAAAGGAAGAGTGTTGAAATAAACCAACACGACTAGGCGTTGAGTGAAACCCACTCAGTGCCTACCTAAACTTTGGCGTTGAGCGAGCTAGCCTCACTCACCGCCAAAATAAAGTCACTACCCACAAACCCGCTAAAGAATACGGAGCGCGACGATAGTCGAACGACCAAGGCAGAAGATTCAGAACTCGAGTAGTTGCCTGTCACTTGAGTATCTAAATTCCCGCACTCGAAACCAGCTAAATTCGCCTAGCAAAAGAAAATATACATAGCGCACGATCAGTGACGCACGATCAGTGGTCGTGCGCACTCATCGGCTGATGATCGTGCGAAGCGAACCTGGAAAACCTGAGAAAACCTAGCGTCAGCGCACGATCAGTGACGCACGATCAGTGGTCGTGCGCACTGCTTGCCAGCGCTCGTGCGATCTCCGAGACAGAACTTTGGAAACTGAAAGTTATATGCGCACGAATAGAGGCACACGACCAGTGGTCGTGCGCCCTAACGGTTAACGACCGTGCGCGGCTAACCTGTACCGTTTGGAATTTCCCGAACGACACCGGAACACGCACACGACTCACGCAACTGTAGTAACAGCAGGAGACTACCAACGTCGCGCACCACTACTATACAAACTATGCCTAATCATTCGAGTAATACCTTAACGAAAATCGGCAACCCCCCCCTCCTAACTCTCCCTCTCGGCTACACCCGAACCAGAGCAACAATCAGAGTAAAGGAAAACAACGGCTCCACGCCGACAATTTGGATTCCAATCATCACAAAAAATAGGGGGGGGGGGTTTCAGTAGGAAGAACTAAGCCCTATAGTTAGCAAGAAAATGAGAACAACAAGGCCTCTAACCTGGGCTAACCGGGATTTCAATTTCAGCAAGTAAAATCGAAAAAAAACTTGGCAAGGGCAAGAATACCACTTGCCTCAATTCACAGCGAAGCTTTGGACTGCTTTCCTCCTCTTCGCACGGATCAAAACGGCCGCAACACCTAAAACTAACTCTCGGCCATTAATGGCGGAAAATTCCAAAACCGAAAATTCCAAACCTCCCAAAACTCCACGAAAATCGAATTTCTTACTGTAGGAATGAAGGTCTCGACGAGAGCAATCCAAATCCACTCTCGGAATCGAATTCCGTCCACAAACGCTCCGGGAATCGGCGTCCGAAGGGAAGGGTAGGCGGTTTCTCCGTTTTTCTCGTACAGGGTTGGCGGTTCGAGTGGGGAAGATGATGGATCGGGGGTTTTCATTCTATATATATATATAATTATATAATAATATAATTAATTACAAAATTACATAAAGCACCAAATCGACGCGAAAACCAAACTACCTCGGAATTCGACGAAATTCGCACCGTAGCTAAACACCCACGCTACGAACACAACGGCGAAGTCGAAATTAATTTTCGACGAACAGAACTCGAGTTATACCCAAATAAAGCCAAACACCAACATCCCCCCGAGAGGCCACACCGGGTCACCCAAAACGACTCGGCTTGCTAGGGAGATCTTGCCAACAGGCTACAGAATAGGGCACTCAGTTCTAAGGAGCTAAACCACACTCCACAAATGGCACAAGCCACGGAAACGCGTCATCGTAACGCCAAACGAGAATAAAAATAATCGCTGAAAAAATGGGGCGTTACAATACAACACTGGAAAAACTCGGCCACTTACTGAACAGGGAGATTCAGCCACAAACACACTTATATAAAAAATATATATATACATATATATATACACATATATAAACCAACTTACTTATATGCATATAGATATATATACATCACACAATTTAATTCATATATACATATATGCTAGCTTACTTGCACTAATATAAACTTGAATTGGTAACAACCAGCCAAACATACAAACATCTATATATATATACATATATAAAGTCTGTTAAATAAATTTAGCCTAAAACAAGGCACAAGCCTTACCAAGCTCGACCACACAAAGCTATGCACAGCAAAGGCAACAACCTGGTAACACACTACCAGCTAACTCAACAAACGTCGAAAACGACGCGAAAACAAATGATCTCGAAATTCGACGAAATTCACACCGTAGCTAAATAACCAAGCTACAAAAACAACGGCGAAGTCGAAAGCAACACCCGACAATCAAACACTCGGGCTAACACCCCCCAAGCCAAAGTACAAGCATTCCCTGAAAGGCTCAGCTGAGTCACCAAAACAGACTCCGGCTAGCTGGGGAATTTTACAAACAGGCTACAAATAGGTCACTCAAGGAACCTAAAGAGCTAAGACCACGCTCCAACAACGCTAAAAGGGCCAAAAACGTGTCATCGTAATGCAAAACAACGATCAAACAAATACAGAAAAACCGGGGGGGGGGGGGGGCGTTACAACCACTCCCCATAAAAGAAATTTTTGCCTCAAAACTTAACACTCAAAAATTCTGTCAAGAAGGAATAATCAATAGTTAAGCAAATCTATACAAAAGAGAGCACAAAACATACCAGGCACAAGTCAGGGAAACATATGAGGGTAGGCCTTCCTCATCGCCGACTCTAGCTCCCAAGTCGCGCTTTCCACACCCTGATTTCTCAACAAAACCTTAACCATAGGAATTGTCTTCTTATGCAACACGCGATCCTGAGCCTCCAGAATGCGGACAGGCATCTCCACATAAGAAAGATTTGGCTCCAATTGTGGCACAAAATCCAAAACCTGTCTGTCACTCTGCACACATTTACGCAGCTGGCTAACGTGAAAAACATCGTGCACGCCAGGAAAATTCACTGGCAAGTCCAGCCTATAAGCTGCCACACCAATCCTCTCAATGATCTTAAACGACCCCACAAACCTTGGGTCCAACTTCCGGTTCTTACCAAACCTCTTTATTCCAATCATCGGGGAAACCTTTAGAAATACTAAGTCCCCCACAACAAACACCAAATCAGATCTACGCCGATTGGAATTTTTCTCATATCTCTCCTGGGCTATCCGAAGCTTCTCCCGAATCAGCTTCACAACAGTTTCCATCTCTTCGAGCGCATTCGGACCCAACAAAGGTCTCTTGCCAACTCAGCCCAAAATAAGGGAGTCCTGCAGCGCCTCCCATACAAAGGTTCGAAGGGAGACATTTGCAAGCTTTCTTGATAACTGTTATTATAAGCAAACTCCATAAGCTGCAAATGCTCATCCCATGCTCCTCCGTGGTCTAAAATATAGCATCTGATCATGTCCTCCACTATCTGATTAACTCGCTCTGTCTGACCATTGGTCTGCGGGTGGTATGCGGTAGAATATCTCAAATCCGTACCCAAACCTTCTTTCAAACTCTTCTAGAAGCGAGATGTAAACCGGGAGTCTCGGTCTGAAATAATGCTGACTGGAACACCATGCAATCGGATGACTTCATTCAAATACAACTCAGCTATTTTCTTCATCGGATAGTCGATCAAATAAGGTACGAAGTGAGCACACTTCGTTAATCTGTCCACAATATCCCAAACTGAATCATAACCTCTAGGAGATCTCGGTAAACCCGTGATGAAATCCATCGAAATGCTCTCCCACTTCCAAGTCGGAATCTCCAACGGAGTCAACTTGCCACTAGGCCTTCCATGTCCGTCCTTAACGCATTTGCAAGTATAACACTTAGAAACAAACCTTGCTATTTCTCCCTTCATCCCATACCACCAAGCAATTTGCTTTAAGTCATGATACATCTTGGTAGATCCTGGATGGTAGGCAACACTAGAACTATGCCCCTCTCTGCACAACATAACCCGAATATGCATAACAACGGGGATACAAAATCTGCCGTGGTACTTCAAAGTACCCGCATCATCAATCGAGAAATCTGGTAACTCCCCTTTCTTAGCTCTAAGATATAAATGCAGCAGATCTGGATCATCTTTCTGATGTAACCTCGTAAGCGCAATCCAAGAAGGCTCTACCACAACCAAACTACTCTGCAAGTCGCAGCTCCCCACAGAAATATCCATCAAAAGAAATTCTTCCACAAATAGCTCGGCGGAGAGATTAAAAATCTTCCCCGTCTTCTGACTTAGGGCATCGTCCACCACATTAGCCTTGCCCGGATGGTACTGGATCTCAACATCATAGTCGACAACATACTCCAACCATTGCCGCTGGCGCAGATTCAATTCCTTCTGGGTGAATACGTACTTTAAACTCTTGTGATCAGTAAAAATCTTGCACTGTGCGCCATAAAGCAGATGTCTCCACAACTTCAGTGCATAAATCACGGCTGCAAACTCTAAATCATTCGTAGGGTAATTCCTCTCTTGAGTTTTCAGTTGCCTCGACTCGTATGCAATCACTTTCCCGACTTGCATCAACACGCATCCAAGCCCAACATGCGATGCATCCACATAAACATCATAATCCAAGCCTTCCGTGGGCAGGGTCAAAACGGGAGCAGTGCATAATCTTCTCTTGAGCTCTAGGAAGGCTTCCTCGCACTTCTCGCTCCAAACAAAAGCCGCATTATTTTGAGTCAATCTAGTCAAAGGTGCAGCTAGGGTAGAGAAACCCTCCACAAATCTCCTGTAGTAGCCGGCTAACCCCAAGAAGCTCCTAATCTCCTTGGGTGTGCTCGGCCTACTCCAATCCATCACAACAACAACCTTTTCTAGCTCCACTGAAATCCCACTCTTATTCACCACATGGCCCAAAAATGAAACCTGAGGCAACCAAAACTCGCACTTGCTCAATTTGGCAAAATAGCTTGTGGTCCCTCAAAGCATATAAAACCAAACGCAGATGCTGGTCATGCTCCTCAGCATTGCAGGAATAGATCAGAACATCGTCGATAAACATGACCACAAACTTATCCAGGAAGTCCTTGAACACCTGGTTCTTCATATCCATAAAGGCTGAGGGCGCGTTGGTCAAACCAAACGACATAACCAGAAATTCAAAATTCCCATGCCTCGATCGAAAAGCAGTCCGTGAAATATCTGAATCACGGATCTTGAGCTGATGGTAGCCAGAACGAAGATCAATCTTAGAAAACACCGCGCTACCGCGCAACTGATCACACAAATCGTTAAACCTGGGCAGGGGATACCTGTTCTTAATAGTAACCTTGTTCAACTCTCTATTGTCGATGCAAAGCCTCATCGATCCATCTTTTTATCATTACAAACAGAACAGGAGCACCCAAAGGTGACGAGCTCGGTCTAATAAAACCTTTCTCTAGCAGCTCATCCAGCTGGACACGCAACTCTTCCAGCTCTCGCGGGGCCATCCGGTACGGCACCTTTGCAATAGGAAGCGTACCTGGTTCCAAATCTATAACAAACTCAACATCTCGATCAGGCGGAAGACCAGGAAGATCATCAGGAAACACATCAGAAAAGTCACACACCACAAGAATCTCCCCCAAGCGCGGTACACTAACAATAGTCCCCACAACTGAGACCAAACAGGCAAAGCAGCCAGAACCAAGCAGCTTCCGAACACGTACCGCAGAAATGACTGGAGAATTCTGTCGCGGATCACCGAAAACACTCCCAGGCTGACCGTCGTCCTTTACGAAGTCCAAGCGCTTACCGTTGCACTGGATAACTGTATCGTACCTTGACAACCAATCCATGCCTAGGATAACATCAAAGTCTTCAAGGTCTATCACCTTCAAATCTGCCTTCGCTAGAAAATCCCCCAACAAAATAGGACAATCCTGAATGCCCTAATCTAAAACCACAGAATTACCGGAAGGAAACATGACCCAAAAGGCATCACTAACTCGCTCTAGGCCCAAACGATAGCGCTCCACAAAGGATCTAGCCACAAATGAGTGGGTAGCTCTAGAGTCGAAGATAACACGCGCCCAGCGGTTCCTCACCTTAAATCTTCCTATAAGATAGCATACGTAACTAAGAAAACCAAATGCTAAAACTATACTAGAAACAAGACATTTTGGCTAGGGAGAAATCTAACCCGAAATGACCTGAGTCGAGGTCTGCGATTCCTCCGAAGAAATCACATTCAGCTTTCCCTTGCCTTTATCCACCTGCAGAGGTGGTGGCAATGCCTGGAGTGGCACTGGCTGTAATGCAGGCTGGAGCTGTGGGCAATGAGCCTTGATGTGCCCTTCTTAACAGCATAGAAAACAACTTCTTACCATAATCTTAACCTTTCCCCAACAATGGGCAACATCATGCCCTTGTCGCTTACATGTAGAACAGAATAAATCTTTTCTGGGAGCACCTTGAATTGCATGCACCTGCTCCTTCTTCTCAGCTACTAACCTTTTGAAACACTTTTCGAAGGGATGGCCTGACCGACCACAGAAGCTACAAACCTCCTTGCTCTTCTTTCTTGCGGTAGCATCGGGTACCTGAAGGCTCTTTGCTTTAACCGATTTCCTCTTTTCTTTTCTCATTTGCTGCCCTCTTTGCTTTGCATTCTCAATTGCGTCAACTTTCAAGGCAGATTCCACCACTCCAGCATAGCTCGTTGATCCATAAGCACTTGCTAACTGCTGGACATCACTTCTTAGGCCACCAAGAAAATGCTTAACTCGATCCGCCTTAGAGCTTACCAAGCCGGGGGCAAACCGACTCAGTTTACTGAACTCGATCTCGTACTCACTCATTGTGAGCTATCTCTGCTTCAAATGTAGGAAATCATTCATCAGGCGGTCGCGCTCGACTGAAGGCAGAAACTCCTTAGCAATAGTTCCTTGAAAGTCTCCCAAGAGCATCCCTTTTTCAAGCTCTTCTTCTCTCTCAGCCACCAACTCTTCGCTAATCCCTTAAGCTGATAGGTGGTGATACTCACCCTTTGATTGGGGGTAACTCCAGAATTGGAGAACATCTCCTCGATGGCTATAAGCCAATCGTCCAAATCCATAAAGTCTGTCTTTCCATCGTAAGTAGGAGGTCCCAACTGCTGGAAGTGCGATATAAACGTAATATCTGGGGGCAATGCAATAGGAGGTACCAGGTGAGCAGGAGGAACAGAAACAGCTACACCCACAGCAGGGTCCGACACTCTCGGAGGTTGTCCTGCCACAAATTCTAATAGAGTCTGGATCTGAGTCTGCATACCCACCACCTGCCTAGACAAGGCTTCATTACTCTGCCGCAGACTTTCAATCAACGCCTCGCTTTGCGATCCAGAAGACTCACCCTCAGATTGGGGAGTCGATCTCATCGAAGGACGCCTCGCCATCCTATAATCGTATTAGCACTAATCAAAACCTAGCCCAACTGTTAGAACAAAACTACCCGGTACAGACAAGCATACTTAAATATGAACTTCAACTGCTAACTTGCTCTGGGATTTTACAAGAATGATGTTATGCTTAACCTAGGATGGTTCACCACCATCATACTAACTCATGTGCTTAGACCATAAATGCATGAATTTGTATTTCTATTGACTCAAAACCATGTGTGTACATATGTCATCATGCAAATCTTTAGCTTGGCACGTTGTGCTTATGCAATGTTATGCTATGCATCTTGTGCTATGCATTCTAAAAAAGGCCTTAATGCATGTCATGAGCGATCATACGCATCACAATGTTATGCATCCCATACTACATAACATTGCATGCAATGAAAATAAAGGAAAGCGTGCTAATGGGCATTCATGTGGTGAGGTTATGCATCCTATACTACATAACCCTCACATGTTGCCGCCTATGGTGGATCTATATACAAACACATATTATGCATCCCATACTACATAATATGCCCCGTATACTTCTATTCATGCTTATGAGTGTAGTGTTCATGCTTCAGCCAAGACTTACTCAGTGTGTGTATGATATGACGCTAAACCACTAATGCTACAAGGGAAAGGTTGCCCGACCAATTGTCAAGAAACTCCCTCTGATACCAACTGTCACGACCCGCATTTTCTCAACAATTAAATCATATCAGAGTAAGAGAAAATACGTGCCATGATGCCACATCATGCTGGGGATAACTACACGCGTTCAGGCAAAACTCCAGACTCCTTGTCTTTGAAGAAAAACATAATTTAATATGAAAGAAAACTAGTTAAATTTGATGGCAGTATCCCTCAGCACGGTGGATCAGCTAGTCTATAATTAAAAGTATATTTATACGCAGTGGAAAATACTTTGGTTAAGTTGATATTCAAAAAGAGCATAAGTGTCCCCAAGGGACGACTCATGGTATGCACGACACTAAATTTAGTATAGTATCAAAATAGCCTTTACGTTACTTGGGAAAGTAGTGCTTTAGTTTTATAAACATGACGTGCATGAGGTACATATAGTAATGCTTTTAGGGTTTCAAATACCTAACATGCAACCTAGCATAAATCATTCCCAGAAAGCAAGTGAACAACCTCAAAAAAACAAAAATAGCAGTTTCAGTTCATACCCAACATCACAAGTAAGCCACCAGTGGGCGTCAATAACCTGACACGAACCCACTGGTGAGCATGCATGTCTATACAGAAAGAAGAAAACTACCTCACAAGGATGAGGAATAGTACTCTCAGCTACCCAGGTGGCCACAAGCAAGCTCCACAAGAAAACTAGCAACTCAACCGACTATTGCACTGAACCTAAGGCATTCAAAGAAGGAACACTTCAGCAAGAATAAAATCAAAAGAAGTGGAGCATTAGATTCATGAATAAATAAAGAAGGGTTTACCAACCCGGCAACAAAATGCTATCAGTAGAGGAAAAGGCATGACAGTAAGAAAAGAACACTGTCAAAAGAGCAATAAATAAATAAAAAAAACACACCAAGTGTGAGTACAATAGCAACATGCTCTGCGAAAGAAAAGAACCTGCAGCAGCAACAAGATATATTTATACCAACAGAAATATCCATAAGAAAGGAAAGGAACTAACAGTCCTAATCTTTGTGAATTATTGGCCATAGTGAAAACCTTGGGTCGGAGTGGGCGGTGCAGCCTTCACCAACAACCAGACCAAAAAAAACACTCCAGGGTGAAAACAACCAGTGGCAGCTATAGGATCCACACACCTAACCATACCAGCCCAACACGGCCTAGGTGGTGGTGGCCATAGCTCAACACACATAATTTATCCCTTACAGCCCACAAAACCAAACCACCTACAAAATTCCACGAGTCGACATTCAAGCAAAACTAGCCGAGGACCCAACACCCCCTAGGGAAAAGCCACACTAACAATCCTTTGGAAACACACCAACCCAAGGCAAAAGCGTCGAGTCCACCCGACGCGGCGTTGAGTGAGCTCTACTCACTCAACGCCAAACCTGACGCGGCGTTGAGTGAGCTTCACTCACTCAGCGCCAAACATTAGCCAGGGACGACATCGAGTCCACTTGACGTGGTGTTGAGTGAGCTCCACTCACTCAATGCCAAACCTGACGCGGCGTTGAGTGAGCTTCACTCACTCAGCGCCAAACACTGGCCAGGGACGGCGTCGAGTACACTCGACGCGGCATTGAGTGAGCTCCACTCACTCAACGCTAAATGACTTAGCCGCAAAACTTTCTCTGGATGACGACGTTGTGTGAGCTCGACTCACTCAATGCTGTCAACGCTATTCTACTTAACCGTTGAAAATAACTTCGGCGTTGAGTGAGTTCACCTCACTCAACGCCAAAAAGCCTAACAGTAAAGGCATTGAGTGATGTCCACTCACTCAACGCTTTTTACTTAGAATAAATTTGAATCTTAAAAGCTAAAACCTCTGCCTAAGCTCACTCAACGCTTGGAAATAGAGAGT
Organism: Platanthera zijinensis; assembly: GCA_039513925.1. Lineage (NCBI taxonomy): Eukaryota > Viridiplantae > Streptophyta > Magnoliopsida > Asparagales > Orchidaceae > Platanthera > Platanthera zijinensis. The sequence continues at coordinate 121,004,363 of CM077083.1, read as the reverse complement.
TGGAAATTTAATTCCAACTCTCTCTCCTACCCTTTCTACCCAGCCACAATAGCTATCTGACTTATTCTATAACTAAATACGGCCATACAATACCTCCATCTACCAACTGGACACCAAACCGAGAATAAAGAGGGAGGGATTAGCCAAATTCTTAGACAACCTGAACCGGACATGGCTGAAGTAAAGAAACACTGCAACACTAGCTCCTAGAATCAAAAACAGAACTAATTACAACAAATTAACAAAGTAAAAAAGGGGTCAAAATTGGCAAGGGCAGGGAGCCACTTGCCTCACCGCAAAGATGCAGCAGCATCAACAAGAAATCTGGCTTTGGCGGCAAGATCGGCCACCTACGGGTCAAAAACAGAGCTTTTAAGAGAAGAAGAAGAGAACCCGAAAACCCTAACTCCTTGAAACAGACCTAAAACAAGCATAACTTACCTAGGAAGAAAGATCTAGACGAGAGCAAGCCAAATCTGATCTTACCCGAGAGAAAACTGCTTTAAAATTCCAACAATCGCCGGCCGGAGCTCCAGCACCTCCGCCTCCCGATTTCTTCCGCTGGAAGCTAAGTTCTGGCTCGGGAATGGAGAAAGGAGGAGGAGAATCTAGCTGGCCCTATTTACCCCCTCCCACTAACTCAAATAAGGTAATAACATAATACAACACTAGAAAAACTCAACCACTTACTGAACAGGGAGATTCAGCCACCAAAACACTTATATAAAAAATATATATACATATATATATATATATACAACATATATATCTACACATATATAAACAAGCTTACTTATATGCATATAGATATATATACATCACACAATTTAATTCATATATACATATATGTTAGCTTACCTGCACTAATATAAACTTTAATAGGTAATAGCCAGCCAAACATACAAACATCTATATATATATACATATATAAAGTCAGCTAAACAAATTTAGCCTAAAAAGGCACAAGCCTTACCAAGCTCGGCAACACAAAGCTATGCACAGCAAAGGCAACAACCTGGTAACACACTACCAGCTAACTCAACAAATGTCTAAACGACGCGAAAACAAACGATCTCAGAATTTGACGAAACTCGCACCGCAGCTAAACACCCAAGCTACGAAAACAACGGAGAAGTTGAAAGCAACACCCGACGATCAAACACTCGGGCTAACACCCCCAAGCCAAAGTACAAGCATTCCCTGAGAGGCTCAGTCGAGTCACAAAAATAGACTCTGGCTAGGTGGTGAATCTTGCAAACAGGCTACAAATAGGCGACTTAAGGAACCTAAAGAGCTAAGACCACGCTCCAACAACGGAAAAAGGGCCAAAAATGCGTCATCGTAATGCCAATCAATGATCAAAGAAATACAAAAAAAATGGGAGCGTTACAGCCTTGGCTCCACTTGTTGCTTCAATCTCTGATCTTTCTTCCAAGCTAGCCTCTTCCCAAACTATCCCTTCTTCTAGGGGCCTATATTCAGGTCTCCCTAGATCTAGGCAGAGGGAGATGCTTCATGAAGAAGTTCTAGTTGTAGAAGCAATCTCAGCTAGAGCAACAGTAGCAGTATTTGATGTTATTCAGGATACAGAGTTGATCAGTTCAGTTGAAGAAGCATAAGTTTCAGTTCTTCCAGAAGTTATAACTGTTGGTGATTTCATTATTAATCCCACAGTTGATATATATTATTTATTATCAGATTGTGATTTAATAAACTTTTATACTGCTAGTTTACCAGCCCCAGTTTTGGAAACAGATACCTCTAGAGCTATAGTCTGTTATAATGTTCCTATTAATACTTTTGTCTTAGAACAGTTTTTGCAAGATCTTTCTACTAGTTTTGATTCTACCACTAAGGCTGTAGTAACTGATACTCAGACTGTAGTAACTGATATAATGGAGCAGGCTTGTTCCCCTCCCACTTTTGCATGGGATGAATCCCCTATGCCAAACTTTGATGATCTTCTTAATGAAGATATGGAAGTGGCAGTTGTTGTAGATGATGTACATATACAGCCAAAGGATCAGATTGTTGACCATACTAATTTATTTAAACAGATAGATGATTTATATGATCAGCCTGCAGAGGAATCTTATGATGATGTAGAGTCAGATGATTCAGAAGATTCTTGATCTAAGAAAAGAAAATTAAAGAAGAAGGCTCCAGTTAAGGTTGCTCCTCAACCTTCCTCAACTATAGATGTTTCATACTACATTTTGCATGGAATTCCTCTAACTCCAGACCTTCCAAACCGGATGAGATTTTCCAAAAATGAATAGAAAAATAGGAAGAAGATGAGGAGATATTCTTCACCTCCAAGGTCTAGGAGAGGACCTCCTCCTCCTCCTCCAGCAGCAGGGTCATCTGGTAATATTTCTTCTTCTCAAAAGCCTACTTCTCATCATTATTCAAGATCTTCTCAGGACAAACAGGATAGACCTTCAAGGTCAGATTCTCACAGTAGCCAGGAATAACAATCAAGTCAAAGAAGTCAGCAACAACAATCAAGCCAAGAGAGGCCACCTTCACCAATATATGATCCAGAGATGGATCCAGATTTCAAAATGGCAAGGTTTAAAGAGCTGGTTGCACTTTCACAGAATAAGAAAGCCAGAGAAGAAGGAAAAGAAAACTTCACAGTTCACCACCATGTCCTCATATAGGCAAAAGGGGCTTGTTAGATATTCAAAGAAGAGCTTGTTCAATGTGGACTAGTGCATAAATCTGCATCAAGAGGCAGTAGTTCCCAGAACCACCTCTCTGAAGATTGTTAGCTCTAAGGATTTAAAGATGAGCCAAAGGGAAGTTGAAGATCCAAACCGAAAGCTAGTCTTCACCAAACCATCTTCAGATTCTCCCACTGAAGCTCCTAAGAAAGACTCTTGATTTCTTATTTTATATTTTTAAGCTGTGTTATTGTTTTTGAACTCTCAAAGCACTTTTTATATATCTGCTGAAAGTTTTATTTCTGCTTGATATTTTCTGCTTTGTGATAGTATCCTCACCCAAATAGTGGGAGATTGTTGGAATCCTATTACTGATTTGAGCTAAAATCACTATCATTTGTTTAGGATGATTAGTTTGACCCAATATGTATAGTCTAGGTTATAGGTTTATTTCTAGGGTTTCTTCTTTAGAATATTTCCAGAGAAATTAAGTTCGAAGAATGTAGGATTCTGTTCGACAAAAGATGAGCTCTGTTCGACAAACACTGAGATCAGTTCGACGAACTCAGAGTTCTAACTCTAAGTTTAGCTCGACGAACTATGGGCTCAGTTTGACGGACACTGATCATATCTCAAAAGCTCAGCTCGACAAACTCTAGGCTCCATTCAATGAATTCCAGGCTCAGCTTGAAGAACTCCAGGCTCTGTTTGATGATCTCCAGGCTCAGTTTGACAAAAACTTTACAATGTTCAGGCAGTGTTATTTACTGAAGGCATAATAATTTTAAATGACTTAATTTCAGTCAGTTACACTCTGGTATTTAATGCTAAATATTCTTAATGAATATAACAGTTTCTAGTAGCATTAAATATGGATTTATTACAGAGTTATTAATCTAATTATTTACTAGGGAAGTTACAATTCTCAGAGGTTCTTCAAAGTTTTAGAATGATTTTAAATTCAAATGTTTGAATTCTTCTCAGAGTATGTATATATATTCAGATTTTTCTACTTCAAAGGGTTACAAGACAGACAGACAGACACACTCTTATAGATCAACATATTTTTAATAGATATTCTACTTCAGTCTCTACAAGTGAAAAGTCTTCATCAGTCAAAAACAAGAAAGCTTATACCCAGAGAAAAGCCTCCCCTCCTGATCTCAAGTCTCTATTCAAATCAGGGGGAGCTTTTTTGCTTCATCATCCACTAAGTCTTCTTAGAGACTCTTGAAAGAGAAGACAACATTAAGTTTTAGTTTACTTCCTAAACTGTGCACAGGGTTATAACTCCCTTCAAAAGTTGACCTCTTGGTTCTAAAGTCACCTGATCGAATGACTTAAGCTTGGTTTTTGGGCACCTGATCAAAAGCTCAAAGGGTTGCAAGATCTCAATTAGAAAATAGATCTTTTAATGGCAGGGCACCTGATCAAAAACCTGTAGTGGATTCCTACCAGGGTGGTAGAAGAGTGGATGTACCCAGATTTATTGGGGAGCCACTATAAATTTCCTTGTGTCGTCTGTGATTGCTTTACTTTCTTTATTTATGTGCCGTGATTTTTCTTTCTATATATATATATCACTTACTTTAATCCGCTATAAAAATAAATTAAAGTTTTTAATACACACTATTCACCCCTCTCTTGTGTAAATCAGATCTATCCCTCATATTTAGAGAGTTTTGAGTACACTCAATGCATGCAATCTGACGGGTCGGAATATGTTAAATTCATGGGATTTATCAAAGCCATTCATCATACCGTGTAAATCACAACAGGTATGCACCTTTCCATATTCTTAAATAGGGTAACTATAAATAAAAATGTGTGCCTAGGATAATTCATATGTTTCCATAACCCTTGTCGTCTCTCTGTGCTCCTGCCAGCATATTCTCAAGTCTTTTTCTCTTCTCCTCATCAGTTCACTGATTCAATGGCTCCCAAAGGAGTTGATTTCCTGTTCGTGGGATCAGAACTTGTCAGACATGGATTCAAGGATACACCCGAGGAAGTTCAGTTAGTTCTTCATCTTCTAAATGCCACATACCTAGAGTATTTGCTATCATAGCCATGCTCTATCTAAAAAAGAGAATTGCTAGAGCTTTAATCCAATGCTTAACTTGATTCCTCCTCTTATAAAATAAAAACCTCAATCAGTGGAGACAAAATTAAACTTACTTCTAGAAAGTTAAGCAAGGCCTTGAAACTGACCAGGTTCAGCCAGTTTGATGAGGAAGATGAATTATTTCTTGAGGATGTCAAGTCAGTTCTGAAATGGTGTGGCTTGTCGAAGCACACCAATAGATCTATCTTGAGAAAGGAAATGAACTTTAAAGGGAAATTCCTAGCACATATTGTTAGTAAGGCCCTTATCCATAAGATAGGGTCACATGATAAAGTTTCAAGGAAGATGTTTGAGCTGATGACCAGAGTCTTTCTTACAAAGAAAACTAATTGGAGGAATGTTATTTTTGACAGAATTGTTGAGTGTATTCTTGAATCCAATCTTGGTAGGATACTGTCTCTGTTCTTACTGAACTATGCTCCAAGATTGCTAAATCTAAGGCTAGGAGCAAAGATCCATCACATGAGGAAGATGGATATAAAGATGTTTGACAGATGGGATAGGTGTTATTTCCTCAACCAAAGCCAGATGACAAGAAGAAGAAGAAGAAGAAAGTAGTTACAATTACAGAAGAGAGCTCCATCAACTGCACCTTCAGATCGAAGAGGTGAAGAACCTCATAATCCTGAGTTATCAGAATCCACTGCAAAAATAAGAAAGGATGTCAGTGCTCAAGTCTCAATGTCCTCTTAGCGTGCTGCAAAGACCCTACCCGGTAGTGTGTCTCAAACTAAAATTGAAAATGATAATATCATGGAGCCTACTGAGGATATTGTGTTGGGTTTTTGGGGATAACACAACACTTGTGCACATTGTGGAAATAAGAACAAGAAAAACCCAAAAGAGTTCGGATTTGACAACATTCATGAATCAAGAAGTAAGGCATGATGTAATAAAATTACCTTTGAGGGATTGAGTCTCAACTCAACCTAGATGCTCCAAAAGAATCAGGTCGGTCACATATTGGTGAGAGTCTTGAGCGCATAAAGTATATCCGCGCCTCTACAATAATCCATACGATCAAGAGAACCTGTAGCAACTTGTCGCACAAGTTCTAGGTCGGGAGAGGACACTCGATGTCTCCACAGGCTGATAGATTTGTTGTATGAGAGGTGGCGGTGACACTCAATGGGATCGGGATTGGCGATGGGATTGGTGGAACGCTTCCGTTGACTTTTAGGGTTACCAGTCTTTTCTGCACAGTACGGCTCGTATGCTTAGATAAAAGGAACCGTCAACAGTAAACCCTCAAACATCCTATTTATACTCTAGGAGATAAGTAGAACAACTTCTGTCGTTATTCGCAGACCCAAGACATTCATTCCAGAATTCAGCAAGTTAAAATTTGACTTAGTACGGGCATTCGTCGAACACAGCTTGACGAACTCAGCTCCAAAAGAAGAATTCGTCGAAATCATTCGTCGAACTCAGCTCGACAAACTCTGTGCCAAAGGCCAGCATTCGTCGAATCATCATTCGTCGAACTCAGCTTGACGAACTCTACACTAAAGGCCAGCATTCGTCAAACATCATTCATTGAAATCAGCTCGACGAACTCTGCACCAAAGTCCAGCATTCGTCGAAATCAGCTCGACGAACTCAACGCTTAGAATCCAGAGTTCAACTAGATAACCCTTGTCTCGACAGATCGTCGAGTATCTACAGCACACACGACGAATCGACGAGTATCATTTTATACTCAACGAATCGTCGAGTATCCATAGGATACACGGCGAACTCAACGCTAACCTTCAGTTGAATCAACACTTGACTCGATGAAAGCGTTGAATAGACTCAACGCTGTCAACGCCTTCTGCGCCATGGCATTGAGTGAGCTCAATACACTCAATTCCTAAGACTCATATCCATCAAGTCAACACTTTGAATCGATAAATCGTTGAATGGACTCAACGCACTCAATTCTTAAGTGAAATACTCGACGAATTAACTCCTTGAATCGACGAATTGTTGAACACACTCAACTCCTTCAACACCACCATTCAACGAGTCAACCCTTAACTCGACGAAGGCATTGAGTGGTCTCAATATACTCGACGCATTTGCCTTAGAATATTATAAGTCCATTTGCTCATCATATGAGCTATACCATACAGATCTAAACTCCCAATTTCTCCACAATCTTATGCGCGACCCTGATAGGATCACACTGAGTTGTCAGTGAGGCTACATGCTTGATCACTTCCAGATCATCATGGTAACACCAACAGTCTCCACTTGATCTTGAAAGTATCAATCAAAAGATTCACAAACAATGAGCGACATCTAGCAATACATCATTTCCCCCTAAACAGTAAGAGTTTATAAACTCATAAGCTATTATGACCAATATTATAGTGTTATCATGTCCCTTCGTCCCTTACATCCGGAGAGAACTAGAGGTATAGACCGTGTCACCCTCATAATTGTTCAATCCAGTTTCCTGATCTAGAATGGACTTTCAGAAATTGGTGAACTCAATATCATATATTGACTCAACCAAGCATGACTATGCATTTCTCAGTCCCATTCCATCAAGGGGCCCATGGATGCAAACTCCCGTCATATAGGAGGATAAATCCCATTTCTGCTCACACGCAAATACCCAAATGACTCATAACGTACCCAATAACCACCATTATCATCCAACTTTCTCAAGATAGGACTTTTGATGGCATCAAAGCACGCTCTTCCTCACTCAGTGAGTGCCGTGACTTCAGGTCAAAGGACCACAAACACCACTGCTACTTGAGCCATACTTGTGACACATTTATATAACTATCCACAAAGTATTCTCATGGCGGGTCGGTTCAGTACAACTTGTTCATAACAAGTACCCATGTGATGACTTGATATCACAATATCATGACCTGTGATGACGGGTCATCAGTCACCGCACATGCTAGTATTAAAAGTATCATCATCTCCCTTAGCTTCTAAGATGATACAATGACCAGGGACTCTTTAATAATGAAGCTTCTGGGATCATAGGTTCTCACATCATGTCACTACTTGACTTATGGAAGCCAACATTCTAAGGACATTTATTTTTAGTTAACTATTCTATCACAATAGAAATAATAAAACAATAAAAGAACTTGCCAAATATATAAAATGAAATGTATACAGTACTTTTATTCATCAAATGAAATATTTTAACATCCAACAAACATACAATCCACAAGACTCAAACTAGAGTTGATCATTCAGGTATCGTATACCCATAGATCTAACATGACTATCATGCTTTCTTTGTACGATAGGCTTTGTCAGTGGAACCACAATGTTTTCTTCAGTCGTCACTTTGCATATTCTCACATCTCCTCGATCTACAATCTCTCAAATTAGATGGAACCGCTGGAGTATGTGCTTGGAGCGCTGATGAGATCTAGGTTCCGAAGCAAGTGTAATTGCACAGTTGTTGTCACAGTAGTGATCTACGGGACGAACAATGCTAGGAACTACCTCTAACTCGCCGATGAATTTTCTAATCCATACAGACTCCTTCGTTGTATTTGCAGCGGCGATATACTCGGCCTCAGTTTTAGAATTTGCAACTGTATCCTGCTTGGAAATCTTCCAGCTACCAACACCTCCATTCAGGCTAAACACAAAACCTAATTGAGACTTTAAATCGTCCCTATCTGTTTGGAATCAAGCATCTGTGCAACCACTTACAACAAGCTATTCCTCTCCACCGAATACCAAGAATGTATCCTTAATCCTTCTCAAGTACTTGAGGATATTCCTGACGGGTATCCAGTGACCTTCACCAGGATCAAACTGATACCTGCTAGTCATGCTCAAGGCATAAGAGATACTGGGTCTAGTACATATCATTGCATACATGATTGACCTTATTGCCAAAGCTTATGGAATCAACTTCATGCGGTCCTTATCTTCATAAGACTTAGGACACTGGTCCTTAGAGAGACTCATACTATGTGACATGGGAAAGAATCCTTTCTTGGACTCAAGCATGCTGAACCGTTTCAACACCTTATCAATGTACGTACTTTGGGTCAAACCCAACAACTTCTTCGATCTATCTCTAAAGATCTTAATACCAGGTATATAAGTCGCTTCCCCTAAGTCCTTCATCGAAAAGCAGTCTTATAGGTTATTATTAACAACTTGCAGGGTCGGTTTGTCATTCCCGATCAACAGTATGTCATCTATATACAAAATCAGGAAAACTGCTATACTCCCACTAATCCGTTTGTAAACACACGGTTCATCCTTGTTCTTTATAAAACCAAACTCTTTGATCTTTTCATCAAAACAAAGATTCCAACTTCGAGAAGGTTGTTTGCATCTATAAATGGATCTCTGCAGCTTGCATATTTTAGTGGCTTCACCTGGAGATACAAAACCCTCGGGTTGTATCATATACACTTTCTCAAGGAGGTTGCCATTAAGGAAAGCCGTTTTGATATCCATCTGCCAAATCTCGTAGTCATAATATACAGCAATAGCAAGCAGAATTCTGATGTACTTAACCATGACAACATGGGAAAAGGTCTCATCATAGTCAATACCATGAATTTGCTTGAAACCCTTAGCAACCAGTCGCCCTTTGAATGTCTGTATATTCCCATCCATGTCGGTCTTCTTCTTGAAGACCCACTTGCACTCTATGGGTCTTACCCCTTTAGTTGGTTCCACCAAAGTCCATACTTGGTTTTCATACATGGAATCCATCTCAGATTTCATAGCTTCAAGCCACTTCTCGGAGTCCGGTCCACACAACTTCATGGTAGGTTATAGGCTCATCACTATGATCCATAAGCAACACATTTCCTATTTGAGACATGAGAAATCCATATCTCTCAGGCTAAAACCTTGGTCTACCAGATCAACGTGGAACTTGTGTTTCCTGAGTAGGTCCTCCAGCTACAACAACTTGTAGTCCCGACTCAGGTTCCAATACTGGTTCGCTTATAATTTGTGGTTCCTTAACTTCTTCAAGTTCTACCCCGGCTACCGTTCTACTTAATAACTCTTTCTCAAGAAAGACTCTAGTCCTTGCGACAAACACTTTGCCCTCAGATGGTAGGTAGAAGTAATACCCTTTTGTTTCCTTAGGATACCCAATAAGATAACACTTTTCTGATTTGGGTTCTAATTTATCAGGCATTTTACGTCTCACGTATGCCTCACAGCCCCAAACCTTTATGAAAGACATACTGGGACGGTTCCCAGTTCATATCTCATATGTTATGTTAAAAACTGCTTTCATTGGAGCACGATTTAGTGTTAAAGCAGTAGTTTCGAGAGCAAAGCCCCAAAAGGAAACAGACAGATCTGCATGACTCATCATCGACTGCATCATGTCTAACAAAGTACGATTCCTCCGCTCAGACACACCATTATGCTGTGGTGTTCTAGGTGGAGTGAGCTGTGATACAATACCACACTCTTTCAGATGATCATGGAACTCATGAATTAGGTATTCGCCACCTCGATCAGATCAGAGTGCTTTAACCTTCTTACCCAACTGGTTCTCTACTTCATTTTTAAACTCTTTTAACTTTTCAAAGGTTTCGGATTTGCATTTCATAAGATACGCATATTCCTATCTACTGAAATCATCATTAAATGTAACAAAGTAGAAAAACCCACCTCTAGACATAGAACTCATGGGTCCACATACATCACTATTTACTATACCCAAGAGTTCATCAACCCTATCTTTGAATCCAGTGAAAGAGACTTTAGTCATCTTGCCTAACAAAGAAGATTAGTATCTCTCAAATGATTCATAATCAAATGAGTCTAATAGTCAATCTCTATGGAGCTTGGATATACGTTTCTCATTCATATGACCCAAATGACAATGCCAAAGATACGTAGGGTTCAAGTCATTTGTTCTTAGTCTTTTAGTATTTTCAATATTATAGATCGGATGGTATAAGTCAAAACATATAGACCATTAAACATTTGGGCTACACCATAACAAACATCATTCTTAAATATTGAACAACAATTGTTCTTAATAATAAAAGAAAACCCATCATGTCCAAACATGAAATGGATATAATGTTTCTAGTTATAGAAGGAATAAAATAACAATTATCTAGTTCTATTACAAGCCCACTGGGCAAAGCAAGACGATAAACTCCCACGACAATAACAACAACTCTTGTTCCATTTCCAACACGGAGGTCCACCTCTTCTTTACTCAGCAATCTTCTCCTTCCCAGTTCTTATACATTTATACAAATGTGAGAACCACATCCGGTATCCAATACCCAGGATGAAGGAGCAGCAAGGTTTATCTCTATAACAATAATATATGAAGTGGAATTCATACCTCCCCTCATCTTGTGCAGACCATCCACATAAGAAGGACAATTCCTCCTCCAGTGACCAGCCTTGCCACAATGGTGGCACTTTCCCTCTTTCATCAAGCCTTTCTTTTTCAGTGCTGAAGACTTGGGCTCCAGTCCAGACTTAGGTCCTAACTTTGTCTTCTTGAAGCCCTTGGCCTTGGCCTTTCCTTTATGCACCATCAATATGGGGATAACAGGCTTGGCCTTCTTCATGTTGATCTCGGCAGTTCTTAACATGCCTAGGAGCTCGGGCAGTGTTTTGTCTATTTCATTCATGTTATAGTTTAAGACAAACTGCTCATTACTGTCTGACAATGATTGTAGGATCAGGTCTGTGGCCAAATCTTGGCCTAGAGGGAACCCTAGTCTTTCAAGGTTCTTGATATACCCAATCATCTTGAGTACGTGAGTCCCTACTAGGTCCCGATCTCCCATATTACACTAGAACAACGCCTTAATGATGTCGAATCTATCTTGACGATCTTGCCCTTAAAACATTTTCTTGAGATGCTCTTCAATGTCCTTACAACCCATGTTCTCATGTTTCTTTTGAATCTCAGAGTTCATGGTTGCTAACATGAGACATTCGACATCTAAGGAGTCGTCAAGATACTTCTTATAAGCATCTTTATCAGCATGGAGTGCATTCCCGGCAGGCTCATTTGGGGATTCCTCTTACAAAACATAGAGCTTGCGCACTTGCCTGAGAACAATTCTCAGGTTCCTGTACCAGTCCAAATAATTTGTACCACTCAGCTTCTCCTGCTCAAGAATCGCTCTGAGGGACATGGTCGAGTGTGAACCACTTACCATGGAAATTCTATAAGAATATAAGCAAAGTAAATTAGTGCCACATTTCAAAATACAATTTATCTTTCAATCAGGACTTTAATCAAAAGCTCCCACTATTTTTATCAAACTAATAACCCTCGATATCAATTCGAAGAGTTTGGCGAGTAACTCTCTTAGAGGACAAGATCTATATTTCACTAACACTATGAGTCAACTTTGGTTTTTCTCTCACAATGCAGCTATTTAGGTAGGCAACGCTTGCCAATTGCATCACTATATAATTCCTGTATGACTGGTGAATAACTCTTTATTCGCATCCATAAAATGGTGCATGCCAACCCAATGCCTCTAGGCACTCAACCTTTGAGGTCACCTAGTTAAGCTTGACCCGATGTCGATAGTGGGATATCACAATTATCCGCTCGCACCCTTACCAACATAGATTAATGCACCTTGCTTTGGCATGCCCACACTTCATCGATCGAGGCAGGGAGAGTTTCATCCATCGGAGGGCATCCGAATACTTAATATTGCTTAAAGGATTTTAAATTCTTGATTAACTCTTTAATTGGGGTTAACATTTAACCAGTGTGCACATCAAGCAAAATAAAACACAACAATCATAATCAAAATACATCCCAGATGTGCACAAGAAGATCATCAACACTTGATGAGCCGGGCTAAATATGAACATTTAAGACACTTCTTAATCTTTAGATTTACATGTATAGGACATGAGCAACACCAACTCCACTTATATAGTAGACATGCTCGTCACTTCATGTAAGATTCAAAATCTAACACATGCTTAGTTTCTCAACCCAACAAAGTGACGATTATTGTTAAGGAGAAAACTCAAGGAAATCACAAGCATTTTTGGAAAGATCCAAGACTAGATTTCGGCATTTAGAACACTTCTAAATCTCCAAATCTACACGCCATGGATTTAGCAACCTCTGAAATAATGATTATTGTTGGCAACCTGGCTCTGATACCACTATTGCATTTTTGGGGATGGCACAACACTTGTGCGCACAGCCGAAATAAGAAAAAGAAAACCCAAATGAGTTCGGATCTGACAATATTCATGAATCAAGAAGTAAGGCATGCTGTAATAAAATTACCTTTGAGGGATTGAGTCTCAACTCAACCTAGATGCTCCAAAAGAATCGGGTCGGTCATACAGTGGCTGGAGTCTTGAGCGCAGAAAGAGTATCTGTATATCTACAGTAATCCATATGATCGGGAGAACCCGTAGTAACTTGTCGCACAAGTTCTAGGTCGGGAGAGGACACTCAGTGTCTCCACAGACTGCTAGATCTGTTGTAGGAGAGGCGGCGACGACACTCGTCGGGATTGGGATTGGGATTGGCGACGAGATTGGTGGAATTCTTCCATCATCTTTTAGGGTTACCAGTCTTTTCTGCAAAGTATGGCTCGTGTGCTTAGATAAAAGGAACTGTCAACAGTAAAACCTAAACCATCCTATTTATACTCAAGGAGATAAGTAGAACAACTTCCGTCGTTATCCGCATACCTAAGACATTCATACAAGAATTCAGCAAGTCAACATTTGACTCAGTACAGGCATTCGTCGAACTCAACTCGATGAACTCAGCGCAAAAATCCAGCATTCGTCGAACTCATTAGTAAAACTCAGCTCGACGAACTCAGCGCCAATGAACTCTAGCCATAGGCCATCATTCATCGAACATCATTTGTCGAACTCACCTCGACGAACTCTGTGCCAAAGGCCAGCATTCGTCGAACTTAGCTCGACAAACTTAGCTCTTAAAATGTAGAGTTCGACTAGACCACCCTTATATCGACGGATCGTTGAGTATCAACAACATACACGACGAATCGATGAGTATCATTCTATACTCGACGAATCGTCAAGTATCCATAGGATACACGACGAACTCAATGCTAACCTTCAGCCGAATCAACACTTGACTCGACAAAAGTGTTGAATGGACTCAACGCTATCAACGCCTTCTGCGCCATGGCGTTGAGTGAGCTCAATACACTGAATGCCTAAGACTCAGATCCGTCAAGTCAATACTTTGACTCAACGAATCTTTGAATGGACTCAATGCACTCAACGCTTAAGTGCAATACTCGACTAATCAACTCCTTGACTCAACGAATCATTAAACACACTCAACTCACTCAACGCCACCATTCGACGAGTCAACCCTTAATTCGACCAAGGCCTTGAGTGGTCTCAATATACTCGACGCATTTGACTTAGAATATTTTAAGTCCATTTGCTCATCATATGAGCTATACCATACAGATCCAAACTCCCAATTTCTCCAAAATCATATGTGCGACCCTGATAGGCTCATACTGAGTTGGCAGTGAGGCTACATGCTTGATCACTTCCAGATCACCATGGTAACACCGACATATTGTCCCAGATGTTGTGGAAAGAATCTGTACAGATATTCAGGGGGATACCCCAAGTGGTGATTCTCCTACTGTGGGGGAGCAAAGCCAATCTCCTGCTTGTCTACAGGAAAAGATTGACTCTTTCCTGGTCATTTCCCTGCTTTATATTGGGACCAATAAGTTTTGGGCCCAGAACCTCATGAATAAGGTTCATGAATGGAAGGTAAGATTTGCCATATTCTGGGCGAACTTTGGAGGATGGAGCCCTTATCCTTAGCCGAGGAATGAGGAGGATTTCCAGTGTCCGCCGATTGAGGGAATTGTCAAAGATATCGTTGAGTTCCCAGAGAAGGCTTCTCATTTCAATTTTGGCTTTGTCATAGGGGAGCATACTTCTGGCACTTCACACATTTTTTAGCGAACTCCATACAGTGCTTCCTGAGTGTTGGCAAAAAGTACCCTTGATGGAGAATCCTTTTCTCAAGGGACCTGGCCTCGGAGTGACCATCTCATGCTCCTAAATGTACTTCTTGCAGGATTCCAGGAACCTCTTCCTCTATTACACACCTTGCCAGAGGGGAAAGAAAGGTCTTCTAATCATGGATTCCTGATATCAGGATGTAGTGAGATGCCATAGCTTGAATCTTCTCTTATCGCTTATCGAGGGATAAACCAGCCATATTGCGAAGTAATGTACGAAAGGTTCCGCCCATAAAGGATGTTGGTCTATTTCCATGACATCTATTTCTTCTATTGTAGGAAGAAATAACTTTATAAGAGTTCCTCCGACTGGAATCCCGTACTTAGAAAATTCATCAACTTCTACGTTTTCTTCCCTTGGAATGTGACATATGCTAAATGACCGATGACACCCCACATGCTACTTAACAAGGGCTAAATATTATTGTAGGAGTGGCTCCCATGCCTCAAAAACTCTATTGATTTGTAAAGTCATGACTAGGGAATCAGTCATTACTTATAAATCTTTGACGCCAATTTCCCGGGCTAAGCACAATCCTACTAGCATAGCTTCGTATTTTGCTTGATTGTTAGTCACGAGAAAGTGAAAATTTATGGCTTGTTCAATCTTGCTATGGTCGGGGCTGATGAAGATAATTCCCGCTCCAATTGATTTCGGATTGGAGGCGTCGTCTACAAGAATCTTCTAACTCAAAGGTCTTAGAATTTCTTCTTTCCCATCGACAACGAGGTCAACGAGGATGTCCGCTAGGACCTGAACTTGCAGCCCTTGGGACGTACGTGACATCGAATTCACTAAGCTCAATGGTCCACTTGGACAGCCGCCCCAAATGATCTGGCTTTTCCAAACCGCCCTCAGGAAGTGATTGCTCACAACTCAGATGTAGTGGGCTAGGAAGTATTGTCGAAGTCTACATGTTGAGATAATCAGAGCTAGCGCCAACTTTTACATGATTGGATAACGGGTTTCTACACTCTTCAGCATGTGGCTGATCTAGTGCACGGGAAATTGCCTTATGCCCTCTTCACGTACTAAAACTGAACTGATGGCATCCTTTATAGCGCACAACTACAAGAAAAGATCCTTCGATGGGTGAGGACACTAAAGAAGAGGAGTCATGGTTAACTGATGTTTTAGTTTTTCGAAGGCATGATCACACTCTTTAGTCCATTCAAATTTCTTTTTTCCTCTGAGAGTCCTGAAGAAGGGGGCACATTTATTTCCTGATTGAGAGATAAATTGGTTGAACCCTGCCACTCTCCCTGCCAGCTGCTGGACCTCCTACAGGCTCCTTGGGGGTTTCATCTCTGTTGGAACCAATGGTTCACATATCCTTTGTTAGATAATATCAATTCCTATGTTGTATTTGATCACATCTTGTGTTTGGTATAGTGTGCAGGTTTACAGGTCCATGCAATGCAAGTAGCTATCCTCTGGCACCTACCACCAAGCGGTAGTAGTTACCGCCATTCGGTAGCCTGAACTAAATAAACATGGCACTCGGTTTACTACCGCGCAACGTAAGTCCTACCTTCCGCGCTAGCTCGAGGATTTAGTTCAACCAGGCGCTCGGGAAGCAACCGTCGGGCGATACCTTTATACCGCTCCACGCTAGCCTACTCAATGATCGACGAGATGGATTCATTGAGGCACCTGGCCTATCGCATGGCGTTACCTCCCTACCGCGCCGCGTTAGCTTTGAAAAAAAGGGAAAATATTCGTTTTGAAAATTTTTCCAAATTTACAGGATAGTTGTAACATCAAGCGCGTGAACCTATTGTTTGGTGGTAGTCTTACTGCCATCGATAACCTGTTTTTACAAAGACCTATGAAAGGCGTCTCATTTTCTATATTTCTTTCTAAGACAAAACTATACTCAGTTCTTTGATTCCTAGGGTTCGACCGCCTCTCTATGGTCCATTCTGCCGTCTTCGTAGAAGGAAAAGAAAATCTCCTCCCTCCCATTCGCGCATGAAGAACTCCGGTGAGCCAAGGACAACAATGAATACGAAGAGTTGATCGGTTGCGAGAGCCTAAAGATTTCAAGTACCGGTCGCGGATCGCTTAATGGAGGAATCATCAAGAGGGAGATTAAATCTTAAATCATTTATACCTTTATTGTATTCTTTTCTATTCTCTGAATTCTTAAGGTGAGGGAAATCGAACGGGGAAGGTCGTCGGAATCTGGGGAGGATTTCATGAGAAATCATCCCAGGAAAGGGACGTCTAGATCGGGTGATATAGCGGAGCTTTAAGACACTTCCTTGCGTGAATGTGAATAGCCGCCTCGAAGACCTTTCTTGGAGGTAAAGGGACAGAGCCAATCGGTCTGGGGAGCGGATCGGTATAGAAAACCAAAAATTGTTTTCATTCACTGCCTTCGACCTTTGGCGTCACGGAGATCAAGTCTTTATAATTATTAAAATAGTTTTTGTTTTAATTTACAATGAAATTCATTTTCTATATCTTTACTTGCGTATAACGTTGTGATTGGAAGCCTGTGAGTTTCTGAAGGGTGTGTTGGGTATTGTATCCGTGATAACCTTGATTTGAAGAAGGGTCCCATTAAGCTAAGATGAATTGAGTTTGTATTTGATGCTGTGTTTCAGTTATGTACTTGCATGTCTACATTGCTAAGTACACACCAATGTCTGGTTACGGTGGGTCAGTAAACACAGTCTATACAATGTAATCCTTCATTTTGTATGCCAATGTGTTGACTCATGTGTAATCTCTCTATTGGGGTGTACTTCTATCCCAAGTGCATGAGAAGGATCTATGAAGAAGGACCTGGAATCAGATGAACCGAAATTTTACCAAAGTAAAATTCGTTGAGTATTGTAAGGGATATTCGTCGAATTCATCGAGTATACTCATTGATACTCATCGAATTCGTCGTGTATACTTACTAACACTAATAGAATTGATTATATTGTACTTGAGGTAAAATCTCTGAGAGTAGGAAAATCCACCAAGTAAAAATCGTCCAGTATTCGCATGTATACTCGTCGAATTCGTCGAGTGTACCTAACGATACTCACCGAATTCGTTGAATATACTAGTAGATACCTGACGAGTTTGTAGAATCAATTTGAATTTACTTCTCTGGATTTTCTAAGTTAGATTCGTTGACTATTACTAATTCAGGCATCGAATGCATCGAGTATACTAGCCGATACTCATTGAATTCGTCGAGTTTGACTTCAGTTAGGCGTCGAGTACGTCGAGTCAGCTAGTCGATACTCGTCGAATTCTTCGAGTATACTAGATGGTACTCGTCGAATTCGTCGACTGACTCTTCTGCATGGCGTCAAGTGTTAAGATTCAATTGGGCTGAATTTCTCGAAGTAAAATTCGTTGAATTTCATTGTTGTTCGGCGAGTATCCTTAACGATACTCGACGAATATTAAATAGGGTTATTTCTTCTTCCCGATTTCAAAATCCAGTTCGCTCTTGCCGACAGCCATGTACAGTGACCCGCGAGTTTTTCGACATGCATTAACTTTTATAGCCGTTGAAATTGAAGATCTCTTTATATATATAGGTGAGTTAATCAAAAAACCCTAATCGTGCTAATCGAACTATTTCCAAGAACTTCTCGATCAAGAAATCAACGTCGGCTTCCGTACGATTCGCGCGACAACTCTCGACTGACACAAGTGTGCAGAACGATTCGATTTTCCTCCAAGGAATCGACTGGATCGTTGATTTTTGAAGATTCCTATCCATTCAGATCTAGTCGTTCCGTGGATTCAGATTCAAGTCTTCAAAGCTTTTAACAGTTCTGTGTTCTTCAAGTTTTTCAGGATCAACTTTTCGAAGAACGTAGGACTGAAGACGTTAGATCTGAATAGGGTTTATTTGTAATCATTTTGTATAAATCTCTTGTTACATAAGTAGGAGGTTTTCCCTTCGAGTAGTAGAACCTTTTTTTGATGGAGTTGTAGATCCGGTTGTGGGTCGAGTAGTAGGAGAGGTTGTTCTCTGAGTGGTAGGAGCGTCGTCTCCGAGTTGTAGGAGTTGAGGCTCCGAGGTGTACGATTTGTTGAAATTTGAGACAGGTGAAGTAGCCAAATCTAGCCATTCGTGGTAGATAGGCGAGGCGGGATAATGTGCATACCTAAATCGGGGAACCACTATAAATCTCTGTGTTCTGTGTGCTCTCATTTTTAAAGTATTTTTATTCAGTGAACAGACACAGACAATACCTATTCACCCCCTCTAGGTGATTTAGGTAGACACTAGATACTTTCAATTAGTATTAGAGGGGTGTTGTTCGACATTAGGCTAATACCTTAAATAAGATCTCCCATCTAGTGTCAAGAGATTCCGCTTCATGGCTATGGATAAGAGTAAGGAAAGGTCTTCTATGAAGTTATATGTGTGCACCAAAGAGAACTTCCCTATGTTGAAGGAAAGAGTCAGATTCTTCACGGAAGCAGCAAATCCGAGGATATTTCAGATTGTGGAAGAAGGACCTCATAATCCTACACAAGCCTCTACTCTGAATCCTGCAGTTATGATCCCTAAGAAAATGATGGATCTGACAAAGGATGAAATTGCTTTGGTCTCCCTGGATAAGAAAGCAAAGAATATTATAGCCAGTGCAATGGATGACTCTATGCTTCAAAACTTATTCCACTACAAATCTACCAAGAAGAGGTGGGATTATCTGTTTGTGCTCATGGAAGGTACAAAATAAGTTCGAGACAATCAAAGATCATTGCTCAATTAAGAATACGAGGCGTTCAAGCAAGGATCAAATGATACTATTACAGACAGCTTCGATAAATTCTTCAAGATCGTCAATTGCTTTAGAAACTATGGTCGCACATTCACTAATGGCGAGCTTAACGACAAATTTCTGATATCCCTGACAAAGGACTTGGAAACAAAATTTGTAGCCATTAGGGAGTTTGGGAAGTTGCTGGAGATTGACCCTTAGAACCATTTCGGAAAATTGCTCTCCTATGAACTCCAGATGAATACCAGAAATAAGGAGGAGCAAAGCAACTGGACTTCAAGCAAAGAGAAGTCGGTAGCTCTGAAGGCTGAAGGTTCGAGAAAGTCAAAGCTGTGTCACCAATAAGGACACGTGCTCCAGACACCCCAGAGGACTCTAAGCCAAGCACATCAGGCTTTGAGCTATCTGATGGAGAGTTCTCTTTCATCTCTAAGCAGTTCAAAAGATTTCTCAATAAGAGGAGACAAATGAAGAATCAGTCATCCTCCTCTGAGTTCAGAAGATCATATCGTGATGGTGATCTCTCCAAGAAGAACTATAACCTAGAGGACATGTATAAATCCAAACCGAATAAACATTCTTCCTCTGATGTTGTGTGCTATTGTTGTAATAAGACATGACACATGAATGAGGAGTGTCCATACAAAAAGAAGAAAGGATCCAAGAAAGAAGGGAAGAGATCCTTCAAGGGCAAGAGGAAGGAAGAAAAAAGCTTCGTTACTAAGATGTCAAAGACTCTTAGTGACAACTGTTGGGTACATTGGAAAATGTGTACTAGATTTGGAGAAGCCACAACTTAGTCAATGATATGCATCAATGTGTATTTGATAGAAGTTTGAGTTTCATTATGCAGGTTTAAGTATTTGAAGGAAAATTTTCTAAGTACAAGTGTCGACACTTGTGAAGAAACTGTGTCGACACTCAAGGAGACTGTGTCGACACTCTGACAAGCTGTGTCGACACACAGGCGAAATGTGTCGACATTTATGAAGAAGCTATGTCGACACCCAGCTGCTATGTCGACACTCAGGAAAGCTGTGTCGAAACACTAGAAAAATGTGTCGACACTTATAAAGAAGTTGTGTCGACACTCAAAGCAATGTCGACACCTAAAGAAACAGTTGTGTCGACATCCAGAATTGTGTCGACAACTTAAAACAGAATTGTGTCGACACTTAAAACAGAAGATGAGTTGACACTCAGGAGCTATGTCGACACCTGAAGCAATTGTGTCGACACACAGGACTTGTGTCGACACACCAACTCTTAAGAGGCTGTGTCGAGTTCAAAAGTAATTGTGTCGACACACAAGACTTGTGTCGACACACACTCAACGCCATTTGACAAACACTCAACACCAACTGTCTGCAACAGAAATGTTGAGACAAGAAGCTGCTGTATCGACACACAGGACTTGTGTCGACACATACAACATAAGCAGTGTCGAGAAGCAGAAGTATGACTGTGTCGACACTTGGAATAATTGTGTCGACACCATGAAGACTTATGTCGACACTTAGTCTATATGTGTCGACACATGTGAAGCAGTCTGCTGAGTGTTGTATGCTGAGTTGAAAAGACATTGAAGAACCTGGTAACGTGACTGGTGACTTGATAGTTGTCATAACTAACCGGTCTGACACCACTGTGAGAACTGTCAGAAGTTTGTTATGAATCGGATCAGTCGGTAACCATGAAGCAAGCTCTATATAAGAGACAGATCGGAAACAACAGAAAACAATTTTTGAATAAGAAAGATCTCTGGATCAAAAAGAAGAACTCTAACAGATCAAGGCCTTTCTGCAAGAAAGATTCAGAGTTCAATCTGAATCTAAGGAAGAAGCTAACTGAAGATCAACTTCAAATTCAAGAGAAGATCCACCTTATTTGTCATAATCAAGACGCTTTGGAAAGCTAAGTTAGGTTGGATCAGAAGGATCAGTCTATACAAGAACTGATCAAGAAGACAACATCAACAGAGAAATCTAGCTGGTGAAGTTTTCTGATACTTATTACTCACAAATTCTTGTAGGATCTATTGTTTGATCTGAGATTGTAAGCCTAAAATTATAAAGGCTGAGGTAGGGCAGTGTGCCTGAGGTAGGACTTGTGGAAAGTCTGAGTTGTAAGCCTAATTATAAAGGCTGAGGTAGGGCTGAGGCCTGAGGTAGGATTCATGGAAGAATCTGAGGTAGGACTTTGTGTAAAGTCTGAGGTGCAGGAACCATTTTGGGTTCTGAGTTTGTAAGATCTGCGGATCTGAGCCAGTGGAAGTAAGTTAGGCTGAATCCAGTTATCTGTTGGATAGGCGAAGGGGGAAAGTGGATGTACCCATATCTTGGGGAACCACTATAGATCTGGTGTTTGCTGTGTTGTATTTAATTTTTGTAGATAGAATTATTCTGTGCTAAAAGAAGTTACAAATATCTGTTTGCCTTAAAATAAAAAAGACTCAAAAAGATTAGAACCTATTCACCCCCCCCCCCGCTTGGTGTTTAGGCTCTTGAAACAAAGTCTTTCAAGTGGTATCAGAGGGAGGTTTCTCAAAATTTGACCTAACAGTCAGAGGATTTCTCCAAGGCTAATAACAGACAACAAGAATGGGTTCGAGTGAAAATCAAAAGGAGTTTGGTTCTATGAAATTGCCCATATGCAGGAAAGAATCTTTTGGCATTTGGAAAGAAAGGGTCAGGCTTTTTATGGAAGCATCTGATCCAAGAATTTATATCACAGTACAGGAAGGCCCCTTCATCCCAATGAAGGTTTCAGTTCTTGATGCAAACATTCAAACTCCAAAGAGTTATTCAGAGATGACTAAGGATGAAATCATATTGGCTACATTAGATAAAAGAGCTCAGAATATAATTATAAGTGTCATAGATGATGCAACATTCCAGAATCTTGTGCACTGTAAGACTTCCAAAGAAATGTGGGATACATTGATTGTCTATATGGAAGGCATAGAAGAAGTCAGAGAGGACAGAAAGTCTATGCTAAATCAGGAATATGAGAGCTTTAGGCAAAATAAAACTGACAGCATAGCTGAATGCTATAAAAAGTTTTTCAGAATAGTGAATGAACTGATGACATATGGAAGAGTATTCAGTACTTATGAACTGAATGACAAGTTTCTTAGGTCCCTAACAAAGGATTGGGACACTAAGATATGTTCCATCAGGGAAGTGGCCAAACTAGCTGACACACCACCACCTACACTTTTTGGAAAACTGCTTTCATATGAAATGCAGCTTACTGCTGGGAAAGAGGAAGAGAAGGGCAGCAGATCTGAACATAAATAAAAGTTAGTAGCCTTCAAAACTGAGGGCTCAAAGAATGGCAGGAGAAAATCTCCTTCTCCACCTAGAAGGAGAACTGAAGCAGAAGAAGGTGTTCCTGAAACAAGTACATCAGATAGTCATACATCTGATGAAGAATTTGCTGCCTTCATAAGACAATTCCAAAGGTTCATGAAGAAAAAGAATTGAAGAACCAGTCCTTCATCTACATCCTATTCCAAGGATGAATACTACAGGAAGAAGAAAACACCTAAGGAGGACAGGTATGCTTCTAAACCTGGTAAACAATCTAATTCTAAGATTGTGTGTTATTGCTGCAACAGGTCTGAGCATCTCATAGCTTACTATCCTGACAAAAGAAAGGAGTCAAAGGACAAGAAGAAGAAGCTGGTTAAAGGCAAGAAGGAGAAGTCTCTAGTGTCTCAGAAGTAGAAGAGTTGGACAGACTCTTCATCTTCAGAATCTAAAGAAGAAGAGGCAGAAGCATATATTGTACTCTTCTCAACAGAAGAGGATTCTAGGGAACTAGAATTCCTACAGATGCTGGACTCCATAAATGGAGTGGAAGAATATTGCTGTAAAGGGATGATGGCTCAATCTGAAGAAGATAAGTGCCAAGATCAGCCTGGACCAAGTAAGGTAAACAATTCACCCCTACTCTCAGATTACTTTACTGGATCAGAATCAGAAGCATCTTCTTCAAAAGAAGTGGATGGATCTGAGTCTGAGGGGGATGCTCACCAACTCATTAATGAGTATGGTGGGTTGTTGCATGCTCTAAATAAGAGCAAGTTAAGCCAAAGAGATTGAGTCTCTTAAGCTGGCTGCAGCAGTTTCAGCAAAACTGCTGGATCAAAAACTTAATGAGGTTGCCAAATTGAAAAACATTACAGTTATTCAGATGGGCACAATCTCATTCAAAGAGAATCATATCAAGAAACTTGAGGGAAAACTTCAGCAAGAGAGAGAGCTAGTGGCAAAATTCTCCAAGCCAAAATCAGTGTTACCTTTGATAGATAATTTTGTTTCACGAAAAGGAAAGACTGGTCTAGGATTTAAGGGAAGAACTAGGGCTACCAATTCTCATAGAAAATGTAAAGCCACAGTTCAGTCTCTAGTTGTTAATCCCCCTATTTTCTTTAAGAAGGTAGTGAATCCTACTAATAGGTATGATCATGACATTACACATGGTCACTGTGAGCATGAAAATTTCATGTGTAAGGGTGCTAATGCCAATAGACCAATCTATAGGCATGCCCATCATATTCAAGAGGAGTTCTTGAAGAATGTTGTTCCAGCACCAACACTTAAAAAGTCTACTGACAACAAAGTAAGAAGGCCTGTACCTAAGAATAGGTATAATAGGTTTGAGTGTTGGTGTTGTGGCAAGGTGGGCCACTTTGCCATGGATTGCTGGTTTAACTCAAGTGTTAAATCCAAAAGTAGGATTCCTGTTAGATCAGTTACAGGATTTTAAACTAACAAGGACCTAGGACCCACTAGCAAGTTGGGTTCTAAGGGTAAGTGATTCCTTATTTGTTGCAGGTGAATCCAAGTGATCATACCCCTATATGGTACTTGGATAGTGGCTGTTCCAAACACATGACTGGAACAAGGAGAATGTTGAGGGACTATGTGCCCATAAAGAATGGACCAAAAGTTATCTTTGGTGGATCAGAAAAGGGAATCATCAAAGGATTTGGTAACACAATAGCTCAGTGGTCAAAATCAGAAGTGACCATGGAACTGAATTTCAGTCTAAATGTATGACAAAATTTTGTGAAGAACTGGGGATTCATCAGGAATTCTCTTCACCTAGAACTCCTCAGCAAAATGGTGTTGCTGAAAGAAAGAATAGGACTCTAATTGAAGCCAGTAAAACTCTACTTAATGACACTACTCTCCATGAATACTTATGGGCTGAGGCAGTAAATATTGCATGTCATTTGCTCAATAGGGCCTCCATCAACAAGAAACACAAGATCACTCCATACCAGATTTTAAAAGTCAAAAAACCAAACATATCTTATTTCAGAATCTGTGGGAGTAAGTGTTTTATACTAATCAATGGTAAACATTACCAAACTAAGTTTGCTGCCAAATCCCTAGAAGGGATATTTGTTGGGTACAACAACCATAGTAGAGCATACAGGATCTACAACTTGACTACTCAAGTTGTAGAAGAATCTGTGCATGTTGTATTTGATGAGTCAATGTTTATTAACAGTGAATTGTCTAGTTCTTCAGTTGGTTCTTCAGGTCTAACAGATAAGCTGGACAAGCTGACCATCAATGAAGATGTTCCTACTAAACTGGATTAGGATAAAGATGCCAGCTATCCAGGGGGAGATCAAGTCCCTCTGGGTGAAGAAGAAAATGTGGAGCATCAAGATGAGGAAACTGGAGATAGCCATAATGTTGACAGAATTCCTCCAGCAAGGAGACACCTGAAGGATCATCCAGCTCACCAGATCATTAGTGATGCAAGTCAGGGTGTTCTAACAGAGTGCAGGAGCATGAACACAGTTTTATGTTCTAGCTTCCTATCTCAGATAGAACCCAGGAAGATTGAAGAGGTTATGCAAGACACCAACTAGATTGATGCAATGCAAGAAGAGCTCAGTCAGTTCAAAAGGTGTAAGGTCTGGGAACTAGTGCCAAAACCTAAGGATCACAACATAATAGGAACTAAGTGGATCTACAGGAACAAGCTTAATGAGAATGACACTATAGTCAAGAACAAGGCTAGACTGGTAGCAAAAGGCTACAGGCAAGAGGAAGGTATTGATTTTGATCAAACCTTTACTCCAGTGGCAAGGCTGGAGGCAATAAGACTGTTCTTAGCCTATGCTGTCTATCAAGGGTTCAAAGTATATCAAATGGATGTGAAATCAGCATTTCTGAATGGTGATTTAAAAGAAGAAGTCTATGTAGAACAACCCTCAGGTTTTGTAGACTCTCACTTTCCTGATTATGTATATAGGCTTAGGAAAGCTCTATATGGTTTGAAACAAGCTCCAAGGGCTTGGTATGAAACCTTGTCTGCTTTCCTCATTGAGAATAAATTCTCTTGAGGAAAGATAGAAAAAACTCTATTCTATAGGGAATCAAAAGGCAAGATAATACTAGTCCAGATATATGTGGATGACATTATCTTTGGTTCTACGTAAAATAGCCTTTGTAGGAAGTTTGCCAAACTTATGCAAGGTAAGTTTGAGATGAGCAGTATGGGTGAGCTGAAGTTCTTCTTGGGACTTCAAGTTAGACAGACTGAGAGTGGGTTATCCATATCCCATTCTAAGTTCACCAAGGAGTTGATTAAGAAGTATGGTTTGGACTCAGCTTCTACAATGAAAACTCTAATGGGAACAAGTATGCATATATGCAAAGATGAAGAAGGGAAACCTGTTGATGAGTCTTTGTATAGAGGGATAATTGGCTCCCTACTATACTTGACTGCTAGTAGACCTGACATCATGTATGCAACATGTGTCAGTGCTAAGTATCAAACATTCCCTAAGGAATCTCATTATACTGCAGCTAAAAGAATTTTGAGATATCTTAAGGGCACACCTAATCTAGGCCTTTGGTACCCTAAGAATAGAGATTTTCTATTAACAGGTTTCTCAAATGCAGATTTTGCTGGATTCAAAGAAGACAGAAAAAGTTCCACAGGAACCTGTCAATTCCTTGGTGGGAGGCTGGTGTCATGGAGCAGCAAGAAGCAAACCAGTGTAGCTATTGAGAGGTCTAAGTTGTTAGCCTAAATCACCTAGAGGGGGGTGAATAGGTGAAATGCGTGTCAAATGCGGAATTAAAAACTAACACAGCAAATATCAAGCAATCACAGAAGACAAGAGATTTATAGTGGTTCCCCAATCTTGGGTACGTCCACTTTCCTCACCGATCTAGCAAATTACTAGACTCGGCTACTCCACTATCTCGGATTGAAAACAATCCTACACCTCGGAACCACGTTCCTACAAATCTCGATCCCAAAACGGATCTACAAAAACTCGGAAGACAAAACTTCCTACAAGTCTCGGAGAAGAATCTCCTACAATGAAATTTGGTTTGAATATAAAAATCAAAACAACAATCTCAGATCTGGATCTGTCTTCTTCTTTAGGAACTTCGGCTAGATCAGAAAACGTAGAAGACGACTAGAGAAAGATCCACGAATCTGAGATCTAGAACCACCTCGATCGAGAAAGTAGATCTGGAATCTTCAAGGCTCGGCAAGATCGAGTGATTCTCTTTCTTCTGGATCGCTGGAGAGAAGATCGATGAAGACGAAGGTGGCGATCCAAACTTTTCTTCTTCTTTCGTGAACGGCAATGGCGGCGGCGTGAAATTAGGGTTCACGGAATTCCTCTTTATTAAAAAGAATATTTCTGTAATAACGCTTGAAAAGTCATTTCTGAAAAGACCTATTTATAGGTGGGTTCCAACGGTCATAACATTGATTAATGATGACACGTGGACTAATCAGAGTTGACAGATTCAAAGTACTTATGATGAAAATGGACTTAGAATAATTCTGGAGAAGTTGACTGCGATACTCGAGTAATGGAGGATATACACGAGTATGGAGAGATGGATTACTCGAGTAGCAAGAGGCAGTATACTCGAGTATAGAAAGAGAGAATTACAGGAGAGAAGAATGTATTACTCGAGTATCAAAAATGGTATACTCGAGTATCAGAAGTGTATACTCGAGTAATAGAAAAGTATACTCGAGTATCAAGACGATATACTCGAGTATCAAAAGGCTAAACTCGAGTATCAGAAAATATACCTGAGAAACGTTTATATCAGAGTCAATTACTCGAATATGGAAGAATTTACTCGAGTATCAAAAATCAATTACTCGAGTATGAACATACTTACTCGAGTATCAGAAGATATACTCGAGTATCAGAAAACACTTACTCGAGTATAAACATACTTACTCGAGTATCAGAAGATATACTCGAGTATCAGAATATATACTCGAGTATCAGAAAATACTTACTCGAGTATAAACATACTTACTCGAGTATCAGAAGATATACTCGAGTATCAGAAAATACTTACTCGAGTATAAACATACTTACTCGAGTATCAGAAGATATACTCGAGTATCAGAATATATACTCGAGTATCAGAAAATACTTACTCGAGTATAAACATACTTACTCGAGTATCAGAAGATATACTCGAGTATCAGAATATATACTCGAGTATCAGAAAATACTTACTCGAGTATAAACATACTTACTCGAGTATCAGAAGATATACTCGAGTATCAGAATATATACTCGAGTATCAGAAAACACTTACTCGAGTATAAACATACTTACTCGAGTATCAGAAGATATACTCGAGTATCAGAATATATACTCGAGTATCAGAACACTTACTCGTGTATTACAAGGAAATACTCGAGTATAAAGGACTTAGGAAAATTCTAAGAGGAAATTTGCTCCAATGCTTCTGTCCATCAATCCAAGTGCATGAAGGAAGTGTATCCCAATAGAGAGGCTATACATGGGCCAACACTTTGGATCACACAATGAGGGATTACATTGTATGGTCCTGTGTTTGGTGACCCATTATAGACTGACATTGGTCTACACTTGGCAATTAGAACCTGCACACATACAACTTAAACACAGCATCAAATACACCTTAATTCATCTTAGTTCAAGGTCTGACCTCCTACAAATCTGAGGTATTGTGGAGACAAATCCCAACAATCTCCCCCTATTTGTAGATGTCAGCACTCTCTATACTAAGGTGAATTGCTTAAGAGTAAAAGAACAGCAAGCATATAACAGGAGAATAAGCTTAACTAAAGCAGAGTAAACAAAATATGGCCATAATCAGAATTAAGTATATATATATGAGGAAATGTTTTTAAAGCACATAAACAAGATAGTCCAATTCCACTTTCTCAGATCCACTCATGATGGAGCATCCTTGTGCATCCTTTCCCTTTTGAGCTGTTGCCTCTCCAGGTAGCTGTAAGGCTTTGGGAAATAGGTCCTGGGCCTGGGAGGAGCAGCAGGGTTGTTGTGTCCCCAGTTTCTGTCATGGAGTCTGATTTTAATCTGAGAAGCTTCATATGCTTTCCACTCTGAGTAGCTGTAATAATTGTCTCTGTTTTCACCAAGATCTGTCACTAATTTCAGGGTATCAAGAATAAGGGATTTGGAGGTTGGACTCCAAACCTCTGAGTGAAAAATTGCTGGATCTCTTCTGGGTTCAGAACGACTTGCAGAAGCACCTTCACCATACTTTCTTTTCCTTTTAGATGGACCTTGAGAACTGGAAACAAAATCATCTTGCCACAAGTCAGAGTAGTTGAGAGGAGGCTCAGTCAGATCACCCTCAGGTCTAGGAGAGAAGACTGGCACACCACTTTCTGGAATGGTAGCTTGGACAGGGGCATCTGCAGAGGGTTGCTCTTCAAGAGGATTGAGGTGCTGAGGAATGATGGTTGGGTTGAGCTGAGCATTGGGGAAGTTCATATTATGCAGCCACACAGCAGTATCATATGTATAAAACTTTACAGATTGAAGTTGAGAGAGAATGTCTGCTTTCATTTCCTTTACAATTCCATCCACTGTAGTTTGAGCCTGTTTAGAGAGAGTTTCAACTTGTTCCTTTACAGCTATTTGAGCTTGCTCATGAAGTTTTTCCACTTGTTCTTTTACAACTTTCTCCCCCTTGCTGATATCTATGTTTAGCTTTGCAATGGCTTCATCTTTGAAGGTGCTCACTTCATTACACACTTTCACAACATTCAGTTCAGCTCTCTCATCTAGCTTGAGCTGGTTGTGAGCTACTGTCTCAGCCTGATTTCTTAGCTCACCAATGCTTGTAATGGTGTGGTCTATGGCTTTGCCTCCAATTTGGAACAACCTTTTTAACTCATCAGTATTTGCTTGAATCTCAGCAAAGCCTCTGCTCATCTCTGTTTCAAGAGCAGAGACCTTGGATGTTACTGATTGCAGAGAGGCATCAAAGTAATCTCTCTGTTCTTTTAGCATAAGCTCTATCTTGCTGATAATATCTGAGGATGAAGAGGAGGGAGCTGAGGTTGGTTCAGGAGCTGAAGCAGCAGGAGCAAGAGCAGAAGTAGAAGCAGAAGCAGTCCAAGGAGGGATTTCTGAGATCACCACTGAGCTGACTGCTCTCTTGAATGGAACTGTGTCAACATCTTCTGCTGAGGGTAGGAGAGAGGGCATGGAGAAATCCAAGTTCTTCAGAGGTGCCTCCACAGGATCTGGAGACATCTCATCATCAGACAGGAGAATATGAGCTGATTTACTAGGCTCACTCTCAGGAGAATGGACTGGAGATCTTGCAGGAGATGGAGCTGGGGTTCTTGCAGGAGACTGAGCTGGAGTATGGACTGCAGACTGAACTGGAGACTTAGCAGCTGAGTCATTCTGGAAGAGAGGGGCATCTGAGCTGAGCTCATCAATGAATTTGTTGATATCCTCAGCTGTAGACAGAAGGGCTGCTGAGTCTGGAATCTCTGAGTCTGCATTTGCTGATTGAATATCTGCTGGAGGAGGAGAGATTGGAGGAGTGGGAATTCTTACTTCTTCTGTTTCTGGAATTACTGATTCTGAAGAAACCTGATTCTGAGGAAGAGAAGAGGCAGGCTCCCCCTCAATTGCTGCACCCAGAGTGTCAGCAATTTGATGTTGAGGAGGAGATGGGGTCCTGATGACAGCTTGCTGTCTGGAGGTTTGGGCAGGGTTCATGATCTTGAGGTCATACCTCTGAATGGATGATATTGAGACTTTCTTCATGTGGTGAAGAGGAGTCCCTTTAGAGAAGTCAAACACTGTAGGATTTATCTCATGGAGGAGGAGGGAGATAATCCTGGCAAAGCTGGGATGTTTGACGCTTTCTTTGATCTTATCCAGTATCATCATTCCAAACTGAAACTTCTTCCTGCAGACAATAGCTTGCATAACATCAAAAAGATTTTGTGATACATCTCGAATGGAGTAAGTCTTGCACCAGAGGATTTTGGCAATGATGTCAACTAGAAACTTCCCTTCCGGATTGAACAGAGAGCGGTTCAGGGTTTCACCTCCACCTTCTGGATCTCGACCACAGAATAAGGAGGTGCGGTCGGCATCTGCCTTGTCTAAATCATCTTCTTCGTCGACCACGGGCATCCGAAGCAGAGTGGCGACAGAGGTTTTATCTAACCGAACATCAACTCCCCTTACCTTTGATTTCAAAACTGTACCATTGTGCCTAATCTTCAAGTTTTTGTAGAACTCTTCAACATCAGAAAGCAAAAGGCGGCAAGGTTCTTGAAGAACGAAGGTTAATCCGGCCGTGTCGAGGAGAATCAGAAGGTTCTTGAAATCATCGGAGATATCTTCAATGCCATCGGTCACTAATTCCGAGCCGATTCCAAACTTGGAGGAGGGAGGAGCCATCAGCGATTCTGCAATGAGGAAGACGGAAATCTGCGGCGACGGAAGACGAAGAACAGGGTTTCGGGAATACGAACAGCCGGCGGCTACTCGAGTGAATGAGAAGTGGAAAGGACGTTGTCGTTTTGAATATATATATATAAATAATTCTAATTAGGTTTAAAACGAATTAAGTATAAAGACATACCTGAAGAGGCGGCAATTTAGTTGTGCGAATAGAGAGTTTGAAAAATTCCAGAGAAATCCGATTACACGAGAGGAGTTTACGGCATACACGAGTAATCCTTAACATATACTCGAGTATGGACTGAGTATACACGAGTATTAAGTCTAGACGGATTTTTCCATACTCGAGTATAAGAAATTCATACTCGAGTATCAATCTGATTACTCGAGTATATGAAGTTCAATACACGAGTATTAAATTCTGAAGACTTTTCATACTCGAGTATAAGGAGTGCATACACGAGTATTGATTTGATTACTCGAGTATATTTGACTTGTTACTCGAGTATTCACTATTTCACTCGTGTAAATGTAACTATTCTCGAGTCTCAAATTTCTTGAAGGAATTTTCACTAAACAAAAGAAAAATGTACCTCAGAGTATCCAACATTTCTGACCTCTTCTAAATTTCTGAGTCCATCATTGGTCTTCTTTGTTAAGCAGTCCAAGCTCAGTTTTGAAGAATGAAAACTTGGACTCATCCAGCGGCTTGGTGAAGATATCTGCAACTTGCCTGTCTGTGGAGACATACTGTAGATCTATATCTCCATTTTCCACATGCTCCCGGATGAAATGGTAGTGAAGCTCTATGTGCTTGGTCCTGCTGTGGGAGACTGGGTTGTTGGCTATTGCAATTGCG
Source organism: Platanthera zijinensis (assembly GCA_039513925.1). Taxonomy (NCBI): domain Eukaryota; kingdom Viridiplantae; phylum Streptophyta; class Magnoliopsida; order Asparagales; family Orchidaceae; genus Platanthera; species Platanthera zijinensis. The sequence continues at coordinate 120,972,223 of CM077083.1, read as the reverse complement.
CTGGAAGAATCACAGAACAGTGGAATGTTCTGGAACTTCATGTTGTAATCTTCAAACTGATTCTTGATCCACAAAAGCTGTGCACAACAGCTCCCTGCAGAGATGTACTCTGATTCAGCCGTTGAGATGGCTACACAGTTTTGCTTCTTACTGCTCCAGGAAATGAGTCTCCTTCCGAGGAATTGGCAAGTCCCGGAGGTGCTTTTCCTGTCGTCTTTGCTTCCTGCAAAGTCTGCATCTGAAAATCCAATTAGTTCACTATCATTACTTCTTGGGTACCATAAGCCAAGATTTGGTGTTCCTTTGAGGTATCTCAAGATTCGCTTTGCAGCGATGTAGTGAGATTCCTTAGAGTTCACCTGAAATCTAGCACATACACATGTCGAGAACATTATATCTGGCCTACTCGCAGTAAGGTAGAGCAAGGACCCAATTATGCTTCTGTACTTGGTTTCATCAAAAGGTTTCCCTTTCTCGTCCTTGTCCAGAGACATAGCTGAGGCCATTGGAGTCCTCATAGAGGTTGCATTCTCCATTCCGAATTTCTTAAGCAGCTCTTTGGTGAACTTGGTCTGAGAGATGAAGATTCCATCCTCAGATTGTTTCACTTGTAGCCCTAAGAAATACTTCAGCTCTCCCATACTGCTCATTTCAAACTTCCCTTGCATAAGTTTAGAAAACTTCTTGCAGAGGTTGTTATCTGTAGAGCCAAAAATGATGTCGTCGACATAGATTTGCACTAGCAAAATCTTGCCTTTTATTTCCCTAAGAAATAATGTCTTATCTATCTTTCCTCTCGTGAACTTGTTCTCAAGAAGAAAGGTAGATAGCGTCTCATACCAAGCTCGAGGAGCTTGCTTAAGACCATATAGTGCTTTTTGCAATAAGTAAACATAGTTAGGAAAGGTTGAGTCAACAAAACCTGGCGGTTGCTCTACATACACTTCTTCCTTTATGTCACCATTCAGGAAGGCGGACTTTACGTCCATCTGATAGACGGTAAAGCCCTTAAGTGCAGCGTAGGCAAGAAATAACCTGATTGCCTCCAGTCTTGCTACTGGAGCATAAGTTTGGTCGAAGTCGATCCCTTCCTCTTGACGATATCCCTTGGCGACAAGTCTGGCTTTATTCTTTATAATTGTTCCGTCTTCATCCATCTTGTTCCGGTAGACCCATTTTGTCCCGATGACGTTCTTATGCTTGGGTCTAGGAACAAGTGTCCAGACTTTGCATCTTTTAAACTGGTTTAATTCTTCTTCCATGGCTAGAATCCAGGATGCGTCGGAGTTGGCTTCCTCAAATTTCTTTGGTTCAACCTGTGAGAGAAAGCTTAAGTGTAAATTCTCGTTAGTTGTACCTCGACGAGTTCTGACACCATCCCGAGGATCTCCTATGATTTGGTCAACAGGATGATCCTTCAAGTGTCTGAACTCTAAAGTCCTTGCATCTGGGATCTCTTCAGCCACTGGAGTTATATCTTCAGCTGGGATGTCTTCTTCATCTTGATCATCTCCCTCTCCAAAGGTGGTTGTAGAGGGGATCTTGATGAACGTCTCATCTTTATCTTTAATAGGTTCATCCAAGCTGAGTTCTTTCAACTTTGTACCTGCATCTACAATAGGCACACTAGACGAGTTGCTTTGCAACAGACTCGTCTCATCAAATACAAGATGTATCGACTCTTCCACAACCAGAGTTTTTCTATTGAAAACTCTATAGGCCTTACTATGGCTACTATAACCTACGAAAATACCTTCAAAGCTTTTCTCGCTAAACTTTATAGTGTGATACTTGCCATTGTTAAGTACGAAGCACTTACAACCAAAGATTCTAAAGTATGAAATGGTTGGTTGCCTGCCTTTTAGAAGTTCGTAAGGAGTCTTATCATGGTCTTTGTTGATGAGTGCTCGATTTTGCACGTGACAAGCGGTGTTGACGGCTTCAGCCCAGAAATACTCCGGAAGTGAGGCATCACTCAACATGGTCCGACAAGCCTCTATGAGTGTTCTGTTCCTTCTCTCAGCCACTCCATTTTGCTGTGGTGTGCGGGGAGAGGAAAACTCATGAAAGATACCTTGACTTTCACAAAATTCTGTCATGGCTCCAGACTTGAATTCCGTTCCATTGTCACTTCTGATTTTGACTACGGAACAGTTGTATTCATTCTGGATTTGCCTGACAAAGTTAGTGAAAATACCGAAGGTATCTGACTTGTGTTTCAGAAAGAACACCCACGCAAAGCGCGAGTAATCATCCACAATAACCAACGTATATTCCTTACCTCCCAAACTTCTAACCTGCAGTGGACCAAACAAGTCCATATGAAGAAGCTGTAAACTTCTATTGGAATCCTTGCCTATTATGCTTTTGAACGAGCTTCTTGTTTGCTTGCCTTTGATACAAGCGTGACAAGGACTGTCCGTAACGCACTTGACCTTGGGTGCATCACGCACTAAGTTTTGAGAGAATAATTTATTAATAGTTTTGAAATTAATATGTGCTAGTCTCTTGTGCCATTGGTCAGCAAGAGATGCACTACTTTTTGCCAAAAGACACACTGGTGTCGAAGAGTCTATACAAATAAAATTTAAACAGAAAATATTTCTGCTTCGAGTGCCTGATAAGATAGTTTCCATATTGTTAACCGATTTTATCAAACACTTGTCTGCATGAAATTCAACTACGTATCCTTTGTCGCATAGTTGGCTTATGCTGATGAGATTGTGTTCCAATCCTTCAACATAGGCTACATTTGAGAAGGATACGCTACCGTTAGAAATCATACCATAGCCTTTAGTGATTCCTCGATCTGAACCTCCAAAGATGACCTTTGGTCCGTCGCAGACTGAGGTGTAGTTCAGTAGTAGGCTCCTTGTCCCGGTCATATGCCGAGAACATCCACTGTCCAAGTACCAGATTGGCATTTTGGTGGCCTTTGGACATACCTGCAATTACAATCATTTAGCCTTAGGAACCCAAACAAGTTTGGGTCCTTGGTCTCGAGTTAGAATACTCCCCCTACGAGTATTAGCCTTATGAGTGGTCACTCTCACGTTGCTAACCTTAGGGGTTGCAGCATTTTCAGGATTGAACCAACAATCACTGGCAAAATGACCAATTCTGCCACAGCACCAACAGTTGAACCTGTTGTATCTTTGCCTTGTGTAGTCCTGCTTGACTTTCTGGAATGACGGTCTGGCAGGAGCTTTACTCTTGGAGGAGGAGACTTCATGATGATGGCAGTTACATGAGGTCTTCTCCTTCATAGGCTTTTCTACAATGGGTTTTACTTTTGGTGTCTTTTTGAAATTATGACCATGAGCATAAGGTCCATAGCTTTGAAGCTGAATCTCCTCATAAGGTGCCTTGAAGACACTCTCGCCAAAGTTACGAGGACGAGTCCAACCTTGGTATCTTGACTTAGGCTTCTCAGGGATCGGCCTAGAAAAGTGTCCATAGGTGGACTCATAATCGAGTTCGTTCGTGGGAAAGATAACTTTCTTGAACACAACAGGTTCCAAGGGAGCTTTCCCTTTTTCCTCAGCTAGAGCCTTCCGGGCAGCCTTATTCTTCCTCTTGGCCTTGTTTCTCCTAGAGGATTTACTAGAAGATCCAATGTGGCCTAAACCAGCACCCTTGGCCTTAGCAGAGAATTCAGCAACGATTGGAAGAACTGTCTTAGGCTTAGAGAAGCTCTCAACAAGCTTCTTTTCAGCCTCGAGCTGTTTTTCCAGTTCTTTGATGATTTCCTCTTTAAGGTCGAGGTGCTTGAGAGCTTTATTGTATTCCTCCATAGCTTCATTTAGGTTCTCTTGAAGAGAGTTAGTCCTACTGACTTCCTCTCTCAAGTTGCTCTCACTGGTCTGTAGAGAATTAATCTCTTTGGCTTGACTTTTCACCATTCTACGACATTTCTCGTAAGCGGTGAGTAATTCCTTATACTGTCCCATGAGTTCAGATTCATCTTCAGAGGAATATCCCTCTTGCTCATTGTCATTTTCAGAATCAGAGAGAGGAGTGTGAGATTTTACCTCCCCAGTAAACTGGGGGACTTGTTCATCATCCGAATGAGCCATGAGCCCAAAGTAAGCTTCCTCTTCTTCACTCGACTCAGATGAGTCAGAGTCGCTGAGAGTTTTGCTCTTCTTGGCTACTAGGCTTCTCTCTGTCCTCTTCTTGGGGTGTGAGGATTTCTTTTCCTCTCTTCTTCCACCCTCTTTCTTTTTGTGAGGGCAATCGGCGATGACGTGACCTGGCTTATTGCAGCAATAACAAATGATGTCAGTAGAAATCTGTTTGTTCGGTTTAGGATTATACCTGTCATGGCTACTTGAGCCTTTCTTCCGATGATCACTGTCATGTCGTGATCTTCTATATGAGGCATCCTTACCTCTCCATTGCTTCTTCTTGTTCAAAAATTTCTTGAACTGCCTTGAGAGTAGGGAGAACTCTCCATCAGATAGTTCTGAGCCAGATGAGCTAGGCTCAGATGATTCTTCTTCATCAGCCTCAGGAACTGGGGCAGGAGAGCTAGCTTTTATCTTCCTTGAGCTATCTGCCTTTAGAGCGACAGATTTCTCCTTGGATGCAGACCTGCTTGTCTCTTCTTCAGCTTTTCTTGAGTTGATTTGCAGCTCGTAAGACATAAGCTTTCCGAACAGATTTTGCGGGTCCGTCTCAGCTAACCTTCCAAACTCCCGAATGGCACATACCTTATTATCCCATTCCTTGGTTAGGGATCTTAAGAATTTGTCATTGAGTTCCCCGTTGGTGAAGACACGGCCATACACTCTTAGGCCATTTACTATCTTGAAGAAGTTCTCAAAGGTGTCAGCTATGGCCTCCTTGTGACCTTGCCGGAAGGCTTCATACTTTTGATTCAGAAGGGATCTCCGATCATCCCTCACTTCTTCAGTGCCTTCCATCAGAGTCACCAGGGATTGCCACATCTCCTTGGCAGACTGGCAATGAATTAGATTCTGCAGCATTGAGTCGTCGACTGCACTTGCTATAATATTTTTAGCCTTCTTGTCCAGAGAGACAAGTGCAATCTCATCCTTGTCTAGATCCATCAACTTCTTGGGAACTTGCTTGGTGGGATCTATGGTGGATGCAGTCATAGGAATGTGGGGACCTTCTTCAACAATCATGAAGATCCGGGGATCTACAGCTTCCATGAAGAACTTTACTCTTTCCTTCCACATAGGAAAGTTGTTCTTGGTGCAGATAGGGAGTTTAGCAAAATCCTTGGTCTTACTCATGCTTGATACTTTTCAGAAAACAACTTAGAAGGATAAGATCAAGGTGTTAACCTTTTAACGATCAACCTCCCTCTGATACCAATTGAGAGGTCTAAGTTGTTAGCCTAAATCACCTAGAGGGGGGTGAATAGGTGAAATGCGTGTCAAATGCGGAATTAAAAACTAACACAGCAAATATCAAGCAATCACAGAAGACAAGAGATTTATAGTGGTTCCCCAATCTTGGGTACGTCCACTTTCCTCACCGATCTAGCAAATTACTAGACTCGGCTACTCCACTATCTCGGATTGAAAACAATCCTACACCTCGGAACCACGTTCCTACAAATCTCGATCCCAAAACGGATCTACAAAAACTCGGAAGACAAAACTTCCTACAAGTCTCGGAGAAGAATCTCCTACAATGAAATTTGGTTTGAATATAAAAATCAAAACAACAATCTCAGATCTGGATCTGTCTTCTTCTTTAGGAACTTCGGCTAGATCAGAAAACGTAGAAGACGACTAGAGAAAGATCCACGAATCTGAGATCTAGAACCACCTCGATCGAGAAAGTAGATCTGGAATCTTCAAGGCTCGGCAAGATCGAGTGATTCTCTTTCTTCTGGATCGCTGGAGAGAAGATCGATGAAGACGAAGGTGGCGATCCAAACTTTTCTTCTTCTTTCGTGAACGGCAATGGCGGCGGCGTGAAATTAGGGTTCACGGAATTCCTCTTTATTAAAAAGAATATTTCTGTAATAACGCTTGAAAAGTCATTTCTGAAAAGACCTATTTATAGGTGGGTTCCAACGGTCATAACATTGATTAATGATGACACGTGGACTAATCAGAGTTGACAGATTCAAAGTACTTATGATGAAAATGGACTTAGAATAATTCTGGAGAAGTTGACTGCGATACTCGAGTAATGGAGGATATACACGAGTATGGAGAGATGGATTACTCGAGTAGCAAGAGGCAGTATACTCGAGTATAGAAAGAGAGAATTACAGGAGAGAAGAATGTATTACTCGAGTATCAAAAATGGTATACTCGAGTATCAGAAGTGTATACTCGAGTAATAGAAAAGTATACTCGAGTATCAAGACGATATACTCGAGTATCAAAAGGCTAAACTCGAGTATCAGAAAATATACCTGAGAAACGTTTATATCAGAGTCAATTACTCGAATATGGAAGAATTTACTCGAGTATCAAAAATCAATTACTCGAGTATGAACATACTTACTCGAGTATCAGAAGATATACTCGAGTATCAGAAAACACTTACTCGAGTATAAACATACTTACTCGAGTATCAGAAGATATACTCGAGTATCAGAATATATACTCGAGTATCAGAAAATACTTACTCGAGTATAAACATACTTACTCGAGTATCAGAAGATATACTCGAGTATCAGAATATATACTCGAGTATCAGAAAATACTTACTCGAGTATAAACATACTTACTCGAGTATCAGAAGATATACTCGAGTATCAGAATATATACTCGAGTATCAGAAAATACTTACTCGAGTATAAACATACTTACTCGAGTATCAGAAGATATACTCGAGTATCAGAATATATACTCGAGTATCAGAAAATACTTACTCGAGTATAAACATACTTACTCGAGTATCAGAAGATATACTCGAGTATCAGAATATATACTCGAGTATCAGAAAACACTTACTCGAGTATAAACATACTTACTCGAGTATCAGAAGATATACTCGAGTATCAGAATATATACTCGAGTATCAGAACACTTACTCGTGTATTACAAGGAAATACTCGAGTATAAAGGACTTAGGAAAATTCTAAGAGGAAATTTGCTCCAATGCTTCTGTCCATCAATCCAAGTGCATGAAGGAAGTGTATCCCAATAGAGAGGCTATACATGGGCCAACACTTTGGATCACACAATGAGGGATTACATTGTATGGTCCTGTGTTTGGTGACCCATTATAGACTGACATTGGTCTACACTTGGCAATTAGAACCTGCACACATACAACTTAAACACAGCATCAAATACACCTTAATTCATCTTAGTTCAAGGTCTGACCTCCTACAAATCTGAGGTATTGTGGAGACAAATCCCAACAGCTATATCAACAGCTGAATCAGAGCATATAGCTACAGGTAGCTGCTCTGCACAATTAATGTGGATAAAGCATCAACTAGAAGATTATGATATCCAGGTAAGTAGAATTCCACTACTTTGTGATTCTACAAGTGTTATTTCTATTGCTAAGAATCATGTATCACATAGTAGGACCAAGCATATAGAAATAAAGTTTCATTTTATCAGAGAACATGTTGAAAAGGAAAATATTAGTCTAGAGTTTGTAAAAACAGATAATCAAATAGCTGATATTTTCACAAAACCACTGGATGAAACTAAATTCAATAATTTAAAAATTGAATTAGGTATGTTGATCCTAGAATAGGTTAACATAAGTTTCCATGAGTAGCATCAGTAAACACCATATTTCTCTTGAAATTTGTCTAAGTACAAAGTTTGTGTCGACAAAAGCAAGTTGTGTCGATACACTCAGTATGTTGTGTCGACACAGGAAAAGGATGTGTCGACACAGGAAAAGGATGTGTGTCGATAAGAGAATAGGTGTCGACACAACCCTGTCGAGACTATAAGTCGTCAGGATATTTGTGTCGACACAAAAAGTTGGTGTTGACACAACTCTGTCGAGACTTAAGTTGTCAGTGTCGACACAGACGCAAGTATGTCGACACAGACTCAAGTATGTCGACACATAGAAGTGTCGACTTAAAATACGTTTTGTCGACTTAGACATTAGTATGTCGACACATAGTCATGTCGACTATACATAAGTTCTGTCAAGACCTAGGTCATTTTTGTCGACATAAAAGCTGATTTGCCGACTTAAATCTGACTTTTGATCTGCCCTTGACTCAAACACTATAAATAGGTGAAGCCAAAATTTGGTCGACTGCACTATCAGAATTTTTGACTCTACACCTTCTATCGACATAATCCATCTCTTCTCTTCTCCTCTAGCACTTACGTCAATGGCGCCAAACCAAGAAGATAAGATCAATGAAGGTTACGAACTGGTTCGCGAAGGTTTCACAACTGCTTCAAACGAAATTCAGGGAGTTATTGCCCTAATTTCTGAAAATGGACTAGAATGTTTGGTCTCAGAACCGACCAAAATTTTGAAGAAGGAAGTCATGGAGTTCTACACAACCGCTTCATTGGACTCTCAAGGAAAGAAAATTAAGGCATCTATTCAAGATACCAAGGTTAATCTCACTTTGAAATCAATCAAGAAAGCACTACATCTGCCATTGATTAAGGATACAGACGAAATTACTCCATCCCAAATAACTGAAGCATTAAGCTGGTGTGGACTGAATCCCAGTATTAAGATTGGTTCATATATCAATAGAAAAAGGGATGAATTCCCAAGGAAAATTTCTTTCAGAAGTAGTGGGCAAAGTGATTATTTGCAAAACACGTGGACATTATCGGATTTCTGCCCACATGTTCAATCTGATGGTGAGAATCATATTCAAGATAAACACTGACTGGGCAGCAGTAGTGTTTGATAAACTATATGAAGGAATAAAGAAACCTAACCTGGGAAGGATCCTCAGCCTATGCTTAACATCAGTAATTTCAGATGTTCTGAAACAATCAAATGGCTCTAAGATAAATCATATGAGAAAAATGGATGTAAGGATACTATCAAGGTGGGATAGAGTTCTAACCAAGGAAGTCCCTGCTCCTAAGGAGCAAACTAACAAAGACAAGAAGAAAAAGAAGGTGGTTGTATAGGCTGACTCCTCCAATGATTCTGAGGAGGAAGGAGTCTTCAGTTTTGATGAAGACCAGCAACAACAAGATGTTCATGCTCAAGCAAAGGACTGTGAGCCCCAAGAGCAACAAATTGACTCTACTCCAGGGGGAGAAAACCTACAAAAAGAAACTAAGTTGCCTGCCCAAGGGGGAGGTATTGATGATGCTGTCCTGGATAGTGACATAGCTGTAGACATAATAATGGATGTTTTATCTGAAATCAACACTACAGCTAAAGTAACTGATAAGAATGATGCTCAAAATGAGTTAGTAAGCATCTTCTCCACAGACTAGTGATGTATTATAGTATTCTCCTCAAAAATTGTTCAAAGGGACACTTCTGTTTAAACAACAAAAGAGGTCTTTGAAGTGGTATTAGTCTTTTAAGTAGTTTTTTTTTAAAAAAAACTAATCTCATTCCTTCTGAACAGATACAGCAGGAATTTACAATGGAAGAATTATTTTTTGATCCTCTTATTGATAGGACTGAGGGGGAGGAAATTGAAAAAGAAAAAGAAATTCCAAGGACTAAGGGGGGAGTTATCCAAGGATACCCAAGCTGAAAAGGAAACTGTTGATATTAAAAGTACATCTGAATCTTCCTAAGATGAAGAAGCCACATTGGCTATGAAAAGAAATCTGTCTGTGTTAAAGAAGAAGAGTTCTGGATATAAGAAAGCTTTGCAAGTGGGAACAACACCATCTACATCAACTGTGGACTTCAGTTCTTTACTGGTCCAGATGCAAATAAAACTGGATAATCAAAGACAGTCTATAGAGAAATATGTGGATGAAACTCATAAGGAGTTACAGTTTTAATTGGCCCTGGACATCAAATCCATTAGATTTGAAGTAAACCAACATAAGAAGGAGATGAAAGATTGCTTCCATAAAGGAGGTAATGTTGTGGTGTTCCTGGCCAAGCAACAACAAGATATCCAAGCTAAAGTGGATGAAATTGAAGTGAAGCAGGGATATGTACTGAAGAATCAGTTAAGGATGAATGAAAATCTCAAGGATTCGCATCATGAAATATTGACAAAGCTCACTGATTCTAACAATACTTTGAAGGCTGAAATCTCCAAGAAAATCCAGGAAGATATATCTGCTGTCAAAGCCACATTTCAAGAATCTCAGGAGAAAATTAAAACTTTCCTAACAAAATTCAGAGCTTATTTTAAAGAGGGAACTGAATATATAGCTGATCAAGTCAGATTCCAGAAAGAAGATATAAGAGATCATGTTGCAAGAGAAGTCATAAAGGGGGAGAGATTACTAGTCAAAGCCAGCTCTGACCATGCTAAATGGACTACCAATAGCATCAGAGCTACTCTTGGATATCCTCCTCTTTGTGATGATGCTAATGTAGCTTAGTCTGGGATACAATCTTAATATTTTGAAGGATATTAGCCTGAAGTTGCTCAGGTGATCTACCCCACAGCTAATTTTGAAATGGTTCAAGAAGAAGTGTTGAAAATGTATAGTACTCTACCAGAGGTATAAAATGTAATTCTGGAAAAGGTTGAAATGTCAGAAGCTGCATTAGAAGCTTAGAAGGAAGCTCAACTTTCCAAGAAGAGTTTCAGAGAGCAGGCTGAGCTGAAGCCAGATTTTGAGCAGTGGAGCCCAACTTCTAGAAATATCATACTTACTGCCTGGAAAGCTGTTAAGGATAAAACCCATGACAGGGGTAAGTGGTATTCTGAGCAAGAGTGGAATAAATATCAAGCTGGACAAGAAGCAATTCTTCAGCATAGAATAAGTGTTAAGGCTGGGAAGCTACCTGCTAATGCTCAAGAGCCAAGCAAGTACTTCCCAAAACCTTTCCACTATTTTGAAAGACAGAAGATCAAGGCTGAAGCATTAAAGAAGAAAGCTCTCAAAGGGAAAAAGCCAGCTGAAGATGCTGAACCTTCTATGAAGGCTAAAATCAAGTCTGGCAAAGGAATAGTTATTAAGGAACCTAGTTAGTAATAGGATTGCTAGGTTCTTGTAATAGAATAATGTATTATTTTTTCCTTTTGTTCTATAAGAAATTCATGTAAACCATAATTTTACTGATTAATGAAATCTATTTCAGTATTAAGTGTTTGTTGTTTACAATGATTATGTAATAACCTGCTCTGAAATGTTTTTACTTCTATTACAATTTTATTTTATCTTAAGAGATGTATATCTTTGACTAAGGGTTATGACTTCTCCAAATAGGGGGAGATTGTTGGGTACATTGGAAAATGTGTACTAGATTTGGAGAAGCCACAACTTAGTCAATGATATGCATCAATGTGTATTTGATAGAAGTTTGAGTTTCATTGTGCATGTTTAAGTATTTGAAGGAAATTTTTCTAAGTATAAGTGTCGACACTTGTGAAGAAACTGTGTCGACACTCAAGGAGACTGGGTCGACACTCAGGCAAGCTGTGTCGACACACAGGCGAAATGTATCGACACTTATGAAGAAGTTATGTCGACACCCAGCTACTATGTCGACACTCAGGAAAGCTGTGTCGACACACTAGACAAATGTGTTGACACTTATAAAGAAGTTGTGTCGACACTCAAAGCTATGTCAACACCTAAAGAAACAGTTGTGTCGACATTCAGAATTGTGTCAAAACCTTAAAACAGAATTGTAACGACACTTAAAACTGAATATGAGTCGAAACTCAGGAGCTATGTCGATACCTGAAGCAATTGTGTCGACACACATGATTTATGTCGACACACCAACTCTCAAGAGGCTGTGTCGAGTTCAGAAGTAATTGTGTCGACACACAAGACTTGTGTCGACACACACTCAACGCCATTTGACAAACACTCAACACCAACTGTCTGCAACAGAAATTTCGAGATAAGAAGCTGCTGTGTCGACACACAGGACTTGTGTAGACACATACAACATAAGCAGTGTCGAGAAGCAGAAGTATGACTGTGTCGACACTTGGAATAATTATGTCGACACCATGAAGACTTGTGTCGACACTTAGTTTATATGTGTCGACACATGTGAAGCAGTCTGCTGAGTGTTGTATGTTGAGTTGAAAAGACATTGAAGAACCTGGTGACGTGACTGGTGACTTGATAGTTGTCATAACTAACCGGTCTGACACCACTGTCAGAACTGTCAGAAGTTTGTTATGAACCGGATCAGCCGGTAACCATGAAGCAAGTTCTATATAAGAGACAGATCGGAAACGACAGAAAATAATTTTTGAATAAGAAAGATCTCTTGATCAAAAAGAAGAACTCTAACAGATCAAGGCCTTTCTGCAAGAAAGATTCAGAGTTCAATCTGAATCTAAGGAAAAAGCTGACTGAAGATCAACTTCAAATTTAAGAGAAGATTCACCTTATTTTTCCTAATCAATAAGCTTTGAAAAGCTAAGTTAGGTTGGATCAGAAGGATCAGTCTATACAAAAACTGATCAAGAAGACAACATCAACAGAGAAATCTAGCTGGTGAAGTTTTCTGATACTTATTACTCACAAATTCTTATAGGATCTATTGTTAGATCTGAGATTGTAAGCCTAAAATTATAAAGGCTGAGGTATGGCAGTGTGCCTGAGGTAGGACTTGTGGAAAGTCTTAGTTGTAAGCCTAATTATACAGGCTGAGGTAGGGCTGATGCCTGAGGTAGGATTCAGGGAAGAATCTGAGGTAGGACATGTGTAAAGTCTGAGGTGTAGGAACCATTTTGAGTTCTGAGTTTGTAAGATCTGCGGATTTGAGCCAGTGGAAGGAAGTTAGGCTGAATCCAGTTATTTGTTGGATAGGCGAAGGGGGAAAGTGGATGTACCCATTGATGTCTACTAATCGTGAAGAAAATAAAAGCAATCGAACTAGCAATCCTTCTAGGCAAGTATACCTATCGAATTATAGCAAAGGGACACAAGTGTCGTATTGAAATCCGGGAACTGCTGAGTATACTTACTCACATGAAGACTATTATTTTATCGAAGGAAGATTTGTAGGGTTAAAAATGAAATTACAATTAAGAAAGGAAACACAGTTAAAGCTATAAAGAGAACTACTGCAGTAAGTTAAAGGGCTATTAGAAGCGATTACGATAAAGGGTTGAAACAAAGGGATGGAAATGCACTCGATCAAGAATCACCTCGGCTAGAGTTAATAAAGAAATGCGATAAAAGCCTAAACTTAGTAGGGAAAAGTTTCTTGACTGTGGAGGTTCCTAAAGTTTAAACACGCTTCTCTCGAAGTCGTGCCCAACTGAGTTTAGGAAGGTCCGACCGACTTTCGTCTAAATCGGAGGCCTAGAGCTCGCTTTACGCGGTGAACCCCACTATTAGATTTTACCCCAATCCGGGAGATTTGGACGTCTACCTCTCTCGAGGGGTGCATACAAATCCCTTTCCTCTTGAGTGCTCATTTCAAACTATCGGCCTTTCGGCTAGCCAAGAATGAAAGCTAAGGCGGAGAGTATATATCGACGATATATCTCCAACCCAAAAGAAATCAAGAGTAATTCAAGGCTAAAACCTAAAAAGAAAAGGTAAAATTAGGGCATCATAACTTAATCACTCAAACCTCGCATCATCAAGATCGAGTACAAGGAGGATTTAGTTACTCATGGTGTAGAAAATGAAAATCATATTAAGAGTATGGAAACTAACACCGAGCAGAAGGGAAAGAGAATAGCGAACTATTTTATTTCTTAATGAAGAGGAGTCACAACCAGGGCACACAGATACTATAAGAACACCTTCTACGATGATTATAAATAGTATAAAAAGGAAGTACACAGATACTAAAAGGGCTTGCATGAAAAACGTAATTACTTGAAATGAGGAGGAAGAGGAAAGCTTAAGACATAAAAAAAACTAAAGTAGCAGCACTACTCCTCCTAAAATCTGGATGCTGGACTCAAGGATAGGGGTTTCTATTTATAGAATTTTTTTCGACCGAGTCACGCCCTTGTCACGCCCGTGTCTGGGGCATGTCGGGTTAGGTATGAAATTGCCGCAATAACTCTGGCAGGAAACAACTGCTGTCAGCTTATTTTTCTCGAAACTTGGGGTGACACGCCTTTTGTCACGCCCGTGTCTGGGGCGTGTCGACTGTGTCATTCGGCAGAAAAGTCAAAGTTGTTGCTGGCGCCGAAACTGTGAACTTTATAGATCACGCCCTTGGTACACGCCCGTGACTAGGAAGACACGCCCGTGACCTGTCGGTGAAGGATGGAAATGCACTAGTGGCGGAGAATTTTGCGGACATGCAGGTCACGCCCTACCTACACTCCCGTGTCTAATGTGACACGCCTGTGTCGGGGGCGTGTCAGGTGGAAATCTCTGTCTTTTGCCTTCGGACCATTTGCTTCATTCCACTGGGTTACACGCCCTAGGTACACGCCCTAGGAGGGCATGACCATGGGGCGTGTAACAGCAAAACTTGGTAAAAACCTGCAAAAAGAAGGAAAAACGTTAGTGACAATAATATATACAAAAAGGGGCCAAAATATAAGCATACAAGACATGATTTGTAAATTGAAAACTAGAAATTACCATAATAGTTTAGGCTACAAAACAAACTATCAAATTCCCCCAAGCTTAAGCTTTGCTTGTCCCCAAGCAAAGATATAAAAACTAGCTAAAATAATAGGTGACCAATCAGGAGAATTCTAATTATGTCAACACAAGTATCATGCGAAATTCCAAGTAGGGAGAACGTGAAACGTAAACCTAAAATAATTAATTAAACATGGTTTACAATTTATAAGCTTTACTAACGAAAATAAATCATCCAAAATTTCAACAAAAATCTTTTAAGCAAATCAACCAGATGAAAAAAAAACGCATTGAGTTGTTACTAGATCCAAGAGGCAAGTTATAACCATATCAATCAAATAACAAAAATCTAAATTTAAATCCAAAACTTTACTAGTCTACTTTTCCTCTTTACTTAGCTAATAAAAATAAAATAAAAAGCATGAATCAAAAGGACTTAATAGGACTGAAACGTTTGGTTTAGGATTATGATTAGGAGTGGAATTCAAAGATAAACAAGGAGGCTTAAAAATCACACTAAACCAAAACAACGAGTTTCAAAAATTTAATAATGAACAAAATAAAATTTTGTTTCTTCTTTCTTTTCCCCCTTTTTTTTTCAAAAACAAAGGCCATAATATTTTTATTTTCATTTTTAAATTGGCCATTTAAAATCAAACACTTCTTTTGAGCATACTCTTCCAAAATTTTCTTCATGAATATCACAAAACAATCTATCATGATTATAAAATTTTTATTGAAACTCAAAAAAAAAAGTGTAGTGCGATTAGATAGGTTGGAAAAGTTGGCTTTGGTGAGAATGAAATGGTAAGTGGAGCTATCAATTGAAAGTAGAAAAAGGCTCAAAAGTGGCTTACTAAGAGTAAAAGAATTTTAGGTTGGCAAGAAGGCTCAAACGAAAACAAAAAAAAATGGCCTAAATCATTTTCATGCTTTTTAAATTCATTTAAAGCATAGATTTGAAAATTTTCAAAAAGCAAGTCTTGCATAATAAAGAAAGATTTATGAAATTATCTTGAAAATAGAAATAAAAGGCGACTTGGATCGTTCACATCTACTACTCTAATCAGAGATTGATATTACAAAAATTATGAAAATGAAAATAATTGATGATGAATTTTCGAAAAAGTAAAGAAAATAAAGGATGAAAACCATAAAAAAAATAAGTTTTTAGAAAAAACGTTTCAATATTAACATGCTACCGTGAATTAGAAACACAGCATGGCCAACATTTTACTTGTGAAACATAATTAAAAAAAAGATTTAGAAATATTATAATTAGCTAAGTTGTTTATATAGGATTTTGGGAAAAACAAAACAAAAAGCGAGGGGTACTATTGCTTAAACTATTAAAGTAAAAAAACAAATATATATACGAATAGCAAAAATGGAGGAGGAAATCCTCCCCCAAGCTTAAAATGGACATTGTCCTCAATGGAGAAAGGAGGTTAGAGAGAGAGAGAGAAAATGAAACAGGAATGAAAGTACAGAATTGAAAACAGGTACTTCCCCGGATTTATGCGTCGCGAATGCTGATTGATGCTTCTCTCAATTGCTTGCGCTTTTGAACTTCTAGCAAAATCATCTTCGAACTTTATGATAGATCCAACATCATTGGGTGATTGCAGAAGCTTTGGCTTATTATAGTCGTCCGGGGAAGCCAAAAAAAGTGTAAAATAAAGAAAACAGGAAAATAACTTGGGTTGCCTCCCAAGAGCGCCCTTTGTTTAAAGTGTCGTTTGAGCTCGATGCATCAAAAAAAAAATAGATGTCCCAAAATATTCTGTCCAAAAGAATAATATTCAAAGTTCTAATGATAAAACAAAGTTTTAAACTATTTGAGAATCTAATCATGGAGGATGGAGTTAACACAGTTAGGACTGACATCACCACAGAAATATAGTTTAAGACGCTGACCATTTACTTTGAAATCACCCTTATCAGGGTGTGAAATCAAAACAGTTCCATACGGAAACACTTCTAAAATAGTAAAGGGCCCAGACCATCGTGATTTTAACTTACCCGGAAATAAACGTAAGCGAGAGTTGTATAAAAGAACTTGATCACCCGACTTAAAGGTTTTTGGGTGCCTTAAGTGTTTGTCGTGAAAATACTTCGTCCGCTCTTTATAAAATTTTTTATTTTCATAGGCGTAAGAGCGCCACTCGTCGAGTTCATTAAGTTGAAATTTTCTAAAGTCACCGACAGAGTGGAGATCGAAGTTTAAAAATTTTAAGTCCCAAAAAGCGCGGTGTTCTAATTCTACGGGTAAATGACACGATTTTCCATAGACCAACCGATACGGCGTACATCCGAGGGCAGTTTTGTATGCTGTTCGTTAGGCCCATAGAGCATCGTCTAGTTTGGTTGACCAGTCTTTCCTAGAAGTTGAAACAGTCTTTTCTAAAATTCTTTTAATTTCTCTATTTACTACTTCGACTTGTCCGTTAGTTTGGTGGTGGTAGGCTGTAGAAATCTTATGCATAACGCCGTATTTAGTAAGGATTTTAGAAAATTGCGCGTTACAGAAATGGGAACCCCTATCACTAACGATGGCTCGCGGCGTACCGAATCGAGAAAATAATTTTTTTAAAAACATAACTACAACTTGGGAGTCGTTCGTAGGAAGAGCTTGGACTTCTACCCATCGTGAAACATAATCAACGACAACTAAAATATATTTATTTCCGAAGCTAGAAGGAAGTGGGCCAACAAAATCGATCCCCCAAAGGTCGAAAACTTCGCACTCAAGGAAATAATTTTGCGGCATTTCATTTTTATTGGAAATGTTTCCCGACCGTTGGCAACTATCATCCGGCCATAGCTTGTCACGCGGGTGACCCAGGTTCGATCCCCGGCAACGGCGCCAAAAACTTGATGTCTACTAATCGTGAAGAAAATAAAAGCAACTGAACTAGCAATCCATCTAGGCAAGTATACCTATCGAATTGTAGCTAAGGGACACAAGTGTCGTATTGAAATCCGGGAACTGCTGAGTATACTTACTCACATGAAGACTATTATTTTATCGAAGGAAGATCTTGAGGGTTAAAAAGGAAATTGCAATTAAGAAAGGAAACACAGTTAAAGCTAGAAAGAGAACAACTGCAGTAAGTTAAAGGGCTATTAGAAGCAATTACGATAAAGGGTTGAAACAAAAGGATGGAAATGCACTCGATCAAGAATCACCTCGGCTAGAGTTAATAAAGAAATGCGATAAAATCCTAAACTTAGTAGGGAAAAGTTTCTTGATCATGGAGGTTCCTAAAGTTTAAACACGATTCTCTCGAAGTCATGCCCAACTGAGTTTAGGAAGGTCCGACCGACTTTCGTCTAAATCGGAGGCCTAGAGCTCGCTTTACGCGGTGAACCCCACTATTAGATTTTACCCCAATCCGGGAGATTTGGACGTCCGCCTCTCTCGAGGGGTGCATACAAATCCCTTTCCTCTTGAGTGCTCATTTCAAACTATCGGCCTTTCAGCTAGCCAAGAATGAAAGCTAAGGCGGAGAGTATATATCGACGATATATCTCCAACCCAAAAGAAATCAAGAGTAATTCAAGGCTAAACCCTAAAAAGAAAAGGTAAAATTAGGGCATCATAACTTAATCACTCAAACCTCGGATGATCAAGATCGAGTACAAGGAGGTTTTAGTTACTTATGGTGTAGAAAATGAAAATCATATTAAGAGTATGGAAACTAACACCGAGTAGAAGGGAAAGAGAATAGAGAACTATTTTATTTCTTAATGAAGAGGAGTCATAACCATGGCATACAGATACTATAAGAACACCTTCTACGATGATTACAAATACTATAAAAAGGAAGTACACAGATACTAAAAGGGCTTGCATGAAAAACGTAATTACTTGAAATGAGGAGGAAGAGGAAAGCTTAAGACATAAAAAAACTAAAGTAGCAGCACTACTCCTCCTAAAATCTGGATGCTGGACTCAAGGAGAGCGATTTCTATTTATAGAATTTTTTTCGACCGAGTCACGCCCTTGTCACGCCCGTGTCTGGGGCGTGTCGGGTTAGGTATGAAATCGCCGCAATAACTCTGGCAGGAAACAGCTGCTGTCAGCTTATTTTTCTCGAAACTTGGGGTGACACGCCTTTTGTCACGCCTGTGTCTAGGGCGTGTCAACTGTGTCATTCAGCAGAAAAGTCAAAGTTGTTACTGGCGCCGAAACTGTGAACTTTACAGGTCACGCCCTTGGTACACGCCCGTGACTAGGAATACACGCCCGTGACCTGTCGGTGAAGGATGGAAATGCGCTGGTGGCAGAGAATTTTGCGGACATGCGGGTCATGCCCTACCTACACGCCCGTGTCTAATGTGACACGCCCGTGTCGGGGGCGTATCGGGTGGAAATCTCTGTCTTTTGCCTTCAGACCGTTTGCTTCATTCCACTGGGTTACACGCCCTAGGAGGGCGTGACCATGGGGCGTGTAACAGCAAAACTTGGTAAAAACCTGCAAAAAGAAGGAAAAACGTTAGTGACAATAATATATACAAAAAGAGGCCAAAATATAAGCATACATGACATGATTTGTAAATTGAAAACTAGAAATTACCGTAATAGTTTAGGCTACAAAACAAACTATCACCCATATCTTGGGGAACCACTATAGATCTGGTGTTTGCTGTGTTGTATTTAATTTCTGTAGATAGAATTATTCTGTGCTAAAAGAAGTTACAAATATCTGTTTGTCTTAAAATAAAAAAAAATCAAAAAGATTAGAACATATTCACCCCCCTCTAGGTGTTTAGGATCTTGAAACAAAGCCTTTCAACAGCGACTCAAGTGAATCTAGTTCAGAGAATGAAGAAGCCTACTTCGGGCTTATGGCTCAATTAGACGAGGAAGTTGGCGACTCCGAGTATCACGGGAAGGTAAACTCGGACACGATACTCTCTGAGTCGGAAACATCTACTAATGTTCATGAAGGCTACTCTTCTAAGTAAGACAATTCTAATTTGATGGCTCGACATCAGTAACTTTTGAAAGCTTTTGACAAATGCCGCAAGGCTATCAAAAAGCAAGCAAAAGATATTGCCTCCCTCAAGGCAGTGGAAACAAGCCTGGAGGAGGAACTTTCAAAATTACTTCCTCTCAGAGATGAAGTACACTCCTTGAAAGAGGAATTAAAATTCTCGGCTGAGACATTAATCATAAAGAAGAAATACATAGATGAGCTAGAAGAAAAGCTCTTGGTGGAGAGGAAACTTGTTGAAAGCTACTCCAATCTGAGAACTATTCTCCCTCTCATTGATGAATTTACCGCTCCATATAAGGGCAGTGGTCTTGTCCATGTAGCTGAAAGATGTAAGGCTGCTAAGAGAGCTGCTGCTAAAGGTAAAGGGAAGGCACCTCAGAGTCAATGATAACTCTAATTATTTCTATTTTCATTTACAATTTTTTATTAATAGTTAGATATTATATATCAATTTTATAATCTAAAGTTTATAATTAACTACTTTTTGTATTTTATATTTATTTGTTATAATAAAATTATTTTCAATCTTGTTGGGCTAATCTATAGATTATTTGGAGCAGAACTGGAATTTCCCCTTCTCGGTCTAGACATGACCAGTGACACGCCCTCCCTGGGCGTGTCTAAGGGCGTGACACAAAGGAGCTAAGAACGTTGACCGCAAATCATCGACCTACGAAAAAAGAGCCTTGACATGCCAGTGACACGCCCTGAGCCACGCCATCCTTGGGCGTGTCCCATAGGCGTGATAATAAGAACCAGCATCGCCGCTCGAAGAATGTCGAGCTACCACATACACGCCCATGTCGCCTTTGACACGCCCGTGCCACCCTTGTACGGGGTGTGCCCGCCGTAGAAAGAATTGTCAGAACCCTACCACGTCAGATTAAAATGAAACGCCCCTGTCACAGGCGTGACCCAGGGCATGTCAGGAGCGTTTTCCAGCCAATAACTCAGCCATTCCTGCTGTTGCCGCCAGATTATCGTTTCTAGCTTGACACGCCCAGGTCACGGGCGTGACTAGGGGCATGATGCCTCCATCAACAACATTTTATTACCTCCATTTTCAGCTTCCCACCATTTTCCAGAAATAGATCTGACACGCCCTAGGTCACGAGCATGACCTAGGGGCGTGACCAGTCATTTAACAGATTTTGGCCGTTTCTCCTCCAACGTTATCGGGGTTTCAAGATGACAGTTCCGATCTTGACATGCCCTAGGTCACCGGTGTGACCTAGGGGTGTGACTGACTAGTAATTTTTCCTATAAATTCCAGACAGCTTCAGATGCTCAGGGTCGAATTTTGGGAGTTGGAGTCTTGTGTTTTACCTCTTTTATTGCTGTATTTTCTTTTTCTAGTCTAGATTAATATTTTGTAAGCTTTAATTCTAGTTGTTTTTATTTCAAGCATGTCTTTTCATAACTTATCTTGTAATTCCCTAATCATGATGAGTAGCTAATTTTCATTTAGCACTTGATCATGATGAACCTTGGAATAAAATATGCTTCTTTTTTTTTTATCAAAAGCATCTTGTTCTTAATCTTGCTCACTAACGATTTATCTTTGAATTATATTTTGTCGAATTCATATTTCATGGATATGGTTTTCGATCTAAGATTCGTATCCTAAATGATTGAGAGGTTGCAGATACAAGGAGATCACTCAAAGATAAAAGGAGTTGCATGAACCCCTCGAAAGAGGACAACATAAATCTTCCAGATTGGAGTCAAATCCAATAGAGGGGTTCACCTCCTAAAGCAAGCTTAGGGATTTCGACTGGCCGAGAGGTCTTAATCGATCAACCTAAGGTTTGTCAAAAGCATGAGCTCGAGAGAGACGCTTTTGTACTTTAGGAACCTCCACAGTCGAGTGAGTAAATTTAAGAACTCGCATTTCTTTAATTTTCAAGAAGGTTTATTTTAGCCCAAGGGGATTCTAGATCAAGTGCTAGCTTCCCCAACATCGAATTTATCTTTCTTAGTGTAATGCTTCCTTTTTCATTTTAAACAAAAACAAACTTTTAATCCGATAAGATAATAGCTCATTCTTGTGAGTACAAGTACTCGACAAGCCCCATATCGAAATATGACACTTGATTCCATACTCCGAACGATAGGTATACTTGCCTCATCGATTGGAAACACGCGTTAGCATGGAGAAAATATTCATCAGTCAACCCTCCTTTAAGAAGGTTATTTTCCCCACGAACAAATATGACTCTGAGATGTCCTATGAGCACTTCTCTAGGCCCACCTATGTAAGGCCTAAGAAGCGTTATCAAGGATGAACCCGTCCCCGAGACTTTGGGGCAAGTGTTTTCAAGGATCCTTATGAAGAGATAACTCTAAAATAGTTTGGTCCTTATTTTCATGGACCTAATTATAAGAAGGCACCGAAAGCCAAACCTATTGTATCTAAGGCTAAGGAGACTGAGAAGTCGTATGTTTGATACAATCAGGAGGCTTCCACCTCCAAGTCTGTAGCCCCAGCTCGACCTCAAATTCAAAAGGTAAAGCAGGAGCACAAGAGAAGGTACAATAGATTTGACTATTGGTGCTGCGGCAAAATTAGTCAATTTGGCGTAAATTGTTGTTTTAACCCTGCTAATTTTTAAACTCCACAAGTTAACTGTGCGAGACCGACCACTCGCAACGTTAATGTTCCAAGTGGTGTCAAATTAACAAGGAACCAAGGACCCAAATATGTTTGGGTTCCTGAGGTAAAATGATTTATGGTTGCAAGTATGTCCAAAGACCAATAAAACTCCGATCTGGTATTTGGATAGTAGATGCTTTCAGCACATGACCCGAAAAAGAAGCCTACTACGAGAATTCACCCTAGTTGAAGATGGATCAAAAGTTATCTTTGGAGGATATGACAGGGGAATCACTAATGGCTACGATATGATTTCCAATGACATTGTCTCATTCACAAACCTAGCTTATGTTGAAGGATTATAGCATAATCTGATAAGCATAAGTCAACTATATGACAAAGGCTATATCGTTGAGTTCTACACGGACAAGCGTTTGATACAATCGTCTGTATATTTGGAGACGATCTTAACAGACACTCGGAGTAGAAATATTTTCTGTTTAAATTTTCAATATTTAGACAATTCTACACCAGTGTGCTTTTTGGCTAAAAATAGTGCATCTCTCTGTAACCAATGGCACAAGAGATTAACACATATTAATTTCAAAACAGTAAACATGTTATTTTCTCACAACTTAGTGCGTGATGCCCCAATATTAAGTGCATTAAAGAGAGTCCATGTTGCGCATACTAGATGGGTAAGTAGACAATGGCTACCTTCAAGGACATTTCTGAAAAAGATTCTTCAAGGAGTTTGTATTTACTCCATATAGATTTACTCGGTCCTATGTTAATTCACAGTTTAGGTGGTAAAATATATACGTTGATAATTATTGATGACTACTCTTATTTTACTTTGGTGTTATTTCTGAAACACAAGTCAGAAACCTTTGATTCTTTCACTAATTTTGTCCGATAAATTCAGAACAAAATAAACTGCTCAGTTGTCAAAATCAGAAGTGATCACGAAACGGAGTTTGAGTCTAGTGCCATGATAGAATTTTATGGAAGTCAAGACATCTTTCATGTGTCCCCCCCCCCCCCGCATACTCCACAATAACATGGAGTTGCCTAGAGAAGGAATAGAACTCTAATTGAAGCATGTACGCCTATGTTGAATGACGCTTCACTAACCAAGTACTTCTGGGACGATGCAGTCAACACAACTTGTCACGTGCAAAACAGAGCACTAATCAACAAAAACAATTTTATGAATCCCTATGAACTATTGAAAGGCAAAAAACTAACTCTATCCTACGTTAGGATCTTTGGAAGTAAATGCTTCGTACTTAACAATGGTAAGAATTACTGCACGAAGTTTAGTGATAAGTGTTTTGAAGGTATTTTCGTAGGTATAGTAGCCATAGTAAGGCATGTAGGATTTTTAATAAGAAAACCATGGTGGTAGAAGGTATATAAATGTTGTATTTGATGAGACAAGCATGCTTCATAGCAGCTCGTCTAGTGTTGTTGGTGCAGATGTAGGTACCAAGTTCGAAGAACTAAGCTTAGAAGAAGCCATCAAGGAAGACACTCTAGGCTCAGCCAAGGTCATCGATCAAAGTACGGTGGATGAAGAACAACTAGATGAACCAACCATAGAGGATGCACCTGATGCGGCAGAACCTGCTGGTGGAAGAAGAAGAAACCTAGTGTTCAGAAACCTCAGAGATCACCCAGCTGATCAAATCATTGGAGAGCCAGGCGACAGTGTTTGAACAAGAAGAGGCATAGTTAACGAGATATTGCATCTTAGTTTTCTGTTTCAGGTTGAGCGGAAGAAGTTTGAAGAAGCAAACAAGGATGCCTCTTGGATCATGGCAATGTAAGAGGAGCTCAACCAGTTCAAAAGGTGCAAAGTCTAGGAGTTGGTGCCCATCCCAAGGGACAGAACGTGATCGTCACCAAATGGGTATTTAGAAACAAGCTGGATGAGAATGGCGCAATCATAAAGAATAAAGCCAGGATTGTAGCACAAGGATACAGACAAGAAGAAGGGATCGACTTCAACCAGACCTTTACTCCAGTGTTCAGACTCGAAGCGATCAGGTTGTTTCTTGTGTATGCTGCCCTCAAAGGCTTCAATATATATCAAATGGACGTAAAATCAGCATTCCTCAACGAGAATCTGAAAGAGGAAGTATTCATAGCACAACCCCTAGGTTTTGTCAACTCTACTTTCCCTGAATACATTTATTTTCTTAATAAAGCCCTTTATGGCTTAAAACAAGCTCCCCGAGCTTGGTATGAGATGTGGTCTAACTTTCTTCTTGAGAACAAGTTCACAAGAGGAAAGATAAACATGATATTATTTCTTCGGGATGTAAAAGGCAAGATTTTGCTAGTGTAAATCTATGTCAACGCCATTATTTTTGGCTCTACGAAAGACAACCTTTACAAGATGTTTTCTAAACTTATGCAAGGAAAGTTTGAAATGAGTTGTATGGGAGAGCTGAAGTATTTCTTAGGACTTCAGGTGAAACAACCTAAAGATGGAATTTTCATCTCTCAGATGAAGTTCATTAAGGAGTTATTAAAGAAATTTTGAATGGAGAATGGAACCTCGATTAGGACTCCAATGGGTTCAACTATGTCTCTAGATAAGGATAAGAAATGGAAACCTTTTGATGAAACTAAGTACAGAAGCATAATTGGATCCTTGCTCTACCTGACTGCCAGTAGACTAGATATAATGTTTTCAACATGTGTCTGCGCTAGATATCAGGTGAACACTAAGGAATATCATTACATCATTGCAAAGCGTATTTAAAGATACTTTAAGGGCACACCTAATCTTGGCCTATGGTACCCAAGAAGTAATGATATCAAGCTAATTGGATTTTCAGATGCAGATTTTGCAGGTAGCAGGGATGAAAGGAAAAACACTTCTAGGATGTGCCAATTCCATGGAAGAAGGCTTATCTCATGGATCAGCAAAAAGCAGAATTATGTGACAACTTCCACTGCCGAGTCAGAGTATATCTCTATGGGTAGTTATTGCGCACAACTTTTGTGGATCGGGAATCAGCTTGAGGATTACAACCTAAAGTTCAAAGATATTCTGATGTATTGCGACTCCTCCGGTGCAATATCGATCGCAAATAATCCAGTATCTCATAGTCGGACAAAGCACATCGAAGTTAGATAGCACTTCATCCGGAAGCATGTGGAGAATAGGATATAGCCCTCATCTATGTCCTGACGGATAAGCAGGTCGCAGATATATTCACGAAGCCACTGGACGAGGCCAAGTTATCATTTTTCAAAACGGAACTGGGCATGCTAAACAAGGACTCGTGAAGATGGCTAAGAAAATAGGAAGTCACTCGGGAAATTCTTCAAAGCAGGAAAATTTGTCCAAGTCAAAATCATCGAATATTGGTCAGCAGAACTCGATGACTCGTCAGATATATATGCCGAAACTCGACGAATCTGACTTTGCATCCGGTGAATCTCGCCGAATTTGGCTTATGTCAAAATTTTTTCTTTTCTTATATTAGATCCGAAGAGTCACGGTTTTCAGATACGACGTTTTCCCTCTTAAAACTTTAAATTATATATATATAGTTCTTAGGGGCAAAATGGTCCATTTTGATGAAAAGAAACTTTCTGATTCCTCCGAATTCTTCATCCCAACTTTTAAGATTCTGTGACTGCTCATCATCTTCTTCCTATCGATTCGGATACCGCGCGCCATTCAACATCTTCTTCTCGTCGAGTTGATTTCGCATCTCGACGATTCATCTAGAGAAAGTCGTCTGGTTACGTAGCCAATAGTTCTCCAGCGCAGACTTTCTAAGCCCTTAGCTATCATATTCTCAATGGCTCCTAGAAGCACTAGTGGTTTGCTAGGTGGTGGTGAACTAGTTCGCACAGGGTTTGCATCAGCTTCGAAGGAGTTCAGAAATGTCATTCTCATGTTGGAAACAACAGGTCTCTCTTTTGTGTTAGAGCGCCCTTGCAAGGTATTGGAAAAAGACGTTCTTGAGTTCTATCAGAATGCCAAACTTTGTCGGGAAGATACGGAAATCAAGAGCAAAGTTCATCAGTTGAAAATTCAGGTGAAGGCTTCTCTCCTAACCCATCTTCTGAGGCTTCCAGCTTGTGACGAAGCCGATCACCTCGAAGAGGAGGACTTTACAAGAGATTTATTGTTCTATGGACTGCCTAGAGGCACCAAAGCAGTTAAGATAAAAGGGGTGAACGAGGAAGGAAAGCTACAGTCTGACATCATTGGTAAAGTTCTGCTCTACAAGACCGGTTCTTACGACCACCTCTCTTCAGAAATGTTCAAGATACTAATGCTGATCATCTGCATGAAGAGAGTGGATTGAGGTGCTATCTTGTTTGCTCGGATCAAAGATAGCCTCCACACTACTAACTTTGGAAGGATTCTTAGTTTGTTCTTAAATCAAATGGATAGAGATACATTTGACAAGTCCAAAGGTGTGCCTATTCACCACCCAAAAAAGATCGATTCTTCCATCTTCTCAAGGTGGGATAGGAGGATCCAACGGCCAGGGGGAGTTAGAGATGTTCCAGAGGTTGTAGAAGAGGAAGTTCCTGAGGATAGGATTCCTGCTTCTACCCCTAGGGAAACTCCTGATAGATCGAGTGCAGGAGTTGAGGGGGAGGTAGTCGATACATAAATGGCCACTGAATCAGTGCCCTTGCGTGTGACTTCAGATGCAGAGATTCCAGTTCTAGTTCCACCTGCTGAGATTACAGTTCCAGAGATAGGTGATATTCTTACAGAGGTTGCTGAGATTGCTCAGGCTGCAGTTGATGAGTTAGTGCCCAATGTGGCTGAGGATGAGAATGTTGCTGAGGACATTCCAGTCTCTTCTGATGTTGATGTTGATGTTGTTCTGATTGCTGCTAAGGTTTTGGATGATGCTGCTGATGATGTGGATGAGCTAGTTGATTATACAGCGCTAGATGTTGCTAATTATGAGATTGATGAGGACGAGCTTGCTGCTGATATAGTAAATTAAATAATTCTTCTGTGATTATGAACCCAAAGAATAAGATGGTAACTCTGCCCGAAGCTATACCTATATAGACTGAGGGGGAGCAAATTCATCCTTTGACCTCTATGTAAACCAAACTCGACAGGTTTGTCAGACAACTATAGAGGAGGATGTCTGAGATTCCAGGTGGATCTCTAGTGGAGGAGGTAGAGGTTGTTTATTTGATAGATGAGGAAGGAGATGCTGAGGTGCATCCTCCAGTCCTGGAGACTCAAGCTCCTGAGCTAACATCTAAATCTATCATTACACCCATGGATGAGTCCTCCAGTGACTTCGAGTTAAGTGAAGACATCCCCTCCCCTACTAGAGTTCCAGCTGAAGATATGTCGTCTATTAGTGCAGATATATCTCTCCTGAAGTCGATTGAAGCAATGATGTCTAAGCAACAAAAACACTTTGATTGATCATTGAAGAAAGTAAAAGAAATAGAGAAAGACTTGCATAACAGCCTTGCAACAGTCAATGTGAGTTTTGACAAATTGGATGCGAGGTTGGATTCTTGGTTTATGCAGGGTCGCAAAGTGCTTGTTCATAATATGGCCGGACTGAAAAGTAACTTGGAGGTGCATCAGAACGTTGATGCCAATGCAAAAATAGTTATTACTACTCAGAATGACGATATGACTTATTTTGATGACCAAATGGTCTACTACTACAATGCCATTGCAAATGCGGTACTAAAAGAAGTAAAAAAGGGGGAGGAAGAGCTGAAAGCAAAGGTGACAGCCCTTGAAGCTGCTATGGTGGAAAACTTCAAGGGTGTAAATACCTACAGTTTTGATAATTTCAATTGGCTACACAATGAGTAGTTTGGTGGGCAAGGTCAGCCTCAAACGAGCATTCCAAAACCTACAGTGCCTGCTCTAGTAGATGCTCCTGTAAATCTTGCTCAGGATTTTTCTCAATACTGGACAGACACTAAGGATTTTTCTCAGGTTGGACCACATACTGATGCTGCTGCTGCAAATCTAGAAGTTCATATAGTTTAAGACATACCTCAACCAACATAGAAAAGGAGAAAATATGGTGAGGGCCCGTCATCTATCAGGTCGTAACCTAATAGAGAAATGGCTGAGGTGTGGAGCTCGATCTCAGAGAGTATTATTTTGGGCACATTCAAGATCATGGATTTGGCTAATGAGAACATGTGAGATTACTACAGTTCAGATGAATGACATAAGTATGAGGTTGCTTGTGGTAAAAGAAGATTGCATTTCAAAAAATATAACTTTGATGATCCAAATGCGCCTCCAGCTCCGCCAAGATATTATCCCAAGCAAAAAACTTATTTTGCCAGAAAGAGTCAGAATAGCTAGGGGGAACATACTTGATTTTGCTTTTCTATTGATATGTAGATACTGTTTGCCCATATATAAAACTCATTCATATATATATATATATATATATATATTAATGTTTTGTCTGGGAATGTATCTTTATTTCTTTATTTATGTTTTAAATGTCTTGTTCTTTCTTTGATTTATTATTATTATTTTTGAAATTCACCTTAGCTTGTAGGGTTCCGACTTCTTCAAATAGAGGGAGATTGTTGGGTATTGTATCCACAATAACCCTAATTTAAAGAAGGGTCCCATTAAGATAAGATGAATTGAGTTTACATTTGATGTTGTGTTTCAGTTATGTACTTGCAGGTATACATTGCTAAGTACATACCAATGTCAGGTTACGATGGGTTAGTTAATACAAGACTATACAATGTAATCCTTCATTGTATAGGCCAATGTGTTGACTCACGTGTAATCTCTCTATTGGGGTGTACTTCTATCTCAAGTGCATGAGAAGGATCTAAGAAGGAGAAGGACTTGGAATCAGAAGAACAGAAATTTTACCCAAGTAAAATTTGTCGAGTATTGTAAGGGATATTCGTCGAATTGGTTGAGTATACTCGTTGATACTCGTCGAATTCATCGTGTATACTTACTAACACTCGTCGAATTCATTATATTATACTTGAGGTAAAATCTCTGAGAGTTAGAAAATCCACCAAGTAAAAATCGTCGAGTATTCCCGTGTATACTCGTCGAATTCGTTGAGTGTATCTAAAGATACTCACCGAATTCGTCGAAATACTAGTCGATACTCGACGAGTTCGTCGAATCAATTCGAATTTACTTCTCTGGATTTTCTAAGTCAGATTCGTCGATTATCACTTAGTTAGGCATCAAATGCGTCAAGTATACTAGCCGATACTCGTCGAATTCGTCGAGTATGACTTCTGTCTAGCGTCAAGTCTGCTAGTCGATACTCGTCGAATTCGTCAAGTATACTAGCTGATACTCGTCAAATTCTTCGAGTGACTCTTCTGCAAGGCGTCGAGTGTTAAGATTCAATTGGGCTGAATTTTGCCAAGTAAAATTCGTCAAATTTCATTGCTGTTTGGCGAGTATCCTCAACGATACTCGACGAATATTACTTAGGGTTATTTCTTCTTCCCGATTTAAAAATCCAGTTCGCTCTCGCCGACGGCCATGTACAGTGACCTGCGAGTTTTTTGGCGTGTATTAAATTTTATAGCCGTTGAAATTGAAGATCTCTTTATATTTATATTTAGGGTGAGTTAATAAAAAAACCATAATCATGTTAATCAAACTTTTCCAAGAACTTCCCGATCAAGAAATCAATGTCGGCTTCCGTATGATTCGCACGACAACTCTCGGCCGATGCAAGTGTGATGCACGATTCGATCTTCCTGAGCCGAATCGACTGGATCGTTGATTTCTAAAGATTCCAATCCATTCAGATCTAGTAGTTCCGTGGATTGATATTCAAGTCTTCAAAGCTTTCGACGGTTCTGTGTTCTCCAAGTTTTTCAATATCAACATTTCGAAGAACAAAGGACTGAAGACGTTAGATCTGAATATGGTTTATTTGTAATCATTTTGTATAAATCTCTTGTTACATAATATAACGCCCTGTAACTCAAAAGAGCAACGAGCAGCATTTTTAGCAAAGTCTGGGACTTGATAGAGGTCACACGGCCTAGGACACGGGCGTGTCCCAGGGCCGTGTTGTACTCAGGTTCGACCATGGCCGTGTGGTCCATAAAATTGCAGTTGACATTTATCGAGCAGCGAACACGGCCTAAGACATGGGCGTGTCTCAGGCCGTGTCCTACTCGGGTGGTTAGCCGTGCTAAGTAGAGGGGAGAGACACGGCCTGAGCCCAGGCGTGTTCGGGTTCGACACGGGCGTGTCAAATTTGACACGGGCATGTCAAATACCCATATCCTCCTCAGTTTGATGATGGACCTGTATCGATGGAGGAACACGACCAGCTACACGGGTGTGTGCTGGTTGACACGGGCGTGTCAAGTTCGACACGGGCGTGTCGAGAGCCCGTGTTCAAGTAAGGACGCGACGGTTTCGGCGTCGAGTGAGGCACACAGCCTTGGACACGACCGTGTCGCAAGCCGTGTTCGGCCCAGGTTTTGGATTTTTGATGCGAATTGTGGCCGTTTGTTTCCTTATTTTAGGATCTAACGGTTCAGGCCTCTCCATCCTAGGGTTAAGGCCAGGATTGGGGGTTTAAACTCTCACTTTTCATTGGACACTCTCTTTCTAAGTTCTAGAGAGAAGGGAGAGCAAAAAGGAAGAAGGAGGGAAGATCCGGTCACCGGAGGAGATTCAGAGCGCCAAATCGCAAACCGAGTCCAGATCTACGGAGGCGAGATTGTAACGCCCCCGATTTTTTTCGCAATTATTTAATTCTCGTTTGGCGTTATGTAGACGTGTTTTCTTGGCTTGTGTAATCTGTGGAGTGTGGTATTAACTCCTTAGAACTGAGTAGCCTATTTTGTAGTCTATTGGAAAGATCTCCATAGCAAGCCAGGTCGTTTTGGGTGACCCGGTGTGGCCTCTCGGGGGATGCTTGTGTTTTGACTTCGGGTGGGTATAACTCGAGTTCTGTTCATCGAAAGTTAATTTCGACTTCGTCGTTGCGTTCGTAGCATGGGTATTTAGCTACGGTGCGAGTTTCATCGAATTCCGAGGTAGTTCGGTTTTCGCGTCATTTTGGGTGTGCTAAGAGTAAATGCAAATTATAAATATTAGGCTAAGTGATTAGAACCGGCGGCTTAGGAGGCAATTAAGGCTGATTAGGCATGATTAGATTTATTTAAAAGCCTTAAGACAAATTAGCAGGCTCATTCTTCTCCTTCCCGAAAACCGTCGCCTGCTCCTATTCGCGAAAAGAAGCGGAGAACCGCCGAACCTGCTCCCCTTCGGACGCCGATTCCGGGGGCGTTTGTGGACGGAATTCGATTCCGAGAGTGGATCTGGATTGCTCTCGCTCAGATCTTTGTTTTTACGGTAAGAGATTTGATTTTCGTAGGGTTTTTAGGAGATTTGGATTTTCGGTTTTTGCTCTTTCCGCCATTAAAGCTCGGGATGTGCTGGCTAGGTGTTGCTGCTGCTGGTGCCGAGGGAGAGGAAGGGCTCGAGTGAAGCTTCGCTGAAAAACCGAGGCAAGTGGTTCTTGCACTTGCTGTTTTGATCTTCCCCTTCTTAACTACCCGGTTAGCCCTAGGATAGAAGCCAAGTTTTTTTTCTCTTCTGCTTACTAAATTCTGTGTAGTAGTTTTCCCTTATGAGCCACCCTTGTGTTGTTTTTGCTCAACCCGCTGGTTGTTTCCACCATTTAGACTCCAAATTTTTATGTCTGGTTTAGTGCTATTGCGGGTGGAGCCGATAGAGAAAGGGAGATTTTTGTGGTAGTGCTCTGGTTAGAACTAGTCTTGGTAGGCTCTCGGGATTTGGCGTTGAGTGTGGTGCACACACTCAAAGCCAAAAGCTGCCCGGGTTTGGCGTTGAGTGTGGTGCACACACTCATAGCCATAGTTTGGTCTGTTTCTTTTTCGGCTAAGTACTAGGGCGTTGAGTGAGGTGGACTCACTCAACGTCGTAGCCCCTGCAAGCGGCTAAGCACTTTGGCGTTGAGTGAGTCGACCTCACTCAATACCATTTTTGTTTTGGCGTTGAGTGAGGTGAATTCAGTCAACGCCGCAGCTTTCTGTGTGGCCAAGTACTTTGGCATTGAGTGAGGTTGGCTCACTCAATGCCGCAGCCTTTTTTGAGGCTAAGTTCTTTGGCATTGAGTGAGTCGACCTCACTCAACGCCATTTCGGTTTTGGCGTTGAGTGAGGTGAACTCACTCAACGCCGTAGCTTTCTATGCGACCAAGTACTTTGCCGTTAAGTGAGGTGGGCTCACTCAACGCCATAGCCTTTTCTGAGGCTAAGTACTTTGGCATTGAGTGAGTCGACCTCACTCAACGCCATTTCGATTTTGGCATTGAGTGAGGTGACCTCACTCAACGCCGTAGACCTGTTTACGGCCAAGTCCTTTGGCGTTGAGTGAGGTTCCTGTTTTGGCATTGAGTGAGGTAAACTCACTCAACGCCATAGCCCTTCTTTGCGGCCAGGTCCTCTGGCGTTGAGTGAGTCGACCTCACTCAACGCCATTGCTATTTTGGCATTGAGTGAGGTCAGCTCACTCAACTTCAAAGCCTCTCTTTACGGCTAAGTGCCAGGGCGTTGAGTGAGTGAACCTCACTCAACGCCATTGTTGTTTTGGCATTGAGTGAGGCCAGCTCACTCAAAGCCACTGTCTCTGTTTGCAGTTAAGTGTCAGGGCGTTGAGTGAGTGAACCTCACTCAACGCCATAGCTTTTTTGGCATTGAGTGAGTTTAGCTCACTCAACGCCAGAGTTTTCTTGCGGGAGGCGTTGAGTGATGGAACCTCACTCAACACCATAGCTGTTTTGGCATTGAGTGAGGTTAGCTCACTCAACGCCAGGACTGTTCTTGTGGAGGGCATTGAGTGAGTGAACCTCACTCAACGCCATTATTGTTTCTGGCGCTGAGTGAGGCTAACTCACTCAATGCCAAGGTCTGGTTAGGCATTGAGTGAGTGGGGTTCACTCAATGCCATTCCGTGTTGAGTCATCTCAACGCTTTTCCCTTACCTTGATTTTCGCTCCCGAGTGAATTCCTTGATCTTGAGGTTCCTTGTCGGCTATGTCTTCTTTCCCAAAGGCCGAATCGTGGGTCGTGGTTAGTAGTGGTGGTTTGAAGCTCTTATGGGGGGTGGTGTTGTGTAATTTAGCCGTGGCCACCCTTTTCTTTTATCTTGCTCCAGGTACGGGCTGGGCAAGGGGGTGGGAGGTCCGTAGTGCTTTCACATATAGACTCTTGAGCTTTGTTTTCTTGGAAATGGTGGATGGGGGACTGAGTTTGCCTCCAACCCGGATCCGCGTTGTTTATTTTTCTACTACCATCTCTCACAGCTTAGGGTGTTAAACACTTCTTCCTTGGTAGATTGCAGCGTTTTGGGCTCATGGTAGCCTTGTAGACTCTACAGCATTTGGGTAGAGTTACTATTGTGTCCTCGCACTTAGTGCACTTCCTTTTTGCCTTGCCTTGGGCAGTTGTGACTGTTACTGCTTTGTTTTCCTCTTTTACTTATCTTCTAATTGACACTTTCGAGCAGTTTTCTTGTTTTGCTTGCTGAGGCATTCTTTCTTCTTTGAATGCCTCAGGTTCTGGATAGTAGCTACTCTGACGGCTAGTGGTGCTGTGTAGTTGCTGGTGGTCTCTGGTGCTATAGAGATCAGTTCCTTGTTTTTGCGAGGTAGTTTTGGTGTTATTTTTCTTACAGACATACATACTTGCCAGTGCGTTCGTGTAAGTTTGTTGGCGCCCACTGGTAGTTTTACCTTGATACTAGATATGTAATCTTTTTGCTGCTACCTTTTTTTAGAGATTGTCTACTTGCTCTGGGGATGATTTATGCTAGGTTGCTAGTTACTTTTTAACCTAAAAACACTATTATTAGTATATCTTATGATCAACATGTTTTATAAAACTCAAACACTATTTTTCAAACAACGTAAAAAGATCGTTTTCTTATATATAGTATAAATAAAATGTAGGGTCTTGCATAGTATAAGTTGTCCTCTAGGGGCACTTATGCACTTTTTTAGGATGTCAAACCTGAATGAAGTATTTTCCGCAGCGTATAAGTATAGTTTTTAAACTGTGCACTAGATGATCCACCGCGCCGAGGGATACAGCCTTTAAAAAATATAACTGATTTTCTAATCATTTAACTCATGAATTTCCATAAAGTAAAGTAGTTAGATTTTCCTGAGCGTCAGCAGTTATCCCCTGCTTGACATGGCATCACGCCGCGTGTTTTCCCTTACTCTGATAACCCTTAATTTGGAGAAAATGCGGGTTGTGAAATTTGGTATCATAGGGAGGTTGCTTGACAGGCTAGTCGGGCAACCTTCCCTTTTGATTGCATTAGTAGTTCAGCATGTCATTCACACACCGATATGTCATCATCACGTCTTGGCAAAAGCACGAACACTGCACTCATAGCATAACATGAAGTATATAAGGTATATTATGTTGTATGGGATGCATAATATGTGTTCGTATATTGATCCACCATAGGGGCAACATGTGAGGGTTATGTAGTATGGGATGCATAACCTCACTACATGGCTGCGACTAGCTCGTTTTCTTTTTTGTTGCATGAGGATGTTATGTAGTATGGGATGCATAACATTTTCATGTGTACGCTGCTCATAACATGCATTAGGGCCTTTTAGAATGCATAGCACAAACATGCATAGCATAACATTGCATAAGCACAACGTGCCAAGCTTAAGACTAGCAAGATGACATATGTAGACACATAAGTTTTCGAGTCAAAAATAATATAAAGTCATGCATTCCAGATCTAGGCACAAGAGTTAGTATGGTGGTGGTTAACAATCCTAGGTTAAGGCATAAAACCAATTCTTGTAAAAAAATAAACTCCTAGAGCAAGTTTAGCAGCTTTAAGTTCATATTTATGTATGTATTGTCTGTACTTGTAGATAGTTGTAGCTGTTGTACTAGGATTTGACTAACATTGTTATGATTTTAGGATGGCGAGACATCCTTCAACTAGATCGACTCCCCTGTCTGAGGGTGAGTCATCTGGAGCGCAGAATGATGTGGTGATCGAGAGCCTGCGACAGAGTAGTGATTCCTTGAGCAGGCAGATGGTGGAGGTGCGAGCCCAGATCTAGTATTTGGTGGCAGTTGTGGCAGGACAGACTCAGGGAGTGCAAGGCCCTACAGGAGGATTAGGTGTTCCTCCTCCTCCTGCACCCCTGAGACCTCCAGTGGTGGTGCCAGCGGAGATGGCATTTATCTCACAGTTTCAGAGACTTAGCCCTCCTACTTATGATGGGAAGGAATATTTCATGGTTATAGACGATTGGCTGATCTCCATGGAGGAGATGTTCTCGTATTCTAGTATTGTAGACGATCAGAGAGTGATGATAGCCTCCTATCAGCTTAAGGGTTTGGCTAAGAGTTGGTGGCTTAGAGAAAAGGAGAGCTTGGTAGCTAGATGCTCTTGGGAAGTATTCAAGGAAATGCTGCTGAGGAAGTTCTTGCCATCGGTCGAGCGTGACTGTCTTATGAACGATTTCCTCCGCCTGAAGCAAATGCAACTCACGGTCGGTGAGTATGAGATAGAGTTCAGCAAGTTGAGCCGGTTTTCTCCTGGGTTTGTGAGAGTTGAGGCTGATCAAGTCAAGCGGTTTCTTGGTGTCTTGAGGAGCGAGGTGCAGCAGTTAACAAGTGCTTATGGATCATTGAATTATGCGGGGGTAGTGGAGGCTGCTCTGAAGGTGGTGGCTATCGAGACCGCAAAGAGCAGAGGCCAGCAAATGAGGAAGGACTAGAGGAAGTCTGTCGAGGAGAAGAAACCCCGGGTACCCGGTGCTACTTTGGGAAAGAAGAGCAAGGTGGTGTGTAGCTTCTATGGCCGGTCTGGCCACCCTGTCGAGAGGTGTTTCAAGAAGGTAGCAGCTCAGAAGAAGGAGCAAGTTCATGCTATTCAGGGTGCTCCTAGGAGGGATGTTTCCTATTCTGTTTGCAAGTGACCCGGGCATGATGCTGCCCAGTGCTGGTCCAAGGGTAAAGTTTGCTATCAGTGTGGGCAGAAGGGTCACATCAAGTCTAGGTGTCCTCAGGTCCAGCCTGCTCTTCATGCAGTTCCACTTCAGGCACTACCTCCACCTCAGTATGTGGACAAGGGCAAGGTAAAGCTGAACGTGATCTCTTCCGAGGAGGCTCAAGCTTCGACTCTGGTCATCTCAGGTTAGTTATTTTTCCAGCCTGAAGGTTTTATTTTTGTTTTTACTAGAATGATTGTAGTTTTGTTTTGGTAGTTCCTTAGTTGTATATACTCTTATAGGGAAATTTAAGGTGAAGAACCGCTGGGCGCGTGTTCTGTTTGACTCCGGCGCTACCCACTCATTTGTGGCTAGAGCCTTTGTGGAGCGACATCGGTTGACTCTAGATCGAGTTCGGGATACCTTCCGTGTCAAGTTACCCTCTGGTGAATCTGTGTTATCAGATTTGGGCATTCTAGATTGCCCTGTTTTGTTGGGAGACTTTCTTGCGAAGGCAGACTTGAAGATGATTGATCTGGAGGACCTCGATGTTATTCTGGGCATGGACTGGCTGTCTAAGTATGATGTGGTTATTCAGTGCAAAGGGAAGCGCTTGGATTTCATCAAGGACAACGGTCAGCCCGGAAGCATGTATGCTGATCAGTGCCAGGATTCTCCTATCATCTCTGCGATATGTGCTCAGGAGCTGTTTCATTCGGATTGTTTTGCTTGTTTAGTCTCGGTGGTTGGAACCGCAGTTAGCGTACCACGCTTGAAGGAGATTCTTGTTGTTCGTGATTTCGCTGATGTTTTTCCTGATGATCTTCCTGGTCTTCCTCCCGATAGGGATGTTGAGTTTGTGATTGATTTGGAACCGGGTACGCATCCTATTGCTAAGGCGCCGTACCGGATGGCCCCTCGTGAGTTAGAAGAGTTGCGAGTCCAGTTGGATGAGTTGTTGGCAAAAGGGTTTATCAGGCAGAGTTCGTTGCCTTGGGGTGCTCCTGTTCTGTTTGTGAAGAAGAAAGATGGGTCGATGCGGCTTTGCATCGACTATAGGGAGTTGAACAAAGTCACTATTACGAACAGGTACCCTCTGCCGAGGATCGATGACTTATTTGATCAGTTGCGCGGTAGCACGGTGTTCTCCAAGATTGATCTTCGTTCTGGCTATCATCAGCTCAGAATCTATGAGGCCGATATACCACGGACTGCATTTAGATCGAGGCATAACCATTTTGAGTTCTTGGTGATGTCGTTTGGTTTGACCA
Source organism: Platanthera zijinensis (assembly GCA_039513925.1). NCBI lineage: Eukaryota > Viridiplantae > Streptophyta > Magnoliopsida > Asparagales > Orchidaceae > Platanthera > Platanthera zijinensis. Next base: position 120,934,735 of record CM077083.1, on the reverse strand, counting down.
ATGCACCATCAGCATTCATGGATATGATGAACCGGGTGTTCAAGTATTTCCTAGACAAGTTTGTTTTTGTTTTCATTGATGACGTGTTGGTCTATTCCCGCAGCGCTGAGGAGCATGAGCAGCATCTGCGCTTGGTTCTAGCGGAGTTAAGGAATCACAAGTTATTCGCCAAGCTGAGCAAGTGCGAATTTTTGTTGCCTCAGGTCTCGTTTTTGGGCCACGGGGTGAACAAGGATGGGATCTCGGTCGACCCAGAAAAGATCGCAACAGTGATGGATTGGCGTAGGCCGGGCTCGCCCAAGGAGATCAGGAGCTTTTTAGGGTTGGCCGGCTACTACAGGAGGTTCGTGGAGGGTTTCTCTACCCTAGCTAAACCTTTGACCAGGTTGACTCAGAAGAATGCGGCCTTTGTTTGGAGCGAGAAGTGCGAAGAAGCCTTCCTGGAGCTAAAGAACAGATTGTGCACTGCTCCTGTTTTGACCCTACTTACTGAGGGTGTGGAGTATGATGTGTATGTGGATGTTTCGCATGTTGATCTGGGTTGTGTGTTGATGCAGGATGGAAAAGTGATTGCGTATGGGTCAAGGCAATTAAAGACTCATGAGAGAAATTACCCTACGCATGACCTTGAGTTTGCAGCGGTGATTTATGCGTTGAAGCTGTGGAGGCATCTACTTTATGGGGCTCAGTGCAAGATCTTCACTGATCACAAGAGCCTGAAGTATGTGTTCACGCAGAAGGAGTAAAATCTGCGCCAGCGTCGGTGGCTAGAGTATGTGACCGATTATGATGTAGAGATCCAGCATCATCCAGGCAAGGCCAATGTGGTGGCCGACGACCTGAGTCGGAAGACGGGGAAGATTTTTAATCTCTCCGCCGACTGTTTAGTGGAAGAGTTTCTCCTTATGGATATCTTAGTGGGATGCTGTGACATGCAGAGAAGTTTGGCAGTGGCAGAGCCGTTTTTGATTTCTCTTACTAGATTGCACCAAAAGGATTTTCCGGACCTGCTGTACTTATACTCCAGGATGAGAGAGGGGAGTTGCCAGATTTTTCTATCGATGATGCAGGTACTTTGAAGTACTGCGGCAGATTTTGCATCCCCGCTGTTGGGGACATCAGGGGTATGATATGCAGAGAGGCTCATGGATCCAGTGTTGCCTACCATCCAGGATCTACAAAGATGTATCATGATTTGAAGCAAATTGTCTGGTGGTATGACATGAAAAGTGATATAGCCTGATTTGTTACTGAGTGCCACACTTGCAAGCGTGTGAAGGCCGATCACGGAAGGCCTAATGGCAAGTTGACTCCGTTAGAGATCCCGACGTGGAAGTGGGAAAGCATTTCTATGGACTGCACCACGGGCTTACCGAAATCTCCAAGGGGATTTGATTCTGTTTGGGTTATAGTGGATAGACTGACGAAGTGTGCTCCCTTCGTGCCGTATAATATTGATTACCCGATGAAGAAGATGGAAGAGTTGTACTTGAATGAGGTCATCAGATTGCACGGTGTGCCTGGTAGCATCATTTCTGATTGAGACTCCCGGTTTACTTCTCATTTTTGGCAGAGTCTGCAGGAGGGTTTGGGTACAGACCTCAGGTATTCTACTGCTTACCACCCACAGACCAATAGGCAGACAGAGCAGGTGAACCAGATAGTTGAGGATATGATCAGATGCTACATTCTAGACCACGGTGGAGCATGGGATGAGCGGTTGTGACTTATGGAGTTTGCATACAACCACAGTTATCAAGAAAGTTTGCAAATGGCTCCATTTGAAGCTTTGTATGGGAGGCGCTGCAGAACTCCCCTATTTTGGGCTCAGGCAGGTGAGAGACCCTTGTTGGGTCCGGATGCGCTCGAGGAGATGGAAGTCGCAGTGAAGCTTATTCGAGAAAAGCTTCATATAGCTCAGGAGAGATACGACAAGAATGCCAATCGGCGTAGGTCTGACTTGGAGTTTTTTGTAGGGGACCTTGTGTTTCTTAAGGTTTCCCCGATGGTGGGTGTTAAGAGGTTCGGTAAGAATCAGAAATTGGACCCGAGGTATGTGGGCCCGTTTAAGATTGTTGAGCAGATTGGCGTGTCATCTTATAAGTTGGATTTTCCAGCAAACTTCCTAGGTGTTTATAATGTATTCCATGTAAGCCAATTGCGGAAGTGTGTGCGCAGTAGTGAGCAAGTCTTGGATGTTGTACCCCAGTTGGAGCCTAATCTCTCTTTTGTTGAAGTGCCGGTCCGCATTTTGGATACTCAAGATCGGGTGCTGCGAAGGAAGTCCATCCAGATGGTCAAAGTTCTATGGAAGAATCAGGATTTGGAAAGCGCGACTTGGGAGTTAGAGTCGGCTATGAGGGAGGCTCACCCTCAACTGTTCCCCTGATTGGATTGGTATGTTTCCTTCTTGTAATGTTTGGCTTATTACTTTTCCTTCTATAGTAGAAGTGTTGTGCGTAAAGTTTCGGGATGAAACTTTCTTTTAGGGGGAGTGACTGTAACGCCCCCGATTTTTTCCATGATTATTTAATTCTCGTTTGGCGTTACGTCGATGCATTTTCTTGGCTTGTGTAATCTGTGGAGTGTGGTCTTAACTCCTTAGAACTGAGTAGCCTTTTTTGTTGTCTATTGGCAAGATCTCCCTAGCAAGGCAGGTCGTTTTGGGTGACCCGGTGTGGCCTCTCGGGGGATGCTTGTGTTTTGACTTAGGGTGGGTATAACTCGAGTTTTGTTCGTCGAAAGTTAATTTCGACTTCGCCATTGCGTTCGTAGCATGTGTATTTAGCTATGTTGCGAGTTTCGTCGAATTCCGAGGTAGTTTGGTTTTCGCGTCATTTTGGGTGTGTTAAGAGTAAATGCAAATTATAATTATTAGGCTAAGTGATTAGAACCGGCGGCTTAGGAGGCGGTTACGGCTGATTAGGCGTGATTAGATTTATTTAAAAGCCTTAAGCCAAATTAGCGAGCCCATTCTTCTCTTTCTCGAAAATCGTCGCCTGCTCCTATTCGCGAAAAGAAGCGGAGAACCGCCGAACCTGCTCCCCTTTGGACGCCGATTCCGGGGGCATTTGTGGATGTAATTCGATTCCGAGAGTGGATCTGGATTGCTCTCGCTCAGATCTTCGTTTCTACGGTAAGAGATTTGATTTTCGTAGGGTTTTTAGGAGATTTGGATTTTCGGTTTTTACTCTTTCCGCCATTAAAGCTCGGGATGTGGTGGCTAGGTATTGCTGCTGCTGGTGCCGAGGGAGAGGAAGGGCTCGAGTGAAGCTTCGCTTAAAAACCCAGGCAAGTGGTTCTTGCACTTGCTGTTTTGATCTTCCCCCTCTTAACTACTCGGTTAGCCCTAGGATAGAAGCCAATTTTTTTTCTCTTCTGCTTGCTAAATTCTGTGCAGTAGTTTTCCCTTATGAGCCCCCCTTGTGCTGTTTTTGCTCAACCCGTTGGTTGTTTCCACCATTTATACTCCAGATTTTTATGTCTGGTTTGGTGCTATTGCGGGTGGAGCCGAGAGAGAGAGGGAGATTTTTGTGGAAGTGCTCTGGTTAGAACCAGTCTTGGTAGGCTCTCAGGATTTGGCGTTGAGTGTGGTGTACACACTCAAAGCCAAAAGCTGCCCGGGTTTGGCGTTGAGTGTCGTGCACACACTCAAAGCCATAGTTTAGTCTGTTTCTTTTTCGGCTAAGTACTAGGGCATTGAGTGAGGTGGACTCACTCAACGCCGCAGCCCCTGCTAGTGATGGGCTAAACCCAAACAGGCAAGCATACCTGTCGAATTGTAGTACCAAGGTCGTATTTAAACACGGGGTTGTCAATTACTGCTACTCTCGCTTGAAATATTATCCTACCGAAAAATAGTTGGATTTTTAGATTTTTTTTTGTAAAATGAATGATAAATTGTGAGACAAAAACTTATATAAAAAAGGCTAGCACTTGATCATTGATTCACCATGAAATGAAACGAGAAAATAAAAGGGGCATAGTTTTAAATTTTCAAATCCAACTCGGCCGTGACAGATCCGAAAATGAGACAAAATCTCGCTAGAGCATTAGGCCTCCTAACTTATAGACTCTTTGATCGAAATCTCTTTACAAACCAAAGAAGCCTAAAGTTGCATTATCGAAGTGATCCGCACTATTGGATTTGACTCCAATCCAGAAGATTTACGTCGCCCTATCTCTAGGGTTGCATTCAACTCCTTCCTTCTTTGAGTGATCTTTCACATCCATGAGCCTCTCGGCTACTCGAATATGAGATCATAAGCCTACTACCGTATACTGGAAATACGGAGTCGACGAAATAATTATTCAAAGAAGGACCGAGTTGAACTACGCAAAAATAAAACTATGTAATAAAAATAATTCTCATTTCAAATCATGGATCCTCATGATCAAATGCTAAGAGGGAATTAGCTACGCATGACGGAAAAGAAAACGACAATAATAGAAGCGAGGAACATTTTCATTACTTATAAAGATAAAAGAGAAACAATATTAAGAAGGACAATATTATATTATGATGAAAAAGAGAGATTACAATAATGAAAAGAAACTAGAAATGAAAAATTACAAAGAACTCTCTTGAAACATAAATCTCCAAAGCTATCTCCAAAAACCAACTCTCAATCCAAACTCAAAGACTAACCCAAAAAAAACTAACTTTGAAAGCATGGGTCTTGGGTTCCTTTTATAGGAGAGGAGGGAAGCATCTAGAATAAGGGAGACCATGGGGGGTGGCCGGCCATAGGGGGGTAATGTTCATGCATAGAATTAAATGAGGGGAGAGAAATGATAGGGTGCATGTATTTTATTTAATGAAAAATATGTAATAGGAAGGGGGGAGTGAATGGGAAATAAAAGAGGGGAGAGAAATGATAGGGGCCGGCCATGCAAGGGGAGGATACATGCATTGCATTAAATGAAGGAGAGAGGGTTTGGAAAAAATGCATGCATGAGAGGAAAGGTGGCAAGGGAATAATAAAGGAGAGAGAGGGGTGTGGCCGGCCATACAAGGGTAGTGGGCTGCTTGGGGCTCGGATTGCATGGGCTTGGATTAAAGGGCTGCTCCAATGCTTGGGCTGCACCATAGGGGCTCGGGTATAGGCTAGGAGAGCTTCTCCAAGAGGTCGGGCTGCTCCAAAGTGCTTGGACAAGTTGGAGGGCTCGGGTGGCTGCACTTGAAGGAGGGCCGACTGCACATGGGCTGCTCCAATGATGGTTGGGCTCGGGTTGCATGGCTAGGTGCTGCTCCAAGTGGGCTCTTGATCCTACAAAACATAAACAAAACATTAGCTCATAATCATGATATAAGTTTAAATAAAACTAAACATATAATATAATATAATAACTCATCCTAGTAATTAGTTATATAGAAAAAAAAAACTAAACATAACATAACATAAATCATTATAACATAACATTACATATAAACTATAATAAAGATGATAATTATTATAAATAACCTAAACATAACCAAAATAACATAGAACACAAAATAACAACAATACATATAATAAAACTATAGATTCTTATATAATAATAATAATAACACAACAACATCATAACAAGCATACAAAAACACAAAATTAATATAAAACTTAGGAAAATAAGCTACTAAATTACCCCCAAAAAGGATGACTAAAAGTAGTCATCAAACTCCCCCATGCTTAGACTTTTGCTTGCCCTCAAGCAAATAGAAATGAAAATAGGGAGAAACAAAAAGAAAGCAAAAGATATATATATATTTTTAAGTTCCATAGTTAAGAAAAACAAAACATGAAAAATTAAACTATCCTAATATTCATATTATCAACTAGTGGGGTGAGAAGTGCACAATAGAAAATTTGAAAGTGGAACCCTAAAAATCTCATTAAAACATAAGGGAAGTCTACTAATTTATAAATCTTAAAAACAAGGCATCCAAAATAAATGAAAATAAGGAAAACAAAAGTAGAGGTTCTAAGTAGATGGCGCATTAACAAACTACTAGGTTGCTAGATAAACATTAACCCTAAAACACTCCAAGGTAACCTCCAAAGAAATCCATCAATGATGGTGGCCATAGGCTTATACGTTCACACTTTCTCCACTACGCGAAATTACATTCTAAGATCATTAGGACTTCTACTAGGAATTAAAACTTGGCTTAGGTAAATGTTTAGGAAGTGGAATCAAAGATAAACATGAAGGTTTTAGGCACTAAACCAAGGCGAGCTCAAAAATAAACAAAGCATAATAAAAATGAGAAATAACAAGTATGTCATTTCTCCAATATGAAACTACAAAAAACAAGGCCATGAAAATTTTTCTTTTATAAACTTGGCCAAACATAAACTTTTTGCATTCCTTTTTTTTTATTTTGATTTTTCATTTTTCTTTCTCAATTTTTTTTTCCTTTTTGAATAACATTTGATAAGGAAGCTCCAAAAATAAGCTTGAAAATTTCTTATTCATTTCAAAAATAATACCCCTCCCACAAAATAATTTTTAAGCTCAAAGTTATAGTGCAAAAATAGGAAAGGTATTTGGCTTTGGTGAACATAATGAAATGAAAGGTGGAGCTAAAAACAAGAAAAATAAGGAAAAGGCCCAAAATTGTTTTGCAAGGGTTTTGTTTTTGGTGGGCAAAAAAAGCTCAAACTATTCAAATGGTGGCCTAAATCATTTCTAAAGCACGTAAAAATGACGCAAATGTTTCGAGAGTAGCTTGGTACAAGTTCTAGACACCAAGAAAGACTACCCCGCAAATGAAAAAGAGCAAATGATACCTAGCAACCATTCGTAAGCAACTAACCGAATAAGAAGACATAACTACAAATTGCTACTTATAACGTAAAAAACGGATGCCTATATTTAAGAAAAAGAAACAAGTAGAACTAAACTATGTTAAAATGATAGGTTTAGAAAACCGTTTCAAAGAAATCTAAATTGAACTAAGAAACGGCACGGGCCTACACTTCACTAGAAGAAACATGAAAATGAAGATAGAAATAATTTTAGATTTTGTTTTTCAAATCGTTTTAAGCACATGAATTTTTTTGTGAGTTTTGTTTTTGTCTATTTTTTTTTGGGTTTTATATTTTATAATTTTTTTTGGATTTTGATGACATAACATAAAATACTATACTAATATAAAACAAATTTTTTTTTCTTTTCTTTTTGGAAGAAGAAAGACAGAAAGAAAGACCAAAAGAAACTAGACCCCCCCCCATGCTTAAATTCTTCATTGCCCTCAAAGAAGAAAACATAAAGAAAAAGAGAAGGGGACTGAGAAGAAGAGAAAAAGAAAAATGCAGGAAAATAAATAAATAAAAAGAACAGGACTTCCCCGGGTTTGCGAGATGAAGGCGGATGTCGCTCCCCCATGCTTGCTTTTTAGAGTACTTGGTCGTCAGCAGGTATGACTTGATCCATCTGATATCAGCAGCAGCGGAGCGGCGACCACGATCATGGACTTGATTGGCCTCCGGTAGAAAGAGCAAAATAAAAGAAAAAAATAGATAGTCCGTGGGCAGATGCCCAATAATTGTTTTTATTATAATAGTCCAAATAAAAGAGTTTCATAATAATAATAATTAGTCCAAAAATAAAAATGAAAAATAAAAATGTCCATAACAAAATAAAAATTTAAGAGTCCAAGACAAGATCCTCCGTTGCAGGAGGCACAGAATCATTAGAAAAATAAAGTTTAAGTCTATGGCCATTCACTTTAAAATCCCCCTTATCGGGGTGCGAAAGTAACACAGTGCCGTAAGAAAAAACATCCTTGACCGTAAACGGTCCAGACCATCTAGATTTAAGTTTTCCAGGGAAGAGACGTAAACGCGAATTAAAAAGAAGAACTTGATCGCCTGGTTTAAACGTTTTAGGATGGCGCAGGTTCTTATCGTGATACAATTTCGTGCGTTCTTTATACATTTTATTATTTGTGTAAGCGTACGCTCTCCATTCATCGAGTTCATTCAATTGATTTTTTCTATGCTCGCCGACCGAATGCGGATCGAAATTAAAAAACTTTAGCGCCCAATACGCTCGGTGCTCTACTTCTACCGGAAGATGACACGATTTTCCATAGACCAATCGGAAAGGAGTACAACCAATGGCGGTCTTGTACGCTGTCCGATAGGCCCAAAGAGCATCGTCTAATTTTAGGGACCAATCCTTACGAGAAGTAGACACAGTTTTTTCCAAAATTCTTTTAAGTTCCCGATTAACTACCTCGACCTGACCGTTAGTTTGGGGGTGATAAGCAGTTGATAATTTATGCGTAATGCCATATTTTGTTAAAGCTTTAGCGAGTTAAGCGTTGAAAAAATGGCTTCTACTATCACTAACGATCGCTCGAGGAAAACAAAAACGAGAAAATAATTTTTTTAAGAAGTTTGTGACCACGCGCGCGTTATTACTTGGTAAAGCTTGGGCCTCCGCCCACCTAGAGACGTAATCTACGGCTACTAAAATATATTTATTTCCTAAACTTGAAGGAAACGGGCCTACAAAGTCAATGCCCCACAAATCAAAAACTTCGCACTCGAGAAAATAGTTTTGTTCCATTTCATTTTTATTAGAGATATTTCCAGTCCGCTGGCATCGATCACATCCACCCACAAAGATTTGTGCATCTTTAAATATGCTTGGGCAATAGAAGCCAGCACTAAGCACTTTGTGGGCGGTGCGGTTTGCTTGATAATGCCCGCCAGTCGGACCTTCATGAACATGCTTTAAAATTTGTTGACCTTCTTCCCGGGAAACACATCTTCTAACCACCTGATCCGCACAAATGCGAAATAGAAAGGGGTCCTCCCAAAAATAATACTTCAACTCCGAAAAGAATTTCTTCTTTTGGTGAGAAGAGTATTCTTTTGGAAGGGCCCGGGCCACAAGATAATTGGCTAGATCGGCAAACCAGGGGGTAGAAGAAGAAATGTTTAAAATTTGCTCATCCGGAAAAGAGTCATTAATAAAATTCTCATTTAAAAAATCAAGTTTGGGATTTTCAAGACGAGAGAGGTGATCGGCCGCTAGGTTTTCCGCTCCTTTCTTATCCCGAATCTCCAAGTCGAATTCTTGAAGTATGAGGATCCAACGAATAAGACGCGGCTTGGCATCCGGTTTAGAAAGGAGGTACTTCAAAGCGGAATGATCCGTAAAAATGATAACCTTAGAAAGGGTGATGTAGGGTCGGAATTTATCAAAAGCAAAAATAATAGCTAAGAGTTCTTTCTCCGTCGTGGTGTAATTTTCTTGAGCAGAAGTTAGAGTTTTACTAGCATAGAAAATCGGATGAAAGTTCTTAGCAATTCGTTGTCCTAGAACCGCACCTACCGCATGATTACTCGCGTCGCACATGATTTCAAAAGGTAAATCCCAAACTGGGGCAATCATAATAGGAGCATTTATAAGCTTTGATTTAATTAATTCAAACGCAGTGAGACAAGATTCATCAAAAATGAAGGGAGTGTCTTTTTCAAGGAGGTGGGTGAGAGGCTTAGTAATTTTTGAAAAGTCTTTAATGAATCGTCGATAAAAACCCGCATGCCCTAAAAAACTTCTAATCGCTTTAATATTTGTAGGCGGCGGTAACTTTTCAATTACTTCAATTTTTGCCTTGTCCACTTCAATTCCCCTAGCGTAAATGTTATGGCCAAGGACTAAGCCTTCACGCACCATAAAATGGCACTTCTCCCAATTTAAAACTAAGTTGGTTTCTTCGCAGCGTTGTAAAACTTTTTCCAAATTTTCTAAACATAAATTAAAGGAGTCGCCAAAAACAGAAAAATCGTCCATAAATATTTTCATAATATTCTCTACGTATTTATCAAAAATAGCAAGCATACACCGTTGAAAGGTAGCGGGTGCGTTGCATAATCCGAAAGGCATTCTACGATAAGCAAAAGTTCCGAAGGGGCAAGTGAATGTCATCATCTCTTGGTCCTCGGGTGCGATAGGGATTTGAAAGTATCCCGAGAGACCGTCGAGGAAGCAATAAAAATTGTGCCCGGACAAACGTTCTAAAATTTGATCGATAAAGGGGAGGGAGAAGTGATCTTTTCGAGTGGCATCGTTTAGCTTACGGTAATCGATGCACATCCTCCATCCCGTTATCGTCCTAGTTAGAATTAAGTCATTATTTTCATTCGTCACTACCGTGATCCCACCCTTCTTAGGAACAACCTGAACTGGACTTACCCACTGACTATCGGAAATAGGATAGATTATCCCCTCATCTAATAACTTAAGCACCTCTCCCTTCACAACCTCTTTCATATTCGGATTAAGACGACGTTGTGGTTGAACTACACCCTTAGGATTATTTTCAAAAAATATTTTGTGGGTACAAAAGGAAGGGCTTATGCCAGGAATATCGGAAATTTGCCACGCTATAGCTCGGCGATGCTTTTGTAGTAGCTCGATCAATTGATCGTTTTCGGATTGAGAAAGCAAAGCCGAGATTATAACGGGTAATTTGGAATTTTGTTCAAGAAAGGCATATTTGAGATGTTCGGGAAGGGGTTTGAGTTCTAAGTTGGGTGGTTCCTCGTAGGAATTCTTTAAAACTTTTTCATTTTCAAAAATAAGTTTTTCATAATTTTTTCTACCAAAGACAGAATCATTTTCAAAATTTTCTTATATTGACATCACCGTGTTTTCAAAACCATTTGAAGAAATTTCAGAAAAAGAAGAGGAAAATTCATTAGAAGAGATGTTAGAAAGGGGAAGGGAAGAATCTTCATTTAAAACATCAATAAAGAAGCATGAGTAATCATTTTGTAAAGAATTTTTCATTAATTGATTAATAGAAAATGTGACCTCATCATCTCCCACTCGCAAAAACAACTTTCCGTTACTAACATCGATGATCGCTCGAGAGGTGGCTAGGAAGGGTCAGCCAAGGATAAGAGGGACCTCAACGTCCTCTTCAATATCAAGAATGACAAAATCCACCGGGAAGATGAATTTGTCGACCTTTACTAGAACGTCCTCAACGATACCTAATGGATACTTAATGGACCTATCAGCTAATTGGATACTCATTCTTGTAGGGCTAAGAGTGCCCAATCCTAGTTTCTTGAATAAATAAAAAGACATCAAATTGATGCTCGCTCCTAGATCCGCTAGCGCATGTTTAACGAATAGATCACCAAAGATGCAAGGAATTGAAAAACTACCCGGATCGTTTATCTTTTTAGGAAGATTAGAGTTCTTAACAACCGCCGAGCATTCTTCATTTAACGTGACATGTGATAAATTTTCCAATTTTGTCTTGTTCGTTAATAAATCCTTAAGATACTTCGCATACTTAGGCATTTGACTAATCGCTTCGTGAAATGGCAAATTAATGTGAATTTGTTTGAACCTTTCAAGGAAGCGTTTGTATTGATCGTCTAATTTTTCCTTCCTAAGTCGAGCCGGATAAGGAGGTGGCGGAAATTCCTTTATAGTAACAGGAGCATCATTTTGAAAATCATCTTTTTCTTTTTCAGAACCAGAAAAAACAGAGATATCTTTTTCTTTTTCACAAGTAGATTTTTCATTTTCAAGATTTGATTTATCATTTTCTGTTGGGATAAAAACAGGAGGGACAATTACCCTTGGCTCTTCCCTTGTGGTGGGCTCATTAACAACCTTACCGCTCCGAAGGGAAATCGCATTTGCGTGCTCCCTTGGGTTAGGCTCAGTGTTCGAGGGAAGAGTTCCAGGTGGTCTCTCATAAAAAGCCTTGGCGAGTTGGCCGACCTGATTTTCTAAACTTTTCATTGATCCCGTTAAGTTTCTAATAGTAGCATCGTTCGAGCTTATATACTTAGCGAGGATCTCTTCCAAAGGGGAAGGTTTTTGAAAATTTTGTTGCGGTGGTGGTGGTGGTGTAAAATCGTGCGGTGGGCGTACTACGTTAGCATTATTACTCCAAGAAAAATTAGGATGGTTACGCCATTCGGGGTGATAAGAATTAGAAGAAGAAGAAAAACCAGGCGGAGAAGAAAAATTCGGAAAAGCAGAAAAATTGTTTGCAGAATTATTTTGAGCAGGCCTGGGTATGTTCCCCAGATAATCCACCTGCACGGCAGCAGCAGCATTAGCATTTTCAAATACCTTAGCAGCGGAGGCAGCAGTCATCTCCGAAATCTTCTTGTTTAGCATTTCCACTTGCATTGCCAGTTGCGTCACCGAATCCACTTCATAGATACCTGCAGGTTTAGATGGGCGAGACCTAGAAGAATTCCACTGATAAGTGTTCATTGCCATTTCATCGATAAGCTCAAGAGCGGCTTTCGGAGTTTTGCGGTCTAAAGAACCAGCGGAAGCGGGATCTATCATTTGCTTAGTTTCTTGATTTAGCCCATTATAAAATGTCTGGACCTGCAACCATACAGGCAGAGCATGATGTGGGCATCTTCTCAAAAGTTCTTTGAACCTCTCCTAAGTGTCATAGAGGGTCTCAGAATCAATTTGAGAGTATGACGTTATATCATTTCTTAGCTTAGCAGTTTTGGCGGGAGGTAAATAACGAGAAAGAAATTTTTCAGTTAAAATGTTCCAAGTAGTGATCGATCCTCTTGGAAGAGAACTCAACCACTGTTTGGATTTAGTCCTTAAGGAGAAGGGGAAGAGTCTTAGCCTTATAGCATCGTCTGAAACACCATTTATTTTAAAGGTGTCACAGATTTCAAGAAAATTAGCAATATGTAAGTTCAGATCTTCATCTTGTAATCCGTCGAACTGTACATATTGCTGCACCATTTGAATGATGCTAGGCTTAAGCTCAAAGTTATTGTTCGCAATTGCAGGTCGAACAATACTTGTCTCTGTCCCTTCCAAGTTGGGTCGAGCATAATCGGACATAGTCCTTTGCTGAGCCATTCCTGGGTTAGGGTCTCCCATCTCAGAATTAAAATTACAATCCCCGTAGGAATCCTCAACCACTGTTTGAGAAGTGGAAGCCCCGAATCGTAGTTGTCTCCGAAAGGAGCATTCGATTTTCGGGTCCAAATCAACAAGTAGCGACGGATTCGCACGGGTCATGCACTAACAAAGAAGATAAAGGAAAACGAAAATGAAAACTTGAAAAAGAAAGACAAAGAGAAGAAAGGATTTTTTTTTTTGAAAATAGATTTTTTACGGCTTGACTCTCGAACTTCCCGAGGACTACCTGGTGAAGGGTTCGCCCGGTACTAGGTAAAATGGTGGTGCTTAAAGCCCCTTACCCTTTTCGAGAGAATTTAGGTGGGGTAGAAATAAAGTGAAGTGGGTTGATTATAAATATTAAAATATATAAAATATAATTTTTTTTTATTATTGTAAAAGTAATAACGCAAGCGTTTTCAAAATATTGACGAGAAAACTCCCCAGCAACGGCGCCAAAAACTTGATGGGCTAAACCCGAACAGGCAAGCGTACCTGTCGAATTGTAGTACCAAGGTCGTATTTAAACACGGGGTTGTCAATTACTGCTACTCACGCTTGAAATATTATCCTACCGGAAAATAGTTGGATTTTTAGAAATTTTTTTTGTAAAATGAATGATAAATTGTGAGACGAAAACTTATATAAAAAAGGCTAGCACTTGATCATTGATTCACCATGAAACAAAACGAGAAAATAAAAGGGGCATAGTTTTAAATTTGAAAATCCAACTCGGCCATGACGGATCCGAAAATGAGACAAAATCTCGCAAGAGCATTAGGCCTCCTAACTTATAGACTCTTTGATCGAAATCTCTTTACAAACCAAAGAAGCCTAAAGTTGCATTATCGAAGTGATCCGCACTATTGGATTTGACTCCAATCCGGAAGATTTACGTCACCCTATCTCTAGGGTTGCATTCAACTCATTCCTTCTTTGAGTGATCTTTCACATCCACGAGCCTCTCGGCTACTCGAATATGAGATCATAAGCCTACTACCGTATACCGGAAATACGGAGTCGACGAAATAATTATTCAAAGAAGGACTGAGTTGAACTACACAAAAATAAAACTATGAAATAAAAATAATTCTCATTTCAAATCATGGATCCTCATGATCAAATGCTAAGAGGGAATTAGCTACGCATGGCGGAAAAGAAAACGACAATAATAGAAGCGAGGAACATTTTCATTACTTATAAAGATAAAAGAGAAACAATATTAAGAAGGACAATATTATATTATGATGAAAAAGAGAGATTACAATAATGAAAAGAAACTAGAAATGAAAAATTACAAAGAACTCTCTTGAAACATAAATCTCCAAAGCTATCTCCAAAAACCAACTCTCAATCCAAACTCAAAGACTAACCCAAAAAAAACTAACTTTGAAAGCATGGGTCATGGGTTCCTTTTATAGGAGAGGAGGGAAGCATCTAGAATAAGGGATACCAAGGGGGGTGGCCGGCCATAGGGGGGAGAATGTTAATGCATAGAATTAAATGAGGGGAGAGAAATGATAGGGTGCATGTATTTTATTTAATGAAAAATGTGTAATAGGAAGGGGGGAGTGAATGGGAAATAAAAGAGGGGTGAGAAATGATAGGGGCCGGCTATGCAAGGGGAGGATACATGCATTGCATTAAATGAAGGAGAGAGGGTTTGGAAAAATGCATGCATGAGAGGAAAAGTGGCAAGGGAATAATAAAGGAGAGAGAGGGGTGTGGCCGGCCATACAAGGGTAGTGGGCTACTTGGGGCTCGGATTGCATGGGATTGGATTAAAGGGCTGCTCCAATGCTTGGGCTGCACCATAGGGGCTCGGGTATAGGCTAGGAGAGCTGCTCCGAGAGGCCGGGCTGCTCCAAAGTGCTTGGACAAGTTGGAGGGCTCGGGTGGCTGCACTTGAAGGAGGGCCGGCTGCACATGGGCTGCTCCAATGATGGTTGGGCTCGGGTTGCATGGCTAGGTGCTGCTCCAAGTGGGCTCTTGATCCTACAAAACATAAACAAAACATTAGCTCATAATCATGATATAAGTTTAAATTAAACTAAACATATAATATAATATAATAACTCATCCTAGTAATTAGTTATATAGAAAAAAAATAAACATAACATAACATAAATCATTATAACATAACATTACATATAAACTATAATAAAGATGATAATTATTATAAATAACCTAAACATAACCAAAATAACATAAAACACAAAATAACAACAATACATATAATAAAACTATAGATTCTTATATAATAATAATAACACAACAACATCATAACAAGCATACAAAAACACAAAATTAATATAAAACTTAGGAAAATAAGCTACTAAATTACCCCCAAAAAGGATGACTAAAAGTAGTCATCAGCTAGCGGCTAAGTACTTTGGCGTTGAGTGAGTCGACCTCACTCAACGCCATTTCCATTTTGGCATTTATTGAGGTGAACTCACTCAACGTCGCAGCTTTCTGTGTGGCCAAGTACTTTGGCGTTGAGTGAGGTGGGCTCACTCAACGCCGCAGCCATTTCTGAGGCTAAGTACTTTGGCGTTGAGTGAGTTGACCTCACTCAACGCCATTTCGGTTTTGGCATTGAGTGAGGTGAACTCACTCAACGCCGTAGCTTTCTGTGCGGACAAGTACTTTGGCATTGAGTGAGGTGGGCTCACTCAACGCCGCATCCTTTTCTTAGGCTAAGTACTTTTGCGTTGAGTGAGTCGACCTCACTCAACGCCATTTCAGTTTTGGCGTTGAGTGAGGTGACCTCACTCAATGCCGTAGACCTGTTTGCGGCCAAGTCCTTTGGCGTTGAGTGAGTGAACCTCACTCAACGCCATTGATGTTTTGGCGTTGAGTGAGGTAGACTCACTCAATGCCACAGCCCTTCTTTGCAGCCAGGTCCTTTGGCATTGAGTGAGTCGACCTCACTCAACGCCATTGCTGTTTTGGCATTGAGTGAGGTCAGCTCACTCAACGCCGCAGCCTCTCTTTGCGGCTAAGTACCAGGGCATTGAGTGAGTGAACCTCACTCAACGCCATTGCTGTTTTGGCATTTAGTGAGGCCAGCTAACTCAACGCCACTATCTCTGTTTGCAGTTAAGTGCCAGGGCGTTGAGTGAGTGAACCTCACTCAACGCCATAGCTGTTTTGGCATTCAGTGTGGTTAGCTCACTCAACGCCAGAGTTTTCTTGCGGGAGGTGTTGAGTGAGTGAACCTCACTCAATGCCATAGCTATTTTGGCATTGAGTGAGGTTAGCTCACTTAACGCCAGAACTGTTCTTACGGAGGGCGTTGAGTGAGTGAACCTCACTCAACGCCATGGTTGTTTCTGGCGTTGAGTGAGGCTAACTCACTCAACGCCAAGGTATGGTTAGGCATTTAGTGAGTGGGGCTCACTCAACGCCATTCCGTGTTGAGTCATCTCAACGCTTTTCCCTTACCTTGATTTTCGCTCCCGAGTGAATTCCTTGATTTTGAGGTTCCTTGTCGGCTATGTCTTCTTTCGCAAAGGCCGAATCGTGGGTCGTGGTTAGTAGTGGTGGTTTGAAGCTCTTATGGGGGGTGGTGTTGTGTAATTTAGCTGTGGCCACCCTTTAATTTTATCTTGCTCCAGGTACATGCTGGGCAAGGGGGTGGGAGGTCCCTAGTGCTTTCACATGTAGACCCTTGAGCTTTGTTTTCTTGGAAATGGTGGATGGGGGACTGAGTTTTCCTCCAACCCGGATCCGCATTGTTTATTTTGCTACTACCATCTCTCACAGCTTAGGGTGTTTGACATTTCTTTCTTGGTAGATTGCAGTATTTTGGGCTCATGGTAGCCTTGTAGACTCTACAGCATTTGGGCAGAGTTACTGTTGTGTCCTCGCACTTAGTGTACTTCCTTTTTGCCTTGCCTTGGGCAGTTATGACTGTTACTGCTTTGTTTTCCTCTTTTACTTATCTTCTGATTGACACTTTCGAGCAGTTTTCTTGTTTTGCTTGCTGAGGTATTCTTTCTTCTTTGAATGCCTCAAGTTCTGGATAGTAGCCGCTCTGACGGCTAGTGGTGTTGTGCAGTTGCTGGTGGTCTCTGGTGCTATAGAGATCAGTTCCTTGTTTTTGCGAGGTAGTTTTGGTGTTGTTTTTCTTACAGACATACATACTTACCAGTGGGTTCATGTCAGTTTGTTGGCGCCCACTAGTAGTTTTACCTTGATACTAGATATGTTATCTTTTTGCTGCTACCTTTTTTTGGAGATTGTCTACTTGCTCTGGGGATGATTTATGCTAGGTTGCCAGTTACTTTTAAACCTAAAAACACTATTATAAGTATATCTCATGATCAGCATGTTTTATAAAACTCAAACACTATTTTTCAAACAACATAAAAAGATTGTTTTCTTATATATAGTATAAATTAAATGTAGGGTCTTGCATAGTATAAGTTGTCCTCTAGGGGCACTTTTGCACTCTTTTAAGATGTCAAACCTGAATGAAGTATTTTCCGCTGCGTATAAGTATAGTTTGTAAACCGTGGACTAGATGATCCACCGCGCCGAGGGATACGGCCTTTAAAAAATATAACTGATTTTCTAATCATTTAACTCATGAATTTCCATAAAGTAAAGTAGTTAGATTTGCCTGAGCGTCAGCAGTTATCCCCTGCTTTACATGACATCACGACGTGTGTTTTCCCTTACTCTGATAACCCTTAATTCGGAGAAAATGTGGGTTGTGACAGAGATCATCACGGTGCTTTCCATCCGTGTAGATTTCCATGGCGCCGAAGAGAAATGCTAGGGTAATGATTCTCTACTTGTGCATGTGAATCTCTTCTTCTTTTACATAAGGAAAACCCGCTCCCGCGAGTGTGCGGCGAGTTTGCGGTGTTCCTTGGGTTAGATATATAATGTCCCCCTTGTTTGCATGTAGAGTATGAAATTGAGTTATAGAAATTGGAATGGTGCGTGAAGCCTACCCGGACATGTTGGTCTAGATCGGTGATGTTTCATTATGCATGATTTGCCGGAGATGACTCCTTGCCTTTGGTTGTTTTCAGGTTTTCTACGCGGTAGATTGTAACAGGGAGTCTTGGGGATTAACTCCAAGGTGCACCCGGAAAACTGGGCGGAAACGCATTTCTGCCAACTTGGTGGCCTGGGAGCCAACCTTGAACATAACTGGGTTATGTGCATGTTTTGATCGTTTTGGGACTCGGTGAAGCTTGACCCGCGCATATGGCTATAATTGACATTGTTGTGTGAGCAACAGGTTAGCGGAATCTTCCCTGCTCTTTATCGTTCGGTTAAAGAGACCTAAAGTACATGGTACTTACCGTTGGCATAGATGGAGGGTCTTAGGCTTAGGCCAGAAAGACTACAATGCTCACGAGATTTGCCGTCCAAGGGATTGTGGTGAGACTGCGGTTTTGACCGGGTTAACCGAGTTAGTGCCCTGAGAGCACGGGGTGTGTGGCCTTGTGAGCCTGCACCTCTCATGTTTTTCTTATTCACTATATTACTTGCTATGCTAACAAGTGCAGGGAAGAAACTTTGCCGCCCCGAGTTTGGGGGCGGAATCGTTATAATTTGGTCAGCTTTAGCTGACCGTTATTCTTATTTGCTACCGTTGCGGTGAATTGTGCTTGCAGGTGCTGCGGAGCCGAGCGGCAAATAGCAGGCCAAAGCCCAAGTTGCTGAGCTGGCCCTCAAAGGCCTTGTTTGTTTTCTTATTTAATTCTTGTGTGGCCGGCCTGCGAGCCGAAGTTTGTAAAATACTATTTAAATATAGTGAACTATTGTAAGGCCATAAGACTATTACTTTTGTGTATTTTGTAGTTCATTCCTACTGGGTTATGTTAGTGGATATTCGTGCTTGTGTCTGAGTTCTTGCTTTTGCAACTTAATAATTGCTTTCGCTAGATGCTCTGTGTAGGACGTGTGTATTGGTTGAATGGTTTCAATGAGTAACCCTTCGGTCTGTCCGTGGTATATGGCGTCGGGCCCCGACCGGACCTACTGCTATATGTTATGTGACGGATAGGGGTGTTACAATTTGGTATCAGACTTCCAGTTTCGGTCAGGCTTAAATGAATTCGTGGACGAATTCACTTTAAGGGGTGGTGAGCACATGTGTGTGCGTCATCGTTATAACATGAAAAGAACCCATGAATGTCCACTTAGGAATGAAAATACACATGTTTGAGGGACCTGCATGTTCCTATAATTGCTTTTTGTAATTTTGTCTGGTCGCTAAATGGTGTTTTGTACGACTATAGGTGACCAAGAGTGGTGCGGGGCCGTCAGAACATCCAGTTTCTGATGCGAGTAGCACTCCAAATGATGCGCCAGCAACACCTCCTTCGGCTGAGACCATACGATTGGTAGCGGAGGCAGTGTTTGCGATGATTAATGCACAGCCTGCGAGACTGGTGCAGCAGCCTGCCCCTGCTGTGGAGCAAGTACCGCTCTAAGCATCGGAGCCAAGGAGAATAGAGCAGGTTGTAGTGGAGCCAGTGATGCCTAGGAGAGCAATGGAGAAACAGCTTAAGAACGTTATGGGCTTCAATCCTCCAGTGTTCTCGGGGACGGGAACCCCAACCCAAGCGGAGGATTGGCTCTCCAAAGTTAAGAGAGTATTGATAGCTATAGAGACGGAAGAGTGGCAGAAGACGACTATTGCCACTTTCTTGTTGGATGACGACGCAAGACTGTGGTGGGAAGGTTTGGAGTTACATAATTTGAGGGGTAGACAACTTACAGACGTCTCGATAGAAGAATTCTCGAGACTGTTCTTGGCTCGATACCTCCCCTCGGCTCAGAGGATTGCATTGGAGAACAAATTTCAGAAGTTGGTATAGGGAGAGAGCATCGTGGATGAGTACCTCTACGAATTTACATGATTGGGTCGGTACTCTAGATCTACTTTTGCTGATGAGTAGCAGAAGACGAATCATTTCTATGAAGGTCTGAGGGATGACATGAGGTTACTGCTCTTGGGGCCGATGACGTAGGGCTTCTTGACCCTGGTCAACATGGCCCGGTCTTTGGAGAAAGATATGAAAAATGTGCAGGCAAAGAAAGAATCCAGTGTTAAGAAAACAGAGCTTAAGGTGCTGACTACCTTGAAGTCTGGTTATTGCAAGTTCTTTAAGAAGGCTAGGACTTCGGGTCCAGCTCCTTCTTCTGGTGCTTCGGGGGAAACTACAAGCCGGACCCCGGGAGCTTGCTTTACTTGTGGGAAGCTGGGGCATTTTGCCCGTGACTGTTGGAGT
The DNA here is from genome assembly GCA_039513925.1 of Platanthera zijinensis. Lineage (NCBI taxonomy): Eukaryota > Viridiplantae > Streptophyta > Magnoliopsida > Asparagales > Orchidaceae > Platanthera > Platanthera zijinensis. The sequence goes on along the minus strand of CM077083.1, from coordinate 120,914,570 downwards.
AGACGTTCAAAGTCGGAGAGGAAGCAGGGAGCAACTTACGAGGAAAAGGGCAAGGCGGTGGAGTCAACCACATCCCATTATGCTCCGACTCAACCAAGAGTCTTCAATCTTTGCCATCAGGAGGCCATCAAACAAGCAGATATGGTGACAGCTACAGCTTAAATTTATAACATTTTGGCTTTAAATACAGTTACCTTGTGTTTGTTAGCTTACTATTATTTCTATAGGCTTTGTTCTGATCTGCGATAGTCCGGTAAGGGCACTATTCGATACGGGAGCTTCACACTCCTTTTTGTCCGAAGGTTTCATATCGCGCATCGGAGTTCCTTCTTCGATGACAAAGGACAAATTGGACGTGTTGCTGCTGAATGGGTGTTCTATGCGTGCGGACAGAGTATGTGCCGTAAAGATTCATATTGGAAGTCAGGAGTTTGACTTACTAGCGTCGTTACTGCTGCTAGTAGAGTTTGACATCATGTTCGGTATGGACTAGCTTTCAGAGCAAAAGGCTTACATAGATTGCAACTGTAAGGAAGTCAAGCTGGGTGTTGGGCGGGAGAAAATGTTTGTGGGACTGAAGGGGTCGAGCAAGACTCTAATGTCTGCTCTTCAGGTGGTCAAGGTAGTCCGTGTTGGTGCAGAGGTGTTCTTCACGTTAATGGAGGTTGTAAAGCCTAAACCTACTTTGGGTAGTATCCCAGTAGTGTGCGAGTACATGACGTGTTCCCGGACAATCTTCCCGGAGCCCCACCTCAGCAGGAGATCGATTTCACAATTGAGTTAGTGCCAGGTGCCAAACCTATGTCACGCTCACCTTATAGGTTGGCGCCTAAGGAGATGGTGGAGTTAAAGGTTCAACTAGAGGAGTTGTTGGAGCAGGGCTATGTGCGTCCAAGTTTGTCGCCTTGGAGCACCCCAGTCCTTTTCGTTAAGAAGAAGGACGGAAGTTTGTGGCTCTGTATCGACTATAGAGAGCTGAACAAGTTAATAGAAAATAACATGTACCCGATCCCAAGGATTCATGATCTTTTTGATCAGTTAGTCGGGTCATTGGTGTACTCAAAATTTGATCTTAAGTCCGGTTACTATCAGCTGAGGATAAGGGAGAGTGATATCCCAAAGACAGCATTCAACATAAGGTATGGGCATTTCGAGTTTACGATATCGTCGTTTGGGTTGACTAATGCGCCATCAGTGTTCATGGATCTGATGAACAGAACGTTCAGGGAGTACTTAGACCACTTTGTGATCGTCTTTATCGACGACATATTGGTGTACTCGTAGTGCGAAGAGGATCACTTCAAGCATCTGGATTTGGTTTTAGAGATGCTGAGGAGGAACGAACTATAGGCAAAATTCTCCAAATGCGAGTTTTGGTTATCCTCAGTGGCGTTCCTTGGTCATATAGTTAGTGGAGAAGGGATTGCGGTGGATCCAACGAAGATAGTTGCGATACGGGAGTGGCCTGTGTTGTCTACGGTAGCGGAGGTCTGGAGTTTTCTGGGGCTTACCGGCTATTACAGGCGCTTCATAGAGTACTTCTCGCAGATAGCATTACCTCTCACAATGTTGACAAGGAAAGATCAGAAGTTTGTGTGGATGAAGGAGTGTGCACAAGCTTTTGAATATTTAAAGATTCGGTTGGCCACGGCGCCAGTGCTAAGTTCGCCGAGTGGGACCGAAAGCTTTGATATCTACAGTGATGCTTCGGGCAGTGGATTGGGCAGTGTGATGCTGCAGCATGGAAGTGTTATTGCGTATGGCTTGGGTCAGCTGAAAGTGCACGAGAGGAATTATCCGGTCCATGACTTAGAGTTGGCGGCCGTGATTTTTGCACTAAAGCTGTGGAGGCATTATTTATACGGCGTAAAGGTCGATATTTATACAGACCACAAGAGCTTGAAATACCTGTTGGATCAGAAGGATCTGAACATGAGGCAGTTGCGGATGCGTTGAGTCGCAGGGTCCCTGCCCAAGCCAACTGGTTGTCGATTCATGATGAGCGGTTGATTCGGGAGTTGGAGGCGTTAGATATCTCTTGTGTTGATAAGCAGACTAGCGCCGAAGCGTTATTGAACTGGACGGAAGTTCAGTATGACCTGGCTGATCGGATTCGGCAGGCTATGGATTTGGATAGCAGCATAAAGGAAATCATGGATTCATCTTCGGATGGGTCAAATTCCCAATTTACAGTTGAAAATGAACTGATAAGGAAGGACAATCGTTTGTGCGTCCCGAACATGGGTAATTTAAGGGTGGATTTGATGTACGAGGCTCATCATACCAAGTAATCAATTCACCCAGGGAGCACGAAGATGTACCGAGATCTGAAGAATTTTTTTCTGGTGGCCAGGACTTAAGAAGGATATGGCACTATATGTGGCTAAGTGTCAGACTTGCGCCTTAGTGAAGGCAGAGTTCCAAAAGCCAGGTGGCTTCTTGAAGTCTTTGCCTATTCCAGAGTGGAAGTTCGACAACATTATGAAGGACTTTGTGCATGGTTTGCCAAGGTCATAGAAGGGAAACGATGTCATCTGGGTGATCGTAGATCGGTTGACAAAAGTGTCGCACTTCATTCCACATAGGAAGGATGATTCGGTGGAGAAACTGGCAAAGATTTATCTGGATAACATTGTTAGACTGCACGATGTGCCCCACAACATCATGAGTGATAGATATGGGCGTTTTACGTCCAATGACTGGAGGTTGGTGCAGCAAATGCTGGGAACTAAGTTGAAGTTCAGCACAGCCTTTCATCCGAAGACGGATGGTCAGATCGAGAGGGTCAACAGGACGATGGAAGTCATGCTTCGCATGTGTGTCCTGGACTTTGGCAAGCAGTGGGAAGATCATCTTAATTTGGTGGAGTTTGCATACAACAACAGCTACCAAGCGAGCATACAAATGGCGCCCTTCGAGGCCCTATATGGTAGAAAATATCGCACGCCATTGTCGTGGTTGGAAACGGGTGAGGCGAGGTTGTACAAAAAGCAAGAGGTGTAAAGCGCCACTTCATTGGTATGAACCATTCGAGAGCGTTTGCTGATCGCTCAGGATAGGCAGGCTAAGTACTACAATGCCAAGCATCGGAACATGGAGTTTGTGGTTTGCGATTGGGTGTATCTGAAGATAAAGGCGTTCAAAGGTGTTTAACGGGTACGACGCTTGAAGAAACTAAGCTCGAGATACCTTGGACCATTTGAGATTCTGGAGCGGATTGGTGAAGCAGCTTATCGTCTAAAGCTATCGTTGGAGTTGAGTGCTCTACACGACGTATTCCAAATATTAATGTTGCGGAGGGCGGTGCAAGAGCCTTCACAGGTGATCACAGTTGATCAAGTACCTATAGACGAAGGGTTGACGACAAGGGTCAAGCTCATTCGTATTGAGGACTCTGAAGTCAAGCGACTTCGTAATAAGGAGATCAGGATGGTCAAGGTCCATTGGGACAATTGCGGTCGGGAGGAGCTCTCATGGGAGAGGGTGCAGACCATGCTTTAGGAGTACCCAGAGTTATTTCACTCAGGTATCGCTTTTGGATTTTTGTATTTTTTCCTTTCGGTAATTTCGTGGACGAAATTCTTTTAAGAGGGAGAGAGTTATAATGCCCTGAAACTCAAAAGAGCAATGAGCAGCGTTTTAAGCCAATTCTGGACTTGGTAGAGGTCACATGGCCTAGGACAAGCATTTCCCAGGGCCATGTTGTGCTCGGGTTTTACCACGGTCGTGTGGTCGACAAAATTGCAGTCGACGTTTGTCGAGCAGCGAACACGGCCTGAGACACGGGCGTGTCTCAGGCCATGTCCTACTCGGATGGTTAGCCGAGTTAAGTAGAGGGGAGAGACACGGCCTGAGCCCAGGCGTGTTCGGGGTCTGACATGGGTGTGTAAAATTCGACACAAGCGTGTCGAATACCCGTGTCCTCCTCGGGTTGATGATGGACCTGTGTATATGGAGGAACATGCCCAGCTACACGGGCGTGTGCTAGTTGACACGGTCATGTCAAGTTCGACACGGGCGTGTCGAGAGCCCGTATTCAAGTCGGGACGCGACGGTTTCAGCGTCGAGTGAGGAAGACGGCCTTGGACACGGCCGTGTCGCAAGCCATGTTCGGCCCATGTTTTGGATTTTTGATGCGAATCGTGGTCGTTCGTTTCCTTATTTTGGGATCTAACGGTTCAGGCCTCTCCATCCTAGGGTTAAGGCCGGGATTGGGGGTTTAAATCCTCACTTTTCATTGGCCACTCTCTTTCTAAGTTCCAGAGAGAAGGGAGAGCAAGGAGGAAGAAGGATGGAAGATCCGGTCGCCGAAGGATATTCGGAGCGCCAAATCGCAAACCGAGTCCAGATCTACAAAGGCGAGATCATCACGGTGCTTTTCATCCGTGTAGATTTCCATGGCGCCGAAGAGAAATGCTAGGGTAACGATTATCTAGTTGAGCATGTGAAGATCTTCTTCTTTTGCATAAGGAAAATCCGCTCCCGCGAGTGTGCGGCGAGTTTGCGGTGTTCCTTGGGGTAGATATGTAAAGTCCCCCTTGTTTTCATGTAGAGTCTGAAATCGAGTTACGGACATAGTCATGGTGTGTGAAGCCTACCTGGACATGTTGGTCTAGATTGGTGATGTTTCATTATGGATTATTAGCCAGAGAAGAATCTGTTCCTTTGGTTGTTTTCGGGTTTTCTACGCGGTAGATTGCAATAGGGAGTCTTGGGGATTAACTCCAAGGTGCACCCGGAAAACTGGGCGGAAACGCATTTCTGCCAACTTGGTGGCTTGGGAGTCAACCTTGAACATAACTGGGTTATGTGCATGTTTTGATCGTTTTTGGACTCGGGGAAGCTTGACCCGCACATATGGCTTAAATTGACGTTGCGGTATGAACAACAGGTTAGGCGGAACCGTACCCGCTCTGTGTCGTTCGGTTAAAGAGACCTAAAGTACATGGTACTTACCGTTGGCATAGATGGAGGGTCTTAGGCTTAGGCCAGAAAGACTATAATGCTCACTAGATTTGCTGTCCAAGTGACGGTGGTTAGACCGCGGTTTTGATCGGGTTCACCGAGTTAGTGCCCTGAGAGCACGGGGTGTGTGGCCGTGTGAGCCTGCACCTGTGATGTTGTGCTTATTCACTATAGTACTTGTTATGCTAACAAGTGCTGGGAAGAAGCTTTGTCGCCCCGAGTTTGGGGGCGGAATCGTTATAATTTGGTCAGCTTTAGCTGACCGTTATTCATGTTTGCCACCGTTGCGATGAATTTTGCTTGCAGGTGCTGTGGAGTCGAGCGGCAAATAGCGGGCCAAAGCCCAAGTTGCTGAGCCGGCCCTCGAAGGCCTTGTTTGTTTTCTTATTTAATTCATTGATGGCCGGCCTGCGATCTGAAGTTTGTAAAACACTATTTAAATATGGTGAACAATTGTAAGGCCATAAGACCAGTACTTTTGTGTATTTTGTAGTTCATTCCTACTGGGTTATGTTAGTGGACATTCGTTCTTGTGGCTGGGTTCTTGCTTTTGCAACTTAATAATTGCTTCCACTAGATGCTCTGTGTAGGACATGTGTATTGGTTGAATGGTTTCAATGATTAACCCTTCGGTCTGTCCGTGGTATGTGGCGTCGGGCCCCGGTCGGACCTACTTCTATATGCTATGCGGCGGATAGGGGGTGTTACACATAAGCAGGAGGTTTTCCCTCCGAGTAGTAGATCTTTGGATCGAGTTGTAGATCTGATTGTGGATCGAGTTGTAGGAGAGGTTTTCTCCTAGTGGTAGGAGCGTTGTCTCCGAGTTGTAGGAGTTGAGGCTCCGAGGTGTAAGATTTGTTGAATTCTGAGAAAGGTGAAGTAGCCGAATCTAGCCCTTCATTGTAGATAGGCGAGGCAGGATAGTGGATGTACCCAACTCGGGGAACCACTATAAATCTCTGTGTTCTCTGTGCTCTCATTTTTAAAGAATTTTCATTCCCCAAAAAGACAAAGACATCACTTATTCACCCCCCTCTATGTGATTTAGGTAGACACTAGATACTTTCAGGGTGCATAGATCTCCAAGGAGGAATCTGCCTAGAAAAATAAGTTCTGTGACATACCGCCGCGCGTTAGTTACCAAACGCACCGCGATAGCTTCCAGAAGTAGTTTTCCTGGTTAGAAATAATTCAAATTTCTCAGAAATATCGTAAACCTAATTCACGCCCCCCCCCCTCTAAGGTTGGCCACTAGATCCAACAAGTGGTATTAGAGGCAGGTTACTTCAAAAAGAATTAAAAACCTAAAGTAAGATGACCAACGTAGTTCATTCATTTCCTAAGGGATAGGGTGTGAGTAGACCCCCACTATTCATGGGGAGTGACTACAGTCACTGGAGAATGCGAATGAAAATTTTTCCTATGACACAAAGCATCGACGTGTGGGCCATGATTGAGACGAAATACACAACACCCACTACCACTATAGGTGAAACCCTCTTAGTCAAACCACATAATAAATGAGATAATGCTGACAAGCTCAGGTGTATGAACAATGCCAAGGCTATGAACTCCTTATTCTACGTATTGGATAATACTGAATTTAATAGAATCTGCAACTATGAAACTGCATATGATATATGGCGTCTACTTTAGCTTACTCACGAATGTAACTCACAGGTGAAGGAGTCGAAGCTATTTTGAATCAAATCTGAGTATAAAAAATTCTGGATGGAGATCGACGATGAAGTATACATCATGTATATATGCTTCACAAAGATTGTCAACGCCTCAAGATCCCTCCGAAAGATCTACTAAAATGGACATCTGGTGAGGAAGATCCTGCGATGTTTTCCTCCTCACTTCAACCCAAAGGTGACTGTTATTGCTGAATCACATGATATCATCACCCTAGAGATAGAGAGCCTCATTGGAAACTTAAAGACATATGAACTTGAATTAAAGATTCAAGCTGAGGAGTATCCCAGGGAGATAAATAAGAAGGGGATGGAACTGAAGGCTGTTGTAAGACCCCCCCCCCCCAGAACATAACAGACGGGACGAGGGGAGTCTTATGCCCAGAATAGCCTCCTTGCGGTAGCATTAGCACACATGCTAATCTGTACTACAAGACGCCTATCCTGTCGGCTAAACATATCATTCATGCCAATCCAACATAAAGAATATAATTTAGAAGTCAAAATGCACACTAGTATAATAGTACATAAGTACAATAGAAATAAGAAGCGACCAAGGCTTCTATAATATATATAAATAGTTGTACAAACAGGTGGCTATCACATCCACTCCCCAAGCGACTCCTCGTCACCGGGAGGAGAAAGGAGCAAGGTATAATATATATAAACAGTTGTACAAACAGGTGGTATAGAATTAATCAATATCAGTGAATATCAGAGTAAGTACATCAAATGAGTATATCAGTCTACTCTAGCAGTTCTACCATCAACAATAGTATAAAATATGAATCTATGACAGGAAGTAACTTAAATTATATGAATGCCCATACAGACATATAAGTTAAGGATCAGTTCAACAGTAAAGTAACTCATCGTATAAGAGTGCCCATACAAACTTATACTATGAGGATCTTGTGTATATAATATAATAAAATGTATACAATGCAATGACTCACCCATGATCACACACATGCAATTGCTATGTCGACACAGACTTGTAGTTCCCACTTTTCGAGCTATTAGCGAACCTCACAGGCATCATCCTTCATGGCCAGACAGTGACAGTAGAGCGAGCTTCTCCACTACTAGGCTGGCATCCACACTACCTGGCCTAGGCCTCCGTATGCCTCAACGCTAAGAACACAACAATGGAGCTCACATGCGTACTATGACACAGAGGGGTCTTGGGTAGATGCACACCAAGAACACAGCCCAAACTAGCCTATCATCATGGCACGGAAGGTGCCTCTGTGAACATATCACCAAAGTACCAAGGCCAACCGTCCTTTAGCATGGAGGGTGCCTCAGAAGTAAACACTGAGGACCAAGGCCCACCCGTGCAAGTCTATCTATGAACTCCTGTCGGTGGGATGACTAGCGATCCCGTAGACCTGCAACACTATCCTTAACCAAGGATTATGACACCGCGTGTCAACTCACACTGCATGCATTTCACTTATAGGGCTCCACAATGAGTCCCTTATAATATTGTCGATTTAGTGCGGCAACACCCTCGCACTTCCAAGCCTTCCACATATCCATACCCCGCCAGGGTTTATTGTTTACTCGGGTGGCAAGCCACCCCATTCAACTTACCCAACTCACACTGCTACCCGAAGGGAGACATAACTCTAAGCAGTGGAGCATTTTACACCTTCCTTATTTAACACATCTCATGGCCATACATCAACCTCTTCCGATCTCTTTTTAAGGATCAAGCATCCACCATCCGTTAAACATTCATTACGGTAATTGCATTTGCATAAAGATCGTTCACCCCTAGCATTAACCTGGATTCACGGTTTACTCATTCAATTACCGAGCGTGAAGCAGGCCCATGGTTTCGACGGATTAAACTACGAGTTCTTAGGTTCGGTAATTAAATTAATTACATAGTGAGCGGTTTTCTAATTAACACTATCGATTACTCAAGCAATTAATGTCACAATTTTAAATATCAAACAACACAAAGGGTCGCTACCCCTTATAGAGATTGAACAAGGGCTATATACCAATGTTCGCTCAAGCGAAAAGGACATACCCGATCCGGATAAATAGCAATTAAAATTAAAAATTATCAGCACGCGTTCACAAAACCAATACGAGATGATCCAGACTAAAATAGCGATTTAAAAGAAGTCCAAAATTCAATCCCATATTAGTTTAATACGAGGGTTGCCAAATTACTTGAACACAAAAAGAAATCAAGATTAAGGAAACCGATTTCTACAAGCGTTCACAAGATCTACCCGGTCCAATTTATACGAAAATATTCGGAAGAAAACACACTTAAAAATCATATTTAATTAAGCACAAATTTTAATATAAATCTGGACAACTTACTAGCCTTCTAATTCCACCAATTCTCACAAATATTTAGAAGAAGCACACAAAGAGTTTGTTTAGAAATCGTTACCCAAATCCCAAGAAAAATCGGTCCATAAGATGAGTGGAGGAAGCGCTCACGACGATGGTTAAATCTATCTCCACTCAAATCTACGGATCCGCACCGAACAATGAAGACGCGAGCCGTTCTTCTTCCTCTTTGCAAAACCCTTGGAGAGAGGGAAAATTGGTGGCCAAAATTTTGGAAGGGAAAAGAGAGGGTTGTGGCTAGGAGGTTGGCCGAAATTCTTGGAGTAGAAGGAAGGAGAGGTAGAGGTGGGGATTATCACAAAGAGGAGGAGGAGGAGGGGAAGGAGAGGGTGGCCGAACCACCAAGAGGGGGGAGAGAAGGAGGCTGGCGGCCAAGAGAGGGCAAGAGAAAGAGGGGGTCCAAATTTTTGCCTAAGTGGGAAGTGAGAGGTTAGGAGGAAATTCAAATTTTGAATTCAAGTTTCAATTTTTCATTCTTCTCTAAGCAAAATGAAACAATACATGCCCTATATATAGGCTTACATCAAACATTGGCTACATGCAGCCCAAAATAAAGAAATAAAACCTACAAATGTTTTAAACATTACATGATAATAAACATTGCACAATAAGAACAAAATGCTTCAAATAAAATAATATTGTCTGTATCCATTCATTGGTCGTCTTGCGCTGCAAATCTTTGGTTGGAGACGGAGAAGGATCTTCCGCGAGCATGTTGTCATCGTCTTCAACATGTTGGGGGTCATCATCTCCATCAATCCCCCCCCCCCCCGCTCAAAAATACTCATCATCGATGAGTTGGTCTGAATGTACCGGCGTGGGATAGCAACATCCAAAAGAGCCACCTCCGATTCAAGAACCCAAGAGTCATCGAAGGCCGATCGATCATGCCATCGAATCAAGTAGAGGCAAACATCACCACTTCGAGAGGATAGCACTATATCTTGGAGTATCCTTGATGGCGCGGCTCCTCCAACACTTCTTGATGACGACCCGGTTGTCGCGACGCAACAACATAAAGATTTTAGGCATCATGACAACGCCACAGGTGCTAATGGAAAGCTACGTTACAACCTCCCTCTGATACCAAATTGATGCAGCGTATGTCACCGCGAAAAGTTTAACGGGAAAACTCTAGTTCGCCTACAACGCACTCTTGATCGTTCGCACCTACTCAAGCATCTATCGCCCACAACACGTTTCTTTTCCACATACAAACCAAAACAAATTGGAGTCGTGCCAACTCTAAAACAACGATCAAAATAAGAGTCGACTTGTTCCCCAAGAAAATGCAAAGGTTGCTAATCCTTTTCAAGAATAAGACCAAGGCGGCAAGCCAAGATCTGCTCAAGCAAAATGGATCTACCCGATCCGGAAAAAAAAACACGATCAATAACAATTTAATCAGATATTTGAAAGCGTTTGAGATTTTAAAATCACGGAGAACATGATGGTTCTTCCTCCACAAACCTCACAAGAAGAAAAACACAAGAGAAAGAGAAGAGTTTACCCAACCAAGAAGATCAAGCACACAAGATAAGTGAGAGAATCACTCTCTCCACGGAACCACCAGCTTCACACCGAATGAGGCTGCAACCTTCTTCCTTGGAGTCGTACCGAAGGAAACCACGCCGGATTCACACCGAACGGGATGGAGGTAGCAAAGGGAGTGGCTTCACACCACAAGGGAGGGGGTGGCTTCTCACAAGCTTGGCCGAAATTTCCTTTTGCAAGGGGAGGGTTTTAGGTTTTCCAAATCTTCTTCATCTCATAAAAAGCCTCCTTTAAGTAGGAGTTACAAATGAAATCCAACCATCCAAGATTTGAGATGAAGATCTCATCAATCCGGATGGTTAATAGCACACTAAATGTCTAATAACACACCAACATTAAAAAAAAATATTACAAGTTACATTTTAAAGCAAATAGATTTAAACTAATTAAAACTATTTAAAACTTCTTCAAGTAGGCTTTGCGCGCCGCGGACAGAGGTTGTAACGCAGCTTTTTGTTAGCGCCCGTTGCATTGTCATGATGCCTAAAATCTTTATGTTGTTGTGCCGCGACAACCGAGTCATCCTAAAATCTTTAAGGACGTCGTTAGTCACCGCGGAGTGCCGAAGACTATTGTCTCGGATAGGGACGTAAAATTCACTAGCTAATTTTGGAAAACCTTGTGGATTCTCATGGGAACAAAATTACTATTCTCCGCGGCTTATCATCCGCAAACTGATGGACAGACAGAGGTAGTCAATAGGAGCCTAGGAAATCTTCTTAGATGTCTAGTGAGCGATCACAAAGGAACATGGGATTTAATTCTTCCACATGCCCAATTGGCCTACAATAATTCTAAAAATAGGTCCACGGGTATGTCTCCAAACGAGATTGTTCACGGGTACAAGGCCCCTGTGCCTCTTGACTTGGTTCCGTTGCCCCCAACTTATAAAACAAGTCAATTTGCACAATCCTTTGCCCAACACAGTCATGATTTACACGCACATATCCGAGAAACCTTGACCTCCCAATATGAATCCTATCAAGCATATGCTAATCAACATAGGAGGGTGTCGCACTTTCAAGTTGGCAATCAAGTCTTAGTCTACTTAGTTCCCGAACGAATGCCAACCGGCACCATTAAAAAGTTAGCGCCAAAGCGAGCCAGCCCTTTCCGGATTATAAAGAAACTAGGCGATAACGCTTTTGTCTTAGATTTGACTGATGATTGGGGTGTTTCACCCATTTTTAATGTCTCGGATTTAACGATGTTTGTTTAGCCTCCACAAGAGCTTACTTCTTTGTCGTCTTCTCCCTCCACTAAAATTTCTAATTGGTTGGGGAGTGGTAGTACGGATGATCTCTCTCCTATGGTCCCTACAGGTATAACATCAGATGGTAAGTTGTCTTCTTTTGTTCCTACTGCTGACATGTTTCCCAGGTTCCCGAAGACATTTCTCATTCCAGATACAATTCTCGCTGCTGAGCCACTTACTACTCCTAATGGTGCTACCTACCGCTTCCTCAACTGTTAGCGTGACCGCCCCCCTTCTGACGACTCATGGATACTCGCGATAGAGCTTCAACGTTTGGATGTCGAGCTTCTCCGCCGCTATCTCTCGGACCACGCATCGGAGATACGCGATTTTGAGTGGGGGAGGATTGATGGCGCGGCTCCTCCAACACTTCTTGATGACGACCCGGTTGCCGCGGCATAATAACATAAAGATTTTAGGCGTCATGACAATCCACGGGCGCTAACAGAAAGCTGCGTTACAACCTCCGTCCGCGGCGCGCAAAGACTACTTGAAGAAGTTTTAAATAGTTTTAATTAGTTTAAATCTATTTGCTTTAAAATTTAACTTGTAATATTTTTATTTTAATGTTGGTATGTTATTAGACATTTGGTGTGCTATTAACCATCCGGATTGATGAGATCTTCATCTCAAATCTTGGATGGTTGGATTTCATTTGTAACTCCTATTTAAAGGAGGCTTTTTATGAGATGAAGAAGATTTAGAAAACCTAAAACCCTCCCCTTGCAAAAGAAAATTTCGGCCAAGCTTGTGAGAAGCCGCCCCCTCCCTTGTGGTGTGAAGCCACTCCCTTTGCTACCTCCATCCCATTCAGTACGACTCCGGCATGGCTTCCTTCGGTGCGACTCCAAGGAAGAAGGTCGCAGCCCCATTCGGTGTGAAGCCGGTGGTTCCGTGAAGAGAGTGATTCTCCCACTTATCTTGTGTGCTTGATCTTCTTGATTGGGTAAACTCTTCTCTTTCTCTTGTGTTTTTCTTCTTGTGAGGTTTGTGGAGGAAGAACCATCGTGTTCTCCGTGATTTTAAAATCTCAAACGCTTTCAAATCTCTGATTAAATTGTTATTGATCGTGTTTATTTTTCCGGATCGGGTAGATCCATTTTGCTTGAGCGGATCTTGGCTTGTCCCCTTGGTCTTGTTCTTGAAAAGGATTGGCAACCTTTGCATTTTCTTGGGGAACAAGTGGACTCTTATTTTGATCATTGTTTTAGAGTTGGCACACCTCCGATTTGTTTTGGTTTGTATGCGGAAAGGAAACGTGTTGTGGGCGATATATGCTTGAGTAGGTGCGAACGATCAAGAGTGCGTTGTAGGCGAACTAGAGTTTTCCCGTTTAACTTTTCGCGGTGACATACGCTGCATCAATCCTGTCATGCAAAAAGGTGGTCCTGGAGAACCTTGGAAAAGCATTAGGCAATAAAGGAGAGAAAGTTTTATCATTAACAATCAACGTACCTCCATTGGAGACTGATGGAGAGAGTAATCTAGAAACAAGCTCACCCCCCAACCCATTAGAAAATGTAGTAGAACTAAATGGACAGGCAGATAATTCAAGTGGTGGAGAAACATATGACGTTAAATCAGAAACATTAAAAATAGGGGAAATACCCCAATCAGTGGGTAACTTCAAAAGATATGTGTTTTCTCCTAATTTCTTTAATATCCGAAAAGATCTAGCTCGCCGATTCGCCAACTTTTTTATAGTGCCCGAAGGCATCCGTTCAGGGATGAGACGCACCAAAATTAAATCGCCAACCTTAAAGTGAGACGCTCTTTTATGTAAGCTTGCATGAAATTGATGAGATGTATATTGTGTGGTTAGCACTTCACTAATGTGCATATATAAATTATGAACATGAGATGCAAAATCTTGTGCGAATTGACTTAACCTATAATATGGCGGAAACAAAATCAAGTCAAATGGCACTGGTGCTTTATATCTGTGTACGATCTCATTCAACGATAAACTAGAATGTAAGTAATAAGACACAACTTGATTGAGTAATTTTTAAAAAGTGAGCCTAAGTATCTTACTACCATGAGGAGTGAACCCATGTGCTACATGTCTTAACCCAAATATGGAGGATAAGGGGGTTAAGTCAGGTGGCACGGGAGCCTGATAATCAAAGTTGATTTTAATGGGCTCCAAATTTGCAGTTATAAATTTATATTTAATATACTCACGCTTGGCATGAAGATATGCCAAGGAGTAACGCTCATCATGAACAATAGAGTTGGATGCTCCAAGATGTGAAAGGATGTGCGAGTGATACAACTCTAGGGACACAACTATAGTCATTAACATGTGGACATGAGGGTCATCAAAAGGCGGTGGCTAAATGTGTGCAACCGGGTGTGGTACATAAGTATTTCTAGGGGACACCACTTCCAGAGGCACAATAACCAAAGTGTCTGTAAGTTCCAATTTTTTTTCTTTTAAAACACTGAGGTCTTAGGCCCAGAACTGCCCCTTTGCGGTGAAACCTTCACGCCCTGAAGGGTCATCACCACAAAGCGCTGATTCTGCCGGCCAATTCCATCACAAAAAGATTGCACAATGAAGTAAAAGCAAGTCCACAGGAAAATCACATATATAGAAAAAAAGTCTCCACGAAGGGAGTGTCCACAGAATAATATATCAGAGTACTAAAAATACGGGCTTATGCCCGGTACATCATGTCCTCACTACAAATCACTCATGCAGAAGCAAAAATAAAACATCTACTCACGGTCCCGGCTGTATGAACTCCGGAGCTAGACTGCCCCATCTCCAAGCGCACCGGTCTCTGGGGCTTCTCCCCTGTGCTGGGCTCAACGATTCCCTAAAATGATGTGGTTCGAAAACCGTTAGTCATAAAGACTAAGCCCTATCATCCCCTACCACTTCCCCCATGGCTCCTAAGCATTGAACAGAGAGGAAGAAAGGGAAGGACATGAAGGTGGAGATTAAATCAAAAGAAACAGGTGGCAGCGGAACTAATCTAGCAATTCTATATTAAATAATGGCAATAAGACGAATAATGAAAAGTAACCTTCACTTATGTGAGAACACATAAGCCAAGGGGTCTTCTGCAAGGCTCCCATCGTATAAAGTGTCTCATACCACTTATACGTTGGGGTGTCAGTTATCAAACAGCAGTATATATATAGAATTTAACCTTAATTTATAAACTTGCCCACACAAGCTTATAAACCAAGGGGTCGTTTTGCAAGGCCTATTGTATAAGCATCCCATTCCACTTATTCATTAGGTGTCAGGGGTAAAATGAATCGATTATTCCATGACATGCTAGTGGGTATGATGAATCATGCAAGTGCAACACACACACCCGACTCTGTGTACACAAACCTTTAGTTCCCCCTTTCGGAGCCGTTACCTCCAAGGATACCTCCGTAGTTGAAGACGGAAGAGGAGGGTTGGGCCTCTCCCACCTCTAAACCAGTAAAGCACTACCAGTCAGACCTATCGTATGCCTCAATGCTTGGTGCACAAAGCGGACTTCTGCATACTCTTGCCGGCTGGCGCACCGGACTTCTATTGGCGAAGTGTTAACCACACTTGCCGAGTCAGCGTATTGGCGTCGGTGCATCGACCCTCATATACCGAAGACCCACCACCTTAATTTTCTTTCCTTTTATGCACATGCAAATTTAATCGTAATAAAAAAAACCGAGCCGAAGCTCCCCGGACCAAAACGTCCGTCTCTTAACCAATCGAGCCGAAGCTCCCCAGACCATTCCGTCCGTCTCTTAACCAATCGAGCCGAAGCCCCCAACAATCTTCCTGTAATAACAGTGTTTGTGAAATGTGAGATCCTAATTACTAGGTTACTCTTTTCAGTTTATTATTACAGTTTACGTTAACCCAGGACTGCCCCCGGTATTCCCTGTGAAGGGCTCTCAAAGGGCACTAGGAACTATGATGGTAGCTGAAACACATCGTTCCCTTTCGCAAGGAACTTATTGTTATTGGTTGATTCCCTTTACCCATTCCCTTCTCATAATACGATAGACTAACCTAGGGTGATTTTTAACCTTACTCTATTCGGGAAAGACGATCTTTCGTCGAACCCGAGCACCTCTTAACTCTAGCCAACACCACTTCTCACTAACCTTCCCATCCTTATATGGTGAACACTTTCACATCCATCCAATTCAGCAGATTAACTAACTCCAATGTTGTGCCCCATCGTATCCTATGACTATTAACTCAAATTGCTAATTGCGAACTATCCTATGCTATATGTCGAACTGATTTGGAAATGATCCAATACTCATCCAAATTCCCTAACTTATTTACTGGAGGTATATCATGATATAATTAGCCTATAATCAGAAAACTATAATTTTCGTAATTTATCTGGCATTTAATTAATTTCCTCAAAAATTCCATGGGCTACCGGTTTGAACATGAACTACCCTAAGTACTCATACAAGATGTCCAAAAACTTTATTATAAATATTTTGCTATCTCAATATGGTAAATCGAAGGTATCACAATTTTTCTATCATTAAAAGGGCACTTAAAACTATTTTAGCAATATTTTCTATCTTTCGTTATTTATGAATCAAGTACCGAGAATATCCATCCAAATATTATAAATTAATTATATTATGCAGATACAACCTTAAAAATAACATTGGCTAAGTTTCATAATTTTTCAGCAAGTATTAATCTCTGAATAAATTAATTATCAAAAAATTTCCATAAGGCGGCTTGTAAAGAATGTGTCGTAACTAGGATTCTAAAAATCATGAATAAATGTTTACAAGCATATAATAGCCTTAATGTCTCAATTCCTAAGTCTAATAATTTTTCAACAGCAATATCATCTATAATTAATTTTTAAACCATAAAACCCCTTTTTAACATTTGTGAATAAAGTACTAGATTTACTCAACTAAAAATTATACAAAAATTTAGAAGAAACCATTATGACCTAAAACATTTACTTCAAAGATTTCATGGTGTTTTAATGATTAGAAAGATCCAAATAATTAAAACATCAATTAGGGCTATAACAAATGTTACAAATGAAGTACTAGAAATAGACATCATAAAATTCCAGTAAAATTTCTATAGATTCTAACCGCTCAAAAACACACTCTACCTGTGTTTCACAGCTTTTAGATAATTTTTAGTGACAGATTTTACCTAATTGGTATTTTACCCTAAAACTAAGGTTAGGGTTTTGAGGTATCTAGCTATCTCCAAATCCTCCGAGATTCCATCCAGATGATTTATATTATGCTACCGTCGACTCTACTGAATATCAAGGCAATACGAAGGCATTTGCCCCCATGTCCTTCACAACCCTCAAAACCCTCCATTTAGGGTTTGAGTTTGGATCCTAGGGTAAATCAACCCTAAACCACACCATTTTCTCCAAGTGGGTTATAATAACCCTTTCAAGTCAGTGGTCAAAATATCAGCCTCTGTTGAGGTGATTTCACCGTTCCAACCTCTTAGTGCACTTTTACTCAAAAACGCCTCATTAATGTCTAGTTAAGGATAGGTGGTTTCCTACCCAAAACTCATTCAAATGAGTTGAAATTTTGTAAAAAGCTAGGATTTGTAGCCAGGGACCACTCACCAAAATTTGGGAGGGTTTGGAGGTCATTTGACCACATAAATAAATTACTCTAACTTTATTAAATTAAAACAAAAACCTTAGGCCAAGTATCTCCAAAAATTCCCATTTTTGTACAGCCTTTAAGTATGGCTAAGGGTAACCCTCTGCCCAAATTTCAGGTCATTTGGACAAGGGACGAAGAGTGGACATTCATTTTAGTTTCTGCCCAACTCTAGGTACAACCCTTACTAAAACGGGTGCTGCGGTCAAACCGCTTACCCAAACGAGTTCGAATTAATTTAAAATTAATCTAGACTCAAAGAACTACAACTTTCGTGACTAGCCATTTTTCCTAAATCGGCCTCTAAGTGCCTTATTTTGCAGCATCAAAAGGCGCCTATTTAATGTATCTTATCCTTATATACTACATACATAATTTTATATTATGCAAATATTTTTACTGTTCATCTTTTACAGAAACTCGAAAACCTGAACTCAGGAACTCTTATTTCCTTTAGCTCTTCCACAATCCATTGTCGGCCGTCCGGTCACATCCTTGGCCAGCCACCACCACCACCACCTCCGTCGAGGCGATGGCTATCGGTCGGCGGTGGTTTGGCCGCCGGAGGTGGCGGTTTCCGGCGTACCTGAAAATATATTTTTCATGGGTTTTCCATGAAAACACAAGGTAGGACCGGCTCCGTTGAGCACGAAACTTCCTTTCTAAGATCCTAAGATCTACCCATAAGATAAGAAGTAGAGGAGGACCTTGTTCGCGGTTTGGAGGCGAGATGAACGTCGGATTGTCATGGCGCGGTAGTGGTGTTCTCGAACTTCTCCTATAGTAAGAACAACAACTCAAATCCATTTGGTCAAGAGTGTAAACTTCTCATCTTGTTCTAAGGGGGATTTTATAGAACACCAAGTGGGGAGGGAAAAGGGTAAGCATTTATGGCCATGAAGGCTCTCCTCTTAATATTGTTTCGGTTATGGTGGAGGGAGAGGAAAAAGTGGAAGATTAAATGATGTGTCCAAGTGGTGATTTCCTATTTGACCAACTCTTCCTCATTTTATTAAGTGATTAGAGAAGGAAACGGCCCATAAATACTCCCGGTGTAACTCCCCATAATCAGAGTTAATTCTTGCATGTGTTAAAGTAATTTCCAGCCTGGCTAACGTTTTGGCCTTTGTCACGGGCGTGACACGTAGGTCACGGGTGTGACAGGCCCGTGTGGAAAATTCGTAGTTCGCCGATCATCTTCCTGAGATCGACGATCGTCGAAGGGGGTCACGCCCTAGGTCACGGGCGTGACATTTCGATCACGGGCGTGACAGGCCCGTGATGCAAATTCCTAGTTCGTCGATCGTCTTCCTGAGATCGACGATCGTCGAAGGGGGTCACGCCCTAGGTCACGGGCGTGACATGTCGATAACGGGCGTGACAGGCCCGTGATGCAAATTCTGAGTTCTCCGATCGTCTTCCTAAGATCGACGATCGTCGAAGGGGGGTCACGCCCTAGGTCACGGGCGTGACATGTCGATCACGGGCGTGACAGGCCCGTGATGCAAATTCTGAGTTCGCCGATCGTCTTCCTGAGATCGACGATCATCGAAGGGGGTCACGCCCTAGGTCATGGGCATGACATGTCGGTCACGGGCGTGACAAACCCGTGATGCAAATTCTGAGTTTACCGATCTTCTTCCTGAGATCAACGATCGTCGAAGGGGGTCACGCCCTAGGTCACGAGCGTGACGGGTCGGTCACGGGCGTGACCAACCCGTGACTCAAAATCTTGGTCGATGGACTTCAATTCTTGGGTTTCCTAGGGTTCTGTCACGACAGACCGACTCCTAGGGGTATAGCCGGAAATGGGATGTTACAAATCCCAATAAACAAAACAAAAATTTCGTCCCTGAAATTGAGGTTGAGCCTACGGGGATTTCTACCAAAATAAAATAAACTTGTAACATCCCATATGGTTTTCCTATTGAGTCGAAGTGAGATTACTTGTTTGATAAACGAAGGCAATTTCCCCAATAAACAAAAGATTAGCCCCTACTTTCCTGACTTAGTGCGCATGCCTAGGTTCTCAATTTCCCTTATCTAGTCCTACTGGTTCAATACAAGAAGGTAATTTATAGTATACCAAGAGGTGGTGAGGTATACCTGACTAAACAACTCTGGGTATTTTTGCCTCATTAGGTCCTACGGTTCCCAGGTGTGCTCCTCCTGACCGTGGTTCCTCCACAGAACCTTAACTTAGGGGATCTTCTTGCGGTGCAAGATCCGTACTCCTTTGTCATCGATCTGAACCGGCTCCAAGTGAACAGACCGGTCTGAAGCTACCGGCCCTTCGGTGGTCAAAATCTACGCTCCGGGCGTAGTAGAGCCCTCCTCAGCGAAGAAATGTAGAAGATGTCGTATAGAGCTGCCAGCTCTGTTGGCAACTCCAGCTGGTAGGCTAGGGCCCCGATCCGCTCCAGGATCCTGTAAGGGCCCATATACCTAGGGCTGAGCTTCTTTCTCCGACCGCGAACCCGTGAAACTCCATGCATGGGCTGGATCTTCAAAAACACTCGGTCACCCACCTGAAACTCCACCTGACGATGTCGGGCGTCGTAATACTTAGCCTGTCTGCTCTGCGCCTCTAACATCCTGTCTCTGATCAGTCTCACCTGAGCCTCGGTGTCTTCAACAAAATCCGATCCCAACGCCTTCGGATCCTCGTCCTGAATCCAAGAAAGTGGGGTCCTGCATTTCCTTCCATACTGATAGTTTTACTTTCAAGACAACCTAAACACCTAGAGGGGGGGGGGGTGAATAGGTTCTAATTTCTTGTTTATACTTCTAGGCAGAATTCAATTACAAATTAAGACATCTAGCACAGCATTCACAGATAATTAAGCATCACAGATTGCACAATGTTTTATAGTGGTTCCCCAAGGTCTGGGTACATCCACTTTCCCCCTTCACCTATCTAGCAATATGCTAAATTCGGCCAAACTTCCACTATACTCAGATCCTCAGATCCTACAGCTCAGAACAAGGATAGGTTCCTACAACTCAGGCTCAACAGCCCTACCTCAGCCTTGCCACAAGGCCTACCACTCAGAGAATAATCTTCTCCTACACCCAGGCAAATAGCCCTACCACTCAGAGATCACCTCTCCTACACTCAGCCTTTATAACACAGGCTTACAACTCAGATCTGTGTAAACAGATCCTACAGAAATTTAGAAAAAGATATTTTGATGTCTTGCCTTTGTTGAGAGAGAAGAGGACAAGACACTTCTTGATCAGCTGATGAAATCAACTGAATCTGAGCTTTCTTCAAAGCTTCTTGAATCTGAACTTAGCTGAGTTGATTTCCAAACAGCTTCTTGAGAAACCACTGATGGCTTCCTTCTTCTTCTTCAAGATGACTAGATCTCCCTCTATCCAACACCTTTACTGATACTTCAGACTTCTTCTTCTTAGACCTTCTGATGAAGATCTTCTTTTTCACTTTCTTGAATTGAAACTTCAATAGGATCGTAATCCTTCTGTTTCTTCTTCTTAGATCTTCTTCTATTATTTTTCTTAGCTTAGCTGCGTTGAATAATTCCTTCTGAATGTGTCTATTTATAGACTTTCTTCATGGTAACCGGCTGATCCGGTTTCTAACTGTTTTCTGACAGGTCTGACAGCTTCAGTTAAACTGTGGTAACCCACAGCTGTCAAGTCTTCAAACAGTTCTTGTACCTTAGCCTTGGACAGCAAAATGTCGAGACAGTCTGTTAGAAAGTGTCGAGACCAATCTGTCTATTTGTGTCGACATAAGTGACTTTGGTGTCGACACAGTCTTTGATGATGTCGACTGAGTTGCCTTTAAGTCGACACAGCTTCTTCAGAAAATAACTTAGTCTAGACTCTGCAGAGTGTCGACACAAGTCCTGTGTGTCGACACAGTTGTTGTAGATTCAGAACTCAGCATGTGTCGACTCAGCCTTCAGGTGTCGACACAGCAATCTTCAATCCTGCCAAAATGTGTCGACTCAGTCTTCTGGTGTCGACACAAGCATAGTCGACTTCTGCCAATATGTGTCGACACAGTCTTCTAGTGTCGACACATCCACCCAGTGTCGACACAGTTGTGGTCGACTATCTTCTTCTGTGAGTCGACTATCTTTCTCTGGTCGACTATCTTTCACTAGTCGACTATCTTTCACGGTGTCGACTAACCTTCTCTGGTCGACTATCTTTCACGGTGTCGACTAACCTTCTCTGGTCGACTATCTTTCACGGTGTCGACACTGCTTCCCAGTGCTGAGGTCGACGATTTTCTTTATGTGTCGACACTGCTTCCCAGTGTCGACATAGTTGAAGTCGACTATTTTCTTTATGTGTCGACACTGTTTCCCAGTGTCGACATAAATGTGGTCGACTATCATTCTCTGTGTCGACACTGATATTCTGAAGTGTCGACACAATTATTCTGAAGTGTCGACACAATTTCTTTAGGTGTCGACATGTGGACTTAGAATATTTTTCTGCATTCTTTAATACTTCTTCACCTGCACATGTCAACTCAAAACAACATCAAATACACCTTGATGTATATCATTGAGCTAAGTTGGGCTTCTTCAAATCAGGTACACATTTTCCAATGTACCCAACAATCTCCCCCTATTTGGAGAAGTCATAACCCTATAGCCAATGATATACACCATTTATAAAAAGTATAAACTGATGATATATGACATAACAAGAATACTTAATATAAACAAAACATAAAAACAATCCATCACAGAATGAACATTATATGATGCCAAACAACATTTTGTTTATAACTTGATAATGTTTGAATACAGAGAATTACATTTAATGATTTAATCAAAAAATTACAAAATACTTTGAAAGAACTAAAAATTAAGACTGGTCAGGCTCTTTAATGACAATCCCTTTGCCAGATAGAACTTGAGCCTTCACAGGAGCTTCAGAATCTTCAGCTGGCTTCTTGCCTTTTAGATCAGCCTTCTTCTTTGCTTCTTCCTTGAGCCTTTGCCTTTCAAAATAATGAAAGGGCTTTGGGAAGTACTTGCTTGGCTCTTGAGCATCTGTAGGCAGCCTACCCAGCTTGGCTTTTCTTCTAAACTGTACAATGGCCTCTTGCCTGGCTTCATACTTCTGCCATTCCATCTCATTGTACCACTTGCCTCTTTCCTGCACTTGGTCTTTGACAGCCTTCCATGCAGTGAGTATTATATTTCTGGAAGTAGGACTCCACTGCTCAAAGTCTGGCTTAAGTTCAGCCTGCTCTCTAAACCTTTTCTTAGATAGAAGAGCATCTTGCTGGTCTTTCAAAGTAGCCTCAGGCTTATCAACCGTCCCAATAACAATATTAGTAACCTCCTTTGGAGGACTATACATCCCTTGAACCTGCTGATCAATCATATCATAATCTGGAGGGGGGTAAATGACTTGGGCAACCTCAGGTTGATTGCCTTCAAGTAGACTTGTTTGTATTCCTGACTCAGCCACCATGGTATCATCACACAATGGGGGATATCCCAATGTGGCTCGAATACTATTGGTCACCCATTTGGTGTGCTCTGAGCCTGCATGAACTAGCATCCTCTCCCCCTTTATGGCTTCTCTAGAAACATGATCTCTGAGATCTTCCTTTTGAAATCTGATTTGGCCATCCAGATAATTCACACCCTCTTTAAAAAATGGTTTTAACTTTAGAAGCTTGTCAGATATTTCCTTTTGAGAGGTAGTGATTGCAGTCTTAACAGAAGCAATAGCAGCTTGAAAGTTCTTATCAAATTCTTCCATTTCTTTTGCTCTATCTATCGGCAGGCCTGGAACAATCTTCTTCAATTCCTCAATGATCTCATGATGAGATTCAGTTAAATTGTCATTCATCCTTAGCTGATTTTCCAAGACATAGCTTTGCTTTAAAGCAATGTCATCCACCTTAGGGATGATAGTCTGTTGTTGTTTTGCCAGATATACAACAGCATTACCTCCCTTATGGAAGCAATCTGTCATTTCCTTCTTATGCATATTGACCTCAAACCTAATTGATTTTATATCTTGAGCTAAGTCAAATTGCAGGGACTTGTTGTTCTCATCAACATATTTTTCTATAGCCACTCTGTGTTCATCCAATTTCACTTGTAAATCTACCAAGAACTTGTTATAATCAAAGTCAGAAGGAGTGTGATGTGCTGTAGACTGTAGAGCCTGCTTATAGCTCTTGCTCCTTCTCTGGAAGACCATAAGTTTTCTCTTTTTAGCCACCCTGGCTTCTTCAGTCTCTGAATCAGAAGTGCTATCAATTTGAACTCTTTCTTTAGGAGGAGGAGAAACAGCTGCTTCAGTGCCATGTTGTACAGTCTTAACTTGCACTGGCTCCCCCTCAATTTCTTGCTCCACTTCCAGACTATCAGTAATTATTTCATCATTTGGAAATAACTCCTCCAGAGTAAATTCCTTCTGGGCTTGATCATTTACAGTATTCAAATTTGGAGATTGATGAATTGGAGAATCTTCTAGCACTTGCTCCCCCTGGACCTGTGCAGAAAAAGAAATATTAGAAATCTCTTTTGTAGGAAAATACACCAGCTCCCCCTGCACCTGTACCTGGTCATGAGTAGATACAGTTTGTG
Source organism: Platanthera zijinensis (assembly GCA_039513925.1). NCBI lineage: Eukaryota > Viridiplantae > Streptophyta > Magnoliopsida > Asparagales > Orchidaceae > Platanthera > Platanthera zijinensis. The sequence continues at coordinate 120,890,496 of CM077083.1, read as the reverse complement.
TAGGAGAATAAACTTGCTGAACTGGTATACTTACTTCTTCCTCTTGAACTGCAGGTATTGTGGCATCCTGAACTTGTGTAGATGCAGGCTGATCTTCAACCTCTAGTCTTACTTGCTCTTCTTGTGGATGCCCAGTACTGGTAGCATGACCTGGGGATTTCTCAGGTGAATCCTGCCTTTCCACTTCAGGCATCTCTTTGGTCAGCACCCTATCCCATCTGGAGAACAATCTCATGTCCATCCTTCTCATGTGATTAATTTTAGTTCCAGGTTGTTGTTGCATAACCTCAGGAATCTCCTTACTTAGGTATATACTCATTATCCTAGCCAGATTTGGCTTCTTGATCCCTTCCTTAATCTTTTCAAAGATTACAGATGACCAATCCGTTGGAATTGTAAACACAATCCTGGTCATTAGGCTGAACATATAGGCAGAAATCCTATCATGTCCACCTGACTTGCACAGAATAACTTTTCCTACCACTTCTGACAGAAACTTGCCCTGTTGATTCATTCCTTTCCGATTGAACGCAGCTCCAATTTTCATGGTGGATTCCAATCCACACCATTGAAGAGCCTCCCTAGATTTAGAAGCAGGGACATCCTCTTCATTCTCAATTGTAGGTAATTGCAGAATTGTTCTTATCTTACTTGGTGTAATCTCCACAGGTGACCCATGAACTGTGGATTTTATCTCATGACTTTCAGAGTTTACAGATGCAGAGGTAAAGAACTCATGCACCTCCTTCTTCCATATCTTTGATGGTTCGGAAACCAGAAATTCTAAACCTGAGTCGGAGAGGAGAGAGATAACCCCAAGAACATCTGGAGGGTCAGCAGCAAAGGCCTGGCGCACCAACTCATATCCTTCATTAACATTATCTTCAATCTTTGGCGCCATTGATCAGTCGAGAAAGCTTGAAGGATGAGAGAAAGAGAGAGAGAGGGAGAATGTCGACACTGGGTTTCGAAAACCTTGTAAGCGTGTCGACAGAATGAGTTTTTGACCTATTTATACCTTCTGTTTAAAGAAGATCAAAAGTCGCCAAAAATAGACTATAAGTGTCGACACAGATGGATTGTGTCGACACAAGCTTTTATTGTCTCGACTACAAGTTCGTCTACTATGTGTCGACACCAATTTGCGGTTATGTCGACACCAGAGATATATATTAGAGCATCAGAAATTCTGTGTCGACTCTTAGTATAAGTGTCGACACAAAATCTGTAAGTGTCGACACCACTATCCTGGTGAAGTCGACACTACATTCCTGGATAAGTCGACAATAAGATTCTTAAGTGTCGACACATATTTTCTGTGTCGACACAATATCTCTGACTTGTCGACATTACTACCCTGAGTCGACACATTATTACTGAATGTGTCGACACCATCTTACTTAGCCAATTTCTGTTAGTTCAACACAACTTATAAGTACTACAAAGTACTTTATACTACTTCAATGTGTCTTAATATCACTTGAATGTCTTGTTACCACTTCAACTTTATTGTTGATGATTTTGTGATTACACTAATCAATGGTTAATATACCTAATTCAATTTTGAATTTATTGAATTCTGTCTCATCTAGGGGCTTAGTAAATACATCTGCTATTTGATAATCTGTTTTTACAAATTCCAATGAGATGTCTTCTTTTTCTACATGTTCTCTAAGAAAATGGTATTTTATTTCTATATGCTTAGTTCTACTATGAGAAACAGGATTATTAGCAATAGAAATTGCACTCTTAGAATCACACAAAAGAGGTGTTCTACTTACTTGAATACCATAATCCTTTAGCTGATGTTGCATCCATAATAGCTGTGCACAGTAGCTTCCAGCAGCAACATACTCAGACTCAGTTGTGGAAATTGCCACACTGGTCTGCTTCTTACTACTCCATGATATTAGTCTTCCTCCCAGGAATTGACAAGTACCTGTAGTACTCTTTCTATCCTCTCTACATCCTGGAAAATCTGCATCTGAATAGCCTGTTAGTTGAAAATCTCTATTCCTAGGGTACCAAAGACATAGATTAGGTATGCCCTTAAGATATCTCAGAATCCTTTTAACTGCAGTATAATGAGATTCTTTAGGGCATGCTTGGTACCTAGCACAGACACATGTAGCATACATAATATCTGGTCTACTAGTAGTGAGATAGAGTAGTGAGCCAACTATTCCTCTATACAAAGTCTCATCAACAGGTTTACCTGCATCATCTTTGCATATATGCATACTTGTTCCCATAGGAGTTCTCATGGTGGAGGATGACTCCATACCATATTTCTTAATCAATTCTTTGGTGAACTTAGACTAGGATATGGACAAGCCATCATCAGTCTGTCTTACTTGGAGTCCCAAGAAAAATTTCAGTTCCCCCATACTGCTCATCTCAAACTTCCCTTGCATAAGTTTGGCAAACTTTTTACAAAGGTTGTTTTCAGTAGATCCAAAGATTATGTTATCAACATAGATCTGAACTAAGACGATCTTGCCTTTGGATTCCCTAAGGAATAGAGTTTTGTCAATTTTTCCTCTTGAGAACTTATTCTCAATAAGGAAAGTAGACAGGGTTTCATACCAAGCCCTTGGGGATTGCTTTAACCCATACAGAGCTTTCCTAAGCTTATAAACAAAATCAGGTTTAAGAGGATCTACAAAACCTGATGGCTGCTCTACATATACTTCTTCTTTAAGATCACCATTCAGAAATGCTGACTTCACATCCATCTGGTATACTTTGAAGTCTTGATAGGCTGCATAGGCAAGGAATATTCTGATTGCCTCCAGCCTTGCTACTGGAGCAAAGGTTTGATCAAAGTCAATCCCTTCTTCCTGCCTGTATCCTTTTGCAACCAATCTTGCTTTATTCTTTACTATTATTCCACTTTCATCTAGCTTGTTCCTATAGATCCATTTTGTGCCAATTATGTTGTGGCCTCTTGGTTTAGGAACAAGCTCCCAGACATTGCACCTTCTGAATTAATTCAGCTCCTCTTGCATAGCATCAATCCAGTGCTGGTCTTGGATAGCTTCTTCAAACTTCATAGGCTCCATTTGTGACAGGAAACTTGAATGTAGAACTGTGTTTTGATTTCTGCTTCTAGTTTGCACCCCTTGTCTTGGATCACCTATTATCTGATCAGCTGGATGATCTCTTAAATGTCTTGTAGCTGGAGGAAGATTTCCTTCTGGTTGAACATCTCCAGCTCCTTCATTTAACTGATTCTCTTGATTTTCATCAGCTTCTATAGTGTCTTGTTCTTCCCCTGGACAGAAGCCTTCATTTTCCAATGCCCCATCTTCCTTTGATACTTCAGTAATGGAAAGCTTGTCCATACTTTTGCTTATACCTGTTGAGTCATTTGATCTACAAGACAACTCACAGTTGATTAATCTTGTTTCATCAAACACAACATGCACAGATTCTTCAACAACTTGAGTAGTCAAGTTGAAGACTCTATAGGCCTTACTATTTGTGCTGTACCCAACAAATATCCCATCCTGGGATTTGGCAGCAAACTTAGTCAAATATGACTTGCCATTGTTAAGTATATAACACTTGCAACCAAAGATCCTAAAGTAAGATAGATTTGGTTTTCTGCCTTTCACAATCTCATAGGGAGTCATTTTGTGACTTTTGGTGATAGTAGCCCTATTGATTACATGACAAGCAGTGTTAACTGCCTCAGCCCAAAAATATTCTGGGAGAGAGGTGTCACTCAATAGAGTTCTACCAGCTTCAATTAATGTTCTATTCTTTCTTTCAGCAATCCCATTTTGTTGAGGTGTTCTAGGTGAGGAGAACTCTTGGAAAATCCCAAAGTCTTTACACAAGTTTGTTATGCTTTCAGATTGAAACTCAGTACCATGGTCACTTCTGATTTTGACCACTGTACTATTCAGTTCATTCTGAATTTGCTTTACAAAATTAAGTAATACACTTGGGGTTTCAGATTTTTCTCTCAGAAAGAACACCCATGTAAATCTAGAATAGTCATCTACAACCACAAAAGTGTAGACCTTCCTACCTAGACTATGAACTGGCATAGGACCAAAAAGATCCATATGCAAGAGGTATAAGCACCTCACAGAATCCTTGTTTTCAAGGCTTTGAAAGAAGGATTTTGTCTGCTTGCCCTTTTGACAAGCTGAGCATATCCCTTCCTTTATACACTTAATTTAAGGTCCATTCCTCACTAACTCTTTGCTAAAGAGTTGGCCAATTGTCTTGTAGTTTAGATGAGCCAATCTCTTGTGCCACTTAACACAATGAGAAGCATTGTAATTAGCTACAAGACAGATGGGAGAAGCCTTATTCTCACATTCAAAATTAAGACAATATACATTTCTCTTCCTATACCCAGTCAATATGATCTTTTGATCACTTGACCTCTTGATATGACATCCATCTTTAACAAATGAAATGTCATATCCTAAATCACTTAGCTGGCTTATGCTTATTAGATTATGTTTCAAACCTTTTACATAAGCCACTTGAGTGATAGTAATTAGGTTAGAAGAAATGTTACCAAACCCTTTGATGACTCCCTTTTCAGATCCACCAAAGATCACTTTAGGTCCATCTTTGACAGATGAATACTCCTTCAACAGCCCCTTTGTTCCAGTCATGTGCCTGGAACAACCACTATCCAAGTACCATATAGGGGCATGGTTACTTGGATTCACCTGCAACACAGAATTACTTACCCTTAGAACCCAAGTAAGTCTTGGGTCCTTGGTTCAGGTTAGCATTAATAAAGCTACCATAACCTCTTCTAACAGGTAGACTATTGTTCTTTATAACACTTGTGTTATACCAGCAGTCTAATGCAAAATGGCCTCTCTTGCCACAGCACCAACATTCAAACTTATTGTATCTAGATCTAGATACATCCTTGTCAGAAGAATTTCTATTCATTGCTGGTGCTGCAGCAACTTCACCTACTGATTTCTTAAAACCATTAGGTTTATGACCATAGGTAGGCCTGCTTGCATTTACACCCTTGTTCTTCAGAACATTAGTCTTAATATGACCTTGAATATCTTCATGATCATATTTGTTAGAAGGCACTTTCACCTTACTAAACTTTATGGGGACTGAAAGGTTTAGTGGCTGAGCAGGAGCTTTGCCTTTCCTCTTGAATCTGCCAGCCCTGAAGTTACCTTTGAATCCTAATCCAGCCTTACCCTTTTGAGTGACAAATTCATCTATCAAGGGTAAGACAGATTTTGGCTTAGAGTAACTAGCCACTAAATCCCTTTCAATTCTAAGTCTGGCCTCCAGACTCTTCACTTGATCATTAGTATAATTAATTGTGCCCATCTGAATAATTGTTATATTCTTCAGCTTGACAATTTCTTTTAATTTTTGATCAATAACTTTCTCTAACTCAGTTGTAGCAACCCTTAGTTCAGCAATTTCCTGAGCCTGAGATTTAACCAGGTTCTTGCTTTTCTTAAGAGCCTGCAACAGGTCCCCATACTTGTCTATCAATTGATAGACATCTCCTTCAGATTCAGATGCATCTACATCTGTTGATGCAGATGTAGCTGATTCTTCACTTGTACAACAAACAGATGTAATAGAAGGACATTGTACCTTATTATGACCAGACTGATTCTGGCATATGTCCTCTTCTGATCCTGCCATCAGCCCCATACACTGATGATCCTTTTGTTCATTGATGGAGTCTAGCAACTGCAGAAACTCCTCTTCTTCAGATGCAGCATATAGTCCAATATATGCTTCAGCTTCAGATTCTGACTCTGAAGTTGACTGGTCTGTTAGACTCTTATCTTTCTTTGCAACAAAGGATTTCTCCTTCTTGCCTTTCTGATAAGTCTTCTTTTTGTCTGAAGATTCCTTTCTCTTATCAGGACAGTCAGCCACTACATGTCCAGGCCTATTGCAATAATAGCAGACAATCTTTGAAGTAGTGGCTTTGCTGGGCTTTGATCTGCTCTTCTCTTTCCTTGATGACCTTTTCTTCTGATAATAGTCATCAACTTGCTGTGATGTGGAAGGCCTAGACTTCCATTGCTTCTTTTTCAAGAACCTCTGGAATTGCCTTGTGAATGCAGCAAAGTCTGCATCTGAATCACAGCTTTCTGAACCCTTATCTGAATTTTCAGAACTATCTTCTGCAACTTCCTTAGGAGGAGATGGTGATTTCCTCCTATTCTTTCTAGTGGCTTCTGCATTGAATGCCACAGTCTTTTCTCTATGCTCTCCTCTTGAATTCTTTTCCTCCTCCTTCCTCACCATAAGTTGCATTTCATAGGATAACAACTTTCCAAATAAGGTGGGAGGAGATATCTCTGCCAATTTAGCCACTTCTCTTATGGCACAGATCTTTGTGTCCCAATCCTTTGTTAAGGATCTCAAGAATTTGTCATTCAGTTCATAAGTACTGAAGACTCTTCCATAGGACATAAGCTCATTCACAATTCTATAGAATTTCTTGTAGCACTCAGTTATGCTATCAGATTTTCCTTGTCTAAAACTTTCATACTCCTGATTGAGCATAGATTTCCTGTCCTGCCTCACTTCTTCAGATCCCTCCATGTAGACAATCAATGTGTCCCACATCTCTTTGGAGGTCTTGCAGTGAATCAGATTCTGAAATGTTGAATCATCTATGACACTAACAATAATGTTCTGAGCTCTTTTATCCATGGTTGCCAAGATGATTTCATCCTTGGTCATTTCTGAATAACTCTTTGGAGTTTGGATATTTGCATCAAGAACTGATACCTTCATTGGAATGAAGGGGCCTTCCTGTACTGTGATGTAAATCCTTGGGTCAGATGCTTCCATAAACAGTCTGACTCTTTCTTTCCAAATTCCAAAAATTTCTTTCTTGCATATGGGTAATTTCATAGACCCTAGCTCCTTATGATTCTCACCAGAACCCATCTTTTTGAATCTTGATTCTGCCTATAAGATCTACCTCAGACTGTTAAGTCCTTTTTGAGGAACCTCCCTCTGATACCACTTGATAGTTTTACTTTCAAGACAACCTAAACACCTAGAGGGGGGGTGAATAGGTTCTAATTTCTTGTTTATACTTCTAGGCAGAATTCAATTACAAATTAAGACATCTAGCACAGCATTCACAGATAATTAAGCATCACAGATTGCACAATGTTTATAGTGGTTCCCCAAGGTCTGGGTACATCCACTTTCCCCCTTCACCTATCTAGCAATATGCTAGATTCGGCCAAACTTCCACTATACTCAGATCCTCAGATCCTACAGCTCAGAACCAGGATAGGTTCCTACAACTCAGGCTCAACAGCCCTACCTCAGCCTTGCCTCAAGGCCTACCACTCAGAGAATAATCTTCTCCTACACTCAGGCAAATAGCCCTACCACTCAGAGATCACCTCTCCTACACTCAGCCTTTATAACACAGGCTTACAACTCAGATCTGTGTAAACAAATCCTACAGAAATTTAGAAAAAGATATTTTGATGTCTTGCCTTTGTTGAGAGAGAAGAGGACAAGACACTTCTTGATCAGCTGATGAAATCAACTGAATCTGAGCTTTCTTCAAAGCTTCTTGAATCTGAACTTAGCTGAGTTGATTTCCAAACAGCTTCTTGAGAAACCACTGATGGCTTCCTTCTTCTTCTTCAAGATGACTGTATCTCCCTCTATCCAACACCTTTACTGATACTTCAGACTTCTTCTTCTTAGACCTTCTGATGAAGATCTTCTTTTTCACTTTCTTGAATTGAAACTTCAACAGGATCGTAATCCTTCTGTTTCTTCTTCTTAGATCTTCTTCTATTATTTTTCTTAGCTTAGTTGCGTTGAATAATTCCTTCTGAATGTGTCTATTTATAGATTTTCTTCATGGTAACCGGCTGATCCGGTTTCTAACTATTTTCTGACAGGTCTGACAGCTTCAGTTAAACTGTGGCAACCCACAGCTGTCAAGTCTTCAAACAGTTCTTGTACCTTAGCCTTGGACAGCAAAATGTCGAGACAGTCTGTTAGAAAGTGTCGAGACCAATCTGTCTATCTGTGTCGACACAAGTGACTTTGGTGTCGACACAGTCTTTGATGATGTCGACTGAGTTGCCTTTAAGTCGACACAGCTTCTTCAGAAAATAACTTGGTCTAGACTCTGCAGAGTGTCGACACAAGTCCTGTGTGTCGACACAGTTGTTGTAGATTCAGAACTCAGCATGTGTCGACTCAGCCTTCAGGTGTCGACACAGCAATCTTCAATCCTGCCAAAATGTGTCGACTCAGTCTTCTGGTGTCGACACAAGCATAGTCGACTTCTGCCAATATGTGTCGACACAGTCTTCTGGTGTCGACACATCCACCCAGTATCGACATAGTTGTGGTCGACTATCTTCTTCTGTGAGTCGACTATCTTTCTTTGGTCGACTATCTTTCACTAGTCGACTATCTTTCACGGTGTCGACTAACCTTCTCTGGTCGACTATCTTTCACGGTGTCGACTAACCTTCTCTGGTCGACTATCTTTCACGGTGTCGACACTGCTTCCCAGTGCTGAGGTCGACGATTTTCTTTATGTGTCGACACTGCTTCCCAGTATCGACATAGTTGAAGTCGACTATTTTCTTTATGTGTCGACACTGCTTCCCAGTGTCGACATAAATGTGGTCGACTATCATTCTCTGTGTCGACACTGATATTCTGAAGTGTCGACACAATTATTCTGAAGTGTCGACACAATTTCTTCAGGTGTCGACATGTGGACTTAGAATATTTTTCTTCATTCTTTAATACTTCTTCACCTGCACATGTCAACTCAAAACAACATCAAATACACCTTGATGTATATCATTGAGCTAAGTTAGGCTTCTTCAAATCAGGTACACATTTTCCAATGTACCTAACACATACAAGGCTTTGTAAGGCGCCATCCTGATGCTAGACTGGTAGCTGTTGTTATAGGAGAACTCGACCAGGGGTAGGAGCTTCTCCTACGGTTCCCCGTGGTCCAAAATGCATAGCCTCAAAAGATCTTCAGGCGTCCGATTGGTGCGTTCCGTCTGCCCATCCGTCTGGGGATGGAATGCGTTGCTGAAGGTCAATCGCGTGCCTAAGTAAGCCTGCACGGATCTCCACTCCCTGGAAGTGAACCGGCCATCCCGATCCGACACGATTGTCTTGGGCACCCCGTGATATCGAACAAACTGCTCCACAAATCTCTGCACTAGTACTCCCACCGAGTCATCCTTCCTGACCGGAATGAATCTGGCAACCTTCGTCAACCGATCGACGATGACCAAAATCGAGTCGTTTCCCGTCCGTGATCGGGGAAGGCCATGAATGAAATCCATCGCGATGTCCTCAAATTTCCACTCTGGCACCGGGAGTGGCTGTAGCAATCCAGCGGGGTTCCTGCACTCCGCCTTCACCAACTGGCATGCCTCGCAATGAGTCAAGAAGTATGTAATGTCCTTCTTCATCCCTGGCCAAAACATCGTCTTCTTCAAGTCTGCCGTCATCTTGGTGATCCCCGGGTGTATAGAATATCTGCTACAATGTGCCTCCACCATGATGTCCTCCTGAATCTGGCGTCCTGCGGGTATATAGACCCTGCCTCTAAAGTGTAGCAAACCATCTCTTAGTGAATAATCTCTCGTCGAACCCTCCTCCAAAGCTTGGAATATCGGCTCTGCCCATGTATCTGTCCTCTGTCCATCCCGGATGCGGTCCCGAATATCATCTATGGCCACCATCGATGCTAGATACTCCCTATACAGCACTGGATCATTCTCGAATACTAGTGATATCTACATATCTTTGAATGACTGGACTAGTTCTATGGACATAAAATGTGGTCCCTTCCCTGAGGTATCTCCTCTCTGACTCAAAGCATCTGCCACCACGTTCGCCTTCCCGGGATGGTAGTACATGGTGTACTGGTAATCCGACAGGAACTCCACCCAACGTCTCTGTCTGATGTTGAGTTCCTTCTATGTGTCCACGTATTTCAAATTTTTGTGATCTGAAAAGATGTCACAGTGAACCCCGTAGAGGTAGTGTCGCCAAATCTTCAGAGCAAAGATCACTGCACCCATCTCTAGATCATGCACCGGATAGTTCTTCTCATTTATCTTCATCTGTGGGAGGCGTAGGCTATCACGTGCCCATTATACATCAGAACGACACCCATCCCATGGTAGGAGGCATCCGTGTACACTTGGAATCCCTCCCTTCCTGACGGAAGAGCTAGAATAAGAGCCGAGGTGAGCTGACCTTTCAACTCCACGAAGGCCACCTCGCGCTGTGGCGTCCAAACGAAAGGGGTTTCCTTCTTCTTCAGGGATGTAAGAGTGAGTGTAATCCGTGAAAATCCTTCGATGAACTTCCGGTAGTATCCGGCAAGTCCCAGGAAGCTCCGTACATCTGTGGCTGTATTCAACGGTGGCCAATCCAGAACTGCCCGAATCTTGGCTGGGTCTACTGCCAACCCAGCACCACAGATAATATGACCAAAGAAGGCCACCTCCTTTAACCAAAACTGGCATTTGCTGAACTTCACGTATAGCTGGTGCTCCCGTAGCCTCTGTAGAGTCAATGTCAGGTGTCGTGTATGCTCCTCCTCCATCCTTGAGTAGATGAGGATGTCGTCAATAAATACGATGATGAATACATCCAAGTACTCCTCGAATACTCTGTTCATGAGACTTGTAAATGCTGACAATGCATTTGTGATCCCGAAGGGCATAACTGTAAACTCAAACAGTCTGTATCTACTACTGAAGGCGGTCTTCGGAATTTCCTCCTCCCGAATCCATAGCCAGTAATAACCTGACCTCAAGTCAAGTTTCGAGAAGAAGTGCGCTCCCTCCAGTTGATCAAACAACTCGTCAATCCATGGTAGCGGGTATGTATTCTGGACCGTCAGTCTGTTCAGCGCTCGATAATCAATACACAAGCGAAGACTTCCGTCCTTCTTCTTGACAAAAAGCACAGGGGCTCCCCATGGGGATGAGCTTGGCCGGACAAACCCTGCCTCTACTAGTTCCTGCAACTGACTTCGGAACTCTGTCAACTCTTTCAAGGCCATCCGGTAAGGGGCCGTAGATGCCGGCTTGGCCCCCGGCAAAAGCTGTATCCTGAAGTCCTGCTCCCGGTGCGGAGGTAAACCTGGCAGCTTCTCTGGAAAAACATCAGCAAAATCTCATACTACTGGAATGTCTGTCACCGACTCCTTGACTTCTGTCATCTCAAATAGAATCTGATAAACCTCCTCTCCCTGCAGATGGGCCTTAACGGCCTTTACCGAGGATAAGAGTATACGAGAGGCAGGTTTTATACCTTCGATGACAATGAAAGAGTCCCCGTGTCTCACGGTGATCCTCTTTGCTTGGCAATCAATCTGGGCATGGTTCTAGTGCAGCCATGCCATGCCCAGGATCAGGTCGTAGTCCGTCAGCTTCAAAAGCATCGCTGGAGCCTCAAACGCCTTTCCACAAATTTTTGCCTCCATGTTGCAGTGGTCCGAGGTAAGGAGTTCAGATCCATCAGGTAGTCGCACCCTAATCTTCGAGCCCGTGAATCGCTCCACGCCTCCCAGTCCTTCTACGAACGTCTCCGACACAAAGGAGTGAGTAGCTCCAGTATCGAAAAGTGTGCGGGCAGGCTTGCCGCTGATGAAGAGTATACCTAGGGTGATTAGATGTCTTAGGGTTCCATAACGAGTTTTCTTTCCTTATTAATCTATCTAGTGTGGTTCTAAGATTTAATAACTAAGAGGGAAATTCCATGAAAATAACGAAACATTGCAGCGTACCTGCTATGACCTGCTCTGGATTCCGAGTCTGCGCAAGGTCTAAATCATATACCTGCTCCCTTTCTTGTCTACGATCTCCCCCCTGGTATCCACGTCCTCGGCCGCATCCTCGGCCTCCGAAATGCTGAGTAGGTGGGCCACCCTGTGGTGTTGGAGGTGGTTCCCCCCTCATGGGGCCGTTCCTCCGGAGGTGCCCAATCTAATGATAATGGAAGCACTCTGGTGGGGGATACGCCATTCCCCCGGGTCTCGGCATCTCCTGCATCTGAAGAGGTTGAGGGGCCAATATCACCTACTCCCTCGGCTCCTGCCGCACTTCCTGAAGAGGCTGGTCCTCTGTCCTTCTCCCATCTGGTATCGCACCTCGTCGCTGATCATTTCTAGCTCTCCGACCCTGATCCTCCGCTTGCCGCTTCCGTCCCCGAGTTGTGTGCCAATCAGCCTCAATCCTCTTTGCCATCTCCAAAATTCGGGAGATAGGTCCGTCAGATACAAACAACAAAGCCTCCCTCAAGTCCTCCCGCAAACCCTTATAGAACCTCTTGATGTACCCTGCTTCATCAAGCTGGTAAGAATCTGCATATCGAGCCAAATGGTCGAACTCCCGATGGTACTCCACCACCGTCCGGGTGCCCTGCTTCAGCTGTAAGAACCGCTCCTCCAACTCCTCCCTGGCAGACTGCGGAACAAAATGCTCTTGCAGCGCGGCCCTGAACTCTTCCCAGGTAACTTCCGCAACCTCCCTATCGGCAAACGTCGTGTCCAGTAGTGTCTTCCAGCACCTCTTGGCATGGGACTCCATGCAAGAGACAACCAGAGCCACCCTCTCCTCCCAGGGGCACCGTATCCCGGTAGCATCTCGTACAAAATATCCAGCCACTCTTCCGTCCGAACCGCCGACTATGTCCCCAAGTAGGACGAGGGAGAAATTCCTCGGAAGATGCTCAACCAGTTGGCCCCCGGGTTTGGCTGCAGGGCCGGAACCTACTGGGCCCTGAAAGCCTCCAGAATGGCTGTCAGAGTCTGTCCCATGTATGACTGAAGGAAAGGAGTGGGGACCGGTGGAGGTGGTGCAACATCCGGAGCTTGTTGAACTCCACCTTGTGGCGTAGGCTGTGCTGGAGGCTGCGTAACAAAACCCATACTGAGAAAACGTTCAATTTTTACTAAAAGTGGACAATTTATATATGATCCCCATATGGGCACACCACTGCTTCCGCGGCTCAGTTTGTCCCCAAACTAAACTCGAGCGGGGGTGACCCAGGGTTAGTGGACTGCTACCTTTTTTAGATCGATGTTTCCTATGGTACCACTTGCAATACCTCATTTTTTTTCTTTTAAAAGACCGGGGTCTTAGGCCCAGAATCGCCCCTTTGCGGTGACACCTTCACGCCCTGAAGGGTCATCACCACAAAGCGCCGATTCTGCCGGCCAATTCCATCACAGAAAGGTAGCACAATGAAGTAAAAGCAAGTCCACAGGAAAATCACATACATAGAAAAAAAAGTCTCCACGAAGGGAGTGTCCACAGAATAATATATCAGAGTACTAAAAATACGGGCTTATGCCCGGTACATCATGTCCTCACTACAAATCACTCACGCGGAAGCAAAAACTGAACATCTACTCAAGGTCGAGACTCACGGTCCCGGTTGTATGAACTCCAGAGCTAGACTGCCCCATCTCCAAGCGCACCTGACTCTGGGGCTGCTCCCCGTGCTGGGCTCCACGATTCCCTAAAATGATGCGGTTCAAAAACCGTTAGTCATAAAGACTAAGCCCTATCATCCCCTACCCCTTCCCCCATGGCTCCTAAGCACCGAGCAGAGAGTAAGAAATGGAAGGACATGAAGGTGGAGATTAAATTAAAAGAAACAGGTGGCAGCGGAACTAATCTAGCAATTCTATATTAAATAATGGCAATAAGATGAAATATTAAAAGAAACCTTCACTTATGTGAGAACACATAAGCCAAGGGGTCTTCTGTAAGTCTCCCATCATATAAAGTTTCCCATACCACTTATATGTTGTGGTGTCGGTTATCAAACAACAATATATATATAATTTAACCTTAATTTATAAACTTGCCCACACAAGTTTATAGACCAAGGGGTCGTTTTGCAAGGCCTATTGTATAATCGTCCCATTCCACTTATACATTAGATGTCATGGGTTAAATTAATCGATTATGCCATGACATGCTAGTGGGTATGATGAATCATGCAAGTGCAACACACACACCCGACTCTGTGTACACAGACCTTTAGTTCCCCCTTTCGGAGCTGTTACCTCCCAGGATACCTCCGTAGTGGCAGACGGAAGCGGTGGGTTGGGTCTTTCCCACCTCTAAACCAGTAAAGCACTACCGGTCAGACCTATCGTACGCCTCAATGCTTGGTGCACAAAGCGGACTCCTGCGTACTCTTGTCGGCTGGCGCACCAGACTTCTGTTGGCCAAGTGCTAACCACACTTACCGAGTCAGCGTATTGGCGTCGGTGCATCGACCCTCCAATACCGAAAACCCACCACCTTAATTTTCTTTCCTTTTATGCACACGCAAATTTAATCGTAATCAAACAAAAACCGAGCCGAAGCTCCCCAGACCAAAACGTCCGTCTCTTAACCAATCGAGCTGAAGCTCCCCGGACCATTCCGTCCGTCTCTTAACCAATCGAGCCGAAGCTCCCCGGACCATTTCGTCCGTCTCTTAACCAATCGAGCTGAAGCTCCAAACAATCATCTTGTGCTAACAGTGTTTGTGAAATGTGAGATCCTAATTACTAGGTTACTCTTTTCAGTTTGTTATTACAGTTTACGTTAACCCAGGACTGCCCCTGGTATTCCCTGTGAAGGGCTCTCAAAGGGCACTAGGAACTATGATGGTAGCTGAAGCTCATCGTTCCCTTTCGCAAGGCACTTATTGTTATTGGTTGATTCCCTTTATCCATTCCCTTCTCATAATACGATAGACAAACCTAGGGTGATTTTTAACCTTCCTCTCTTCGGGAAAGACGATCTTTCGTCGAACCCGAGCACCTCTTAACTCTAGCCAACACCACTTCTCACTAACCTTCCCATCCTGATATGGCGAACACTTTCACATCCATCCAATTTAGCAGATTAACTAACTCCAATGTTATGCATCATCGTATCCTATGACTATTAACTCAAATTGCTAATTGCGAACAATCCTATGCTATATGTCGAACCGGTTAGGAAATGATCCAATACTCATCCAAATGCCCTAACTTATTTATTGGAGGTATATCATGATATGATTAGCCTATAATCAGAAAACTATAATTTTCCTAATTTATCTAGCATTTAATTAATTTCCTCAAAAATTCCATGGGCTACCGGTTTGAACATGAACTACCATAAGTACTCATGTAAGATGTCCACCAAAATTATTATAAATATTTTGCTATCTCAATATGGTAAATCGAAGGTATCACAATTTTTCTATCATCAAAAGGGCACCTACAACTATTTTAGCAATATTTTCTATCTTTCGTTATTTATGAATCAAGTACAGAGAATATCCATCCAAAAATTATAAATTAATTATATTATGTAGATATAACCTTAAAAATATCATTGGCCAAGTTTCATAATTTTTCAGCAAGTATTAATCCTTGAATAAATTAATTATCAAAAAATCTCTATAAGGTGGACTTGTAAAGAAAGTGATGTAACTAGGATTCTAAAAATCATGAATAAATATCTACAAGCATATAATTGCCTAAATGTCTCAATTCCTAAGTCTCATAATTTTTCAATAGCAATATCATCTATAATTAATTTTTAAACCATAAAACTCCTTTTTAACATTTGTGAATGAAGTACTAAATTTACTCAACTAAAAATTATACAAAAATTCAGGAGCAACCATTCTGACCTAAAACATTTACTTCCAAGATTTCATTGGGTTTAAATGAACAAAAAGATCCAAATAATTAAAACATCAATTAGTGCTATAACAAATGTTACAAATGAAGTGCTGGAAATAGACATCATAAAATTCCAGTAAAATTGCTATAAATTCTACCCGCTCCAAAACTCACTCTACCCGAGTTTTACAGTTTTTAGATAATGTTTAGTGACAGATTTTACTTAATTGGTTTTTTACCCTAAAACTAAGGTTAGGGTTTGGAGGTATCTACCTATCTCCAAATCCTCCGAGATTCCATCCAGATGATTTATAATATGCTAATATCGACTTTACTAAATTTCAAGGCAATACGAGGGCATTTGCCCCCATGTCCTGCACAACCCTCAAAACCCTCCATTTAGGGTTTTAGTTTTTATCCTAGGGTAAATCAACCCTAAACCACACCATTTTATCCAAGTAGGTTATAATAACCCTTCTAAGTCAGTGGTAAAAATATCAACCTCTGTTGAGGTGATTTGACCGTTCCAACCTCTTAGTGCACTTTTACTCAAAAACGCCTCATTAATGCCTAGTTAAGGATATGTGGTTTCCTACCCAAAACTCATCCAAATGAGTTGGAATTTTGTACAGAGCTAGGTTTTGTAGCCAGGGACCTCTCACCAAAATTTGGGAGGGTTTGGAGGTCATTTGACCACTTAAATAAATTACTCTAACTTTATTAAATTAAAACAAAAACCTTAGGCCAAGTATCTCAAAAAATCCCCATTTTTGGACATCCTCTAAGTATGGCTATGGGTAACCCCCTGTTTAAAGTGCAGGTCATTTGGACAAGGGATGAAGAGTGGGCATTCATTTTAGTTTCTGCCCAACTCTAGGTACAACTCCCACTAAAACGGGTGTTGCAGTCAAACCGCTTACCCAAACGAGTTGAAATTAATTTTCAGTTAATCTAGACTCGAAGGACTACAACTTTCGTCACTGGCTATTTTTCACAAATCAACCTCTAAGTGCCTCGTTTTGCAGCATCAAAAGGCGCCCATTTAATGTATGTTATCCTTATATACTACATACATAATTTTATATTATGCAAATATTTTTACTGTTCATCTTCTACAGAAACCCGAAAACTTAAACTCAGGAACTCTTATTTCCTATAGCTCTTCCGCGATCCGTCTCCGGCCGGCCGGTCACTTCCCTTGCCACCCACCACCACCACCACCTCCGTCGAGGCGATGGCTATCGGTCGGCGGTGGTTTGGCCGCCGGAGGTGGTGGTTTCCGGTGTACCCGAAAATATATTTTTCATGGTTTTTCCATGAAAACACGAGGTAGGTCCGGCTCCGTTGAGCACGAAACTTCCTTTCTAAGATCTTAAGATCTACCCATAAGAGAAGAATTAAGGAAGGACCTTGTTCGCGGTTTGGAGGCGAGATGAACGTCGGATTGTCATGGCGCGGTAGTGGCGTTCCCGAACTTCTCCTACAGCAAGAACAACAACTCAAATCCGTTTGGTCAAGAGTGTAAACTTCTCATCTTGTTCTATGGGGGCTTTTTTAGATCACCAAGTGGGGAGGGAAAAGGGTAAGCATTTATGGCCATGAAGGCTCTCCTCTTAATATTATTTCGGTTATGGTGGAGGGAGAAGAAAAGGTGGAAGATGAAATGATGTGTCCATGTGGCGATTTCCTATTGGACCAACTCTTCCTCATTTTATTAAGTGATTAGAGAAGGAAACGGCCCATAAATACCCCTGGTGTAACTCCCCATAATCAGAGTTAATTCTGACATTTGTTAAAGTAATTTCAAGCCTGGCTGACCTTTTGGCCTTTGTCACGAGCGTGACACGTAGGTCACGGGCGTGACAGGCCCGTGTGGAAAATTCTGAGTTCGCCAATTGTCTTCCTGAGATCGATGATCGTCGAAGGGGGTCACGCCCTAGGTCACGGGCGTGACATGTCGATCACGGGCGTGACATGTCGATCACGGGCGTGACAGGCCCGTGATGTAAATTCTGAGTTCGTCGATCGTCTTCCTGAGATCGACGATCATCTAAGGGGGTCATGCCCTAGGTCACGGGCGTGACATATCGATCACGAGCGTGACAGGCCCGTGATGCAAATTCTGAGGTCGTCGATCGTCTTCCTGAGATCAACGATCGTCGAAGGGGGGTCACGCCATAGGTCACGGGCGTGACATGTCGATCACGGGCGTGACATGTCGATCACGGGCGTGACAGGCCCGTGATGCAAATTTTGAGTTCGTCGATCATCTTCCTGAGATCGACGATCGTCGAAGGGGGTCACGCCCTAGGTCATGGGAGTGACATGTCGGTCACAGGCACGAAAGACCCATGTTCCAAATTCTGAGTTTGTCGATCGTCTTCCTGAGATCGACGATCGTCGAAGGGGGTCACGCCCTAGGTCATGGGCGTGACATGTCGGTCACGGGCGCAAAAGACCCGTGTTCCAAATTCTGAGTTTGCCGATCATCTTCCTGAGATCGACGATCGTCGAAGGGGGTAACGCCCTAGGTCACGGGCGTGATGGGTCGGTCACGAGTGTGACCAACCCGTGACTCGAAATCTTGGTCGATGGACTTCAATTCTTGGGTTTCCTAGGGTTCTGTCACGACAGACCGACTCCGAGGGGTCTAGTCGGAAATGGGATGTTACAGTGTCAGAAAAAGTCGCAGTCGAGGATAGAACCGTAGACGTACACGTAGAAAAATGAACAGTCAAATGTTATGCGTAGGCAGATCTTCGGGGTGTGGTGTACAGTCCAAAAACCAGTGTGCTCAACTTAGTAATATCTATACGCTGAGACAACGCCAATGTAGGAACTAATAAAGTGGGCGTGACACAAAAACTCAAACTAGGACTACCGGTTCCACGTCTTAAAAAGTCCACATATGTGGGCAAATAATCAAGGAAGGGTCGGCAAAATCAAACCCGGGATAAAATCTGAATCAATATAAATTTCACCCAACGGTGACAACATCAAAAAACTCTCATCCGGGTGTATAACATAAGAATTGTCCAAATGTACCCTTCCCTCAGATGGCAACTCATCCACAATAGTAATAGGGCAATCCTCACTCCCAGGCTCCTCAGATAACTTAGATATAATCTTTGTGGGTGCGATCGTAGGCTCTATCATGATGGGGATCGTATCCTGGAGAGGGCACTCAATACTAGGGTGGTCAGACACAACACTAGTACTGTAAATAATAGGTAACAGAATACTTTCACAGATCGGAATGCAATCATCCCATACATCCTCTTCTAAATCACTGGGGATTCCCTCACTGTCAGAATAATCAGACTTGTCGGGAACTAACGTACATGATATAATACTCTCACCTAGCTGGTCATCTTCACGATCAAGAGATACTTTATCCACATAAGAATCCTCAAAGGTATCAGTCACTATCTCAAGGGGCTTAGACGTCGAGGCTAAAGGAGACAAAGCTCTAGTAGTAAAATCTTTTGAGTCCAAGACATATGACCTCATAGGAATGGTTTACCTAAAGGTGGGTGGTGGTCCTAAGATGGACTTTCCCTTCTAAAACGAGCGAGTATTATTCTTATGAACGTTGTGCTTCTAAATATCCAATGCAACATTAAAAGTGGTGATAGGTCGATGTGACCATAACGCAGTAATTTACCCTGGATGTCGGGGTTTAACCCCTTACAAAACCTAGAGAGGGTGAGCTCTAGCTTTTCCTTCACACCACACCTAACCATCATATCCTTAATGTTGGGTATTGCATCCACCATAACCCAGATTTGCATGAAGTCACCCTTGAACTAAGATGAATTAAGTTGTATTTAATATCTTTGTTTAGTTGTGTGTTTGCATACCATCATTGCTAAGTGTAGATCAATGTCAGTCTACAATGGGTCATGAACACAGGACCAAACAGTGTAATCCCTCACTGTGTGATCCAAGGTGTTGACTCATGTGTAGCCTCTCTATTGGGATACACTTCATATTCAAGCACTTGGACCATGGTATGAAGATTGGATTCTTGAAGAGAAAAAGTTTCTAAGTTCTAAAATTTCTCTAAGTCCACTTCTCGAGAAGTCTACTATAGTTCTCGAGAAGTAGAGTTAGCAGTATTCGAGAAGTTCACTTAGTTCTCGAAAAGCCTAGACTAGTTCTCGAGAAACATCATTATAGTTCTCGAGAAGCTTAGTCTAAGTTCTAGAGAAGTCACAGACTATACTTCTCGAGTAGCCAGAGACAGCCTTAAAAATTTTCTAAGTCCATCTCTCGAGAAGCTGGTTATAGTTCTCGAGAAGTCAGCTGAGTTTTCGAGTACAAGATTTAGCTCTCGAGTAATGTTATTTTAATTCTCGAGAAGCGTAATTTAGTTCTTGAGTTGACTCAACGCTTATCTCTCGAGTACTAACTTAAGTCCAGAAAGTATAGCTCTCGAGAAATCAGCCTAGTTCTCGAGAACTTATTCATACTTCTCGAGAACAACAGTTCATTTTTCAGAAAATTTACTTAAGTCCAGATCGACGGGATTTTCAAATGACTTGACGTGATTGGTCCACGTGTCGTCATTAATGTCAATTCTAACTGTTAGGGGAAATCCTATATAATATCTTTTCATCAAGACTAACCCTAAGTGGTGAACCATACACTTTCTAAATTTCTGATCGACCGTCTCTCTCCACGAACGAACTTACAGAAGCCACCGCCGCCGCTCAAGTTGAAGATCTACACGAATGTTTTCGATCAAGTTAGACTTGCTATTCAAGGAATATTCATCTTCTCCTTGATCGAGTAGGTCCTAAGTTTCTCAGGTCAGATCTACAGAGAGTCTTCTTCAACATTTCTGAAAAAGCCGCAAAGTTCAGAAGAAGACCTAGAGATAAATTTTTTCAGATCTGAGACAAATCTCTATTTGTATTTCAAATCTCTTTGTAATTTTATAGGATATTATTCTCCGAGTGTAGGAGCGTTGTTCTCCAAGTTGTAGGAAGTTTTCATCTTCCGAGTGTAGATCCCTTTCGATCAAGATTGTAGGAACTTGGTTCCGAGACGTAGGATTGGTTTTCAATCCGAGATAGTGGAGTAGCTGAGTCTAGTGATTACTAGATCGGTGAGGGAAAGTGGACGTAGCCAAGGTTGGGGAACCACTATAAATCTTCTTGTCGTCTGTGATTGCTTGATTATTTTTGTGCAAGTTCGTTAAATTTTTTATTCCGCAAATAGGCGCACAATTCACCTATTCACCCTCCCCCTCTAGGTGATTTAGGTTGACAACTTAACACTTTCAATCGGTATCGGAGGGAGGTTGGTCGTTAAAAGTTAACACCTTGATCAATTTCCTATCTAAGTTATCTCTTCAGAATTTTCAAGCAATGGACAAGGCTAAAGATTTTGCCAAGCTTCACCTGTGCACAAAGAACAATTTTCCCATGTGGAAAGAGAGAATTAAATTTTTCATGGAAGCTGTGGATCCCCGGATCTTCATGATTATTGAATAAGGTCCCCACATTCCTATTACTATCTCAACTATAGATCCAACAAAGAAAGTCCCAAAGAAGTTGATGGATCTAGACAAAGACGAGATTGCACTTGTCTCCTTGGACAAGAAAGCTAAAAATATAATTGCAAGTGCAGTCGATGACTCTATGCTGCAAAACCTGATCCACTGCCAGTCTGCTAAGGAGATGTGGCAGTCCCTCATCACCATGATGGAAGGTACAGTACAAGTAAGGGATGATAGAAGATCCCTATTGAATCAGAAATATGAAGCCTTCCAACAAGGGCACAAAGATACCATTGCAGATACTTTTGAGAACATTTTCAAGATAGTTAACGGCCTCAGAGTATGTGGCCGAGTCTTCACCAATGGAGAACTGAATGACAAGTTCCTAAGATCCTTAACCAAGGAATGTGACAATAAGGTATGTGCAATCAGGGAATTTGGAAAGCTAGTTGAGACAGATCCTAAAAATCTCTTCGGGAAGCTAATGTCGTATGAGCTTCAACTCAACACAAGGAAAGCTGAAGAAGAGAAGAGCAGGTCTGCATCCAAAGAGAAGTCTGTTGCTTTAAAGGCAGACACCTCCAGGAAGTCAAAGGCTACCTCTCCAACCCCAGCACAAGAAGTTAGTGAAGAAGAAAACTCGGAGCCAAGTACCTCGGGATCTGAACTAACTGAAGGAGAGTTTTCCTTACTCTCACGGCAGTTCAAGAAATTCTTGAACAAGAAAAAGCAATGGAAGGGAAAGGACGCCTCTCACAGAAGATCACGACATGACGGTGATCGACACAGAAAAGGATCAAGCAGCCACGACAGGTATGGTTCTAAACCGAACAAACATATTTTGACTGACATTGTTTGCTACTGTTATAACAAGCCATGTCACGTCATAGCTGACTGCCCCCACAAGAAGAAGGAGGGTGGTAGGAGAGAAGAAAAGAAGTCCTCATACAGTAAGAAGAGGACAGAGAAGAGCTTGATAGCCAAAAAGGGCAAGACTCTTAGTGACTCTGACTCATCTGAGTCAAGTGAAGAAGAGGAAGCCTACTTTGGGCTTATGGCTTAATCAGATGATGAACAAGAGCCCCAGTTCACTGGGGAGGTAAAGTCTCACACCCCTCTTTCAGAATCTGAAGTTTCTGAGCATGATCATGAGGACAGCTCCTCTGATGATGAGTCTGAACTCATGGACCAGTATAAGGAGTTGATCATGGCTTACGACAAATGTCGAAAGGTTGTGAAAACTTAGGAAAAAGAGATTAAGTCTCTAAAGGCCATAGAAAGCTCTCTAAGAGAGGAAGTCGTTAAGATGGACTCACTCAGAGAAGACTTAGATGCTGATGTTGATGAGTTCAATAAGGCTATCAAACACCTTGATCTGAAGGATGAAATCATCAAGGGGTTGGAAGAATTACTAGAAGCCGAAAAGAAACTTGTTGAAGGTTTATCCAAGCCCAAGGTAGTTCTTCCTCTTGTTGTTGAGTTCTCTGCTCAGGCCAAGGGTGCTGGGCTAGGCCATGTAGAAGCTCCTAGTAAATCTTCTAGGAGGAATAAGGCTCAGAGAAGGAATAAGGCCGCCAAGAAGGCCTTGTCCAAAGCAAAGGGGAAATCCCCTCAAGATCAGACTGTCTTTAAAAAAGTCATATTTCCAACTAATGAGTTTGATCTTGACTCATCCTACGACCACTTGACTAGGACTACTTATGTAGAGCTAAAGTCTCGTTACCAAGGATGGACTCGCCCTAGAAACTTTGGTGAGAGTGTCTTTAAGGCACCTTATGAAGAAGTCATTCTTCAGGACTATGGTCCTTATGATTATGGTCATAACTTCAAGAAAGCACCAAAAGTAAAATCCATTATAGAAAAGCCTGTGATGGAGAAGAAATCATGTGATTGCCATCATCTTGAAGCTTCTTCCTCCAAGAATGCTACCCCTGCTGGACCAGTATCCTAGAAGGTCAAGCAGGAGTACCTAAGGCAAAGATACAACAGGTTCAACTGTTGGTGCTGTGGCAAAATTGGTCATTTTGCCATCAATTGTTGGTTTAATCCAAGAAACGTTGCAACTCCTCAAGTTGGCAACATGAGAATGACCACTTATGATGCTAATCCTCTTAGGGGGAGTGTTCTAACACGAGACCAAGGACCCAAACATGTTTGGGTTCCTAAGGCAAAATGATTATGATTACAGGGATATCCAAAGGCCACCAAAAGGCCAATCTGGTATTTGGACAGTGGATGCTCTCGGCACATGATCGGGATAAGAAGCATATTTCAAAATTATTGTCCAGTGTTGAACGGACCAAAGGTCATCTTTAGAGGTTAAGACCGAGGGATAACCAAAGGCTACAGTATGATCACTAACGGTAGTGTATCCTTTTCGGATGTAGCTAATGTTGAGGTATTGGAACACAATCTTATAAGCATAAGCCAACTATGTGACGAAGGATACATAGTTGAATTCCACGCTGACAAGTGCCTGATAAAGTTTGTTCACAATATGGAAATGATTCTATCTGGCACTCGAAGCAGGAATATATTTTGTTTAAATTTCATTTGTATAGATTCTTCTACACTAGTGCGCTTTTTAGCAAAAGATAGTGCGTCTCTTGGTGACCAATGACACAAGAGGTTAGCACATATTAATTTTAAAACTATTAATAAATTATTCTCCCAGAACTTAGTACGTGATGCTCCTAATGTCAAGTACGTCAAAGATAGACCTTGTCATGCATGTGTAAAAGGCAAGCAAACAAGGGCTACCTTTAAAAGCATTATTGACGAAAATTAAAGTAGATGTCTCCATCTACTTCAAATGGACTTGTTCGGTCCTTTACAAATTAGAAGTTTGGGAGGTAAGGAATATACATTGGTTATTGTTGATGACTACTCGCACTTTGCGTGGGTGTTCTTTCTGAAACACAAGTCAGATACCCTCGACATCTTTACTAATTTTGTCAGGCTGGTCCAGAATGAACACAACTGTTCCGTAGTCAAAATTAGAAGTGACAATGGAACAGAGTTCAAGTCTGGGGCCATGACAGAATTCTGTGAAAGTTTAGGTATCTTTCATGAGTTTTCCTCTCCTCGCACTCCACAGCAAAATGGATTAGCTGAGAGAAGGAACAGACACTCATAGAGGCCTACAGAACTATGTTGAGTGATGCTTCACTACCGGAGTACTCTTGGGCTGAAGCCGTCAATACTGCATGCCACGTGCAAAATCGAGCACTCATCAATAAGAATCATGATAAGACACCTTACGAACTTCTAAAAGGCAAGAAACCAACTATTTCATATTTTAGAATTTTTGACTGTAAATGCTTCGTGCTTAACAATGGTAAGTATCATACTACCAAGTTTAGTGAGAAAAGTTTTGAAGGCATTTTTATAGGTTATAGTTGTCATAGTAAGGCATACAGGATTTTCAATAGAAAAACTCTAGTTATAGAGGAATCCATACATGTTGTATTTTATGATACGAGCTTGCTACAAAGCAAATCGCCTAGTATGCTTATTGAAGATGCAGGTACAAGGATGAAAGAAATCAGCTTGGATGAACCGACTGAAGGTGAAAAAGAAAAGTTCATCAAGATCACTACTCCAACCCCCATTGAAGAGGTAGATGATCAAGTTGAAGAAACCATCCAAGTTAACGAAGTCACTCCAGTGGATGAAGAAGTCCAAATGCTAGGAACCTAGAGCTCAGACATCTGAAGGATCATTCATTGGACCAGATCATAGAAGATCCCCGGGATGGTGTCAGAACTCGTCGAGGTACAACTAACGAGAATTTATATTTATGTTTTCTCTCACAGGTTGAACCAAAGAAGTTTGAGGAAGCAAACTCAGATGCATCATGGATCTTAGCCATGGAAGAAGAACTGAACCAGTTCAAGCGCTGCAAAGTTTGGAAGCTAGTTCCAAGACCCAAAGGTAAGAATGTCATCGGAACAAAGTGGGTCTACAGGAACAAGTTGGATGAGGATGGGACAATCATAAAGAACAAGGCCAGACTCGTCACCAAGGGATACCGTCAAGAAGAACGAATCGACTTCGACCAAAAATACGCTCCAGTGGCAAGGCTGGAGGCCATCAGACTATTCTTGGCTTATGTTGTACTGAAGGGCTTCACTGTCTATCAAATGGACGTGAAATCCGCCTTCCTTAATGGTGACATAAAGGAAGAAGTGTACGGGGAACATCCCCAAGGTTTTGTTGATCCTAACTTTCCTGACTATGTTTATTTATTATCAAAAGCGCTGTACGGTTTGAAACAAGCTCTTCGAGCTTGGTACGAAACACTATCTACCTTTTTCCTCGAGAACAAGTTCACAAGGGGAAAGATAGATAAGATGTTATTTCTTAGGGAAATTAAAGGCAAGATTTTGCTAGTGCAAATCTATGTCGACGACATTATTTTTGGTTCTACAGACGACAACCTCTGCAGAAAGTTTTCTAAACCTATGCAAGGGAAGTTTGAAATGAGTAGTATGGGAGAGCTGATGTATTTCTTAGTACTTCACGTGAAATAATCTGAAGATGGAATTTTCATCTCACAGACGAAGTTCACCAAGGAGTTGATTATGAAATTCGAAATGGAGAGTGCAACTTCTATGAGGACTCCAATGGCCTCAGCTATGTCTCTGGACAAGGATGAGAAAGGGAAACCTTTTGATGAAACAAAGTATAGAAGCATTGTTAGATCCTTGCTCTACCTTACTGCCAGTAGACCAGACATAATGTTCTCTACATGTGTCTATGCTAGATTCCTAGTGAACTGTAAGGAATCTCACAATGCTGCTGCAAAGCGGATCTTGAGATACCTTAAAGGTACACCGAATCTTGGCTTATGGTACCCAAGAAGTAATGATAGCGAACTAATTGGTTTTTCAGATGCAGACTTTACAGGTAGCAAAGGTGATAGAAAAAGCACTTCCGGGACGTGTCAGTTCATTAGAAGAAGGCTTATCTCATGGAGCAGCAAAAAGCAAAATTGTGTCGCAATCTCAATTGCCGAGTCAGAATATATTTTTGCCGGCAGTTGTTGTGCACAATTGCTTTGGCTAAAGAACCAGCTTGAAGATTATAATATGAAGGTTAAAAACATTCCATTATTTTGCGACTCCTCCAGCGCAATAGCAATTGCCAATAATCCAGTCTCGCACAGTCAGACAAAGCACATCGAGCTCAGATATCACTTCATCTGGGAGCATGTGGAGCAAGGGGATGTGGATCTGCAGTACGTGCCGATAGATCGGAAAGTTGCAGATATTTTCACAAAGCCGCTGGACGAGACCAAGTTCAATTTCTTCAAAATTGAACTTGGGATGCTTAACAGAGAAGGATAGACAAAAATGGATCATCTCAAAGCTCAAGAATCTTGGATACTACAAAAAGGTAAGAAATTTCTCAAGTGGAAGGCAGTTCTCGAGAAATACAGTTATTTCTTGAAAAGTACCTAACTAGTTCTCGAAAACTTAAGTCCACTTCTCGAGAACTAAAGATCTGTCTCTCGAGAAGTACAAAAAGTTCTCGAAAACAAGAAATTTACTTCTCGAGAATTATAACCATGTCTCTCGAGAACTAATCCTACCTCTCGAGAAATGCCCCGTCTGTTTTCGATTTCTGTTCATTTCTTCTATTTCGAAAACGATCGATTTCTGCTTTAATCCAAGGGTTATTTTAGATTAATTAGACACCTAATCAACATTACTAGGGTTATATATATATATATATATATATATATATATATATATAACTTTATAAATCTCAAATCAACCGACATTTCAAAATCCATTCTCTCGAAAACTCTTCGCCTTCCGCCGACCAGAGCTTCGACACCGCCACTTTCTCGTGCTCCGTCCATCACCGTCGTCAGTCTCAATGGCACAGCAGTCCAGAATCGGAGTCGGCAGTGAACTTGTGGTCTCCGGGATTGCAGATATTTTAGACGATTTCAAGAATTTGCTTCTTCTTCTAGAAACTGCAGGTTTGAATTTTGTTCTTTCAGAACCTTGTAAGATTCTATTTACAGAAGTAGAAGAGTTCTATAAAAATGTCAAGATAAGGAGGAATAACACTGTACTAAAATCTAAGGTCAAGGGAGTTAAGATTAAGTTAAGCCCGACCATAATGTCCAGACTTCTAAGATTGCCTATTGTGGATGATGAGGATGAACTGACAGAAGATAACAATGTCAGAACCGGTTATTTCTGTGGAGTTCCAGTGGACATAACCTCTCTAAGGAGGACTGCTCTGAATGATGTTAGCAAACTTCTTGTAAGACCCCCTTTTTTATTTTTTTAAAACACCGGGGTCTTAGGCCCAGAATCGCCGCTTTGCGGTGACACATTCACGCCCTGAAGGGTCATCACCACAAAGCGCCGATTGTGCCGACCAATTCGATCACAGAAAGGTAGCATAATATGGTAAAAGCAAGTCCACAGAAAAATCACATATCAGAGTAATATAATACGGGATTATGCCCGGTACATCATGTCCTCACTACAGATCACTCATGCGGAAGCAAAAAAAGAACATCTACTCAAGGTCAAGACTCATGGTCCCGTGTAACACCCCAAAAGATTAAGATGGAGTCAGGCTGGGTGATACGGCCTAGGACACGGGTGTGTCCCAGGGCATGTCCAGGCACACGGCCTGTGACACGGGCGTGTCCCAGGGCGTGTCCTTCTCTCGAGGCGTCGACTTGAGTACTTGAGAACTTATCGTCGAGAGGCGACACGGCCTGGGACACTGGCCTGTCCCAGGGAGTGTCCTGCTCGGGAGAAAAACGATGGCGTTGAGTGGCGCTGAGAGAAATGGCATTGAGTGGCGTTGAGTGTAGAACACGGCCTGTGACACGGGCGTGTCACAGGGGCGTGTTGGACACATGGCTAGGGACACGGGCATGTGCTATAGCCGTGTCCTGCTCGGGTGATTTGTGCTTGTGTTACAATAGGTGACATGGCCAGTAACACGGCCGTGTCAAAGTTGACACGTGCGTGTCTTCCCTCTAACACGGGTGTGTGGAGCCCATGTTCTGGTTCATTTTGAGTCGGTTCGTACACTGCCTGGGGGACACGGCCTGGGGCACGGGCGTGTCACAGGTCGTGTCAAGTCAAAAATAGAATTCTGGGCAAATCTTGGCCATCCAATTCTTTCTATTTGGATCCTGGACCTGGTATTTTCCTGCAGTGATAAGACTGAGTAGTAGCTTCTTCTCTAATTCTTATCAAGAGAGAAAAAGAGAGAGAGCTTAGAGGAAGGAGAAGGAGGAGAAGAGTAAGGCTTTGGTGGTGCTCTCGCGGTCCGATTCGCGATCCGAGGCTAGTTTAGTGGAGGCAAAGCTACTGCGGTGCTTTCCAACCGGCCAGATTTTCGATGGCTCCCAAGAGAGCGTCAAGGGTAACGATCTTTCTTCTTGGACATGTGAAGTCCTCCTTTATGCATGAGTAAGGAATCCTCTCCAACCAAAGGTGGGAAAAGTGAGTGATTCCAGTGGGTGATAGTTGTTATCCCCAGCTTGAGTCTGCATATAGACCCGAAAAGTGTAGTACGGGATAGGCATGCTATGTGAAGCCAATCTGAATATGTTGGTCTGGATTGGTGATGTTGCATTAACGCACTGGAGAAGACTCCGCATATACTCGTGTAGTTAATGGGGTCGTTAGGTTATGCCTGTGAAGGGGAGTAGCAGGAAGTAGTGGATTGTGGAACTCCAGGAAAATGCCCTCGTGCTGTATGTGCTGTGGCTACGATGTAGGCAGTCCTCGATGGACGATGAAGCCAGTCCACTCCTGAGTGGACAGTGTGGCTATTATGACGCCAGTCCTCGGTGGACGTTATGAAGATTGGGAGCTGCGAGCTTAAAGGGCCTCGTGCCGAACAGGAAAGGTGAATCTTACCCGCACCTTTTATTATAGCCGCAAGTACGATGTGCTTTGTGAGGGCAAGGAGACTTGAGCAACGGGGGGGGGGGGGGGGGGGCAGATATGTACCTGCGTTATGTTGACTGTACAAGGAAGTGCCAAGGCATTGGGCTTTCGTTAGTAGCATAATGAGAGTCTTAGACCTGCGCGCCAGTAAGACTGAATGCTCAGTGGTGTTTATCCCGGTTCGCCGGTGTACCCAAAAGTGTGCCTGAGAGCACAGATCATCGGGCCGGGTGGCAGACGGTTGTGATGGATTGCTTGTACGTACGAGCACAATATATATGAGCTGTCAATTGCTGTACTGCTCTGCAGGGAAGGAATGCCTCTGCCTCAGGAAAGGGGTAGGAGTGTTATAAATTTGTCAGCTGAATGCTGACCGTTGCCTTGTTTGCCACCTTCTGGGTGGATTGTCCCTGTGCAGGTGCTGGAGAGCCGAGCAGAAAATGAAGGGCTGATTCCCCTACTGCTGCTCCTACTGCCGCTCTTGCTATTGCTACTAGCCCTTAAAGGCTAGCTTTTGTAGTTTCTATTATTCATGTATGGCCGGCCTGCGTGCCGATGTATGTAATCCATACTGTGTATGGAGGAACTTTAAGGCCTTAAGGCCAAACTCTAGTATTGTCTATGCCCTCGTTTGAGTGGTTGTATATAATGTTTGTTTATATATATTTAGTGGATATTCCTGCTATGAGTTTAGCTACTTGTGTTTCTCTTCCGCTAGCATGCTTTGTGTTAGGATGCGTTGATGATATTATCCTGTGACCTCACCGTCTGTTTGTAGCATATAGTGTGGGGCCCTGGCCGGACCTTCTATTATATGTTATTTAACGGGTGGAGTCGTTACATTTTGGTATCAGCTTGTCTCGGTCTTCCTCTTTCGAATTCGTGGTCGAATTCTTTTGTAGGGTGGCGAGCACGTGTCTGTGTGACCCACTGTAACGCTAGTGAACTCTCGAATATCCACTAAGAAATGCAAATACACTTGTTTGAGGAATCTGCACGTTCCTACTTTGTTGTTATTGCTTGCATATTGTCGCTAATATGTGTCTTGTCCACCCATAGGTGACCCGTAGTGGTGCTGGGCAATCTGAGACCCAGCGCTCTGATGAGAGTGCGGCACCAGCTGAGGTGCCAACACCTCCTCCCTCTGCAGAAATAATTCAATTAGTGGCTGAGGCTCTATTTGCGATGATTCGGCCGACCGGGCAGGCGCTGCCGACAGTGATGCCAAAGCGTGTTTGTGTACGACCCCAATCGGTTGAAGCTGTGGATCCGCGAGCAGCTAAACGACAATTGAAGCAATTCATGAGCTTCAATCCGCCTATGTTTACGGGACTGGGATCCCCAACGCAGGCAGAGGACTGGTTTTCGCGCGTCAAACGTATTTTGACGGCGATCAGGACGGAGGAAACTCAATAGGTCACTTTGGCCACCTTCTTGTTATAAGGAGAGGCGAGGTTGTGGTGGGACGAGGTTGAGTTACACCATTTGGCGGGCAGACAATTGACTCAAGTATCGATTGAGGAATTTTCTCATATGTTTTTGGCTAAACATCTTCCAGCGGCACAGCGCATTGTGATGGAGAATGAGTTCCAGAGGCTAACGCAAGGAGAGTCTAGCGTTGATACGTACCTACATGAGTTTACAAGATTGGGACGGTATGCAGGAACAATCTTCGCTGATGAATAAAGAAAAACAAATCAGTTCTATGAAGGATTGCGGGACGAGCTGAGGTTCCTGCTTTCTAGTTCAGTGAACCAGGGATTTCAAGCTTTGGTTGATACGGCGGGTGCGCTGGAAAAGGACATGAAGCGGGTACAAGGCAGGAAGGACTTGGCTTTGGTAAAGCCCGAGTTCAAAGTACCCCACTCTGGCAAATCATACTACCAAAAGAAATGGGGCAAGAGGTCCAAGCCTTCGGGGCAAACTTTTGGGACGGTTACATCAGGAACAACGTCGAGGTCGGAGTCTCGTGCATGTTTTACCTGTGGCAAAGTGGGGAATTTAGCTCGTGATTGTCGGGTTGCTCAACCCAAAGGAGAAAAGAAGATGGGTGCGTATAATGCTGAGAAGGGCAAAGCAGTGGTTGATTCCTCTGCATCGCAGGCGCAGCCCAGAGTCTATAATCTTGGCCAACAGGAGGCTATTAAGCAAAGTGACGTCGTCACAGGTATGAGTTAAGGTATATTGTATTGATTGCATATTTTGTATGTAGCTTGTGCATGATGTGCGTGCTACAGGCTTTGTCCTGATTTGGAACAATCTGGCGAGTGCCCTGTTTGATACGGGTGCTTCACATTCTTTTCTGTCTAAGGACTTCGTAACTCGAGTTGGAGTACCGAGTCATGTGACGACAGATGGTGTAAAGGTGCTACTACCAAATGGGTGTATCATGCTTGCAGATAGGACTTGTGATGTGGAAGTGCATATAGGACATCGAGATTTCGGATTGAGAGCATCCGTGCTGCCACTATCGGAGTTTGATGTGATCTTTGGCATGGACTGGCTCTCGGAGCA
The DNA here is from genome assembly GCA_039513925.1 of Platanthera zijinensis. Classification (NCBI taxonomy): domain Eukaryota; kingdom Viridiplantae; phylum Streptophyta; class Magnoliopsida; order Asparagales; family Orchidaceae; genus Platanthera; species Platanthera zijinensis. Next base: position 120,858,860 of record CM077083.1, on the reverse strand, counting down.
GCGTGCCTTGATTGATTGCACTTCCAAGGAGATCACACTGGGCCAGAATATCGAACTTGAGACGAAGTTCGCTGGTATGCGAGGAGTAGGCGGGACCTTATTGTCCGCACTCCAAGTCGTCAGTACTGTTCGGAAGGGCGTGGAGTTATTCTTCACGCTTATTCAGGTTGTTGAGACAAATGCCAGTGTAAGTGAAGTTCCGATTGAGTCGGAGTTTGCAGATGTGTTTCCTAAGGATCTTCTTGGGTTACCGCCTGTTGGGTACATTGGAAAATGTGTACCTGATTTGGACAAGCCAAACTTAGCTCAATGATATACATCAAGGTGTATTTGATGTTGTTTTAAGTTTATATGTGCAGGTTAAGAATGTGCTAAAATGCAAAGAAAAAATTTCTAAGTCCATGTGTCGACACCTGAGGAAGCTGTGTCGACACTTCAGTAAGATTGTGTCGACACTTGGAAATCGCTGTGTCGACACTTCAGTGAGATTGTGTCGACACCGGGAGGCAGTTTCGACACACAGATGCATTGTCGACATCAACTGTGTCGACACCGGGAGGCAGTGTCGACACACAGAAATAGTCAGTCGATTACAACCGTGTCGACACCGGGAGGCTGTGTCGACACACAGAGGCAGAGTCGATAACAACTGTGCCGAAACCTAGAGGAAGTGTCGACACACGCTATGATCTGAGTCTACATCAACTGTGTCGACACACAGGACTTGTGTCGACACAAAGCTCAGTCTAGACCAAGTTGATTGCTGATGAATGGTGAAGTGTTTGTGTCGACACAAATAATCAGTTTCGACACATTCTCAATAAGTAGTGTCAGGAAGCTGTGTCGACATCAAGACAGCAATGTCGACACCACCAAAGTCTGTGTCGACACTTAAGTCACTTGTGTCGGCACATATTGGAAGATGGTCTCGACACTTTATGACAGACAGTCTCGACGCTTTGCTAACAAAGACAAAGGTTCAAGGTCTGTTTGATGACTTGACAGCTATGAGTGACAACAGGTTTACTGAAGCTGTCAGACTTGTCAGAAGTTAGTTATAAACCGGATCAGCCGGTTACCATTGATAAAGTCTATATATAGATGGATTCAGAAGAAGGAATTGACAGTTAATGAATGATTCATTATTGACACAAAACACAACTATTGTGAGAAAGATCTCTGATCAAGAAAGTGCAAGGCACAGAAGAAGATCTTCGTGAGAAGATCTAAGAAGATATTTTGAAGTGATCATCCTCTCAGTTTCAGTCTAAGTTGAATTAAATCAAGAATTAAGAAGTATCTTCAAGAAGTTTGGAGAGAGAGAGATCCAGCTATTTGAAGTCAAGAAGGAGACAATCACAGGTCTCAAGTAGCAGATACTGAACTAATCTATCAAGAAAATTCAGATCTATTTCTGGAATCTAAGAAGGAAGCTGCCAGTCAGTTATATTCAAAGGAAATCAACCCAACTAAGTTCAAATTCAAGAAGCTTTGAGGAAATCTAAGATCAAGTTGATTTCATCCATCAGCCTCATCAAGAAGCTGATCAAGAAAGTCCTTATCCCTTCTCGCTCAATAGGGGTAAGAGATTATAAAATTCCTTATAAAATTCTGTAGGATCTATTCATAGATCTGAGTTGTAAGCCTGTGTTATAAAGGCTGAGTGTAGGAGATTTTGATCTCTGAGTTGTAGGGTTGTTTGTGCCTGAGTTGTTGGAGAAGGTATTCTCTGAGTTGTAGGCCTTGTGGCAAGGCTGAGGTAGGGCTGTGTTGGGTACATTGGAAAATGTGTACCTGATTTGAAGAAGCCTAACTTAGCATAATGATATACATCAAGGTGTATTTGATGTTGTTTAAGTTGAATATGTGCAGGTTAAAAGTATGGAAAAATTTCTAAGTCCATGTGTCGACACCAGAAGGAGATGTGTCGACACTTCAGGAAGATTGTGTCGACACTTCAAGAAGGCTGTGTTGACACAGAGAAAATGAGTCGACATCAACTGTGTCGACACCGGGAGGCAGTGTCGATACACACAAGATATAGTCGACATCAACTGTGTCGACACCGGGAGGCAGTGTCGACACACATAAGATTATAGTCGACATCAACTATGTCGACACCAGGAGGCTGTGTCGACACACAGAGGCAGAAGTCAACAACAGCTAAGTCGACACTTAGAGACTGAGTCGACGCCTGGCAGAATCAACAATAAGTCTGTGGCTGAAGTAATTGTGTCGACATACAACTATCTGTGTCGACACATTCTCAAAAAGTTGTGTCAAGAAGCTGTGTCGACATCAAGACATATGTGTCGACATCACAAAGGATTGTGTCGACACTCAATCAAATTATGTCGACACATTTTAACAATTGTCTCGACACATATTGACAGTTTGTCTCGACACTTTCTGGCAGAAACAAAGACTCCTTGGCAGTTTGAAGAATTGACAGCTGTGGGTCTCTACAGGTTAACTGACATGATTGACACAGACAGAAGTTTGTTAGGAACCGGACCAGCCGGTTACCAGGAATGAAGGCTATAAATAGACGGATAGTGTCTGAAAGAAAGTACACAATTGAAAACTGAACACTAAATAACAAGTAACAATAAGAAGAAGATCTTTGCAGATCTAAGAAGATATTCTGATTGAACTATCAGAATCTGTCTAAGTAGAATTCAGTCAAGAATTCTGAAGTATCTTCAAGGGACTTGGATAGAGAGAGATCCAGTCAAAAGAAGGCAAGAAGAAAGCTGTCTCAGATTTCAAAAGAAACAGATTCTGAACTTATCTGTCAAGAAAATTCAGATTCAAATTATGAAATCTAAGAAGAAAGCTGCTGATCAGTTTATGTCAAAGAAGATCAACTCAACAAAGTTCAGATTCAAGAAGCTTTGAAGAAAACTAAGTTCCAGTTGATTTTATCCATCTGATTTATCAAGAAGCTGATCAAGAACACTGTCTTGTTCCACCTCTCTCTCCAGGAGCAAGATAAAAACATATTTTACTCAAATCTTGTAGGAACTTTTAATTGATCTGAGTTGTAAGCCTAATTTATAAAGGCTGAGTGTAGGAGAGATAATCTCTGAGTTGTAGGTCTTGAATAAAGACTGAGGTAGGGCTGAATTGCCTGAGCTATAGGAGTGTGGTATCACTCTGAGTTATAGGAATCCATTTTGGATTCTGAGCTGTAGGATCTGAGGATCTGAGTTAAAGAAGGGAGTTTGGCTGAATCTAGCACACTGCTAGATAGGCGAAGGGGGAAAGTGGATGTACCCAGATCTTGGGGAACCACTATAATTACTTGTTGCAATCTGTGATGTGTAGTTCTAGATTGTGTGATTGTGATTGCTAAAGTAGCTGCAGAACTCATAGAAAATAGTCTTTAATTACTTAATCATTCTGCCTTAAGTTTGAAAAGAAAATAAGAACCTATTCACCCCCCCCCCTCTAGGTGTCTAGGTAATCTTGAAAGTAAAACTATCAGGCTGTTAGCCTTAGTTGTAAGAGAATTTATTCTCTGAGTTGTAGTCCTTGTGATAAGGCTGAGGTAGGGTTGTTAGCCTTAGTTGTAGGAACCTTTCAGGGTTCTGAGCTGTAGGATCTGAGGATCTGAGTTAAAGGAAGAAGTTAGGCCTAATCTAGCATACTGCTAGATAGGTGAAGTGGGAAAGTGGATGTACCCAGACCTTGGGGAACCACTATAAATCTATGTGCAATCTGTGATGCTTGTGTTATTATAGTTTCTGTTATTGTATATGTTGTGATAGCTGTAGAGATTTAAGCTTTATATTAAAGATCTGTAGCTAAACTTTGCCTTAAGTTAAAATAAGGATAAGAACCTATTCACCCCCCTCTAGGTGTTTAGGTTGTCTTGAAGTTAAAACTATTAAGTGGTATCAGAGCCAGGTTGCTCAAAGAAGGACTTAACAGTCTGAGTTAAATCCCTAAGGCAGAATCAAGAATCAAGAAAATGGGTTCTGGAGAGAATCATAAGGAACTAAGGTGAATGAAATTACCCATCTGAAGATATTTTTGGAATCTGGAAAGAAAGGGTTAGGTTGTTTATGGAGGCCTCAAGGATATATATCACAGTAAAAGAAGGTCCATATATCCCAATGAATGTATCTGAGCTAGATGCAAATCAAAGAACTCCTAAAGATTTTTCTGAAATGTCTAAGGATGAGATTATATTGGCAACAATGGATAAAAGAGCTCAGAATATCATAGTGAGTGCCATAGATGATTCTACTTTCCAAAATTTGATTCACTGCAAAACCTCCAAGGAAATGTGGGACACTTTGATTGTCTACATGGAGGGTTCTGAAGAAGTTAGACAAGACAGAAAGTCTATGCTCAATCAAGAATATGAGAGTTTCAGACAAGGGAAGTCTGATAGCATATCTGAATGCTACAAGAAATTCTATAAGATAGTGAATGAACTGATGTCCTATTGAAGTGTCTTCAGTACATATGAGCTGAATGACAAATTCCTAAGATCCTTGATAAAGGATTGGGATACCAAGATTTGTGCCATTAGAGAAGTGGCCAAACTAGCAGACATTTCTCCTCCAATCTTATTTGGAAAGTTGCTATCATATGAAATGCAACTAATGGCTAGGAAGGAGGAAGAAAGAAATACAAAAGGAGAGCATAGAGAAAGGTCTGTGGCCTTCAAGGTTGAAGCAACTATAAAGAATAGAAGGATATCTCCATCACCTTCTAAGGAAGTTGTTGAAGTTATCTCAGAGAATTCAGACAATTAGAACTCAGATAGCAGTGATTCAGATGAAGATTTTGCTGCCTTTACAAGGCAATTTCAGAGGTTCATGAAGAAGAAGCAGTGGAAGTCAAGGCCCTCCACATCACAGCCAGTTGATGACTACTATCAAAAGAGAAAATCATCAAGAAAGGAAAGGAGCAGGTCTAAGCACAACAAAGCTACAACATCAAAAATTGTTGCTCTTGCTACAATAGGCTTGGACATGTGGTGGCTGAGTGTCCAAAAAAGAGGAAGGAGTCAGCAGACAGAAAGAAGACTCAACAAAAGGGCAAGAAGCAGAAATCCTTTGTTGCTAAGAAGGAGAAGAGTCTTACAGATCAATCCTCCTCAGAGTGAGAATCTGAAGCTGAAGCATACATTGGACTGTATGCAGCTATTGAAGAAGATGAGCTTAAGCAATTGCTGAACTCCATCTATTAACAAGAAGACCATCAGTGTATGGGACTGATGGCTTAATCAGAAGACAACAAGTGCAAGGATCAGCCTGGTCCCAGTAAGGTACAAAGTAATTCTAGAATTTATGATTACAATACTGGTTCAGAGTCAGATTCTTCTTCATCAAGTGATGACGATGGATCTGAATCTGAAGGAGATATTCATCAGTTGATAGATGAATATGGGGACTTATTGCAGGCACTTAAGAAAAGAAAAAACCTCGCCAAAACTCAGGCTAAGGAAATTACAGATCTTAAGATGACTGCATCTGGTTTAGAGAAAGAATTGGATCAAAAAATGAATGAGGTTACTAAGCTGAAAACTATTACTGTTATTCAGATGGGTACAATCACATATAAAAATGATCTAATCAGAAGTCTGGAAGTCAGACTTCAAAAGGAGAAAGAATTGGTGGCTAGTAACTCCAAGCCAAAATCAGTTTTACCCTTAATAGATGAGTTTGTGGCTCAAAAGGGTAAGGCTAGAATAGGCTTTAAAGGTAACACTAGGGCTGCCCATTTCAAGAGAAAGGGCAAAGCCTCAGTTCAGCCATTAAATTTTAAAGTCCCTGTAGTTTTAAGAAAAGGTTCAAGTGCCTTCTAACAAGTATGACCGTGAGAATACTCTTGATCATAATAAGACTTAAGTTCTTAATGATAATGGTGCTTATGTCAATAAGGAAGCCCATGTTCATAAACCCCATGGTTATAAGAAACTAGTGGGTGTAGCTGCAGCAGCACCAGCACAGAACATAAATTTTTCTGCAAAAATGTATCTAGACCTAGATACAACAAGTATGAATGCTGGTGCTGTGGCAAGATAGGTCATTATGCCATAGATTACTAGCACAACACTAGTGTCAGGAAGAACAACAGTCTACCTATTAGAAGAGCTGCAGGTAGATTTGTTAAGGATGAAGCTAACTTGAACCAAGGACCCAAGACTTACTTGGGTTCTAAGGGAAAGTAATTCTGTATTGCAGGAAAGTCCAAGTTGTCATGCCCCTATATGGTACTTGGACAGTGGATGTTCCAGGAACATGACTGGAATAAAGGGGCTACTAAAAGAGTACTCACCTATCAAGGATGGGCCTAAAGTAATCTTTGGTGGATCTGAAAGAGGAATCATCAAAGGATTTGGTAACATTTCTTCAAACCAAATTACCATCACTCAAGTGGCTTATGTAAGAGGTTTGAAACACAACCTGATAAGCATAAGTCAGCTGAGTGATCTAGGATATGACATTTCATTTGTTAAGAATGGATGTCATATCAAAAGGTCAAGTGATCAAAAGATCATTTTGACAGGATATAGAAAGAGGAATGTGTACTATCTCAATTTTGAGTGTGAGAACAAAGGTTCTCCTATTTGTCTTGTAGCTGATGAGAAAGCCTCTCATTGTGTCAAATTACACAAGAAGCTGGCCCATCTTAACTACAAAACAATTGGCCAACTCTTTAGCAAAGAGTTAGTGAGGAATGGTCCTCAAGTTAAATGTATAAAGGAAGGGATATGTTCAGCTTGTCAAAAGGGCAAGCAGACAAAACTCTCCTTTCATAGCCTTAAAAACAAGGATTCAGTGAGGTGTCTATACCTCTTACATATGGATCTTTTTGGTCCTATACCAGTTAATAGTTTAGGTAGGAAGGTCTACACATTTATGGTTGTAGATGACTATTCTAGATATTCCTGGGTGTTCTTTCTGAGACAGAAATCTTAAACCCCAAGTATTTTACATAGTTTTGTCAAACAAATTCAAAATGAACTGAACAGTACAGTGGTCAAAATCAGAAGTGACCATGGCACTGAATTTCAATCTGAAAGAATGACAAGATTATGTGAAGAATTTGGGATTTTTCAAGAGTTCTCCTCACCTAGAACAGCTCAGCAAAATGGTATTGCTGAAAGAAAGAATAGGACATTGATTGAAGCTGGTAGAACTCTATTGAGTGACACTTTTATCCCAGAATACTTCTGGGCTGAGGCAGTTAGTACTGCATGTCATATGATCAATAGGGCCTCTATTACCAAAAGCCACAAAAAGACACCCTATAAGATCATGAAAGGTAGAAAACCAAATTTATCCTATTTTAGAATCTTTGGTTGCAAGTGTTATATCCTTAATAATGGCAAGTCTTATCTAACTAAGTTTGCTGCCAAATCCCAAGATGGGATATTTGTTGGGTACATCATCAATAGTAAGGCTTATAGGGTCTACAACTTGATTACATAGGTTGTAGAAGAATCTGTACATGTTGTATTTGATGAAACTAGATTAATCAACTGTGAGTTGTGATAGTTTAACTTTCAAGGCAGCCTAAACACCTAGAGGGGGGGGGGTGAATAGGTTCTGCTTTTCTTATAAAAACTTCTAGGCAGAATTCAATTCAATAGCTAACACAATTGGCACAGCAATCACAGAAAATAAAACATCACAGATTGCACAATGTTTTATAGTGGTTCCCCATGGTCTGGGTACATCCACTTTCCCCCTTCACCTATCTAGCAGTATGCTAGATTCGGCCAAACTTCCACTTATCTCAGATCAACAGATCCTACAACTCAGAACCCAACTGGTTCCTACAACTCAGGCACAACTGCCCTACCTCAGCCTTGCCCCAAGGCCTACAACTCAGAGAATATCCTTCTCCTACACTCAGGCAAACTGCCCTACCACTCAGAGTTCAACACTCCTACACTCAGCCTTTATAACATAGGCTTACAACTCAGATCTGTGTAAACAGATCCTACAGAAATATAGAAAAGATTATTAAACTGTCTTGCCAAAGTTGAGAGAGAAAAGGCCAAGACAATTCTTGATCAGCTGATGCAATCAACTGTATCTGAGCCTTCTTCAAAGATTCTTGAAAATGAACTTAGCTGAGTTGATTCCAAACAGCTTCTTGAGAATCCACTGGTGGTTTCTTTCTTCTTCTTCTAATTCTGGCTTGATCTCTCTCTATCCAGCACTTTGAATGATTCTTCTGAATTCTGATTAGAACTCTTCTTAGATCTATCCTTAGATAGTCTTCTTAGATCTCCCGGAGAAGATCTTCTTAAGTGACTAGCACTTTCTTGAAATGAATTGGATTGTGATCCTTCTCTTCCTTTTTGATTCAAAGTTATTCAAAAGGACTATCTGTTGTTGTTTTTGTTCTCCTTCTGAATCTGTCTATTTATAGACATTCTTCATGGTAACCGGCTGATCCGGTTTCTAACCGTTTTCTAACAAGTCTGACAGCTTCAGTTAACCGGTGGTAACCCACAGCTGTCAAGTCTTCAAACAAGTCCTGTGCCTTAGTCTTGAACCACAAGTTGTTGAAACAGTCTGTCAGAAAGTGTCGAGACCATCTGTCTATCTGTGTCGACACAATTGACTTTGGTGTCGACACAGTCTTCAGTGATGTCGACTAAGTTGCCTTTGAGTCGACACAGCTTCTTCTGAAAATAACTTGGTCTTGACTCTTCAGTGTGTCGACACAAGTCCTGTGTGTCGACACAGTTGTTGTAGAATCATAACTTAGTAAGTGTCGACTTAGCCTTCAGGTGTCGACACATTCATTTCTTAAATCTGCTTTAATGTGTCGACTTAATCACAATGTGTCGACACATTCTGCTGGTGTCGACAAACTTGAGGTCGACTATTTTCTTCTGTGTCGACACATTCAGCTGATGTCGACAATCTTGAGATCGACTATACTCTTCTGTGTCGACACATTCTCCCAATGTTGAGGTCGACGCTTTTCTTCTGTGTCGACACAAATTCCCAGAGTTGTGTCGACTCTTTTCTTCTATGTCGACACAAATTCCCAGTGATGTGTCGACTTACTTCTTCTGTGTCGACACTTTTTCCCAGTGTAGTTGTAGACTAACTGCTATGTGTCGACACTGCTTCCCAGTGTTGTGTCGACTATTTTCTTCTATGTGTCGACACTGCTTCCTCTGTGTCGACACTTGGACTTAGAATTTTTCTGCATACTTTATCAATTCTTCACCTGCACATGTCAACTTAAAACAACATCAAATACACCTTGGTGTATATCATTGAGCTAGGTTGGGCTTCTTCAAATCAGGTACACATTTTCCAATGTACCCAACAATCTCCCCCTATTTGGAGAAGTCATAACCCCTATAGCCAATGATATACACCATTTATAAACAGTACTAAATGATGATTAATGACATAACAGGAATACTTTAATATAAACAAAACATAAAAACAATTCATCACAGAATACACATTATAATATGCCAAACTACATTTTGTTTATAACTGGGTAATGTTTGATTACAATGTTTTACATTTAATGATTACATCACAACATTACAAAACACTATAAAAAGAACTTAAAACATAATCAGGATTGATCAGGCTCTCTAATTATAATCCCTTTGCCAGATTGAATTGTAGCTGTCACAGGAGCTTCTGATTCTTCAGCTATCTTCTTTCCTTTAAGATCAGCTTTCTTCTGAGATTCTTCCTTGATCCTTTGCCTTTCAAAATAATGAAAAGGCTTTGGGAAGTATTTGCTTGGCTCCTTAGCATCTGATGGCAGTCTTCCCAGCTTAGCTTTCCTTCTGAATTGTACTATTGCTTCTTGTCTTGCCTCATACTTCTGCCATTCTATTTCATTGTACCACTTGCCTCTCTCATGAACTTTATCTTGTACAGCTTTCCATGCAGTGAGTATTATGTTCCTTGAAGTAGGACTCCACTGCTCATAATCTGGCTTAAGTACAGCCTGCTCTCTGAATTTCTTCTTGGCTAATAGAGCATCTTGCTGTTCTTTCAGAGTAGCCTCAGGCTTATCAACCTTTCCAAAGACAATATTAGTAACCTCCTTTGGAGGACTATACATTCCTTGAACTTTCTGATCAATCATGTCAAAATCTGGAGGGGGGTAAATGACTTGGGCAACCTCAGGTTGATTGCCTTCAAGTAGATTTGATTGTATTCCTGACTCAGCCACCATAGCATCATCACACAATGGGGGATATCCCAAAGTGGCTCGAATGCTATTGGTCACCCATTTGGTGTGCTCTGAGCCTGCATGAATTAGCATCCTCTCCCCCTTTATGGCTTCTCTAGATACATGATCTCTTAGATCTTCCTTTTGAAATCGGATTTGGCCATCCAAATAATTCACACCCTCTTTGAAAAATGGTTTTAACTTTTGAAGCTTTTCAGATATTTCTTTTTGAGAGGTTGTGATGGCAGTCTTAACAGATGCAATGGCAGCTTGAAAATTCTTATCAAATTCTTCCCTTTCTTTGGCTCTATCTGCAGGCAGACCTGGAACAATCTTCTTTATCTCCTCAACGATCTCATTATGAGATTCAGTTAAATTCTCATTCATTCTGATCTGATTTTCCAAAACATAACTTTGCTTCAAAGCAATGTCATCCACCTTTGTAGTAATAGCCTCATGTTGTTTAGCTAGATAAACCACAGTATTGCCACCCTTGTGGAAGCAATCTGTCATTTCAGTTTTATGCATGTTGACCTGAAACTGGATGGACTTTATATCCTGAGCTAAGTCAAACTGAAGTGACTTGCTATTTTCATCAACATACTTTTCCATAGCCATCCTTTGTTCATCCAATTTTACTTGTAGATCTTTTATAAATTTGTTGTAATCAAAGGCTGGAGATACTTGTAGAGGTGTGGTCTGTAAAGCCTGCTTATAATGCTTGCTTCTTCTCTTAAATACAACAAGTTTTCTTTTCTTTGCCACCCTGGCATCTTCAGTTTCTGTTTCAGATGAAGTATCTACATGAATTCTTTCTTGAGGATGATGAATTGTATCTGTTCCAGGGGCCTGTTGCTCAGTTTCAACATCCACTGGCTCACCCTCAACCTGTGGCTCAACTTCAGCTTCCTGATCAATGTCCATACCTATGGACTTCTCAATATCTGGTCCACCTCCTACTTTATCAGCAGTAGTATCAATATCAGGGAATAACTCCTCCATAGTAAATTCCAGTTGAGCTGTAACTTCTGCAGCAGTTAAAACTTGAGACAAGTTTAACTGTGCTTCCTCTTGTACTTGTACTTCAGTATTTGTAGTATCTGGAGTAGGAGTGGACACTAGCTCCCCCTGAACCTGTGCAGTAATAAGAATATGAGCAATGTCTTTTATAGTAAAATACATTAGCTCCCCCTATACCTGAGCAGGAGTAGATACCTTTGGAGCAGGAGTGGAAACTGGCTCCCCCTGCATCTGTGCAGGTGTTGACACTTCCTGGACTACAGTTGAGTCTGGCTGATCTTCAACCTGTGTCCTGAGTGGGTCGTCCTGTAGTTGTTCAGGTTCTTGGTTTTGAGTAGGGGATTTCACAGGGGTGTCTGGCCTGCTCTCTTCAGGCACATCCTTGGACAGTACCCTATCCCACCTTGAGAACAATCTCATATCCATTCTTCTCATATGATTAATCTTACTCCCTTGCAGTTGCTGCATCACTTCAGGAATCACTCCAGTGAAGTACAGGCTCATGATCCTAGCCATGTTAGGCTTCTTGATTCCTTCTTTGATTTTGTCAAAGATCACTCCTGACCAATCAGTAGGAATAGTAAAAACAATCCTGGTCATCAGGCTGAACATATAGGCAGAAATCCTATCATGTCCACCTGTCTTGCAGAGGATTACTTTCCCAACTACTTTTGACAAGAACTTCCCTTGCTGATTCATACCCTTCCTGTTGAATGCAGCTCCAATCTTCAATCCTGAGTCCAGTCCACACCATTGAAGGGCTTCCCTTGTCTTAGATATAGGAACTTCCTCTTCATTCTCAACTACTTGCAATTGAAAGATCTTTCTTAAACTTCTTTGATTAATCTTCACCTTAGTCCCTTGAACAGTGGACTTAATCTTGAGGCCAGTAGTGTGGACTGATGCAGAGATAAAGAACTCGTGCACCTCCTTCTTCCAGATTTTAGTAGGTTCTGAGATGAGAAATTCTAACCCTGACTCAGAGAGGAGGGTGATAACTCCTTGAACATCTGGCGGCGCCTCTGCAAAGGCCTGGCGCACCAACTCATACCCTTCATTTATGTTGTCTTCAATCCTTGGCGCCATCGGTTCGTCGAGAAAGCTTGAGAGAAGAGAGAAAGATAGACAGTCGACAAAAGGTTTTAGTCTCGAAAACCTTGGAAGCGTGTCGACAGAATGAGTTTTTGACCTATTTATAGCCTCAGTTGAAAGAAGTTCAAAAGGCGCCAAAAACAGTCAAAATGTGTCGACACAGACGGAATGTGTCGACACAAACTTCTATTGTCTCGACATTACTTCAGCCTACTATGTGTCGACATCAATTTGTGGTTATGTCGACACCTTAGATAAACAGAAATTCTGTGTCGACTCTAAGGATAAGTGTCGACACATATTCTGTAAGTGTCGACATCATTTTCCTGGTTGAGTCGACATTACATTTCTGGTTAAGTCGACAATATAACTCTTAAGTGTCGACACATATTCTCTGTGTCGACACGATATTTCTGACTTGTCGACATAATTTCTCTGTGTCGACACATTATTACTGAATGTGTCGACACATTCTTACTTAGCCAATTTCTGTAACTTCAATGTGTCCTTTTTTTTAACACTTGATTATGTTGTTATTACTTATACTTACTTATATATCACTTCAATAGCATTGTTGATGATTTTGTTAATACATTAATCAATGGTTAACATACCTAATTCAATTTTGAATTTATTGAATTTGGTTTCATCTAAAGGTTTAGTAAATACATCTGCTATTTGATAATCTGTTTTTACAAATTCCAATGAGATGTCTCCTCTTTCTACATGTTCTCTAAGAAAATGGTATTTGATTTCTATATGCTTAGTTCTACTATGAGAAACTGGATTATTAGCAATAGAAATAGCACTCTTTGAATCACATAAAAGGGGTGTTCTACTTACCTGAATACCATAATCCTTAAGCTGATGCTGCATCCACAATAGCTGTGCACAGCAGCTTCCAGCAGCAACATACTCTGACTCAGCTGTGGAAATTGCCACACTGGTCTGCTTCTTACTACTCCAAGATATTAGTCTTCCTCCCAGGAATTGACAAGTACCTGTAGTACTCTTTCTATCCTCTCTACATCCTGCAAAATCTGCATCTGAATAGCCTGTTAGTAGAAAATCTCTATTCATAGGGTACCAAAGACCTAGAGTAGGAGTGCCCTTTAGATATCTCAGAATCCTTTTGACTGCAGTATAATGAGATTCTTTAGGGCAGGCTTGGTACCTAGCACAGACACATGTTGCATACATAATGTCAGGTCTACTAGCAGTGAGATATAGTAGAGACCCAACTATTCCTCTATACAATGATTCATCAACAGGTTTACCTGTCTCATCTTTGCATATAGGCATACTAGTTCCCATAGGAGTTCTCATGGTGGAGGATGACTCCATACCATATTTCTTAATTAATTCTTTGGTGAACTTAGACTGGGATATGGACAATCCATCATCAGTCTGTCTTACTTGGAGTCCCAAGAAGAACTTAAGTTCACCCATACTGCTCATCTCAAACTTCCCTTGCATAAGTTTGGCAAACTTTTTACAAAGGTTGTTTTCAGTAGATCCAAAGATTATGTCATCAACATAGATCTGGACTAAGATGATCTTTCCTTTGGATTCCCTAAGGAATAGAGTTTTGTCTATCTTTCCTCTTGAGAATATATTCTCAATGAGGAAGGTAGACAGGGTTTCATACCAAGCCCTTGGAGCTTGTTTTAACCCATACAAAACTTTCCTAAGCTTATACACATAATCAGGTTTAAGAGAATCTATAAAACCTGATGGCTGCTCTACATATACTTCTTCTTTAAGATCACCATTCAGAAATGCTGACTTCACATCCATCTGGTATACTTTGAAGTCTTGGTAGGCTGCATAGGCAAGGAACATTCTGATTGCCTCCAGCCTTGCTACTGGAGCAAAGGTTTGATCAAAGTCAATTCCTTCTTCCTGCCTGTATCCTTTTGCAACTAACCTTGCTTTATTCTTCACTATTATCCCACTCTCATCTAGCTTGTTCCTATAGATCCACTTAGTGCCAATTATGTTGTGGCCTCTTGGTTTAGGAACAAGCTCCCAGACTTTGCACCTTCTGAATTGATTCAGCTCCTCTTGCATAGCATCAATCCAGTGCTGGTCTTGGATAGCTTCTTCAAACTTCTTAGGTTCCATTTGGGACAAGAAACTAGAATGCAAAACTGTGCTTTGATTTCTGCTTCTAGTTTGCACTCCTTGTCTTGGATCACCAATTATCTGATCAGTAGGATGATCTCTTAGATATCTTATAGCTGGAGGTAGATTCCCTTCAGGTTGAGCATCTCCTGCTTCTTCATTCTGCTATTCCTCTTGGTTTTCATCAGCTTCCATTATCTCTTGTACTCCCCCTGGACAGCAGCCTTCATTTTCCAATGCTCCATCTTCCTTTGAAGCTTCAGCAATGGAGAGCTTGTCCATCTTCTTGCTTATACCTGTTGAGTCATTTGATCTACAAGACAACTCACTATTGATTAATCTTGTTTCATCAAATACAACATGCACAGATTCTTCAACAACTTGAGTAGTTAAGTTAAAGACTCTATAGGCCTTACTATTTGTGCTGTACCCAACAAATATCCCATCCTGGGATTTGGCAGCAAACTTAGTCAAATATGACTTGCCATTGTTAAGTATATAGCACTTGCAACCAAAGATCCTAAAATAGGATAGATTTGGTTTTCTGCCTTTCACAATCTCATAGGGAGTCTTTCTGTGGCTTTTGGTGATAGAAGCCCTATTGATGACATGACAAGCAGTGTTAACTGCCTCAGCCCAAAAATATTCTGGGAGAGAGGTGTCACTCAATAGAGTTCTACCAGCTTCAATTAATGTTCTATTCTTTCTTTCAGCAATTCCATTTTGCTGAGGTGTTCTTGGTGAGGAGAACTCTTGGAAAATCCCAAAGTCTTTACACAAATTTGTTATGCTTTCAGAATGAAACTCAGTACCATGATCACTTCTGATTTTGACCACTGTACTATTCAGTTCATTCTGAATTTGCTTTACAAAATTAAGTAGTACACTTGGGGTTTCAGATTTTTGTCTTAGAAAGAACACCCATGTAAATCTAGAATAGTCATCTACAACCACAAAAGTGTAGACCTTCCTACCTAGACTATGAACTGGCATAGGACCAAAAAGATCCATATGCAAGAGGTATAAGCACCTCACAGAATCCTTGTTTTCAAGGCTTTGAAATGAGGATTTTGTCTGCTTGCCCTTTTGACAAGCTGAGCATACCCCTTCCTTTATACACTTAACTTGAGGCTCATTCCTCACTAGTTCTTTACTAATGAGTTGGCCAATTGTCTTGTAGTTTAGATGAGCCAATCTCTTGTGCCATTTAACACAATGGGAAGCATTGTCATCAGCTACAAGACAAATGGGGGAAGCCTTATTTTCACACTCAAAATTAAGGCAATATACATTTCTCTTCCTATACCCAGTCAAAATGATCTCTTGATCACTTGACCTTTTGATATGACATCCATCCTTACCAAATGAAATGTCATATCCTAGATCACTCAGCTGGCTTATGCTTATTAGATTATGTTTCAAACCTTTTACATAGGCCACTTGGGTGATAGTAATTAGGTTAGAAGAAATGTTACCAAACCCTTTGATGACTCCTTTTTCAGATCCACCAAAGATCACTTTATGTCCATCTTTGACAGATGAATACTCCTTCAGCAGCCCCTTTGTTCCAGTCATGTGCCTGGAACAACCACTATCCAAGTACCATATAGGGGCATGGTTACTTGGATTCACCTGCAATACAGAATTACTTACCCTTAGAACCCAAGTAAGTCTTGGGTCCTTGGTTCAGGTTAGCATTAATAAAGTTATCATAACCTCTTCTAACAGGTAGACTTTTGTTCTTTATAACACTTGTGTTATACCAACAGTCCAATGCAAAATGGCCCCTCTTGCCACAGCACCAACATTCAAACTTATTATATCTAGATCTAGATACATCCTTGTCAGAAGAATTTCTGTTCATTGCTGGTGCTGTTGCAACTTCACCTACTGATTTCTTAAAACCATTGGGTTTATGACCATAGGTAGGCCTGCTTGCCTTAACACCCTTGTTCTTCAGAACATTTGTCTTAATATGACCTTGAATGTCTTCATGATCATATGTGTTAGAAGGCACTTTCTCCTTACTAAACTTTATGGGGACTGAAAGGTTTAATGGCTGAATAGGGGCTTTGCCTTTCCTCTTGAATCTGCCAGCCCTGGAGTTACCTTTAAATCCTAATCCAGCCTTACCCTTCTGAGTGACAAATTCATCTATCAAGGGTAAGACAGATTTTGGCTTAGAGTAACTAGCCACTAAATCCCTTTCAATTCTAAGTCTGGCCTCCAGACTCTTTACTTGATCATTAGTATAATTAATTGTGCCCATCTGAATAATAGTTATATTCTTCAGCTTGGCAATTTCATTTAATTTTTGATCAAGGACTTTTTCTAACTCAGTTGTTGCTACCCTTAGTTCAGCAATTTCCTGAGCCTGTGTTTTAACCAGGTTCTTGCTTTTCTTAAGGGCCTGCAACAAGTCCCCATACTTGCCTATCAATTGATAGACATCTCCTTCAGATCCAGATGCATCTTCATCACTTGATGCAGATGTAGCTGATTCTTCACTTGTACTACAAACAGATGTGCAGGAAGGACAGTTTACCTCATTAGGACCAGACTGATTCTGGCATATGTCCTCTTCTGATCTTGTCATCAAACCCATGCATTGATGTTCATTGATGGAGTCTAGCAACTGCATAAACTCCTCTTCCTCAGATGCAGCATATAGTCCAAAATATGCTTCAGCTTCAGATCCTGATTCTGAAGTTGACTGGTCTGACAGATTTTTATCTTTCTATGCTACAAAGGATTTCTCCTTCTTGCCTTTCTGATAAGTCTTCTTCTTTTCTGAAGATTCCTTCCTTTTGTCAGGACAATCAGCCACTACATGTCCAGGCCTATTGCAACAATAGCAGACAATCTTTGAAGTAGTGGCTTTGCTGGGCTTTGATCTGCTTTTCTCTTTCCTTGATGACCTTCTCTTCTGATAATAGTCATCAACTTGCTGTGATGTGGAAGGCCTAGACTTCCATTGCTTCTTTTTCAAGAACCTTTGGAATTGCCTTGTAAATGCAGCAAAGTCTGCATCTGAATCACAGCTTTCTGAACCCTTATTTGAATTTTCAGAACTATCTTCTTCAACTTCTTTAGGAGGAGATGGTGATTTCCTCCTACTCTTTCTAGTGGCTTCAGCATTAAATGCCACAGTCTTTTCTCTATGCTCTCCTCTTGAGTTTCTTTCCTCCTCCTTCCTTACCATAAGTTGCATTTCATAGGATAGTAACTTTCCAAACAGGGTTGGAGGAGATATCTCTGCCAATTTAGCCACTTCTCTTATGGCACAGATCTTTGTATCCCAGTCCTTTGATAAGGATCTTAAGAATTTGTCATTCAGTTCATAGGTACTGAAGACTCTTCCATAGGAGATTAGCTCATTCACAATTCTATAGAATTTCTTATAGCACTCAGTTATGCTATCAGATTTTCCTTGTCTAAAGCTTTCATACTCCTGATTTAGCATAGACTTTCTGTCCAGCCTTACTTCTTCAGATCCCTCCATGTAGACAATCAATGTGTCCCACATCTCCTTGGAGGTCTTGCAGTGAATCAGATTTTGAAATGTTGAATCATCTATGGCACTAACAATGATGTTCTGTGCCCTTTTGTCCATAGTTGCCAAGATGATTTCATCCTTGGTCATTTCTGAATAAGTCTTTGGTATTTGGATATTTGCATCAAGAACAGATATCTTCATTGGAATGAAGGGCCCTTCCTGTACTGTGATGTAAATCCTTGGGTCAGATGCTTCCATAAATAATCTCACTCTCTCTTTCCAGATCCCAAAGATTTCCTTCTTGCATATGGGTAATTTCATAAACCCTAGCTCCTTATGATTCTCTCCAGAACCCATCTTCTTGAATCTTGAATCTGCCTTTCAGATCTACCTCAGACTGTTAAGTCCTTTTTGAGGAACCTCCCTCTGATACCACTTGATAGTTTAACTTTCAAGGCAGCCTAAACACCTAGAGGGGGGGGGGTGAATAGGTTCTGCTTTTCTTATAAAAACTTCTAGGCAGAATTCAATTCAATAGCTAACACAATTGGCACAGCAATCACAGAAAATAAAACATCACAGATTGCACAATGTTTTATAGTGGTTCCCCAAGGTCTGGGTACATCCACTTTCCCCCTTCACCTATCTAGCAGTATGCTAGATTCGGCCAAACTTCCACTTATCTCAGATCAACAGATCCTACAACTCAGAACCCAACTGGTTCCTACAACTCAGGCACAACTGCCCTACCTCAGCCTTGCCCCAAGGCCTACAACTCAGAGAATATCCTTCTCCTACACTCAGGCAAACTGCCCTACCACTCAGAGTTCAACACTCCTACACTCAGCCTTTATAACATAGGCTTACAACTCAGATCTGTGTAAACAGATCCTACAGAAATATAGAAAAGATTATTAAACTGTCTTGCCAAAGTTGAGAGAGAAAAGGCCAAGACAATTCTTGATCAGCTGATGCAATCAACTGTATCTGAGCCTTCTTCAAAGCTTCTTGAAAATGAACTTAGCTGAGTTGATTCCAAACAGCTTCTTGAGAATCCACTGGTGGTTTCTTTCTTCTTCTTCTAATTCTGGCTTGATCTCTCTCTATCCAGCACTTTGAATGATTCTTCTGAATTCTGATTAGAACTCTTCTTAGATCTATCCTTAGATAGTCTTCTTAGATCTCCCGGAGAAGATCTTCTTAAGTGACTAGCACTTTCTTGAAATGAATTGGATTGTGATCCTTCTCTTCCTTTTTGATTCAAAGTTATTCAAAAGGACTATCTGTTGTGGTTTTTGTTCTCCTTCTGAATCTGTCTATTTATAGACATTCTTCATGGTAACCGGCTGATCCGGTTTCTAACCGTTTTCTGACAAGTCTGACAGCTTCAGTTAACCGGTGGTAACCCACAGCTGTCAAGTCTTCAAACAAGTCCTGTGCCTTAGTCTTAAACCACAAGTTGTTGAAACAGTCTGTCAGAAAGTGTCGAGACCATCTGTCTATCTGTGTCGACACAATTGACTTTGGTGTCGACACAGTCTTCAGTGATGTCGACTAAGTTGCCTTTGAGTCGACACAGCTTCTTCTGAAAATAACTTGGTCTTGACTCTTCAGTGTGTCGACACAAGTCCTGTGTGTCGACACAGTTGTTGTAGAATCATAACTTAGTAAGTGTCGACTTAGCCTTCAGGTGTCGACACATTCATTTCTTAAATCTGCTTTAATGTGTCGACTTAATCACAATGTGTCAACACATTCTGCTGGTGTCGACAAACTTGAGGTCGACTATTTTCTTCTATGTCGACACATTCAGCTGATGTCGACAATCTTGAGATCGACTATACTCTTCTGTGTCGACACATTCTCCCAATGTTGAGGTCGACGCTTTTCTTCTGTGTCGACACAAATTCCCAGAGTTGTGTCGACTCTTTTCTTCTGTGTCGACACAAATTCCCAGTGATGTGTCGACTTACTTCTTCTGTGTCGACACTTTTTCCCAGTGTAGTTGTAGACTAACTGCTATGTGTCGACACTGCTTCCCAGTGTTGTGTCGACTATTTTCTTCTATGTGTCGACACTGCTTCCTCTGTGTCGACACTTGGACTTAGAATTTTTCTGCATACTTTATCAATTCTTCACCTGCACATGTCAACTTAAAACAACATCAAATACACCTTGGTGTATATCATTGAGCTAGGTTGGGCTTCTTCAAATCAGGTACACATTTTCCAATGTACCCAACAAGTTGCCTTGTAGTTCATTCAGTCCAATAGGTATAAGCAACAGAATGGACAAGCTTTCCATTGCAGAAGGCTCAATTACATATGAAGAATTGGAAAATGATGGCTACTGTGCAGGGGGAGTACAAGACTCTCTAGAAGCTGATGACAACCAAGAGGTGCAGTATAATGAAGAAACTGGTGGTGTTCAGCCAGAAGGAAGTCTACCTCCAGCTATAAGACATCTAAAGGATCATCCAGCAAATCAGATAATTGGTGATCCAAGACATGGAGTGTAAACCAGAAGTAGAAATCTGAATACAGTCCTGCACTCAAGTTTTCTATCTCAACTGGAGCCAAAGAAATTTGAAGAAGCTATCCAAGGCCAACACTGGATTAATGTTATGCAAGAGGAGCTTAATCAGTTTAGAAGATGCAAGGTCTGGGAGTTAGTTCCTAAACTAAAAGACCACAATATCATTGGTACAAAGTGGATTTTTAGGAACAAGTTGGATGAGAATTGAGTTATTGTGAAGAACAAAGCAAGATTGGTTGCAAAAGGATACATGCAGGAAGAGGGAATAGACTTTGATCAAACATTTGCCCCAGTAGTAAGACTGGAAGCAATCAGGATGTTCCTTGCCTATGCAGCATATCAAGGCTTCAAGGTATACCAAATGGATGTGAAATCAGCATTCCTGAATGGTGATCTAAAAGAAGAAGTCTATGTAGAGCAGCCATCAGGTTTTGTAGATTCTCTTAAATCTGGTTATGTATATAGACTTAGGAAAGCATTGTATGGGTTAAAGCAAGCCCCAAGGGCTTGGTATGAAACCCTATCTACTTTCCTTATTGAGAACAAATTCTCAAGAGGTAAAATAGACAAAACTCTATTCCTAAGGGAATCTAAAGGTAAGATAATCTTAGTTCAGATCTATATAGATGACATAATTTTTGGGTCTACAGAGAACAACCTCTGCAAAAAGTTTGCCAAATTTATGTAAGGGAAGTTTGAAATGAGCAGTATGGGGGAACTTAAGTTCTTCTTGGGACTCCAAGTAAGACAGACTGATGATGGCTTGTCCATATCCCAGTCTAAGTTCACCAAGGAATTAATTAAAAAGTATGGTATGGAATCATCCTCCACCATGAGAACTCCTATGGGAACAAGTATGCCTATATGCAAAGATGATGCAGGTAATCTTGTAGATGAGTCTTTGTATAGAGGAATAATTGGCTCTCTATTATATCTCACTACTAGTAGACCAGACATTATGTATGCTACATGTGTCTGTGCTAGGTACCAAGCATGCCATAAAGAATCACATTATACTGCAGTCAAGAGGATTTTGAGATATCTAAAGGGCACACCTAATCTAGGCCTTTGGTACCCTAGGAATGGAGATTTTCTACTAACATGTTATTCAGATGCAGATTTTGCAGGCTGTAGAGAAGATAGAAAAAGTACTACAGGTACATGCCAATTCTTGGGAGGAAGGTTGATTTCCTGGAGCAGTAAGAAGCAGACTAGTGTGGCAATATCAACACCTGAGCTTGAATATGTAGCAACAGAAAGTTGTTGTGCACAGCTGTTGTGGATTCAACATCAGCTAAGGGACTATGGTATTCAAGTAAGTAGAACACCTTTATTGTGTGATTCTAAAAGTGCCATTTCTATTGCAAACAATCCTGTTTTACATAGTAGGACTAAGCATATAGAGATAAGATACAATTTTCTTAGAGAACATGTAGAAAAAAAAGACATCTCATTAGAATTTGTTAAAACTGATTATCAAATTGCAGATGTATTTACTAAGCCTCTGGATGAAACTAAATTCAATAGATTTAAAATTGAATTAGGAATGCTGACCATAGGTTAGTTTACCAAAAATTGGCTAAGTAAAATGGTGTCGACACATTCAGTAATAAAGTGTCGATACAGAGTAGTTATGTCGACAATTTAGGGAAATTGTGGCGACACAGAGTAAAAGTGTCGACACCTAAGGGACAAAGAGTCAACACATCCAGAAATGTAGTGTCGACACAACCAGAGTAATGGTGTCGACACTTATAGATTTTGTGTCGACACTTGGTACTAAAAGTTGACACAGAATTTCTGATGAACTACTAAGTATCTCCAGTATCGATATATCATCAATTGGTGTCGACACATAGTAGTCAGCGCCGTGGTCAAGACAATAAAAGTTTGTGTCGACACTTTTCAATAGTGTCGACACTTTTAGACAGTTTTTGCCCACTTTTGACCTTCTTTGATTAGAAGGGTATAAATAGTTCAAGAACATATTCTGTTAACACGCTCACCAGGGTTTCGAGACAAAAACCTTGTGTCGACAAACTCTCTTCTCCCCAACCAAGATTTCTCTTCATTCCAATGGCGCCCAAGGTTGAAGACAACATCATTGAAGGATATGAGTTGGTTAGGCATGCATTCGACGATGCCGAATCGGAGATCAAACAGGTCATTTCTCTTCTTGCAGACAACGGACTAGAATATCTTGTCTCTGAACCTAGAAAGATATGGAAGAAAGAAGTATTCGAGTTCTATACTGCTGCATCAATGGACTCAACTAGCTTGAAGATCAAATCCACTGTTCATGGAGAATGAGTCAAGCTGTCTCAGAAAAGGTTGAGCAAGATTCTCCATCTTCCTAGAATACATGATGAGGAAGAGGTCCCAACCTCAAGGACCAGGGAGGCGTTTCAGTGGTGTGGATTGGATCCAACCTTAAAGATTGGAGCTGCCATCACCAGAAAAGGCATGAATCATCAAGGAAAATTCCTGTCTGAAATAGTAGGTAAAGTGATCTTATTTAAACCAGGTGGCCATGATAGGATATCAGTCTATATGTTTAGTCTGATGACAAGGGTAATCTTTAAGATTCAAACCAATTGGTCTGCAGTACTGTTTGATAAGATAAAAGAAGGAATCAAGAAGCCAAACTTGGCTAGGATCATGAGTCTGTACCTGGCTGGAATAATTCCAGAGGTGATGCAACAGATTCCTGGATCAAAGATAAATCATATGAGGAGAATGGACATAAGGTTATTATCAAGACGGGATAGAGTTATTTCAAAGGACATACCTGAAGTGGAGACAGTAGCACAATCAACAATACATGACCTTTCTAAGCATGGTCATGAAGATGCACAATAACATGAAGAGCAAGTGACAGAAAAGGTTCAGGATCAGACTGAGACTACCAAAGTCCAGGAAGAAACTATATCTGCACAGGTGCAGGGGGTGCAACACTCTTAATAGGTGCAAGAGGAAGAAAGAATCAATTTATCAGAGGACATTGTTTCTCAAACTAGTTTTGATAATTCTGAAGTTGCTGCTGCTGCTGAGAAAGTAGTATCTCTTGCTCACACTCAACAAGAATTCACTCTTGAAGAGTTATTTCCTGATCTTGAAGAAGAAGCAGATAAAATGGAGACCTTAAGATTTGAGGGGGAGTAAGTAAGGATTGAGGGGGAGCAGGTTGATATTGAGGAGGAGCAACATGGAGCTGAGAAAGAAATTCCTTCCACTCCTCAATAGAGAGTTACTATTGAAAGTTCTTTAGAGTCTGAGCATGAAGAAGTCAGGGAGGCCAAGAAAAGAAAACTAATGGTCTTTAAGAGAAGAAGTCAAATCTATAAGAAGGCTCTCCAAACAACTACTTCACAATCTACTTCTGAGTTTGATTACAACAAGCTTATGGTTGATTTACAAGTAAAATTTGATGAGCAGAGATTGGCTCTTTAAAAGTATGTGGATGAAAGCCATAAGGCTCTTCAATTTGATCTAGCCCAAGACATAAAGTTAATAAGATTTGATGTCAACCAGAACAAGAAAGAGATGACAGATTGCTTCCACAAGGGAGGCAATGCTGTGGTATTTCTTACAAAGCAACACGCAAAAATCAAGAAGCAAGTGGATGAAATGGCTACTAAATAAGGCTATGTCCTTGAAAATCAAATAAGAATGAATGACAAGCTGACTGAATCACATAATGTGATAGTCACTGAGTTCACAAACACTGTTGTTGCATGACTGAAGCAATAAATAAGGAAAAAGAAGAATTTGATAAGAAGCTACAGGAAACCTTTGATTCCTTTAAGTCACCTATTACTAATTCCCAGAAAACAATTTCTGATCAACTTCAAAAATTAAAGCCATTCTTTAAAGATGGAATCAACTATCTGGATGGACAAATCAGATTTCAGAAAGATGACTTGAGAGAGCATGTGGCTAGAGAAGTCATAAAGGGTGAGAGGGTGTTAGTCTATGCTGGCTCTAATCATGCCAAATGGGTAACCAACAGCATTAGAGCCACTCTTGGATATCCACCCTTGTGTGATGATGATAATGTGGCTGAGTAAGGGGTGCAACCAACTCTACTTGAAGGTGATCAACCTGAGGTTGCCCAAGTTATTTACCCTCCTGCAAATCTTGAGATGATACATAAACAGGTTCAGTCAATGTAAAACCCTCCACAACCAATTACAAATGTGATTATTGAAAAGGTTGATATGTCAGATACTATTATTAAAGCTTGGCAAGATGCTCAGTTATAAAAGAAGAGATTCAGAGAGCAAGCAGAGCTAAAGCCAGACTTTGAGCAGTGGAGCCCCACTTCAAGGAATATAATATTAACTGCCTGGAAAGCTGTAAAAGATCAAGTACATGAAAGGGGTAAATGGTATAATGAGCAAGAATGGAAAAAGTATGAAGCTAGGGAGGAGGCCATAGTTCAATACAGAAGAAAGGCTAAGAGTGAGAAGCTACCTCCTGATGCTCAGGAGCCTAGCAAGTATTTCCCCAAGCCTTTTCATTATTTTGAAAGGCAAAGGATCAAGTCTGAAGCACAAAAGAAAGTTGATTTGAAAGGCAAGAAGCCCATGGAAGATACATAACCTTCTGTGCAGGCTCAGATAATATCTGGAAAAGGGATAGTCATCAAGGAGCCAGCCCAGCCTTAGTCTAAGCTTTACTTTTTTTTGTTCAAGAACTATGTAATTGTTTGTTTGTTAAAGAAATCAATGTAAACAACTTGTAACAAGCATTTTTGAGTTAATATATAAAACATTGTTCTGTGATCATTTTCTTTTACATCTTTTAATCTGTGATGTAATTATGATATATGTTTTGTTTATAAAGTACCCGGTAATGTAATGCTTATGTACATCATCATTTTATTTTCTAAGTGGTATATATCATTGGCTAAAGGGTTATGACTTCTCCAAATAGGGGGAGATTATTGGGTACATTGGAAAATGTGTACCTGATTTGGACAAGCCAAACTTAGCTCAATGATATACATCAAGGTGTATTTGATGTTGTTTTAAGTTTATATGTGCAGGTTAAGAATGTGCTAAAATGCAAAGAAAAAATCTCTAAGTCCATGTGTCGACACCTGAGGAAGCTATGTCGACACTTCAGTAAGATTGTGTCGACACTTGGAAATGGTTGTGTCGACACTTCAGTTAGATTGTGTTGACACCGGGAGGCAGTGTCGACACACAGAAGCATTGTCGACATCAACTGTGTCGAAACCGGGAGGCAATGTCGACACACAGAAATAGTCATTCGACAACAACTATGTCGACACCAGGAGGCTGTGTCGACACAGAGGCAGAGTCGACAATAACTGTGTCGACACCTGGAGGCAGTGTCGACACACGCTATGATCTGAGTCTACATAAACTGTGTCGACACACAGGACTTGTGTCGACACACAGCTGAGTCTAGACCAAGTTGATTGCTGATGAATGGTGAAGTGTTTGTGTCGACACAAATAATCAGTGTCGACACATTCTCAAGAAGCAGTGTCAAGAATCTGTGTCGACATCAAGGTAGCTATGTCAACACCACCAAAGTCTGTGTCGACACTTAAGTCACTTGTGTCGACACATATTTGAAGATGATCTCGACACTTTATGACAGACAGTCTCGACGCTTTGCTGACAAAGACAAAGGCTCAAGATCTGTTTGATGACTTGATAGCTATGAGTTACAATAGGTTTACTGAAGCTGTCAGAAGTTAGTTAGCTGTCAGAAGTTAGTTATAAACCGGATCAGCCGGTTACTATGGATGAAGTCTATATATAGATGGATTGAGAAGAAGGAATTGACAGTTAATGAATGATTCATTATTGACACAAAAACACAACTATTGTGAGAAAGATCTCTGATCAAGAAAGTGCAAGGCACAGAAGAAGATTTTCGTGAGAAGATCTAAGAAGACATTCTGAAGTGATCATCCACTCAGTTTCAGTCTAAGTTGAATTCAATCAAGAACTCAGAAGTATCTTCAAGAAGTTTGGAGAGAGAGAGATCCAGCTATTTGAAGTCAAGAAGGAGACAATCACAGGTCTCAAGTAGCAGAAACTGAACTAATCTGTCAAGAAGATTCAGATCTATTTCTGGAATCTAAGAAGGAAGCTGCCAGTAATATATATTCAAAGGAAATCAACCCAACTAAGTTAAGATTCAAGAAGCTTTGAAGAAAGCTAAGATCAAGTTGATTTCAGCCATTAACCTCATCAAGAAGCTGATCAAGAAAGTCCTTATCCCTTCTCTCTCAACAGGGGTAAGAGATTATAAAATTCCTTATAATTCTATAGGATCTATTCATAGATCTGAGTTGTAAGCTTGTGTTATAAAGGCTGAGTGTAGGAGATTTTGATCTCTGAGTGGTAGGGCTGTTTGTGCCTGAGTTGTAGGAGAAGGTATTCTATGAGTTGTAGGCCTTGTGGCAAGGCTAAGGTAGGGCTGTTAGCCTGAGTTGTAGGAGAATTTATTCTCTGAGTTGTAGGCCTTGTGACAAGGCTGAGGTAGGGCTGTTAGCCTAAGTTGTAGGAACCTTTCAGGGTTCTGAGCTGTAGGATCTGAGGATTTGAGTTAAAGGAAGAAGTTAAGCCGAATCTAGCATACTGCTAGATAGGTGAAGGGGGAAAGTGGATGTACCCAGACCTTGGGGAACCACTATAAATCTGTGTGCAATCTGTGATGCTTGTGTTATTATAGTTTTTGTGATTGTATGTGATGTGATAGCTGTAGAGATTTAAGCTTTATATTAAAGATCTATAGCTAAACTCTGCCTTAAGTTAAAATAAGGATAAGAACCTATTAACCTCCCCCCCTCTAGGTGTTTAGGTTGTCTTGAAGTTAAAACTATAACCGCCCCAGCGGGAGATTGACTTCGCGATTGAGTTGGTTCCAGGTGTAAAACCTGTGGCCTGCTCACCATATCGCGTTGCGCCAAAGTAAATGGCTGAGCTGAAAGTTCAATTGCAAGAATTATTAGAGCAGGGATACATACGCCCAAGTATGTCACCTTGGAGCGCGCCTGTTCTATTTGTGAAAAAGAAAGACGGTAGTTTGCGTTTGTGTATTGACTACCAAGAATTGAATAAGCTGACGGAAAAGAACAAATATCCGCTTCCACGGATCGATGACCTATGTGATCAGCTAGCGGGGTCAACCGTCTATTCAAAGTTGGATTTGAAACCGGGTTATTATCAATTGCGGATTCGAGAAGGCGATATTCCCAAGATAGCGTTTGGGACACGCATGGTCATTATGAATTCACGGTGATTCCGTTTGGCTTATGTAATGCGCCTTCGGTATTCATGGATCTAATGCACCGGACGTTCTGAGAGTACTTGGATTTATTCGTAATTGTGTTTATTGAAGATATTCTTGTGTACTCTCAGTCGGGAGATGATCATGCAAACCATTTGCGGTTAGTGTTGCATTCCCTGTGGAGAAATAAATTGTATGCCAACTTCTCAAAGTGTGAGTTTTGGCTATCGTCAGTGGCTTTTCTGGGCCATGTGGTAAGCGGACAGGGCATAGCAGTAGATCCAGCAAAAATAAGTACCATACGGGATTGTCCAGTGTTGTCTTCGGTGGCCGAGGTCAAGAGCTTCCTTGGCCTGGGAGGCTACTATATACGGTTTGTGGAAAACTTCTCACGAATTGCATTACCTCTGAACACGTTGACGAGAAAAGATCAAAAGTTCATTTGGACACCAGAGTGTGCGCGAGCTTTTGAAGAGCTGAAGATTCGTTTGACCACGATGCCTGTGTTGACATCGCCATGTGGTACAGACGGCTATAAGATCTACAGTGATGCTTTAGGGAGCGGCTTAGGCTGCGTTCTTCTGCAATTTGGTACAGTGATTTCTTATGGCTCACGCCAACTAAAGGTGCATGAACGAAACTACCCCGTCCACGATTTAGAGTTAGCTGCGGTAATCTTCGCGCTAAAGTTGTAGCAGCACTATCTTTATGGTGTAAAAGTAGATATCTATACAGATCACAAGATCTTAAAGTATTTGTTAGATCAAAAAGATCTGAATATGCGATTACGGAGGTGGATGGAATTCCTTAGGGACTACACTTTTGATATTCACTATACTCCCGGGAAGGTCAATGTGGTCGCTGATGCTTTGAGTCGGAGGACGCCAGTACGGGCAAACTGGTTGCAGAGGCATGATGTGCGACTAATCCAGGAGATGGAAGCGTTAGAGATATCTTGTATTGACAAGGATGCTACGGCCGACGCATGCTTGAACTTGACGGAGGTATAATATGACCTTGAGCATAGAGTTCGGTGAGCAACGGAGCTTGATGAAAGTCTCCAACGCTATGCAAAGGATGGTCCTGGTGACCAATTCTCCAGGGGTGATGGATTGTTGCGAAAAGATTGTCGATTGTGCGTCCCCAGTACAGGGAAGTTGAGAGAAGAATTGATGTACGAAATGCATTTTGCCAAGTACTCAATTCACCCTGGGAGCACAAAAATGTACAGAGACATAAAAAGGTTGTTCTGGTGGCCTGGACTAAAGAAAGACATAGCACGTTATGTGGCAGAATATCACACTTGTGTTTTGGTAAAAGCGGAATGCCAGAAGCCTGGTGGTTTCCTGAAGTCGTTACCGCTTCCGGAGTGGAAGTTTGATTATATTTCTATGAATTTCGTGCACGGGTTGCCGAGATCTCAACGCGGTCATGACTCTATTTGGGTGATTGTAGACCGATTGACAAAAGTGGCTCACTTCCTTCCAAACAAAAGAGATGATTTAGTGGAAACCTTGGCTAAACTCTATGTGGAACAGATTGTTCGACTGCACGGTGTTCTATGGAGCATTGTCAGTTATCGCGATGGGCGATTCACCTAACCTGATTGGAGGTTAATTCATCAAATGTTGGGTACAAAATTAGCATTTAGTACGGCCTTTCATCCCCAAACGGATGGCCAGACTGAGTGAACCAACAGGACGATGGAAGATATGCTTCGTATGTGCGCTCTAGATTTCAGTAAGAAATGGGAAGTGTACATTTACTTGGTTGAATTTGCCTATAATAACAGCTACCATGAGAGCATCAGTATGGCACCGTTTGAGGCTCTATATGGTCGTAAATGTCGTACACCATTAGCTTGGGCGGAGGTAGGCGAATCCAAGCTGCATGGGCGAAAGGAAGTCGAAGAAGCTACCTCAATTATATGCTCTATACGGGAGAGGCTATTGATAGCCCAAGATCGACAAGCAAAGTACTATAACTCCAAGCATCGGAACGTGGAGTTCGCGGTGGGTGAATGGGTCTATTTGAAGATCAAACCCTTCAAAGGCGTATCTCGGATTCGGCGGTTAAAAAAGCTAAGTCCCAGATACCTTGGTCCGTTTGAAGTGGTGGAGCGAGTCGGGGAAGCTGCTTATCAGCTAGCGCTTTCAGCAGAATTTAGTGGATTGCATGATGTCTTCCACATCTCAGTACTTCGCAAAGCCGTCAAGGAACAAGCGCATATTGTTGCGAATGATCGTATACCGGTCGAGTATGGGATAACGACGAAGGTTAGACCCATTCGGATCAAGGATCGAGCCGAGAAACAGTTGCGGAACAAGATAATCGGGATGGTCAAAGTCCGGTGGGACAATTGTGGCCGAGAGGAGCTAACATGGGAGCATGAGTAGACCATGCGAGCTGAGTTTCCTGACCTTTTTGTATAAACTATTGACCATGTACATGTTATTATCACAACTCTTTTAATGTTATAACTATGGGATTCCTGTTTATTTGCTGAGTACAAATTTCGGGACCAAATTTATCTTTAGGGGGGAGGATTGTAATACCCTAAAAGCTTAAGATGGAGTCAGGCTGGGTGACATGGCCTAGGACACGGGCGTGTCCCAGGGCGTGTCCAGGCACACAGCCTAGGACATGGGCGTATCCCAGGGCGTGTCCTTCTCTCGAGGCATCGACTTGATTACTCGAGAACTTATCGTCGAGAGGCGACACAGCCTGGGACACGGGCGTGTCCCAGGGCGCGTCCTGCTCGGGAGAAATACGATGGCGTTGAGTGGCGCTGAGAGAAATGGCGTTGAGTGGCATTGAGTGTAGAACACGGCCTGTGACACGGGCGTGTCAAAGGGGCGTGTTGGACACATGTCTAGGGACACGAGCGTGTTCCATAGCCGTGTCCTGCTTGGGTGATTTGTGCTTGTGTTACAACAGGTGACACGGCCAGTCACACGGCCGTGTCAAAGTTGACACGGGCGTGTCTGCCCTCTGACACAGGAGTGTGGAGCCCGTGTTCTGGTTCATTTTGAGTCGGTTCGTACACTGCCTGGGGGACATGGCCTGGGACACGGGCGTGTCACAGGTCGTGTCAAGTCAAAAATAGAATTCTGTGCAAATCTTGGCCATCCAATTCTTTCTATTTGGATCCAATGGACCTGGTATTTTCCTGCAGTGATAAGACTGAGTAGTAGCTTCTTCTCTAATTCTTATCAAGAGAGAAAAAGAGAGAGAGCTTGGAGGAAGGAGAAGGAGGAGAAGAGCAAGGCTTTGGTGGTGCTCCCGCGGTCCGATTCGCGATCCAAGGCTAGTTTAGTGGAGGCAAAGCTACTGCGGTGCTTTCCAACCGGCCAGATTTTTGATGGCTCCCAAGAGAGCGTCAAGGGTAACGATCTTTCTTCTTGGACATGTGAAGTCCTCCTTTATGCATGAGTAAGGAATCCTCTCCAACCAAAGGTGGGAAAAGTGAGTGATTCCAGTGGGTGATAGTTGTTATCCCCAGCTTGAGTTTGCATATAGACCCGGAAAGTGTAGTACGGGATAGGCATGCTATGTGAAGCCAATCTGAATATATTGGTCTGGATTGCTAATGTTGCATTAACACACCGGAGAAGACTCCGCATATACTCGTGTAGTTAATGGGGTCGTTAGGTTATGCCTGTGAAGGGGAGTAGCAGGAAGTAGTGGATTGTGGAACTCCAGGAAAATGCCCTCGTGCTGTATGTGTTGTGGCTACGATGTAGCCAGTCCTCGATGGACGATGAAGCCAGTCCACTCCTGAGTGGACAGTGTGGCTATTATGACGCCAGTCTTCGGTGGACGTTATGGAGATTGGGAGCTGCGAGCTTAAAAGGCCTCGTGCCGAACAGGAAAGGTGAATCTTACCCGCACCTTTTATTATAGCCGCAAGTACGATGTGCTTGGTGAGGGCAAGGCGACTTGAGCAACGGGGGGGGGGGGGTGGAAGATATGTACCTGCGTTATGTTGACTGTACAAGGAAGTGCCAAGGCATTGGGCTTTCGTTAGTAGCATAATGAGAGTCTTAGACCTGTGCGCCAGTAAGACTAAATGCTCAATGGTGTTTATCCCGGTTCGCCGGTGTACCCAAAAGTGTGCCTGAGAGCACAGATCATCGGGCCTGGTGGCAGACGGTTGTGATGGATTGCTTGTGCGTAAGAGCACAATATATATGAGATGTCAATTGCTGTACTGTGTAGGTGGCAAACAAGCAATCCATCACAACGAAAGCTCATATATATTGTGCTCTTATATATTGTGCTCTTACAGCAATATATTGTGCTCTTACGCACAAGCACCGTCTGTTATTCATGTATGGCCGGTCTGCGCGCCGATGCATGTAATCAATACTGTGTAAGGAGGAACTATAAGGCCTTAAGGCCAAACTGTAGTATTTGATATTCCCTCATTTGAGTGGTTGTATATAACGTTGGTTTATATATATTTAGTGGATATTCCTGTTATGAGTTCAGCTACTTGTGTTTCTCTTCCGCTAGCATGCTCTATGTTAGGATGCATTGATGGTATTATCCTGTGACCTCACCGTCTGTTTGTAGCATATAGTGTGGGGCCCCGGCCAGACCTTCTATTATATGTTATTTAATGGGTGGAGTCGTTACATCCCGGCTGTATGAACTCCGGAGCTAGACTGCCCCATCTCCTAGCGTACCGGTGTCTGGGGCTGCTCCCCCGTGCTGGGCTCCACGATTCCCTAAAATGATGCGGTTCGAAAACCGTTAGTCATAAAGACTAAGCCCTATCATCCCCTACCCCTTCCCCCATGTCTCCTAGGTACCGAGCGGAGAGGAAGAAAGAGAAGGATATGAAGGTGGAGATTAAATCAAAAGAATCAGGTGGCAGTGGAACTAAGCTAGCAATTCTATAATAAATAATGGCAATAAGACGAAATATGAAAAGTAACCTTCACTTATGTGAGAACACATAAGCCAAGGGGTCTTCTGCAAGGCTCCCATCATATAAAAAGTCTCATACCAATTTATACGTTGGGGTGTCGGTTATCAAACAACACTATATATATATATATATAAAATGACCTTAATTTATAAACTTGCCCACACAAGCTTATAGACCAAGGGGTCGTTTTGCAAGTCCTATTGTATAAGCATCTCATTCCACTTATACCTTAGGTGTCAAAGGTTAAATGAATCAATTATGCTATGACATGCTAGTGGGTATGATGGAACATGCAAGTGCAACACACACACCCGACTCTGTGCACACAGACCTTTAGTTCCACCTTTCTGGAGTCGTAACCTCCCAGGATACCTCCGTAGTGGAAGACGGAAGCGGTGGGTTGGGCCTCGCCCACCTCTAAACCAGTAAAGCACTACCGGTCAGACCTATCGTATGCCTCAACGCTTGGTGCATGAAGCAGACTCCTGCGTACTCTTGCCGGCTGGCGCACCGGACTTCTGTTGGCGAAGTGCTAACTACACTTGCCGAGTCAGCGTATTGGCGTCGGTGCATCGACCCTCCAATACCGAAGACCCACCACCTTAATTTTCTTTCCTTTTATGCACATGCAATTTAACGTATTCAATAAAAACCGAGCCGAAGCTCCCCGGACTAAAACATCCGTCTCAAACAATTGAGCCGAAACTCCCCGGACCAAAACGTCTGTCTCTTAACTAATCGAGCTGAAGCTCCCAACAATCTTCCTGTGCTAATAATTTTTGTGAAATGTGAGACCCTAATTACTAAGTTACTCTTTTCAGTTTGTTAATACAGTTTACGTTAACCCAGGACTGCCCCCGGTATACCCCATGAAGGGCTCTCAAAGGGTACTAGGAACTATGATGGTAGCTGAAGCCCATCGTTCCCTTTCGCAAGGCATTTATTGTTTTTGGTTGATTCCCTTTACCCATTCCCTTCTCATATTACGATAGACTAACCTAGTGTGATTTTTAACCTTCCTCTCTTTGGGAAAGACGATCTTTCGTCGAACACGAGCATCTCTTAACTCTAGCCAACACCACTTCTCACTAACCTTCCCATCCTTATATGGTGAACACTTTCACATCCATCCAATTCTGCAGATTAACTAACTCCAACGCTGTGGCCCATCATATCCTATGACTGTTAACACAAATTGCTAATTGTAGACTATCCTATACTATATGTCGAACCAGATAGGAAATGATCCAATACTCATCCAAATGCCCTAACTTATTTACTGGAGGTATATCATGATATAATTATCCTATAATCAGAAAATTATAATTTTTCCTAATTTATCTGGCATTTAATTAATTTCCTCAAAAATTCCAAGGGCTACCGTTTGAACATGAACAACCCTAAGTACTCATGCAAGATGTCCAACAAAATTATTATAAATATTATGTTATTTTAATATGGTAAATCAAAAGTATCACAATTTTTCTATAATCAAAAGGGCACTAAAACTATTTTAACAATATTTTCTATCTTTCGTTATCTAAGAATCAAGTACAGAGAATATCCATTAAAAAATTATAAATTAATTGTCCTATGCAGATACAACCTTAAAAATAGCATTGGCTAAGTTTCATAATTTTTCAGCAAGTATTAATCTGTGAATAAATTATTTATCAAAACTCTCCATGAGGTGGACTTGTAAAGAAAGTGTCATAACTAAGATTCTAAAAATCATGAATAAATGTCTACAAGCATATAATAGCCTGAAAGTCTCAATTCCTAAGCCTCATAATTTGTCAACAGCAATATCATCAATAATTAATTTTTAAACTATAAAACCGCTTTTTAACATTTGTGAATGAAGTACTAGATTTACTCAACTAAAAATTATACAAAAATTCAGGAGCAAACATTCCGACCTAAATCATTTACTTCCAAAGTTTCATGGGGTTTCAATGAACAGAAAGATCTAAATAATAAAAAAGTCAATTAGGGCTATAACAAACTTTACAAATGAAGTGCTGGAAATAGACATCATAAAATTTCAGTAAAATTTCTATAAATTTTACCCACTCCAAAACTCACTCTACCCATGTTTCACAGCTTTTAGATAATGTTTAGTGACAGATTTTACTTAATTGGTATTTTACCCTAAAACTAAGGTTAGGGTTTTAAGATATCTACCTATCTCCAAATCCTCTGAGATTCCATCCAGATGATTTATATTATGCTAACGTCAACTCTACTGAATTTCAAGGCAATACGAGGGCATTTTCCCCCATGTCCTTCACAACCCTCAAAACCCTCAATTTAGGGTTTGAGTTTGGATCCTAGGGTAAATCAACCCTAAATCACACCATTTTCTCCAAGTGGGTTATAATACCCCTTCTAAGTCAGTGGTCAAAATATCAGCCTCTGTTGAGGTGATTTGACCGTTCCAACCTCTTAGTGCACTTTTACTCAAAAATGCCTCATTAATGCCTAGTTAAGGATAAGTGGTTTCCAACCCAAAACTCATCCAAATGAGTTGGAATATTGTACAGAGCTAGGTTTTGTAGTCAGGGACCACTCACCAAAATTTGAGAGGGTTTGGAGGTCATTTGACCACTTAAATAAATTACTCTAACTTTATTAAATTAAAACAAAAACCTTAGGCCAAGTATCTCCAAAAATTCCTATTTTTGGACAGACTCTAAGTATGGCTAAGGGTAACCCCCTGCCCAAATTTCAGGTCATTTGAATAAGGGACGAAGAGTGGGCATTTATTTTAGTTTCTGCCCAACTCTAGGTACAACCCCACTAAAACGGGACATTTTTTTAAATTAATTTAGACTCGAAGGTCTACAACTTTCGTGACTGGACATTTTTCCTAAATCGGCCTCTAAGTTCCTCGTTTTGCAACATCAAAATACACTCATTTAATGTATCTTTTCCTTATATACTAAATACATAATTTTTATATTATAAAAATGTTTTTACGATGGCTATCGGTCGGCGGTGGTTTGGCCGCCGGAGGTGGCAGTTTCCAGCGGACCCGAAAATATATTTTTCATGGTTTTTCCATGAAAATGCGAGATACGTCCGGCTCTGTTGAGCACGAACTTCCTTTCTAAGATCCTAAGATCTACCCATAAAAGAAGAAGTAGAGGAGGACCTTGTTCGCGGTTTGGAGGCAAGATGAACGTCGGGTTGCCATGGTGCGGTGGTGGCATTGTCGAACTTCTCCTACAGCAAGAACAACAACTCTAATCTGTTTGGTCAAGAGTGTAAACTTCTCATCTTGCTCTAAGGGGGCTTTTATAGATCACCAAGTGGGGAGGGGAAAGGGTAAAGCATTTAAGGCCATGAAGGTGAAATTCGGCCATGACATATCCCTTGTATTCAGCCACCTAGAGGTTGATGAAAACCCTTGGTCTCCTCTAAATAATGAGGGGAAGATGAATCAAGGCTTTGAAATCAATTGGAGAGGAACTCTTGCTCTCCCATGGCCATTAATGGCTTTCTCTCCCCTCTTTCTCTCTCTTCCTTATGGGAGAAATTAAATTAAGCCACTTTTATGGCTGGTTATGGTTATTAAACTCCTAAAAACTGATGAGGGAGAATATATTCAGCCCTTGGAATCAAATGGAGAGGCCCTTGGTCTCCCTTGGCCATGAAAGGCCCCTTTAAACCACTTTCTCTCTCCTCCATTAAAGGGTAAAATGGAGTTTTCTCTCTCCTAATCATCAAGGCCGAATTTGTTCATCTCGCTAGCCTATTGGCAGCCCACTAATTCATACTATTAATTAATAAGGAGGTGGTTAGCCCAAATGGAAAAGGACTTGAGCTTAGGTTAGCCCATTTAGGCTAATTTGACCTATTTCAAGGATTGAGTTGACCTTGGTCAAATTGACCATTTGGGTTGACCCGAATGGGTCCTTGGTGACCCATTGGCTTCCCCTAAGGTCTATGTTGGGTTTGGTATGGTTGACTTGTCACCTTGGAGGTCACTTGACCCTTAGTAAGGGCACTTTTACCACTTTGGGGCTAGAGTTGACTTGGGTCAACTTAGCCTCTTGGGTTGTCCCCAATGGGTCCTTGGTGACCCATTGACCTCACTTAAGGTCTAGGAAGACTTAGTTAGGGTTGGTTGGGCATATTAGGGGCACATTGTGAAAGTGAGGATAGATACAACTCTAGAGGGGGGGTGAATAGAGTATTCAAAAATTATGACACCCTACTCAACTCCCTTAGAGTTAATTTGCGGAATTAGTTTATACATATTTGAAACCCTAGAGCCTAACACAAAGTATAGTGCACAAGAGAGAGCTAACTATAATTACAGTTAAGCTTGGGATCCTATCACAACAACTAGCAATCCTAGTTATTTCTACTCACAGCCACAGTGCAATAAATTAAATAAGCAGCACAAACGACACAAGAAATTTTATAGTGGTTCCCTTTAAATAGGTACGTCCACTCTTCTACCACCCTGGTAGGAATCCACTACAGGTTTTTGTTCAGGTGCCCTGCCACCAACTGATCTGCTTCAGGTAGATCAAGTAGACCCTTTGAGCTTTTGATCAGGAGCTCAAAATCCAACACAGGTTTTTAATCAGGTGCCCGGCCACCAAGATTTACTTTTGAAGGGAGTAATAACCCTTTGTACAGGAGGTTGAGAGATTTAAGGTTTCTTCTCTATTATTAAAACAGATTAGAGAAGCTAGTGGATTGCATAGAGCTAGAAAGCTCTAAAGAATCAAGGCTCCCCTAGCTTAGAGAATATCCAGGAAGGAGTCTTGCTTCAGGGTGCAGGAACTCTTCTGAACTAAGACAAAGAACTGTCTTGGGGTTCTGAAGGAGAAGCTTGAAGAAGACTCTTGATGGTTGAATGAATGTTCTTCTTCAAACAACTTCCTTTCTTCTTCTTCTTCTTCTAAAAGCCTCTGAGTGAAAGTCTTCTTGTGAGCAGGATGAACTCAGGATGAAGAAGAATGCTGAAGAGATTTGATCTTCTCAGTTGAATGTGAATTTCTGAGAGCTGTAGATCTCTATGCTGCTGAGAGTAAACTTCTTGTATATTTTCTTATATATCTGTAAGTTCTTGTGTATGTGTATGTTTTCTCCTTTCAAAAGAAACTCTTTATATATGGGTCTTTGCAACGGCTCTAATTTGAGTTTGAATCTTGTCTTTTTCTGGAATCTGCAAACTGGGCTGCAAATAGCATAAAGCAAAAACAAATCCTGCAGACAGATATCCTATACAAGGATAAAGCTTTCTAAGAAGCTGCAAATAAAATCTGATAAAAGAATACTAGAGAAAGTCACATTAGATGAAACTCTTTACGGCCAGAGAAGACTTTTTGAGTCTAACGGCTATAAAGGACAGCATGACAGATAAAGCAACAGGATATGTCAACTAATAAGACAAACAACTTTATCAGAGAAAAGCTTAACTTATGCATAAAGAAGCAAGCAAGTATTGCTTAGAAATGATAGCATAATTTTACTGAAATAAACTTTTATAAAATATGCCAAATAAATATGAAATAAATCACAGCATAGAAAGAGACAAAATTACTAAAGACATACAGCAGAACGTCGAACGACCCTCGGAGATCGTCGACCGAAGCACAGAGATCGTCGACCTATCAAACAGATAGTCGAAAGATACAGATAGTCGAACTATCAAAGCAGATAGTCGAACTACCACAGCAGATAGTCGACCTATCAGAGCAGATAGTCGAGCTATCAGATAGTCGACCTATCAAGGCAGATAGTCGAGCTATCAAGAAAAACAGATAGTCGACCTATCAAACATATAGTCAAACTATCAAAGAAAACAGATAGTTGACCTATCAAGACAGATAGTCGATCTATCAAATAGTTGAACTATCAAGCAGATAGTTGAACTATCAAGGAAAACAGATAGTCGACCTATTAAACAGATAGTCGAACTATCAAAGAAAACAGATAGTCGACCTATCAAACAGATAGTCGAACTATCAGACAAAACAGATAGTCGACCTATCAAGATAGATAGTCGAACTATCAAATAGTTGAACTATCAAGCAGATAGTTGAACTATCAAAAGATCTGTCTGGTCAAAAGAAGTCGAGCGGGGTTCGACGATCGGCGAGGCAGATTCCACAGAACGTCGAGCTAACAAGAGTTGAACTAACTCAGAGATAGACGACCTGCTGACAGACAAACATCGACCAACTGATAGACGATCGTCGAACAGTCGATAGACGATAGTCGAGCGGCGTTCGACCATAGTCGAACCAAAAACAACTTAACCAAATTTTCAACTGGATAAGTGACAACTCTACAACTAGAGCAAACTAACTAAGCAACTAACCTTTGACCATAGATAAATCTTGGGTCAAGAGACTAAAAGAGAAGATTGAACTCAAATCCAAACTAGGGTACCAACACATGGCCCTTAGTAAGGGCACCTTGCCCAATTAAGGCCTATGGCGGTCTTAGGTCAATTTGACCACTTTGGGTTGATTTTAATGGACCCTTAGGGCTCTAATGGACCTTCCAATAGTTTAGGGATATTGTGGTGGGGTCATGGAGTCATGGTGAAGCCCTATGGTCATCATAAGCTAGTGTTTAGAATTCAACTATTTGCAGACCATGGTGATCTCCACCTTCATTCCTAAGCTCACTTGGTCTTCTTGGGCTTCTTAAGGTTTTGTCATGACCTAGTCATGAAAAAACCACTCCTAGGGGTCTAGCTGGAAATAGGATGTTATACTTCTAGTGGATATAGTTGGAAAAATTCTTTGGTGCAGGACAGGATCTATAGGTTTCATAACCAATGACCTATTCAATGTCATGACAACCATAGTCTGCAGGAAGAAATTTCCATATGGTATGATGATTTTTGACTTGATCAGGGATAACATTAAAGAACTAAAGTTTGCCAGGATAATCTCCTTGATGTTGTATGATATTGATCCAGTAGTCTTCAAGACTTCAAAAGGTACACCAATTCATCACTTAAAGAAGATCTCCTTAGGTTCCATTCAAGGGTGGGAATTAAAACTGAAGAATCCAAAGCAGATAGCTAAAGAGCTTGCAGCCCCTGCTTCAAAGGTAAGGACCCCATCTCCCTCCTCTCATGAAGTTGTTGAACCATCTGGTGAAGCAACTGAGGGGGAGTCTGCTTCTTCTGTTCTAGTTGACAGAATTCCCTCTCCTCCTCCAGCCAAATCTCCAGCTAGATGTCCAGTCAGAAGTACAGCCAGTTCACCAGCCAGTACACCAGCTAGATCACTAGTGAGAAGTCTAGTCAGGAGTCCTATCAAATCTTCAATTAGGTCCCCAGTGGAAGACTTACTAGATGAGACATTCTCAGATGAGCAAGCTCAAAAAACCATCAACTCTACTGCAGCAGATATAGAAGACATGATAAAAGAACTCACCTCTGATGAACCTCTTCCTCCCCTCCACACAAAAACTGTTGAAGAACCTTCAAAGGATCCATCTCCAGTACCTTCCCCCAAAGCAACTCCTTCTCCTTCTCCAAGAAAAGTCTCACCTCAACTAGATGCCATCCTTCTATCAAAAGATGATGAGCCAGAACCTGAGGAAGTTGAAGCTCCTCTAAGGAGACTTGATTTATCTATTCCAACCTTTCTTGATGAAGAAGGAGATATAGTTATTCTTACTACCAGAGCTAAAAGCTCTGTAGTTGTTGAAGAGATCCCTCCCTGGGAAGTCCCTCCTCCACCTTATATTGCTACTCATGTTGTTCCTGCTGCTGCTGCCCCTACAAGTTCTGATATACTAAGTAAGATTGAAGTTATGTTGGTTGAGCAAAGGAAATATTTTGATGAATCTCTGAAGATAGTCCAAGAAAAAGTCATTGTTCTAGAGAAAGAGATGAGCAGAGGATTTGTAGAAATTCAGCACAATATTGACTCTCTAAAAGAGTTGTTTCTGAATGGTGGAAAGGCTATAGACCACACTATCACTAGTGTTGGTAAGTTCATGGATCAAACAATAACTCTAGCTAACAATCAAATCTTTTTGGAGAAGAAAGCCCAGGAAAACCTCATGAAAATCTGTGAAGAGGTTGGTACCTTCAAAGAGGATGCTATAGCTACACTATCTGTAGAATTTAGAAAGGGGGAGAGCTTGGTGAAAGAACTATTGGGTTTCTCTATGAGGATGGCACAACACTTGTGCACGCAGCGGAAGTAATAAAAATCAAGAACAACCCAAAAGAGATTGGGATCGGGTCATGAATATTGAATCAAGAAGTTAACAAACAACTAGGTAAAAGTTACCTTTCCAGTGTTGAGTCAAAACTCAATAGAGATGCTCCAAGCTTTGAGTACTTGTCGGTGGCGAGTTCTACGTAGAATAACGTCTACGTCTCTGCAGAAATTAACACGAGCAGGAGAACACCGAGCTTCGTCGCACGAAGGGTCGGGAAGGAGATCAACCACACCATGCACTTCCACGGACTGCTAGGTCCGCACAAGGAATAGCAACACCGACGACTATCGCCGGAGAGGAGGTCAGCGGAACGAGCGAGGCGGCGGAACGCTTCCGTCCGGCGGGGTTCGGGAATCGGCGGACCGGCACGGCAGAACACTTCCATCGAGTTCGATTCGGCCGTAAGAGAATGCACACACTTCATCCCAAAACCCTAAGTCCATATTTATACCGAAGGTAAAAACAGAACTAAGAGAATCGCTATCCGGAGACCACACAGCATAGGGTTTCAGAATCATTCGCCGGGAATGAGCTCCAGGTTCGGCGAGAATCAGATCCAGATTCAACGAGAATCAGCAGACAGATTCGGCGAGAATCATTTGCAGTATCGTCGAGAATCGAGGATGGAATCGTCGAGTATCACCAATCGCCGGGAATCAAACAATTCGATTCTCGACGAATTCATCGAGAGTCGGCGAGTCATACTCGACGATTCTCGACGAATCATTCGCGACGAATGATTCTCGACGAACTCGTCGAGAGTCGGCGAGTCATACTCGACGATTCCCGACGAATCATTCTCGACGAACTCGTCGAGAGTCGGCAAGTCATACTCGACGATTCTCGACGAATTTCCTTGGCAACGTTTGCCTGACCCCCATTCTGTATGGTGATTTGTAACTCTTACCAACACATTCAATCTTCCAACTTCTCCACATGCTCTTATGTGCGACCCTGCAGGCTCATATCGCGTTGGCAGTGAGATTACATGTTTGACCACTTCTAGATCACCATGGTAACTCCAGTAGTCTCCCACTTGATCTTGAAAGTATCAAACCAAAACCTCACAAATAATGAGCGGCATCTAGCAATGCATCATTGCTACCCAAGCAATAAGTGTTCATAACTCAAAAGCCTATATAAACAATGTCCCA
Source organism: Platanthera zijinensis (assembly GCA_039513925.1). Classification (NCBI taxonomy): domain Eukaryota; kingdom Viridiplantae; phylum Streptophyta; class Magnoliopsida; order Asparagales; family Orchidaceae; genus Platanthera; species Platanthera zijinensis. Next base: position 120,816,835 of record CM077083.1, on the reverse strand, counting down.
GCGTTGTCTTTGTCCCTTTGTCCCTTACAACTGGAAAGAACTAGAGGTATGGACCGTGTCACCCTCATAATAGCTCAATTTAAGTTTCTTGATCTAGAACGGACTTCCAGAGAATGGTGAGTCCAATATCACATATTGACTCAACCAAGCATGGCCATGTATTTCTCAGTCTAGTTCCATCTAGGGGCCCATGGATGCAACTCCTGTCATAAAGGAGGACAAATCCTATATCTGCTCACACACAAACACCCAAATGATTCGTAACGTGCCCAACAACCACCCTTATCATCAACCTTTCTCAAAGAAGACTTTAGATGGCATCAAAGCATGCTCTTCCTCACTTGATGAATGCTGTGACTTCAGGTCAAAGGACCACAACACCATTATCAATTGAGACCTACTCGTGACACGTTTAGATAACAATCCACAGAGTAGTCTCAGGTTGGGTCTGTCCAGTACAACTTGTTCATTTACAATTACCCACGTGATGACTTGATATCACAATATCATTACCTATGAGAACTGGTCATCAGTCAACACATGTGCTAGTCTTAATGTATCATCATCACCCTTAGTTTCAATGATGATACAACGACCAGGGACCTTTTAAGAATGAAGCTTCAAATAAATCACAGGCTCTCACATTCAAGTCACGTACTTGATGTCCTATGGAAGCGAACACTCTAAGGGTATTTATTATGTTAACATTTAACTATTGCATAGGGAAATCATAATAAAAGAACTTCCATTAATTGTAAAATTAAATTTTGGTACATAATTCATCAAATGAATAAACAACAAACAGCCAACAGAATATATGTTTACATGCAATCCACAAGATTCTCACTAGAGCTGATCATTTAGGTATTGTATACCCATTGATCTAGTATGACCATCATGCTTTCTCTACACGAGAGGCTTTGTCAGTGGATCCGCAATATTCTCCTCAGTCGGCACTCTGCAAATGTTAACATCTCCTTGTTCGACAATCTCACGAATAAGATGGAACCGCTGAAGTATGTGCTTGGAGCGCTGATGGGATCTAGGTTCCTTAGATTGTGCAATTGCACCATTGTTATCACAATAGAGAACTACGAGACCAACAATGTTAGGAACTACATCAAGCTAGCTGATTAATTTCCTAATCCATACAGCCTCATTCGTTGTGTTAGCTGCAACGATATACTCGGCCTCTGTTGTAGAATCAGCAACTGTCTCTTTCTTGGAACTCTTCCAGCTCACAGCTCCTCCATTAAGGCAAAACTCAAAACCTGACTGAGACTTTGAGTCGTCCCTATCAGTTTGGAAGCTAGCATCTGTGTAACCACTTACAACGAGCTCTTCCTCTCCACCATACACCAAGAACACATCCTTTGTCCTTCTCAAGTACTTCAGGATATTCTTGACTGCAATCTAGTGACACTCACAAGGGTCTGACTGATACCTGCTAGTCATGCTCAAAGCAAAGGAGACATCGGGTCGAGTACATAACATTGCATACATGATTGATCCAATTACCGAAGAATATGGAATCAACTTCATGCGGTCCTTATCTTCACAAGATTTGGACACTGGTCCTTAGAGAGATTCACACAATGAGACATGGGTAAAAATCCTTTCTTGGACCCAAGCATGTTGAACCGCTTCAACACCTTCTCGATGTATGTACTCTGGGTCAAACCCAGCAACTTCTTCGATCTATCTCTATAGATCTTAATATCGAGTATGTAAGTCGCTTCACCCAAGTCCTTCATAGAAAAGCAGTTCCCTAGGTTGTTCTTAACAACTTTTAGGGTAGGAATGTAATTCCCAATCAATAGTATGTCATTTACATACAATATCAGGAAGACAACAATGCTCCTACTGATTCGCTTATAAACACAAGGCTCATCTTCATTCTTGATGAAACCAAACTCTTTGATTTTCTTATCAAAATGAAGATTCCAACTTCGAGAGGCCTGCTTCAGTCCATAAATGGACCTATTCAGCTTGCATACTTTAGTGGCTTCATTTGGGGATACAAAACCCTCGGGTTGTGTCATGTACACTTCCTCAAGGAGGTTTCCATTAAGGAAAGCCATTTTGACATCCATCTGCCAGATCTCGTAGTCATAATACGTAGCAATAGCAAGAAATATCCTTATGGACTTTACCATGGCAACAGGGGAAAAGGTCTCATCATAGTCAATACCATGAATTTGCTTGAAACCCTTAGCCACCAATCGCACTTTTAATGTCTGTGCATTCCCATCCATGTCGGTCTTCTTCTTAAAGACCCATTTGCACCCTATGGGTCGTACCCCTTAAGGTGGTTCCACCAAGTTCCAAACTTGGTTTGCATATATGGAGTCCATTTCGGATTTCATTGTCTCAAGCCATTTGTCGGAGTCCGGTCCATTCATAGCCTCTTAGTAGGTCGCTGGTTCATCATCATGATCCATAAGCAATACATTACCAATTTGAGACATGATAAATCCATATCTCTCAGGCTCAAATCTAGGTCTACCAGATCTACGTAGGACTTGTGTTTCTTGAGCGGGTTCTCTAGCTATAACATCTTGTAGTCCAGTTTCAGAATCCAATTCCGATTCATTCACTACCTGTGGTTCTTGAACTTCTTCAAGTTCTACCTTTTCAGTCTTTCTTGATAAGAATTCTCTCTCCAAGAAGACGCCAGTCCTTGCGACAAACACTTTGCCCTCGGACGGTAGGTAAAAGTAATATCCTTTCGTTTCCTTAGGATATCCCACCAGATAACATTTATCCGATTTGGGTTCCATCTTGTCACGCATTTGACGTCACACGTATGCCTCACAGCCCCAAATTTTAATGAACAATATACTAGGACGCTTCCCAGTCCATATCTCATATGGTGTCTTTAGAACACTTTTTGTTGGAGCGCGATTCAGTGTCATTGCAGCAGTCTCTAAAGCAAAACCCGAAAAGGAAACAGGCAAGTATGCATGACTCATCATCGAACGTACCATGTCTAACAGAGTACGATTTCTCCTCTCAGACACACCATTATGTTATGGTGTTCTAGGTGGAGTGAGCTGTGATACAATACCACACTCTTTCATATGATCACGGAACTCATGACTCAGTTATTCGCCACCTCGATCAGATCGGAGTGCTTTAACCCTTTTACCATACTAGTTCTCTACTTCATTCTTGAACTCTTTGAACTTTTCAAAGGTCTCGGATTTGCACTTCATAAGATACACATATCCGTATCTACTGAAATCATCAGTAAATTTAACGAAGTAGAAATACTCACCTCTAGCCATGGAGCTCATGGGTCTGCATACATCACTTTGTACAACACCCAAGAGATCTTCAGCCCTCTCAGTATAACCAGTGAAAGGGGCTTTAGTCATCTTGCCTAACAAACAAGTTTCGCATCGCTCAAATTATTCATAATCAAATGAGTCCAAAAGTCCATCTTTATGGAGCTTGGATATGCGCTTCTCGTTTATATGGCCCAAACGACAATGCAAGAGATATGTAGGGTTTGAGTCATTTGTTCTTAGTCTTTTATTATTTTCTACATTATAGATCAGATGGTCCAAGTTCAAAACATAAAGACCATTAAACAATTGGGCTACAGTATAACAAACATAATTCTTAAATATAGAACAACAGTTGTTCTTAATTATAAAAGAAAATCCAATCATGTCCAAGCATGAAATTGATATAATGTTTCTAGTTATGGCCGGAACAAAATAACAATTATCTAATTCTATTACAAGCCCACTGGGCAAAGAAAGACGATAAACCCCTATGGGTATAGTAGCAACTCTTGCTCCATTGCCAACACGCAGGTCCACCTCCCCTTTACTCAGCAATCTTCTCCTTTCCAGTTCCTGCACATTTGTACAAATATGAGAACCACATCCGGTATCCAATACCCAAGATGAAGGAGCAGAGAGGTTTATTTCTATAACGTAAATATTTGAAGCGGAAGTCATACCTCCCTTCATTTTCTCCAGACCCTCAATGTAAGAAGGACAGTTCCTCCTCCAATGACCAGCCTTGCCATAGTGGTGGCATTTCCCTTCCTTCACCGTGGTCTTATTTTTCTTCAGTGCAGAAGACTTGGGCTCAAGATGTGACTTAGGTCCCACCTTCGTCTTCATAGAGCCCTTGGCCTTGCCCTTGAACTTATGCACCATCAGTATGGGGCTGGCAGGCTTGGCCTTCCTCATATTTATCTCGACAGTTCTTAACATGCCTAGGAGCTCGGGCAGTGTCTTGTTTATTTCATTCATGTTGTAGTTCAAGACAAATTGCTCATAACTATCCGGCAACGATTGCAGGATCAGATCTGTGGCCAACTCTTGACCAAGAGGAAAACCCAGCCTTTCAAGGTTCTCTATATACCCAATCATCTTGAGTACGTGAGTCCCTACTGATTCTCTAACTCCCATCTTGCACTGAAACAACGCCTTTGTGACGTCAAACCTCTCTTGACGAGCTTGCCCTTGAAACATTTTCTTGAGATGCTCGTCAATCTCCTTGCACCCCATATTCTCATGTTGCCTTTGAAGCTCAGAGTTCATGGTAGCAAGCATAAGGAATTCGATGTCTAAGGCGTCATCAGTATACTTCTTATAAGTATCCTTATCAGCACGGGAAGAATTCCCGGTCGGCACCTCGGGGGCTTCTTCTTCCAAGAAATAGAGCTTTCTCTCTTGCCTGAGAACAATTCTCAGGTTCCTGTACCAGTCCATGTAGTTAGTCACATTGAGCTTATCCTTCTCAAGGATGGCTCTCAGAGACAGAGTGGAGTGTGAGCCACTTGCCATGGAATTCTACAAGAATTCATGCAGAATAATATCAGTACCAAAATTTAAAAATACAATTTATTTTTAATTTGGACTTCAATTAAAACTCCCACTATTTTATTCGAAATGAAAGCCCTCACTATCAATTCGGAGAGTTCATGCGAGCTACTCTCTTAGTGGACAAGATACGTATTTCACCAACACAATGAGTCATCTTTGGCTTTTCTCTCACGATGTGGTTATTTAGGTAGGCAACGCTTGCCAATTGCATCCTTATGCAATTCTTGTATGGTTGGTGAATAACTCCTTATTCGCATCCATCATATGGTGCACGCCAACCCTATGCCTCTAGGCACTCAACCTTTGAGGTCACCAAGTTAAGTTGGACCTGATGTCGACAGTGGGATATCACAATTATCCGCTCGCACCCTTACCAAGATAGATTAATGCACCTTGCTTTGGCAAGCCCACACTTCATCGATCGAGGCAGGAAGAGTGTCATCCATCGGAAGGCATCCGAACACTTAATATTTGATGAAGGGTTTTTGATAATAGGTTAACAATTAACCATGATCAATATTTGATCAATGCGCACATCCAAAGGAAAACATATTTCTAAAATCCACATACATCCCTCATGTGCACAACATAGCACTATCAACATTTGATAGAAGGAAGGGCTAAATCTGAACATCTGGACTTTTCCAAATCTTCAGATTTACATGCATTGGACAAAGGCAAAGACAACTCAACTTAAAGCAGTAGACAAGCTCGTCTCTCATTGTTGGATTCAAAATCTAAAACTTAACCACTCGAGGGACGGTTACTGCTAAGGAGACAATAATTTCTAACAATTAGAAATTACCACGAAATCCCAGACGTTCCTGGCAGGGTCCCAAGATTAAATCTAGACATTTAGAACACTTCTAAATCCCTATGTTTACACGTACTGGAATAACCTAACTTCCAATACAACAATCATGGTCGTAACCTCCCTCTGATACCACTATTGGGTTTCTCTATGAGGATGGCACAACACTTGTGCACGCAGCGGAAGTAATAAAAATCAAGAATAACCCAAAAGAGATTGGGATCGGGCCATGAATATTGAATCAAGAAGTTAACAAATAACTAGGTAAAAGTTACCTTTCCGGTGTTGAGTCAAAACTCAACAGAGATGCTCCAAGCTTTGAGTCCTTGTCGGTGGCGAGTTCTACGTAGAATAACGTCTACGTCTCTGCAGAAATCCACACGAGCAGGAGAACACCGAACTTCGTCGCACGAAGGGTCGGGAAGGAGATCAACCGCACCTTGCACTTCCACGGACTGCTAGGTCCGCGCCAGGAATAGCAACACCGGCGACTATCGTCGGAGAGGAGGTCGGCAAAACGAGCGAGGCGGCGGAATGCTTCCGTCCGGCGGGGTTCGGGAATTGGCGGATTGACACGGCGGAACGCTTCCGTCGGGTTCGATTCGGGAGCAGGAGAACGCACACACTTCATCCCAAAACCCTAAGTCCATATTTATACCAAAGGTATAAACAGACCTAAGAGAATCGTTATCCGTAGACCACATAGCATAGGGTTTCAGAATCATTCTCCGGGAATGAGCTCCAGGTTCGGCGAGAATCAGATCCAGATTCGGTGAGAATCAGCATACAGATTCGGCGAGAATCATCTGCAGTATCGTCGAGAATCGAGGATGGAATCGTCGAGTATCACCAATCGTCGGGAATCAAAAAATTCAATTCTCGACGATTTCGTCGAGAGTCGGCGAGTCATACTCGACGATTCTCGACGAATCATTCGCGACGAATGATTCTCGACGAACTCGTCGAGAGTCGACGAGTCATACTCGACGATTCCCGACGAATCATTCTCGACGAACTCATCGAGAGTCGGCGAGTCATACTCGACGATTCTCGACGAATTTCCTTGGCAACGTTTGTCTGACCCCCATTCTGTATGGTGATTGGTAACCCTTACCAACACAGTCAATCTTCCAACTTCTCCACATGCTCTTATGTGCGACCCTACAGGCTCATATCGGGTTGGCAGTGAGATTACATGTTTGACCACTTCTAGATCACCATGGTAACTCCAACAAGAACATGTGGACAAGCTTGTGGACAAGTTAACTGCTACTGTAAACACTTTTTGGTCTGATAAGATATCTGAAATTAATAAGAATGTTTTAGAACAAATCCAGTCTATGAAATTCCATAGCTATGACACTGCATTCTGGATGCATAACCAGATATTCCCTGAATTTCAGGTTGATCCTAATGTCATTCCTCATAACCTGAACCCTCTTGCTGAAGGTCAGTCAAGTCAGATGCCTGCTCAGATGCAACCTCAGATGCCATGCTTCTCTCCAAGGCCAAAAGATCAAAATCCTCATCCTGCGTCTTATGACCAAGTTTGGGATGATGTGATTCCTCAAGGTTTACCTGAAATTAACACTTCTAAGAAGAGGGAGTATGGGGAAGGCCCATCTACAAGCAAAAGTATTCCTAAACCTGACACAGAGAAAAGAAAAGCACAGGAATTTGCTGAAGTCTGGAGTCCTATCTCTAAAGCTTTAATTCTTGATACTCTCAAATTAGTAATGGACTACAATGAGAACAGGAATCTCAACTACAACTCTTCTGAGTGGGAACTCTATGAGAAGTCCATGACAAAGGAGAATCTATGACAGAGAGTATGGCAAGAACAATCCTAAGGCTCCTCCAAAACCTCCAAGGTACTACCCAAAGCCTTTCAGCTACCAGAGAAGACAACAAGAAAAGAATGACAGGCAACATCAGAGCAAGGAATGACTTTTTGTTGATAACTGTTTTTGAGATTATGGATGAAATGGATGTTGATTGGAAATCTAAAACATTACTATATATAATTTCTGGTTTGGCTAATTCTGTGTTAAATTTTCATTCTTTCATTTGAATCTATTCTTCATATACAGTTCTTTCTTTATTGGTATAATTCATCTTAGTGTAGAGGGTTCTGACTTCTACAAAAAGGGGGAGATTGTTGGGTATTGCATCCACAATAACCCAGATTTGCATGAAGTCACCCTTGAACTAAGATGAATTAAGTTGTATTTAATATCTTTGTTTAGTTGTGTGTTTGTAGACCATCTTTGCTAAGTGTAGAGCAATGTACGTCTACAGTGGGTCATGAACACAGGACCATACAGTGTAATCCCTCACTGTGTGATCCAAGGTGTTGACTCATGTGTAGCCTCTCTATTGGGATACACTTCATATTCAAGCACTTGGACCATGGTATGAAGATTGGATTCTTGAAGAGAAAAAGTTTCTAAGTTCTAAAATTTCTCTAAGTCCACTTATCGAGAAGTCTATTATAGTTCTCGAGAAGTAGAGTTAGCAGTATTCGAGAAGTTCACTTAGTTCTCGAAAAGCCTAGGCTAGTTCTCGAGAAACATCATTATACTTCTCGAGAAGCTTAGTCTAAGTTCTCGAGAAGTCATAGCCTATACTTCTCGAGTCGCCAGAGACAACCTTGAAAACTTTTCTAAGTCCATCTCTCGAGAAGTCGGTTATAGTTCTCGAGAAGTAAGCTTTGTTTTCGAGTATAAGATTTAGCTCTCGAGTAATGCTATTTTAATTCTCGAGAAGCGTAATTTAGTTCTTAAGTTGACTCAACGCTTATCACTCGAGTACTAAATTAAGTCCGGAAAGTATAGCTCTCGAGAAATCATCCTTGTTCTCGAGAACTTATTCATACTTCTCGAGAACAGCAGTTCATTTTTCAGAAAATTTACTTAAGTCCAGATCGACGGGATTTTCAAATGACTTGACGTGATTGGTCCATGTGTCGTCATTAATGTGAATTCTAACCGTTAGGGGAAATCCTATATAATGTATTTTCATCAAGACTAACCCTAAGCGGTGAACCGTATACTTTCTAAATTTTTGATCGGTCGTCTCTCTCCAAGAACGAACTTATAGAAGCCGTCGTTGCCGCTCAGGTTGAAGATCTACATGACTATTTTCGATCAAGTTAGACTTGCTGTTCAAGGAATCTTCATCTTCTCCTTGATCGAGTAGGTCCAAAGTTTCTCAGGTCAGATCTACAGAGAGTCATCTTCAACATTTATGAAAAAGCCGCAAAGTTCAGAAGAAGATCTAGATATAAATTTTTACAGATCTGAGACAAATCTCTATTTGTATTTCAAATCTCTTTGTAATTTCGTAGGAGATTATTCTCCGAGTGTAGGAGCGTTGTTCTCCGAGTTGTAGGAAGTTTTCATCTTCCAAGTGTAGATCCCTTTGGATCAAGATTGTAGGAACTTGGTTCCGAGACGTAGGATTGGTTTTCAATCCGAGATAGTGGAGTAGCCGAGTCTAGTTATTTACTAGATCGGTGAGGGAAAGTGGACGTATCCAAGGTTGGGGAACCACTAAAAATCTTCTTGTTGTCTGTGATGGCTTGATTGTTTTTATGCAAGTTCGTTAAATTTTTTATTCCGCAAATAGACGCACAATTCACATATTCACCCCCTCTAGGTGATTTAGGTAGACAACTTAACACTTTCACTTAAGAAGACTTATATACTCAGAGACTGACTTATTCCCTTGTTTAAGGGTAGCAAAATTATCAAACATCTACGTTCGATGGTACTTGGGGACGTACTGGTCTGTCAGCATGGCCTTCATGTCTGCCCAACCAATGAGTAATTCACCATTCTCGGTTCTAAGACATCGTTCCTCATTCAATCATAATATCTTAGCTCTACCTAACAACTTCATTCTCGTCACTCGCACCTTATCCGCGTTAGTCGATTTGTACCACTCAAATTAGCACTCTATTTCCATAACCCAGTCTAGGAAAACTTAGGGTTCTCTCAATCTATCGTACGATGGTGGTTTGACCCAGACGACCCTAGAAATATCAAACTCGTTATGTGCATGCGGGACATGTTCATTATTATTATTAATGTTATGGTTATTATTTCCTTCTGCAAGTTATTGGCGGGTTGATTACGGGGAGCTGCGAGATTTAATCTAAGGTCGTGGAGCGCCTCCCTAAAAGCCATCATCTGTTGAGTGAAATCCTAACGGAGTTCCTCAATCACTGTGGGACCATAACCTGCATCCCATTCGTCCGCCATATGGGAATAAGACGGGGAATACTCCGTACCTAATCGAGTGCGCATGCAATAGGTAATACTTCTGATCCAAAAAAATATTTGAAATACCGAATTGTTCCCACCTAATACTAGGGTAGAAAACAATTTTTTTTTGTTTTCTTAAAGAAAATAATTAGGAGATTATTAAATTTTTTTTTGACTTTTTGCAGAAAATAGAAGTTTCTAGGCCGCTATTTGCAGACCAAAATTAAAAATTATTTTACAACAAAATGTGCACGTGCGTTCTAAGCAAGAGGAGGAGGGTGCCAATTAGAAAATCGACATGAACCTCTCTCTGATACCAAATTGCAGTAGGCCCATGGTTTCGACGGATTAAAGTACGTATTCTTAGGTCCGTAATTAAATTAAATACGTAGCGAGCTGTTTCTCTAATTAACACTATCGATTACTCAAGTATTTAATCTCACAATTTTCAACATCAAATAACGCAAAGGGTCGCTACCCCTTATAGAGATTGAATAAGGGCTATATGCCAATGTTCGCTCAAGCGAAAAGGACCTACCCGATCTGTACAATTAGCAATTCAAATTATAAATTATCCGCACGCGTTCACAAAACCAACACGAGATGATCCGAAATAAAATAGCGATTCAAAAGAAGTCCAAAATTCAATCCAAATTAATTTAATACATGGGTTGCTAAATCACTTGAACACAAAAATAAATCAAGATTAAGGAAATCGGTTTCTACAAGCGTTCACGAGATCTACCCGATCCGATTTATACGATAATATTCGGAAGAAAACACGCTTAAAAATCAGATTTAATTAAGCACAAATTTTAATATAAATCAGGATAACTTACTAGCTTTCTAATTCAACCAATTCTCACAAATATATAGAAGAAGCACACAAAGAGTTGGTTTAGAAATCGTTACCCAAATCCAAAGAAAAATCTGTCCACAAGATGAGTGGAGGAAGCGCTCACGACGGTGGTTAAATATATCTCCACGCAAATCCACGGATCCACACCAGATGATGAAGACGCGAGCTGCTCTTCTTCCTCTTTGCAAAACCCTTGGAGAGAGGGAAACTTGGTTGCCGAAATTTTGGAAGGGAAAAGAGAGGGTGGTGGCTAGGAGGTTGGCCGAAATTCTTGGAGTAGAAGGAAGGAGAGGTAGAGGTGGGGATTCTCACAAAGAGGAGGAGGGTAAGGAGAGGGTGGTCGAACCACCAAGAGGGGGAGAGAAGGAGGCTGGCGGCCAAGAGAGGGCAATAGAAATAGGGGGCCGAATTTTTACCTAAGGTAGAAGAGAGAGGTAACCGGGAAATTCAAATTTTGAATTCAAGTTTTAATTTTTCATTCTTCTCTGAGCAAAATGAAACAATACATTGCCTATATATAGTCTTACATAAAACATTGGCTACATGCATCCCAAAATAAAGAAATAAAACATACAAATGTTTTAAACATTACATGATAATAAACATTGCAAAAAAAGAACAAAATGCTTCAAATAAAATAATATTGGTCGTCTCCATTCATTGGCCGTCTTGCGCCGCAAATCTTTGGTTGGAGACGGAGAAGGATCTTCCACGAGCATGCTGTCATAGTCTTCAACATGTTGGGGGCCGTCGTCTCCCTCCCTCTTGAAAATTTCGGCTCCTCCTCTCCCCCTCAACTCTCTTTGGCCGCCGGCCACTATCTCCTCCCTGTCTCTAGTACGACCCCCTCTCTCCCTCCTCCAAGCCGCCAACTCCTCCTCCCCTTCATCACCATTCGGCCACCTTGCCTCCACCATCAAGCCACCAACCCGAGCAGCCCCTCCTCAACACCAAACCCGACCGGCCACCACTAGCAAAACTGTCCAGCCACCCTCTCCCTTTCAAAACCCGACCACCCTCCCTATTATTGCTAGCCGCCACCTTTTCTCTCTCCCCCAACAAAACTCTCGTCAACCACCTACCCATACAAAACCCGACCACCTGCAACCCTACCAAAAACAGACCAGCCCTCTTTCCATTTGGGTGAAATTCGGCCAAGGCAAAGGATCTCCCCTTGTGGATTCCAACCCCGGCGTGAAGCGACATAGCCAGACGAGTTTTCTCTCCATCCGGCATGACTCCGACGGAGTTGTAGAAGAACGATCCCGAAAATAGTGAATCGGAATCATCCATTCTGATTGGGTAACGAAACCTTGCTACTTGTGTGTTTTCCCCCTAGATTAATTTTTGTGGTGGAATACCGTGGCATTAATTCTTGATAGCATTATTTTCATCATTGTTTTCTTCGATTGATTTTGTTGTTCATCCTTATTTTTATTTAAGTTCAAGCGGTTTGGAAAACCTTCGTTTTCTTTTTGTTGGGAGAGATCTGCCGATTCCGAATAGTAAATTTTGGTAGATCTCTTTTGGTACAACCTTCGCTCGAGCGGACCGGGTGGGTCCTTTTAGTCGAAAAGAATATTTGCCTATAGCCTTTATTCGATCCTAATCGGTTTGGCTACCCGTACGTTAACATCTAATTGATATAATTGTAGTACGTGTGTGCCGCGTTGTAGTTTTGTGTGAGTGTAGAATTTGATCGTAGAGAGGCAATCGTGTTTAGTCCGTTGATTTTACGGTGTCAACTTGTGAGCCTGCAATAGAGTGTCACCTCTTCTTCCAAACCCGTTCCATTACACAAATTACAATCCTACCCAAATATGTTTCCCAACCATTTGTTTATCACATTCGCATAGGTCCAACTCACTAAAACCTCAACAATTATTATTACAATTTCTTTACTTAAACCAAGACCAATACTATCGTAACACAAGAGTATTAAGTGCAAGGACTTGACAATACATCCACTTTGATTGGACATTCCTGAGTCTACAAGACTCATATGAAGACGTGTAACCATCCATTGGAAAGGTATTTTCAAGGACTGCAACTTTGGTATTTTGTCCATCACCCAAATAAGACCGAATCGTACCTGGAATCAGCCTCGAAGTCTGTTGCATTTAGAGTACAGATTTGTGCGTGATTAACTATCAGTCCAGCAAGTTCGATTGGACTTTCCCGAGGCTACTGACCTTGTATAGGAACATGTAACCATCCGTTGGAAAGGTACTTCCAAGGGCTACGACTCTCGTATTTAGCTAAAAACCCAGATCTGGTCGTATCATGCCCAAAAATGGCCTCGTAGCTCGCTGCGTGCAGAAAACAAATTTCTGCACGCATCTTAAAGTGGAATGAACAACATCGATTTATCTTCCTCCTCCAACCGATATTCCTAAAAATCACATCCAGAATTCCTCCTCCCTTATTCACCCTCAAAGGCCAACACTCTTTAAGAAACCAAGTCCTCATCTTCACATAGAAGGAAGGAGAGGTCAAAGACATCTAATCCCTAGGACACAAGTCCTGGCATGGTCTCTTCCTAGAAAACTTTTTCTCACCAATCAAGACTCTTTTGAGTCGATATCTCTCTTAGGAATAACTAGAGATCTAGCACCAAGGGAGAGAGTAGGAAGCTCACCTTATTTACGGTAGTTCCGACATTTCCGGCCATGGACCTCGTCACTCTCCTTGGCGGCATGGTTTTTCTTCGTCGGTGGTGTTCTTCAAGGAAAAAGGACACTCTTCATCCTAGAACTCCAACTCCGACGATCTCATTTCTCCCGACGGTTTTGCACAGTAACGGCTCAGCAAGAAGAAGCGATAATGACGGCTAGGGTTTTCGGTTTATTCCTTTTTATAATGATATATTATGTCATGTCACTTGCCACATATCGCTGTGCTTATGGACCGCCCATTATCAGCCATTATTTGAAATGACCGGTCCAAGGAAACACAGATGCACTCTTCCCAAAGTCCGGTTCAGTCCGCCTATACAAGCCAGCAAAGTCTTCCTGGGCCGAAAAATGCACAAGTAAAATTCGGCGAGTATCGGCTTCCATACTCGACGAATCACTAAATATAACCGGGTATACTCGACGAATTCTTCTCTAGTCTCGCCGAATCAGCCAAGTGATAATCAACGAATTCGTCGAATATCTTTAGTGAAATTCGATGAATTCCCCTTAATCGAATTCCCTAAGTTTTCTCCTGCTGAATCCTTCTCTGCCATTTTTGACGAATTCGTCGGATATCATTAGCGATATCCGATGAATTTTACTTGGTCGATATCTCAAGTTCAGGCATTGATTGCATCGAGTATCATCCAACGATACTCGACGAATAATCATACACTTGACAAATTCGTCGGATATCATCAGCGATATCCGACGAATTTCACTGAACCATTTTCCCACTTCTGGTGTCGAGTACGCCGAGTATCGCCCAGCGATACTCGACAAATTCATCGGATATCCTCGACAATATTCGACAAATTTCCATTGGTTCATTTATCTGAGGTCTGTTCCCCCATTATTAGTTGAGTGTCACTCAAGCTAAGTCGACATTTCTGAAGAAGCTGTGTCAACACTCAGAAATTGTGTCGACACCTGAGCAAGGAGTTATGTCGACACCAGAAGTAATTGTGTCAACACATAGGACTTGTGTCGACACACACTCAACGCCGTCTGGATACTTTCAACACTATCGACATTCACTCAACGCCGTCTGTCGAAAACAGCTATGTCGAGACTAGAAGCAGCTGTGTCGACACACAGGACTTGTGTCGACACATACTCAACGCCATCTGCCAGCAACAGCTGTATCGACACCGGAAGCATTTGTGTCGACACACAGGACTTGTGTCGACACATTCAACAGAAGATGTGTCGAGAAGCAGAAGTATGTCTGTGTCGACACTTGGAGTATTGTGTCGACACCATGAACACTTGTGTCGCCACTTGGACAATATGTGTCGACACATATGAAGCATCCTGATGAGTGATTTGTACTGAGTTGGAATGACTCTGAAGAATCTATTGACATGTCTGGTGACTTGACAACTTTCATATCCAACCGGTCTGACACCTCTGACAGATCTGTCAGTAGTTTGTTAGAAACCGGATCAGCCGATAACCATGAAGCAAACTCTATATAAGAGACAGATCGGAAACTTCAGAGTAGTGGAGAAAAAGGAAAAAGAGAAACAGTTTCAGAATTATTTTGCAAGAAAGATTCAGATTCCAATCTGAATTTAAGGAAGAAGCTGACTGAAGATCAACTTCAATAGCAAGAAGATCCACCTTATTTTGTTCTATCAAGAAGCTTTGAGAAGCTAAGTCAGGCTGGATCAGAAGGATCAGTTTAGTCAAGAACTAATCAAGAAGGCTACACCAACAGAGGAATCTAGCTGGTGAATTTGTTTGTTTCTTATTACATTCTATTTCTTGTAAGATCTATTATCAGATCTGAGTTGTAAGCCTAGTTATAAAGGCTGAGGTAGGGCTGAGGCCTGAGGTAGGATTCTGGGGAAGAATCTGAGGTAGGACTTGTTAAGTCTGAGCTGTAGGAACCATTTTGGTTCTGAGATTGTAAGATCAGCGGATCCGAGCCAGTGGAAGGAAGTTAGGCTTAATCTAGTTATCTACTAGATAGGCGAAGGGTGAAAGTGGATGTACCCATATCTTGGGGAACCAGATCTGGAGTCTACTGTGATGTGTTTATGTTCTGTGATTTGATTAATCTGTGTTGAATAATTATCTAACTGTTTGCCTAAAAAGGACTTTACAAGATTAGAACCTATTCACCCCCTCTCTATATGTTTAGGCTCTTGAAATAAAGTCTTTCAAGTGGTATCAGAGGGAGGTTACTCAAAGATTGACTTAACAGTCAGAGTTATTCTCCATGGAAAATAACAGATATCAAGAATGGGTTCAAATGAGAATCAAAAGGAATTTGGATCTATGAAATTACCTATATGCAAGAAAGAATCCTTTGGCATTTGGAAGAAAAGGGTCAGGTTGTTTATGGAAGACCCTAATCCAAAAATTTATATCATAGTACAGGAAGGCCCCTTCATTCAAATGAAGGTATCAATTCTTGATGCAAACATTCAAACTCCAAAGAGCTATTCTGAAATGACCAAGGATGAAATCATCCTGGCAACACTAGATAAAAGAGCACAGAACATTATTGTATGTGCTATAGATGATGCCACTTTTTAGAATTTGGTGCATTGTAAAACCTCCAAATAAATGTGGGACACATTGATTGTCTACATAGAGGGCATAGAAGAAGTCAGAGAGGACAAGAAGTCTATGCTGAACCAGGAGTATGAGAGCTTTAGACAAGCCAAATCTGGCAGCATAGCTGAATGCTATAAGAAGTTCTTTAGAATAGTGAATTAGTTGATGACCTATGGAAGGGTCTTCTACACTTATGAACTGAATGATAAGTTTCTTAGGTCTCTAACAAAGGATTGGGACACTAAGATATGTGCCATCAAAGAAGTGGTCAGGCTGGCTTATATACCTCCACCTACATTATTTGGAAAGTTGTTATCATATGAAATGCAGCTTACTGCCAAAAAAGAAGAAGAGAAGGGAAGCATATCTGATGTTAAGGAAAAGTCAGTAGCCTTCAAAGTTGAAGGCTCAAGAAAGGGTAGGAGAAAATCTCCTTCTCCACCCAAAAGGAGTGTTGAGGCAGAAGAAGGAATTTTTGATAATAACATATCAGATAGTCATTCTTCTGATGAGGAATTTGCTACCTTTACAAGGCAATTCCAAAGGTTTATGAAGAAAAAGAAATGGCGAACTAGGCCATCATCTTCATCATATTCCAAGGATGAGTACTACAGGAAGAAGAAGACACCCAAGGAGGACAAGTATGCCTCTAAACCTTGTAAACAATCTAATACTAAGATTGTGTGTTATTGCTGCAATAAGACTGGACAAGTAATAGCTGACTTTCCTGACAAAAGAAAGAAGTCAAAGGATAAGAAGAAGCAGCAGGTCAAAGGTAAGAAGGAGAAGTCTCTAGTTGCTCAGAAGAAGAAGAGTTGGACAGACTCTTCATCTTCAGAATCTGGAGAAGAAGAAGCAAAAGCATATGTTGGGCTATTCTCAACAAAAGAGGAGTCTAGGGAACTATAATTCCTACAGATGCTGGACTCCATAAATGGAGTTGAAGAACATTGTTGTAGAGGGCTGATGGCTCAATCTGAAGATGATCAGTGCCAGGATCAGCCTGGACCAAGTAAGGAAAACTATTCTCCCTTAGTTTCCGATTACTTTACTGGATCAGAATCAGAAGCATCTGCTTTAAAAGAAGTGGATGGATCTGAGTCTGAAGGGGATGTACACCAACTCATTGATTGGTATGGTTGGTTGTTGCAAGCTCTAAAGAAGAGCAAGTTTCTTGTTAAAGTGCAGGCCAAATAGATTGAGTCTCTTAAGATGGCTGCAGCAGATTCTACTAAGATGTTGGATCTAAAACTGAATGAGGTTGCCAAATTGAAGAACATTACAGTTATTCAAATGGGCACAATCTCTTTCAAAGAGAATCATATCAAGAAACTGGAGGCATAACTTCAGCAAGAGAGAGAGAGCTATTGGCTAAATTCTCCAAGCCAAAATCTGTCTTACCCCTAACAGACAATTTTATTTCATAAAAAGGGAAGACTGGTCTAGGCTTTAAGGGAAGAACTAGGGCTTTCAATTCACATAGAAAAGGTAAGGTCCCAGTTCAGCCTCTAGTTGTTGAACCCTCTATTTTCTTTAGGAAGGTGGTGAATCCTACTAACAGGTATGATCACGACACTACACATGGTCACTGTGAGCATGGAAATCATATGGGCAAGGGTGCAAATGCTTATAGACCACACTATAGGCATGCCCATCAGGTTTAAGAGGATTTCTTGAAGAGTGATGCTCCAGCACCAACACTCAACAAGACTGCTGGCAACAAAGTAGTAAAGTCTTTACCTAAGAAAAGGTATAATAGGTTTGAGTGTTAGTGTTATGGCAAGGTGGGGCACTTTGCCATGGATTGCTTCTTTAACACTAGTGTTAAAACCAAGAGTAGTTTTCCTATTAGAACAGTTGCAGGATTTCAAACTAACAAGGACCTAGGACCCACTAGCAAGTTAGGTTCTAAGGGTACGTAATTCTTTATGTGTTGTAGGTGAATCCAAGTGACCATACCCCTATATGGTACTTAGATAGTGGTTGTTCCAGACATATGATAGGAACAAGGAGAATGTTGAGGGACTATGTGCCCATAAAGAATGGACCCAAAGTTATCTTTGGTGGATCAGAAAATTATATCATCAAAGGATTTGGTAACAATACTAGTGATTCAGTTACTGTCACTAAAGTGACTTATGTGAAGGGTTTAAAACATAACTTAATTAGCATAAGTCAACTTAGTGATCTAGGTTATGTCATTTCTTTTCTCAAAGGGGAGTTCCAGATAAGAAGATCAAGTGATCATTTTGACTGGCACTAGGAAAGGAAATGTGTATTGCCTTAACCTAGATTGTGAGTTTAACAACACACAAATTTGTCTGGTTGCAGGAGAGAAAGCTTCTCTATGTGTCAAATGGCACAAGAGACTAGCTCATCTGAACTATAAGTCTATAGGACTGTTGTTCAGCATGGGATAAAACCCATGAAAGGGGTAAATGGTATTCAGAATAGGAATGGAATAAATACCAAGCTGGACAAGAAGCCATTCTTCAACATAGAAGAAGAGCTAAGGCTGGGAAGCTACCTGCTAATGCTCAGGAGCCAAACAAGTACTTCACAAAGCCATTCCACTATTTTGAAAGGCATAAAATTCGTCGGATATCCTCGATGATATTCGACAAATTTCCATTGGTTCATTTATCTGAGGTCCGTTCCCCCATTATTCGTTGAGTGCCACTCAAGCTAAGTCGACATTTCTTAAGAAGTTGTGTCGACACTCAGAAATTGTGTCGACACCTGATCTAGGAGTTATGTCGACACCAAAAGTAATTGTGTCGACACACAGGACTTGTGTCGACACACACTCAATGCCGTCTGGATACTTTCAACACTGTCGACATTCACTCAACGCCGTCTGTCGACAACAGCTATGTCGAGACTAGAAGCAGCTGTGTCAACACACAGGACTTGTGTCAACACATACTCAATGCCATCTGCAGCCAATAGTTATATCGACACCGGAAGCATTTGTGTCGACACACAGGACTTGTGTCGACACATTCAACCGAAGTTGTGTCGAGAAGCAGAAGTATGTCTGTGTCGACACTTGGAGTATTGTGTCGACACCATGAACACTTGTGTCGACACTTGGCTAATATGTGTCGACACATATGAAGCAGCCTGCTAAGTGATTTGTACTGAGTTGGAATGACTCTGAAGAATCTACTGACATGTTTGGTGACTTGACAGCTGTCATATCCAACCGGTCTGACACCTCTGACAGATCTGTCAGTAGTTTGTTAGAAACCGGATCAGTCGGTAACCATGAAGCAAACTCTATATAAGAGACAGATCGGAAACTTCAGAGTAGTGGAGAAAAAGGAAAAATTGAAACAGATTCGGAATTGTTCTGCAAGAAAGATTCAGATTCCAATCTGAATTTAAGGAAGAAACTGACTGAAGATCAACTTCAACAGCAAGAAGATCCACCTTATTTTGTTCTATCAAGAAGCTTTGAGAAGCTAAGTCAGGCTGGATCAGAAGGATCAGTTCAGTCAAGAACTGATCAAGAAGGCTACACCAACAGAGGAATCTAGCTGGTGAATTTGTTTGTTTCTTATTACATTCTATTTATTGTAAGATCTATTATCAGATCTGAGTTGTAAGCCTAGTTATAAAGGCTGAGGTAGGGTTGAGGCCTAAGGTAGGATTCTGGGGAAGAATCTGAGGTAGGACTTGTGGAAAGTCTGAGTTATAAGCCTAATTATAAAGGATGAGGTAGGGCTGAGGCCTGAGGTAGGATTCTGGGGAAGAATCTTAGGTAGGACTTGTTAAGTCTGAGCTATAGGAACCATTTTTGGTATGAGATTGTAAGATCTGGGGATCCGAGCTAGTGGAAGGAAGTTAGGCTGAATCCAGTTATCTACTGGATAGGCGAAGGGTGAAAGTGGATGTACCCATATCTTGGGGAACCACTATAGATCTGGTGTCTTCTGTGATGTGTTTATGTTCTGTGATTTAATTAATCTGTGTTGAATAATGATCTAACTGTTTTCCTAAAAAGGACTTTACAAGATTAGAACCTATTCACCTCCTCCCCCCCCCCCTCTAGGTGTTTAGGCTCTTGAAACAAGGACTTTCAAGTGCCTAGAGTGTCCTCACTCGATGACAACGAACAAAGAGCTACAAGCAAATCTCTCCAAGGCATTGTTGAAAACGAACAATCTCACAAATGAAATTAATGTCTTGGATAAAAGACTTCAAATTTCTCTTGCCAAAATAGAAGAAGGTAAAAACAGTTCGCCAATCAGTGTGTAATGCTAGTCACTGAAAACACTGCCCTAAATACGAGGATCCATGATCTTAACTGTGTTATCCAAAAATTTGGAATAGGGCAAAAATCTCTGAACATGTTGTTGGGTGCACAATGTCATGTATCTAGAAAATTTGGACTAGGATATGTAAGCCTGACGATACCACCGGGCGGAAATCATAGTCAAGCTAAGACTAAAACAAATTATAAGTAATCACACAATAAGTTCAATAATTCTGGAAGGTTATCCCCATCCTCAAACACGAGCTATAAGAACATGATAAAGACAGCATCCACTGCCTATACTTTGTGTGCAAACTGTCAAAGGTTTGATCACACATGCAGGTCGTGTCTGAGGAAAGGTAATAAGAAAACTATGCAAGTCTGGCTACCAAAGTCGTCTACCTATCGTATGGGTGGAACAACTTTGGTAACCAGATATTTACCCTCATCTTCTTTTTAGGTGTGTTGGCAGGCTAAGGACAAGGAGAATGTGTGGTACTTGGACTTTGGGTGTTCCAAGCACATGAAAGGAGATAACGACAAGTTCCTTAGCCTAGAGAAGAAGAAGGGATGCATGGTGATATTTGGGAACAATAACAATTGACATATTCTTAGAATCGGCACCATAGGTAACAAAGCATTTTCAATTTCAAATGTACTGTTTGTAGATGGACTTATGCATAATTTAATTTCAATTAGACAACTATGTGATAAGAACCTAAATGTTATATTTAAATCCTCTACAAACACTTACAAGATTATAGATGCTAAAACTAATAGTGTTTTACTTATTGCTCATAGAACCCATAATGTTTACACTATTAGTTTTGAAGATATATCTTCTTCTGATTTGAAATGCTTAGTTATCAAGAATGAGGAATTAGATCTTTGTCATATGATACTAGGAAACTGAGGAAGTAAACTTATTATCAAACTATCAAAAAATAAACTTGTTTGAGGACTTCCAAAATTATGCCGTAGATTAAACTCTTTATGCGCTCCGTTTCAAATAGAGAAATTTGTTATAACCTCATTCAAAAGCAAAAAGGACATTTTCACGACTATAGAACTTTAACTTATTCACATGGATCCGTTTGGTCCTCTTAGTACATCTAGTCTAGGTGTAA
Organism: Platanthera zijinensis; assembly: GCA_039513925.1. Classification (NCBI taxonomy): domain Eukaryota; kingdom Viridiplantae; phylum Streptophyta; class Magnoliopsida; order Asparagales; family Orchidaceae; genus Platanthera; species Platanthera zijinensis. Next base: position 120,795,431 of record CM077083.1, on the reverse strand, counting down.
AACGATACACTTTTGTTATTATTGATGAATACTCCAGTTATTATTGGACAATCTTCCTTACGAATAAATCTGATATGCTCATTGAGTTCACCAATCTATGCACTAGACTTCAAAATGTTAAGGAACTAAAAATGAAATGCATAAGGTCAGATCATAGGGGAGAATTTGAGAATGAAAATTTCACAAACTATTGTAATAATTTAGGAATTAAACACAAATTATCATCCCCATGCACTCCTCAACAGAACGGGGTAGTAGAGAGAAAGAACCACACACTTCAAGAGCTAGCACGAACAGTGCTCGCCGAGTTCGGCTTGCCTCGATATTTCTGGGCAGAAGCGGTTAACACATGTTATGCGATGAACTGAGTCATGTTCATCCCCATTCTTAAGCTAACTCTGTATGAGCTATACTTCAATAGGAAGCCATCAGTTTCAAATTTTAGAGTCTCTGAGTGCCCGTGCTTTATTCTAAACACTAAAGATCACTTAGGAAAACTTGACGAAAAATCAAACCATGGCATCCTGTTAGGATACTCTAGTACGAGTCGAGCCTATAGGGTCTATAACAAATGAACCTTAGTTGTTGAAGAATCGGCTCACGTCCACTTTAATGAAAATACACCAACCGAAGAACCTAGGCCAAACGAAGAGGAAATTGATGATGATTTGCAGATAGAAGCTAAGGGTGAGGAGAAAGAAGTGTTGGTTGATGTTCCAGCTCATAAAGACAAATATATGCCTCTTAGTACTCTAAATTTCTTAAAGCAACGTCCGCGAGAACTAGTAATAGGAGATCCCTCACATTGAGTTAGAACTCGGTCGGCATTACATGAATCTTTTTCGAATTTGTGCTTCTTATCTAAAATTGATCCCAAGAACATCTCAAAAGCCTTAAAGGATGAATCGTGGTTCTTTGTTATGACTAAAGATCTAAATCAATTCGAGATAAGCAAGGTCTGGGTGTTAGTGGAGCGTCCTGAGGGCCATCCAATTATAGGTTTAAAATTGGTATAAAAAAGTAAACTTGATTGTGACTCTAGGATAACAAGAAATAAATCTAGGTTGGTGGCACCGTTGAGGAATCTTTTGCACCGATTGCACATCTTGAATCCATTCATATGTTTTTTGGCGTTTGTTAGTTACAAATAAATTAGGTTATATCAAATGGATGTTAAAAGTGCATTATTGAATGTATGCATTAAAGAAGAGGTGTATATAGAGCAGCCACCCGGATTCAAGAATACTGACTACCCAAATCACGTATATAAGTTGGTGAAAGCCTTGTGTGGACTGAAGCAGGCACCCCTTTCTTGGTATGATTGGCTCACAACTTTTCTCCTGGGACATGGATTTAGGATGAGTAGGGAAAACACCACTCTATTTGTGAAGCACGAGAATCTTGATTTAATTCTCCTATAAATTTACGTGGATGATATTATTTTTGCGGTTTCAAATGATAAATTATACAAGGAAATTATCACTCTAATGCAATCTGAATTTGAAATGAGTCTAGTTGGAGAGTTAACTTATTTCTTAGGATTTCAGATTTCTCAACGTAATTATGGAATTTTTATAAGTCAATCAAAATACATAAAAGATATGCTTGTGTGATTCGGCTTTGAGAATTTGAAACAAGTCAAAACTCTAATGAGTGCCTCTCTAAAATTAGGAAAAGATAAAAGTGTCAATTCGGTGGATCAAACTATTTTTAAAGGAATGATCAGATCACTACTCTAGTTAAGTGTGTCTAGGCCCGATATTACATTCACGGTGTGTCTATGTGCTAGGTATCAGGCCGATCCTAAAGAATCACAGTTGAAAGCGGTTAAACATATTTTTATGTATCTTATAGGCACCCAAAATCTTGGTCTTTGGTACCCCCCCACACAATAGATTTAATACTCTATGGGTACTCTGACTCTGATTATGTCGGATGTTCTCTTGATCGCAAGAGCACGAGTGGTACATGTCACTTTCTTGGCCCGACACTAGTCTCATGGTTAAGTAGGAAACAAAACTCGGTTGCCCTCTTTACTACTAAAGCCGAGTATATTGCCTTAGGGAGTTGTTGTGCACATGAACTTTGGATGTCTCAAAAGTTAGAAGACTTTTGCTTACTTTGTAGGAAAGTTATTCTTAGTTTCGACAATAAGAGTACCATAGACTTGACAAATAATCCAGTACATAACTCTCGTTCCAAACATATTGACGTTCATCATCATTTCATTCAGGATCACCTTAAGAAAGAGAATGTGAGAGTACGCTTCATTGGAACCATCGACCAACTAGCTGATATATTTACAATATCCCTCTCAGATGCTCGTTTCTCATTACTTCGACTCGAGCTGGGTGTTTTGGATCTCTCTTCCTAGTCATGGTGCATCACCACCTGTCATTGAGGCGGTTGTCTGTTTTTTGTTTTTTTTATGTTATTTTTTGGTTGTTTCTGCTTCTATTCTGTTTTTAGACAAAAAATAAAATAATGGATGAAAAATCCCCCAAAAATCGAAAACATTTCGTTGACTATTTACTTTCTACTTAGTTTTTTTTCGCTTGGTTAGTTGTTTATTTCGTTTATTTTTTGTCGAATCTTAAAAAACAATATAAAACCCCCAAAATAAAAAAAACTGTGGAGTGATCACTCTTAGAACACACATTACTAGAACTTAGAGCATAATGTTTAGGTACAATGTTTGAGTTAGGCATGTTAATCCCTGTGAACATTGTCTACATGTCATGTTATATCGAATCTATAGGTGCTTTGCTACTGAGTGTGACTAGACATGTTAGTGTCTGTTGACTATGCCTCTAGGTATGTGTGAGGATTTAGGTAGCGGAATGACTTTACACTGTTCACAAATCCCTTGACGGAGCACTCTTATAGAAATTATAAGCTTACATGTTATAACTCATGATATTGTGTCTACCCCGTTAGAAATAATTTGAATAATCAATATCACGGTACATATGCACTTCTATAAAGGGTAGAACTTTGGGCCGATTCTATAGTAATCAATTCATGTAACAAGTTATAGTGTATCTATCTATGTGGGTAGATTTCGATTGATTTGGGGTCCTTGGAATCCAAAATATAAAAAAGATAGCTCAACGCGTATAAAAAAACAAATGAATGCGATCAAGCATTGTGTCAAGAATACCCCCCAAGCACTACTCACTCCTCCTGAGAATTCTTTATGAGCATTGTGAGGATGAGCACCTTGGTCCAAAAAATCATTTCGATCTTGTGGACGGACTAGAACCTTTAGCTTAGGGTCCCATATTTCTTGTCTTGATATAACGTAGATAGCAACGTGACGTGATTTTTCACTATATTTCTCTCGTGATAACATATTGAATTTCTAAGTTAAACCATGTAATAAATGTTAACTCTACTTGATGTTTTTCTTCCGGTGCTACACGTACACACATCATTGCTCTATCTAACACTTCCATGCATAAGAATTGGACTACAACGACACTATATGTCTATAGCGCATAAGTTCTAGCACACGATTTCTATTTGTGGCATGTACAATGTTCCTCTGTATTAATTCTATAATTCTTTTAGCATTGTACTCTAAATTGTTATGTGCTTAGTTTAACTGTATTGTCCAAATTCTTTTTCACTCTGATATTTGATTTAAACTATTTCTGTGTTCTTCACTCATTAGTTTGACTATTATGATGTATACTTTTGGAATTCGCTTTGGTTCACCCCTATTCTTTTTTCGCATCTCGTTTCACATTCTATAATGTGACTTGTGTGTTTTCTTTATCATGCTCATTATATAATGCATTCCATTTCTCCAGTACATGCGCATGTTTGTGTTTAGTCTGGCCCATCCCCTTTCGATAATATCATAGGGGGAGAATAGAGTGGTCATAAGTCATGGGATAGGGAAGATCACATGCATGGGGAGCTGATTACGTTGTGTGCACGTAGATAGGGGGAGAATGTAGAACACGCATATAGGGGTAGCACATGTGTAAGGGAAGTTATATATAACCTGAAACCTGACTTTATATTTTTTTAATGCTTATCTCTTATATGCGCTATATCATGCATCTCATTGCTATATCTCATGAACGAGATTTCATATTATCAAAAGGGGGAGTTTGTTGGATCCAATGGTTCACATATCCTTTGTTTGATAATATCAATTCCTATATTATATTTGATCACATCTTGTGTTTGTTAGAGTGTGCAGGTTTATAGGTCCATGCAATGCAAGCTGCTCTCCTTTGGCACATACCGCCGAGCGGTAGAAGTTACCGCCAGGCGGTAGCATGAACTAAATGGACAGGGATCTCGGTTTACTACTGCGCCACGCTAGTCCTAGTGTTCGCGCTAGCTCAAGGATTGAGTTCAACAAGGTGCTTGGGAAGCTACCATTGGGCGATAACTTTATACTGCGCCACGCAAGCCATCTCAATGAACATTGAGATGGATTCATTGAGACACCTGGCCTACCGCATATCATTACCTTCCTACCGCACTGCTTTAGCTTCAAAAAAGGGAAAATATTTGTTTTGAATATTTTTCCAAATTTGCAAGATAGCTGTCACATCAAGCACGTGAACCTACCACCGGGCGCTAGTCTTACCACCAGCGGTAGCCTGTTTTTACAAAGGCGTATAAAAGGTGTCTCGTTTTCTGTATTCCTTACCAAGATGAAAAGAGACTCAGTTCTTTGATTCCTAGGGTTTGACCGCCTCTCTGTGGTCTGTTCCACCGTCTTCGTCAAAGGAAAAGAAAACTGCCTCCCTCCTATTCACGCATAAAGAACTCTTGTGAGCCAAGGATAACAACGATTACGAAGATTTGATCAGTTACAAGCACTCAAAGATTTCAAGCACCGGTCACGGATTGTTCAATGGAGGAATCGTAAAGAAGGTGATTCATTCTTAAATCTTTTATACCTTTATTGTATTATTTTCTTTTCTCGAAATTCTTGTTGTCTGGGAAATCGAATGAGGATGTTCGTCGGAATCTGGGGAGGATTCTGTGAGAAATCGTCCTGGGGAAGGGACGTCTAGATCGAGTGATCTAGCGGGGCTCTAAGACACTTCCTTGCGTGAAGGTGAAGAGCCGGATCGAAGACCTTTCTTGGAGGGAAAGGGAGAGAGACAACTAGTCTAGGGAGCGGGTTGGTATAGAAAACCAAAAATTATTTTCATTCATCGCCTTCGATCTCCGGCGTCACAGAGATCAAGTTTTTGTAATTATTAAAATAGTTGTTGATTTAGTTTGCAATGAAATTCATTTTCTATTTCTTTACTTGTGCATAATGTTGTGGTTGGTTGCCTTTGAGTTTCTGAAGGGTGCATTGATCTCCAAGGAGGAATCTGCCCAAAAAAAGAGTTATGTGATATATCACCGCGTGTTAGCTACCTAACGCCCCGCGGTAGCTTCCAAAACTAGTTTGCCTAGTTAGAAATAATTCAAATTTCTCAGAAACATCGTAAACCTTATTAACCACCCCCTCTAAGGTTGGCCACTAGATCCAAAAATCTCTGAAATGGCCTTTACCTTGTCAGGGTTAGGTTCTAGACCTTGGGCAGTGAGCAGATGTCTAAAGAACTTTCCCTTACTTGCTATAGAAGTAAATTTGGCGAGGTTAAGCCTCATGTTGAATTTGAGAAGCATGAAAAAACATTTCTGCCAGGTCTCTCAGGTGGTCGTCCATGTTACGTATTTTGACCGAAAGGTCGTCAACATAAACCTCCAAGTTATGACCCTTTTGATCCTTGAAGTTGTAGTCCATCATTCTCTTATATTTTGCTCCAACATTCTTCAATCTGAAAGGCATGATTTGATGGCAATAACATCCTTCTCCTGTGATGAACGTGGAATGAGGAATGTTTGGCTCGTGCATCATAATTTGGTTATACCCCGAGAAGGCATCCAAGAAGCTCATTACTAGGAATCCTACGACAGAGTCAAATAGTAGTCTATTCTTGGAAGTGGATAACAGTTTTTGGGGCATGTTTTGTTGAGATATGAGAAGTCGACTGTAATGCCCCAAAATTTTTTGATATTTAATTTTGATCTTCTTTTGGCGTAATAATGACATAAGAGCGTTACATTAACTCGAAGTTAATGGGGCATCGTCGTTAGTGCATTTCCGTGTCTGTTTGGTCAAGTCGACTAAATTTTTGAACTTGTTGAAGTGTAGATTTTTTTTCTAACTTTAGGAAATTAAAGTATTTAATTTTAATCATGATTGTCAAGTTTCATTACGATTCGAGCTATATTGGAAGCCCGGTGAATTTTCAAAGATTGAAAGGATTTATCGTTGCTGTAAACTGTGGAAATAAATTGTAACTCGATATCAGCTCATCGAACTTTGATTTCAACTGCGTTGTTAGATTCATAGGACCGATATTTACCTTCGATGAAAATTTCATCGAAAACCGAGTTGGCCTTAATCAAAATCTTCAATTGATATGCTAAGTTACTAATGAATTGTAAATATTTATTTTTTTCAGTACTTTATATAAGTAGTTTTAGGTTATTTTTGTAGTTTTCTTTTATTTTTCTCCAATAAATTATTCCTTTTTTTAAAATACCCTTCTAACTTAAGTTTATTTTGTTTTCCAAATTTTTTGCAGAAAACATCAAACTTTCAAAGTACATACCCGTGACCTGGGTGTGTTACTTTGATTCCTGTGAAAAAACTTCTTCCTGATCAGAAATTTAATTCGTCGAGCTACGCTCGACAAAATTGAATTCGTCAAACTACGCTCGACGAAATTCTTGACATCAACACTCAACAAATTCCAGAGCCGCGCTCGACAAATTCTGCAACCCAGCGCTCGACGAATTGATCACAGCGCTCGACGCATTGTTTCCAGATCCTTCGCTCGATGAATTGATCCTAGCGCTCGACGAATTGATCCCAGTGCTCGATGAATAGTTTCCAGATCTTACGCTCGACGAATTTCATCACTTAGCGCTCAATAAATTGTTTCCACTCAACGCTAACAACCACTCAACTCCAGCAACCATTCAACGCTAGCTAGTTCGTCGAATGTAAATCAAACTGAACTTTCGTCGAACGCAGATCAATGTCGCGCTCGACGAATTTGCCTCCGCTCGATGCTTCCTATAACGGTGTCCATGACGTATCCCGCTCCCGCTGCTTCTAGAACCTGACTTGTCATCAAATCCTTGGCTTCCCATGCACACCAGCGTGACACCTCTTGTAAAATTTTTCTTATAAATAGAACTTCTCTGTAAGGTCCAAGGGTTAAAACTTTTGAGCCATTTTGTTGTTGGACTGCTGCTTAGTTGCTTTTGGTACTATGTAAGGATAAATTCCCCCTCCTCTTTGTGTTTGTCTTAGCTTATGTAATCAAACTTTTTTACATAATAAAATATGTTAGTTTTTTCATCCTCATATTGTACTGGAATGTCTCTGAGTGCCTCTCTTTCAGCAATCTTAAGTAACTTTGTTTTTATTTTTAAAGTGTGTGTGTGGGTGTATGAGTTTAATTTGATGTTGTTATATTTTTATGTTTTCGCAGTTCTGATAGCTTTTATTTTCTTCTCTCTTTGTTTAGGTTTAGGCTTAGTTTTTAGAACTTTATTTTCATTTTTATGGTTTTATAAAAGTATTTTCAAAGTGGCTTTCTATCCCCTTTTTTACATAGTTATTTTTTATTATTTTTATAAAACTTTTGTTCTTATCAACCTATTTTTCACTTTTTAAACTCTTTTATAAAATTATAATAATAAAAAAGTTATCATTTTAATATTTTAAAAACACTTTGTTTTTTAGCTTTTATTTCCAAAAACTTTTGCTCTTTTTATTTTTATTTCATCTTTTTACTCATTTTTAGCATGTTCCAGGAGTAGGAATGTATTTGTTTTAATTTTTCAATTACTTTGTTTTTCTTTTTAAATTGTGTGTGTGTGAGTGTATGAGATTAATTTTCATCTTGAACTTTCAACTTCATGTAGAGTGTGTGCGTATATGAGTTAATTTTTATTGCTTTCTTTTATTGCTTTCTTTATCGCTTTCTCAATTTTATGTAGAGTGTGTGTGTGTATGAGATAGTTTTTATTGCTTTCTTTCAATTATGTAGAGTGTGTGTGTGTGTGTATTTATTTCCCGCCTACTCATTCGAGTAGGACTTGATTTTATTTCCCGCCTACTCATTTGAGTAGGACTTGTCATTTCCCGCCTACACGTTTGACTAGGACTTGTAATTTCCCGCCTACTCGTCTGAGTAGGACATGTCATTTCCCGCCTACTCGTTTGAGTAGGACTTGTAATTTCCCGCCTACTCATTTGAGTAGGACTTGTAATTTCCCGCCTACTCATTTGAGTAGAACTTGTAATTTCCTGCCTACTCGTTTGAGTAGGACTTGTCATTTCAATTATTTTTTCCTTTTGTGTAACTTAGCTTTTTCTAAATTATGGGTTCGATGTGCGTGTGAGTTCTTTGTTAGCAATTAAAGTTTTTACCCTTTTATTCCTTATATTACGTTATTTTTATGTCCTCTTTTTATAACCATTTAACGTTTAGTTGTGAACTCGAGCCTCATCTAACTCATAATTCATCCCCATACCGATGAGTGGCTAATCACCCTTAGCCCTCGGCATCGAAGAGCATTGGGACATATAAAATAACTCTTAATAATTTAAGGTCTTTTTCTCACTTTAATTAAAGGGCTTAAGGTTTGCCCCGGGTATGCGACATGTAGAACCACATATCAATGTGTGGGCACTATTTCCGTTATCCATATGCTAGCTAGCCGAGAGGCCGTGCGTATGGACTAATAACCCTTGGATAAAAAGAGTTGCGTGCATACCCTCGAGAGAGGAGAAGCATAATTCTACCGGATTGGGTTCCCCACCCAATAGCGGGGTTTTTAGCGTAAAGCGGGCATTAAGAGGAATCTTTCGTCAGACGAGAGTTCGGTCGAATAGTCTTAATGTTCAGGTGAGCGATATTCCTAGATATAAGTGAACTCATATTTGTGGAACCTCCACGACCAAGTTGCCTTTAATTAATTTGAAAACTAAGTTTTATAATTATTAAGAGTCGTTTTAGTTTCGATCTGATTCGATGCCGAGCGTTAACCCTTCATCGAATTTTTCTTAGTCCTTTTTTACAACTCCCTTTTATAACCGTTTCAGTTAACTAAATCCTGACAAGTTATTTTCGGTAAAATAATAGTCCCTCTGGAAGGAGTAGAAATTGTCAACCGGCCCAGGGAAATATACGACCTCGATATTCCCCACCGGAATATCCAGTATTACTTGAGATAAGTGCACTTGCCTCCTAATCGCGCCGCGCGGAATCCGAACCTCCGCGTGCGTCAGTTACTTATATATCATATTATATATATACATATAATTCCTCTATAAAAAGCCGAACCAGTCTAGAAATTAGGTTTTTGTCTTTCCTCTTCCTATTCCATCGAACCAGCACATGAGAGAGAGGGAGAAGTATCTTTCCGAGAGCTTTCTGACGGCCTCTGTGAGAGCTCTAGTGTACAGAATCTTCATCGAAGTATAGATCTGGGAAGTCCTCGCCGAGATCTATGCTTGTACAGTGAGTATTTTCAGTTTCGTGGATTTTTGGAGTTGGAGTGAGTAGACCTAACTTTCATTTCCGTCAAAAATCCTTCAATATTTTTTGTTGTCGTGGTATTTTTTTGGCTGATCCTTGGTGTGGAGTGCTTAGGAGGCTAGAAATTGGAAGATTTGAGGCTGGAAATTGCTTAGTCTTCTTTTAGTTCCTCCTTCTCTTTTCTTTTAAATTTCCAAGACCCGATGATACTGTTTTTGTTTTCTTAGTGTTGGTCTTTCTGAGTTCTTACGGTTTCAGTTTGTCATTAGCTAAATTCATCGAGTGGTAACTTTGTATTCGTCGAGTGGTCGCATTGAATTCGCCGAGTGGTCACATTGAATTCGTCGAGTGTTCGCGTCAAATTCGTCAAGTGTCAGTGTAAATTTCGTCGAGTTTATTGTGTATTTCATCGAGTTTGCCGAATAGTTCGTCAAGTTCATCAAGTAGTTCATCGAGTGTTTACGTCGAATTCGTCGAGTTGTTATGTCAAATTTGTCGAGTGGTTACGTCTAATTTGTCGAGTGATTATGTCTAGTGCACTGAGTGGTTAAGTCTAATTCGTCGAGTAGTTATGTAAAATTCGTCGAGTTCTTACATCAAGTTCGCCGAGTGTTCTCGTAAATTCGTCGAGTTGTTATGACGAGTTTGTCAAGTGATCAGGTAGAACTCGACGTATAGTCTTGACAAATTCATCGTGAAGGGTTATTTTTACTTGAAATTTCTGGGCTTTTTTCTTTCCTTGTGTCGTCGTTGTGATCTGATGCCAAGTATTGTATGGTGCCAGATTTTGTTATGACATTATTTTGAATGTGGGTGTTAGTGGAATATACCACCGCCATAGTGTCTGTTTGTGAATCATTACACCCGGTGGCTTTGTTATGGACTTTTGGGTTGGGTTGGATGGATGACCACCACAACAGTGTCTTTTGCTTTGGATGTTTTGGTCTGATGGTTTGTGTTTGAAAGAATATCACCACCTCAGTACCATTTTATGCCCAGTTTTAATGATTCACTCTTCGAGCTGATCGGTCTCTTTTATTATATACATATGTATGATTAATAATTTGAATACTTATTAAACTTGGTGCAAGTCTTTCTGTTATATAGCCATTTCTTACTAAATTAATTACACTTACTCCTTATGTGGTCTTTGATTGTCGTTGTTTCATAGCTATTCTCATTGGGTTGGTAATCTTCTTAAGCTTTTTAGCCTTTTGAACTCTTTTTGAGCTGTCTTTTGTGCCTTTTGTGCCGTGACATTATTTTCTTTTTGAATGCCTCAGGTTCGGACCAGTAGCAGTTAGAGCTGACCGAATTCATTCCTTCCAGGCTTCAGTAGCTATTTTTCCTTTCCTCTCATCAGTAAGAGGTATTCTATTGTTTTTTCTTGACTTTATAGTGTATCTCAGACTTTTACTGTTGGTATTATGGGTTCGTGTCAGATTGTTGGCGCCCATAATATAGTTTCTTTATGTGTTAGACTGTTATTTGCTCTTTTTGATACTACTACTAATCTGATGTTGATGTATTGCTCTCTGGGACGGTTTTATTTTAGGATGCATATTAGTTATTTTATATGTATAAAAATAAGCACCTTTACTCATACTCATAACATTTGTTTTAACTAAATGTCACCCTATTTTAAAGAACTTAAAAGATCTTTTCCTACTTATACTAAATTTAGAAACTTACATATCATTAACATATTGTAGATTCTTCATGCTCATATAGGATAAAATGAATTAAACTTTATTTTTTTTGCTACGTATATACCTTTCTACTTGTGGACTAGCTGGTCCATTGAACCAAGGGGCACAGTCTTTGAAACTTTAAACTTAAATCATGTTCATCAACATATATATATGTCTTTTTTGAAAAATAAAGATTCGGAACTGCTTGAGCGTCTATAGTTGCCCAGTGCACGATGTGACATCATGACACATATTTTCTCTCACTTTGATAATATATTTATATATTAAGAAAATGTGGGTTGTGATTGTTGGTGTCAGAGGGTGGTTAGTTTGTTTTGTTAGAAGGGTTATTCGAATGACCATTTTCAAGCAAAGTTTTAACTATCTTATTTCATTGCATACACACACAAATGTGTCATCAATCTGTCTTGGCTGAAGCATGAACACTACACTCATAAGTATTATAGAAGTATATGGGGACATATTATGTAGTATGTGATGCATAATATGTGTTTGTATATGGATCCTCATAGGGACAGCAACATGTGACTGTCAGGTTGAAATTGGCAACTTAACATCACATGGATGCTCATTAGATTTTATTCTACGTTACATGCGATATTATGTAGTATGAGATGCATAATATTTCATGTGTACGACCGCTCATTGAATGCACTAAGGAACTTTTAGAATACACCGCACAACATGCATAAAATATAATAGCATTGACAAACATGCTAAGTTAAGATCTATATGATGACACTTATACACACATAATTTAAAATTAAGATTTAAGCATTTATGCATTCATATTATATGCACAAGAGTCAAAGGGATGATGATATATGATCCTTAGTTAAAGCATAACCTTATTCATAGAAAATCCTAGAGCAAGGTAGTAGCAAGAGCAAGTGTCTACACATTTCTGGTGTGATTTAAGTTAAGTAATTCTAGCATTAAGCTAAACCATTTTAAGCATAGTTTTAACTATCTTATTTCATTGCATACACACACCAATGTGTCATCAGTGTGTCTTGGCTAAAGCATGAACACTACACTCAAAAGCATGACAAAAGTATATGAGGCCATATTATGTAGTATGGGATACATAATATGTGTTTGTATATGGATCCTCATAGGGACAACAATAGGTGACTGCCAAGTTTAAATGGGCAAATTAATATCACATGGGCGCTCATTCGATTTTATTTTACGTTACTTGCGATATTATATAGTATGAGATGCATAATATTTCATGTGTACGACTGCACATGACATGCACTAAGGAGCTTTTATAATACACCGCACACCAAGCATAAAATATTATAGCATTGACAAACATGCAATGCTAAGTTCAAGACGATGACACTCGTACACATGATTTAAAATGAAGATTTAAGAATTCATGCATTCATATTATATGCACCAGAGTCAAAGGGATTGTACAACCCCATGCTCGCCGAGTGGGCCAGGCTAAGCGGGCGAGCCAGTGGAATCGGCTCGCACCAGTGTAGTAGGCGGGCGAGCCCGAAAGGCTGGCTCGCTCCCGCCAAGAAGGCGAGCGAGTCGTGCGAGCCAGACCTAGCCCGCATCTTCCTAGGCGACCTCATTGCCGGCTCGCCTCCGTATAGGGTAGGCAATTCATGGAGGTTGAGCTCGCATTCACTTAGAGATAGCAGGCAAGCTACGGGAGCCAGGCCGTGTTCGCCCAGCAAAGTGTCAAGCTGACCCCTTGATCCTCGGTACCCGCCTAGTGGGGCCCAGAGGCAAATTACCTAGATAACCTTGCAGGGGGTGCAAATATCCTTTTAGAATAACGGAGTTATGCTGTTGGCAGACCCAATTGGGCTGCATATAGCCGTTCAGAACATCGGAGTTTAGCTATTTGTAGACCATTTCTAGAAACCTATAAATAGACCCAAGAGGATACCTTAGAGGACACACTTACTTGTGCCCCGATCTTCTTGCGCATTCTGAGGTATCTTTAGCTCGACACTTGGCTAGGGAGGAGAAGCGCTCTAAGATCTTCGGGGTGTGTGGTGGGACCTCGACGCCGAGCCCTTGGGTCTGCTCTATGTTCTTTTTCCTTGGTTGTTTGTTTTTTAAAAGAGAAGTGTAAGATCACCCCTTCCCCAAGGGTGAACTCTATCGAGACCGAGTTTTTGGTTTCAATATTTTGGTGCGGTGAGCGTGGAGCGTGGTCAGTACAGAAAATATTCAGCAGGCCTGATGACTAGAGGAGAAGGGAAAGGTTCGGACAGGACTGACTCGTTTCCCCTCCCCCTCTCGCCACAGTGGGGTTGTTCGAAGATTTTAGGAAGGAGGTGATGTGGCTCATCAGGTTCGCTCTCGATACACGTACGGATAGCTCGACGCTAGCAGTTCCAGTAATCGCCGCCCCGGCCCTCGGTGAGGACACACCCTATAGGCGAGCCGGGAAGGAGGTAGATGATGGAGGTGGCGAGCATGAGCTGTAGGGGCGAGTGCTTTTCGGGGTCAGCAAGTGGAGGACTATTCGGTGAGATGGGGTGGAGATCCTCTGGCTCGCCCAATAGGGGGAGGCAGCCCCTTCAACGAGTTGGTTTATTCCGCCCTAGTTCCAGAGGGGTTTAGGGAGCCAGAGATGTCCTACTACACCTAGAAGGATGACCCGGTCCAGCACATCCAATGCTTTGAGGATGTGGTTTCGATAAGGCAGATGTCTGATGCCTTAAAGTGCAGACTCTTTGCTATCACCCTCAAAGAGAACGCGCGAGAGAGGTTCCACCAGCTACAGGACAACTCCATCTACTACTTTGAGGACCTGCATAGGGGGTTCATGTTCAGGTTCACCACTTACAAGAAGAGGAAAAAAGAATCTGAGTCCCTATTCCACATCAAGCAGGGGGTGAATGAGACCTTGGGAAGTTATGTTATTCGGTTTCAAGAAGAAGTCACCCAGATCCAGGAGATTCCAGGGCACACCCTGATGATGGCCTTCACTCTGGGGCTACAGTATGGCTTCTTCAGGATGGAGCTAAAAGAGTGTGCCTGCCCTCTCCTACGAGGAGTTAATGGAGAGGGCGGCAAGGGAAGTCGAGGGAGAGGTGTAAAACCCCGAGTTCACGAAGAAGTTTGCCAGGTGGGCCACGGAGGAGGAGAAGGGGAAAGGAGGGGGTTGAGGTCAGGAGGTGAGGAGAGCTGAACCCCGGCAGTGGGAACAATAACAGCAGGTGCGCATCAGCAGCTGAGGTGGGGTCGTCAGGATCCGAATAATCGGCTCGGTTGGAGGCAGCCAAAGTGGCAGGATCAGGGTTAGCAGAGAGATTTCCATAGAGGAGACAATTTCAGGGGGGTCAGGGCCACTTCCACCCTCCAGGCTGGAGGCAGGGGCAAAGACCCCCCCTCCCAGATATGCATCAAGCTATGACGATAGCCATGTAGATCAGGAGGGGTCAATAAAGGAGGCGGAGGGAAGTAAGGGCGGAGTTACCCTATTATGACTTCCATTAGGAGGACGGCCACGCTACAAACACGTGCCCAGAGTTCATCGAGATGAGAGGAAACATGGAGCAGCAGCAGTAAGAAAGTCGGGAAGTCCGGATTAAAGAAGTCCTGCCTCAGGCTGAGGAGGACAGGTGTGAGGACCGGGAAGAAGTTGGGGTCCGAGGAGGGATCAGAGTGATCCATGGGGGGTGGGGTCAAGGATTCTTGGAAGGCAACTCTCCACACCATGTATCTCCAGAGCATTGACTCCACATCCCAGACCCCACCCCCGGATGAGAAGATTACCTTCTCAAGGAAAGACATGCTAGATTATGAGGATCCCTTTTGCGATGCGTTGGTCATCCAGACAGCCATCAAAAACTTCACTGTCTCTTGGATCCTCATTGATAACGGGAGTTCGGTCAACATCATCTTCAAGAAGGCATTCGATACGATGAAGGTAGAGGCCAAGAGGGTGCTTACCTCAGATGGGCCTCTATTCGGATTTTCCAGGGAGAGGAAGGAAGTGGAAGTAGTGGGACTCAATGTCACCTTGGGGAGGCAGTACCGTACTTATTTGTTCATCATCGTTGATGCCCCCAGAACCTACAATGCCATCTTTGGGAGGCCCCTCATCAGCGCCTTCTTCTGTGTCCCCTCATCTTTCCATCAGTTCTTTAAGTTAACCGCTGAGGGAATCCAGGTCCGGGTCCAAGGAGACCCCAAGGTGGAGAGGGAGTGCTACGTCACGACGGTGAACTCCATCTCTTAGCAGGAGGGGGCTGAGGAGATGGAGAGGAGGATGGAGGAGCTGTCAGAGCTGGGGACCAGAGAGGAGGTGGAGGATATGTAAGTGGAGGAAGAAGTCTGCGCCTAGGTAGTGGTGGCAGAAGCTATTCTGGAGGAGCCGGCCGAGGCAATGACCGTGGAAGAAGAGGAGGCCCTTGTCCCAGGAGAGGGGGGAATTGGTGAATGGGGAGAGAAGTACAGGATGGAGGCAGTGGAAGAGGTGGTGGAGATAAAAGTTCTCACCCAAGGAGGCAGGGTGGAGAAGGTTCGCATCAGGGGGGGCTGACCCCGGTGGACTAGAAGTGGATGTTGGCATGCATCCAAGAAGAACGTGGACATCTTCGCTTGGAGTGCCGCGGAGATGTCGGGGATCGATGCGGACGTTGCCTGCCACCGTTTCAACCTGGATCTAGAATCCTGCCCTATCCAACAGAGGAAGAGGTCCATTGCGGACAAGCTGGCTAAGCCCATCAGGGAGGAGGTGGCTAAACTCCTCAGGGTCGGCTTTGTATCCGAAATTCAATACCCCGCTGGGTCTCCAATGTAATGATGGTTAAAAAAGGAGACGGTCGGTGGCATATGTGTGTTAATTTCTCTTTGCTTAATAAATCATGCCCTAAAGATTGTTATCCCTTGCCTCAGATCGACACGCTAGTTGACTCAGTTGTCGATTTTCCTATAATGAGTTTTTTGGATGCATTTTAAGGTTACCACCAAATCAGGATGCGCCCTCCTAATATAAAAGATGTCTCCTTCATCACAGGGGATGGATTCTACTGTTACAAAATGATGCCCTTCGGGCTGAAGAATGCAGGGGCAACATATCAAAAGATGATGGACCGGGTCTTCCGGGAACAAAAGGGAAGGAACCTGGAGGTATATGTAGATGATCTTATGATCAAGATCCGAGATGTTGCCTCTCACCTACAGGACCTGGAGGAGACCTTAACCACCTTGCGTGAGTGTAAGATGAGGTTGAACACCTTGAAGTGCATCGGGGCCAGCAGGGGCAAGTTCTTGGGCCATCTTCTCAACCCCACAGGGGTGGAACCGAACCCTAATAATGTCAAGGCGATCATGGAGTTGGGGTCGCCTCGGAATGCAAAAAAAGTGCAGTGACTGACGTGTAAGCTAGAAGGGTTGAGCAGGTCCCTCTCCCGGGTAGGGGAGAAGTGCTCTCCCTTCTTCAAAGCGCTGAGGCGAGGCAAGAAGTTCGAATGGACTGGAGAATGCGAGGAGGCATTCCAGGCCTTAAAGAGATAGTTAACTCAAGCCCCCTGCTCCAAGGGCCAAAAGAAAGGGAAGACCTGTCCATATACTTAGGGGTAGGAGCTGAGGCCCTGGGCTCTGTCCTGGTTCGGGAAGAAGGGAATAAGCAGCTGCCCATATACTACGTGACCCGGTACCTAAGGAAGATGGAGCTCTGTTATCCTATCTTGGAGTAGCTGACCTTTGCTCTGGTCATCTCGGCTTAGAGGCTCCGACCTTATTTTTATGCACAATCCATCAGAGTGGTGAATGGCCATCCACTCTGCAACATATTCAAGGGGGTGGAGCATTCAATAAGGTTGGCAAAGTGGTCGGTGGAGCTGAGTGAGTTCGACATCTCCTTTGTCCCCCGTCTCTTGATCAAGGCCCAAGCGATGGTCGACTTTCTTACAGACTATGTGGTCGAGGTGATGGAGGTCGAGCTCACTTGCCTGGTTCCCTGGAAGGTGATTGTGGATGGAGCTTCATAAAGGCATTCCCTGGGGATAGGGGTGATCTTGATGAGCCCCCAGGGAACGAGGATTGAGCAAACGGTGGTGGTGCACTTTCCCATCACTAATAATCAGGCTGAGTATGAGGCGGTGATAGCAGGACTGCGCCTGGCCGGGGAGCTCTGTGTGCATGATGTGGATGTCCTCACCGACTCCATGGTAGTGGCTTCTCAAATCAGTGGTGAGTTTGAGACAAGAGAGCCGTGTTGTGCTTGAGGTCGACGAAATTCAGTCGACGATCCTCGGAGTCATGCCATGTCGGGCACACGGCCTGTGACACGGGCGTGTTAAGGGTCGTGTCCTGCTCAGGATGTTAGCCGGGCTGTGTCGGGTGAGGAACACGGTCTGGATTATAGGCATGTTCTGGTCGAAACGGGCATGTCAAAAATTGACACGGGCGTTTCGAGAAACTATGTCCCGTTCGTAATATTATAGTTCCTATGTCGATTGAGGAACATGCCCTGCAACACGGGCATGTGCTGGTTGGCACGAGAGTGTCACATGTTGACACGGGCCTGTCTAAGCACGTGTCCTGGTTGGGACGCCACGGTTTCTTAAGTTGCTTGAGGCACATGGCCTTGGACACGGGCATGTCATAAGCCGTGTTTGGCCCAGGAAAGTTATTTTCAGGGCGAATCGTGGTCGTTCATTTCCTTTAAATAGGATCCACGGCTCAGCTTTTCCCCTGCTGGTATAAGGCCAGGAATAGGGTTGAAACCCTTATTTCTCTTTAGGTTTTCTCTTTCTAAAGTGGTAGAGAGAGGGGAGAGCAAGGAAGGAGGTGAAGGAGGAATCCAGCAGCCGGAGGAGCTTCGAAGCCCCAAATCGCGAGTCGAGTCCAGATCCGTGGAGGCGAGGCCGTTGCGGTGCTTTTCATCCGTCTAGATCTCCATGGCGCCAAAGTGAACTTCTAGGGTAACGATTCTCTTCTTGTACAAGTGAAGTCCTCTTCCTTTTTGCATAGGAAACTCCCTCCCACGAGTGAGCAGTGAGTGTAAGGTATTCCTTCGGGTGGACATGAATTATCCCCATTATTTTGCATATAGAGTCTGGAATCAAAGTACGGCCATAGGCATGGTGTGTGAAGCCTACCCGGACAAGTTGTTCTGGATCGGTGATGTTTTAATTATGTTTGTAGTGCTAAAGAAGACTCCGTGTCATTTGCTTTTCGAGTTTTCTTTGTGGTAGATTGCAATAGGGAGCCTCGGGGACTAACCCCAAGGTGCACCTGAAAAACTGGGCAAAAGCGCATTACTGCCATCTTGGTGGCTTGGGAGCCAACCGTGTACATAACAGAGTTATGCAATATTGTTTGATCGATTTGGGATTCGGGGAAGCTTAACCCGCGCTGATGACTTAAATTATCATAGCGGTGTGAGCAATGGGTTAGGTGGAACCGTACCCAATCTATGTGTTCGATTAAAGAGACCTAAGGTACGTGGCACTTACTGATGGCATTGATGGTGAGTCTTAGGATTCGGCCGAAAGAGAACTTTAGCTCATGATGTTGCCTTCCTAGGGGCGGTGGTGGATCGAGTTCACCAAGAATGTGCCCTGAGAGCACGGGGTGTGTCATCGTATGTGCCTATGCAAGTGGAGAAGTGTGCATAAATTGTACTTTCGCTATCTTGCTTGGTTATACTAATAAAATGCAAGGAAGGAGCACCGCCACCCCGAGTAAGGGGTGGGGTCATTATAATTTGGTCAGCTTTAGCTGACCGTTGCTTTTGTTTGCCACCGCTGCGGTGGAATGTTGTTTGCAGGTGCTGTGGAGCCTAGTGGCATGTAGTGGGTTGAAGCCCTTATTGCTAAACCGGCCCTTGAAAGCAAAAGCAAATGTTTATTGTATTACTGTTCATGTGTGGCCGGCCTACGTGCCGAAGTTTGTAAATCTATAATGGTTAAGTAAACTCTTATAAGGTCCTAAGGCCAAGTACTTTGTGTATTTGTATGCTCATTACTGTTTTGGGGTTTTTAGTGGACATTCATGTCGTGGCTTGGGTTCTTTTCTTTGCAACATTTAAAAAGCTTCCGCTAAAATGTGTTCTATGTAGGACATTGTTATTGGAAGGATGGTTTCATTTAGTAACCCTTCTGTCTATCTGTGGTATATGGCGTCGGGCCCCGGCCGGACCTAGTGCTATATGCTGTGTGACGGATAGGGGTGTTACAATTTGGTATCAGACTATCACTTTTGGTCATGCTTAAATGAATTCACGAACGAATTCTTTTAAGTGGTGGTGAGCACATGTATGTGCGTCATCGTTATAACATAAAAAGAACCCATGAATTTCCACTTAGGAATGAAAATACACATGTTTGAGAAACCTGTGTGTTCCTATAATTGTGTTTTGCAATTTTGTTTGGTATCTTAATGGTGTGTTGTACGACTATAGGTGACCAGGAGTGGAATAGGGCAGTGAGAACGCCCGCTTTTTGAGAAAAGTAGGGCACCCAGCGACGTGCCTGAGACCCCTCCTTCTGTTGAAACCATAAGAAGGGTAGTTGAAGCGGTGTTCGCTTTCACTAATGCACATCATGGAAGGAATGTGCAACCCTTTGTCCCTGAGGTGGCCTCAATGTCGGGTGGTGTGATGGAGCAAATGTCATTTAGAAGACCAGCGGGTCAGCAGTTGAACATGCTTTTAGTGCAGGGTATACACTCAGTTGAGAAATATTTATAGGTGTTTCTTATGATAAGACGCTACCCAGGCTTTGAGTTAGAGAACAAGCAGTCTATGGTTGATAGATTTTACAATGGTCTGCATGGCGAGTTGCCAGTTCTACTGCTAGGACCAAAATTATTGGGATTCTGAGCCTTGGTGGAGTCAGCTAGATCTTTGGAAGTAGACTTGGGGAAGGGCCGCCAGATGCAAGTGTGTAGGGTGCCAAACCTTGCAGGTCTTACAAAGGTTGTATACCGCTGAACACTGAAAAAGAGGGCTAGAACATCTACTAGCAAATCTACTTACGCTTGTCATACTTATGGCAAGGATGGGCACTTTGCCTAAGATTATCTCAAAGATGCACAGAAGATAAAGAAAGATATGAAGAGAGTACAAGCGAAGAGGGACTCTAGTACAAAGAAGACGGAATTCAAGTGTCGACTTCCTCAATGTCTGGTTTTCGTAAGTTTAATAAGAAGGCTAGGACTTTGGGTCCAGCCCCTTCTTCTAGTGCATCTGGGCGACTATAGGCCGAACCCCGGGCGCATGCTTTATCTATGGGAAGCCGGGACACTTTGCCCGAGATTGTTGGAGCGGATGTCCAAAGTCCGAGAGGAAGCCTGGAGTCAACTGCATCACACTATGCTCCGGCCCAACCGAGAGTGTACAACCTTGGCCAGCAGGAGGCCATGAAGCCGACTTACGTGGTGACAGGTATGGTTTAATTGATAGTAGTTTAGCTTAATATACTCGTTGCCTTTTGCGTGTTAGCTTAGGACTGGTGGTGCTAGACTTTGTATCGATCTTTGATTTTTCCGGAGAGAGCACTGTTCGATATCGGAGCTCGCATCCCTTTTGTCTGAAGAGTTTGTATCGCGCATTGGAGTACCTTCTTCGATGGAAAGGGAAAAATTGGATGTGCTGCTGCCTACAGGTGCTCTATGCATGCGGATAGAGTTTGTTGCGTAAAGGTAAGGTTTGGGAGTCACGTTTATGAATTGCGAGCGTCGTTACTGCCGATAGTAGTGTTCGATGTGATTTTTGGAATGGACTGGATATCGGAGCAGCGTGCATACATCGATTGCAACCCTAAGGTGGTCAGATTGGGACTGGATACAGATCGTGAGACAATGTTCTCAGGCATGAAGGGGCCGAGCAAGACGTTGATGTCTGCTCTCCAGGTGGTTAAGGAGGTTCGGTATGGTGTCAAACCTTTGTCACGCTCTCCGTATTAGTTAGCTCCTATGGAGAGGGTAGAACTGAAAGTACAGCTTCAAGAGCTGTTGGAGCAAGGTTATGCGTGTCCAAGTTCATTTCCATGGAGCGCGTCGGTCCTCATGGTTAAGAAGAAGGATGGAAGTGTACATATATGTATTTATTACTAGGAGTTGAATAAGCTAACGGAGAAGCATAAGTATCCAACCCCAAGGATTGATGATCTATTCGACCAGCTGGTAGGGGTCGACTGTGTACTCAAGTTGGATCTAAAATCTAGATACTATCAACTGCGGTTAAGGGAAAGTGTCATCGCCAAGACGGATTTCAGCACACAGTATGGGCATTATGAGTTCACCGTCATGCTGTTTGGTCTAACGAATGTGCCATCTGTGTTTATGGATTTGATGGACAGAACATTCAGAGTTCTTTTGGACCAGTTCGTGATAGTATTTATCGACGATATACTGGTGTACTCGCAGTGCGAGGAGGATCATTTCAAGCATCTGTATATGGTGTTGGAGACATTGAGGAAGAACCAACTGTACGCCAAGTTCTCCGAATGTAAGTTTTGGTTGTCCTCGGTAGCATTCCTTGGTCTTATAGTTAGTGGAGAAGGGATTGTGGTAGTTCCAGCAAAGGTAGTTGCTATATGGGAGTGGCTTGTGTTGTCTGCGATGGCGGAAGTCCGGAGTTTTCTGGGGCTTGCCGGCTATTACAGGCGCTTCGTGGAGAACTTCTCACGGATAGCATTTCCCCTCACTACTTTGACAAGAAGGATAAGAAGTTTGTTTGGACGCCTGAGTGCGCACAAGCTTTCGAATAACTAAAGTGTCGTTTGACAATGACACCTGTCTTAAGTTCGCCTTGTGGTTTTGAAGGCTTTGAGTTTTTCAGTGTGTCTTCAAGCAAAGACTTAGGTTGTGTGCTGCCAAAGCATGGGATTGTCATAGCGTATGGCTTGCGCCAGCTAAAGGTTTACGAGAGAAACTATCTGGCTCATGACTTAGAGTTAGCGGTCGTGATATTCGCTCTGAAATTTTGGAGGTAGTACGTGTATGGTGTAAAGGTCGATATTTATAACGATCGTACGAGCCTGAAGTATATTTTCGAGAAAAAGGATTTAATCATGCAACAACGGAGGTGGTTGAAGTTCTTGGGAGACTACACGTTAAAGTTATATTATGTGCCTGGGAAAGGCAATGCGGTTGCTGATGCATTGAGTCACAGGGCTCCCGTACAGGCCAACTGGTTGTCGATACATGATTAGCGTGTGATTCGTGATTTGGAGGCATTGGAGATCTCTTGTGTTGACAAGCAGACTAGTGCCGACGCACAACTGAACTGGACAGAGGTGTAGTATGACCTTGATGATAGGATTCGACAAGCTCTAGATGGGGATAACGACATAAAGAAGTTTATGGATGAGGCTTTGGATAGGTCAAATTCCCAATTAATGTTTAGGATGGACTATTATGGAAGGACAGTCGTCTGTGCATCCCAAGTGTGGGTGAACTACGAGAGGAATTGATGTACGAGGATCATCATACTAAGTACTCGATTCACCCGGGGAGCACAAAGATGTATAGAGATATGAAAAAGTTGTTCTGGTGGCCAGGACTTAAAAAGGACGTAGCACTCTATGTGGCGAAGTGTCAAATGTGTGCCTTGGTGAAGGCAGAGTGCCAGAAGCCCGGAGGTTTCTTGAAGTCCTTACCTATCCCGGAGTGGAAGTTCGACGATATTTCAATGGATTTTTTCCATGGGTTTCCAAGGTCGCAGAAGGGAAATGACGCAATCTGGGTGATCGTAGATAGATTGATGAAAGTGTCGCACTTCATTCCGAATAGGAAGGATGATTCAGTTGATAAGATAGCAAAACTGTATGTAGATAACATTGTTCGACTGTACGGTGTGCCCCACAGCATTGTGAGTGATCTAGATTAGTGCTTCACATCCAATGACTGTAGATTAATGCATCAAATGTTGGGAACCAAGCTAAGTTTCATCACGACATTTCATCTGCAGACGGATGGTCAGACCGAGAGGGTCAACAGGACAATGGAGAGCATGATTCGCATGTGCGTCTTGGATTTCGAAAAGCGATGGGAAGATTACCTGTACTTGGTGAAGTTTGCTTATAACAACAACTACCAAGCAAGTATTCAAATGGCGCCCTTCGAGGCCCTATACGGTAGAAAATGTCGCACGTTATTGTCATGGTTGTAAATGGGTGAGTCGAAGCTATACAAACGATAAGAGGTGGAAGATGCCACTTCGTTGGTACGATCTATATGAGAACGGTTGCTGATCGCTCAGGACAGGCAGGCTAAATACTATAATGCCAAGCATAAGAGCGTTGAGTTTGCTGTTAGCGACTGGGTATATTTGAAGATTAAGCCGTTCAAGGGTATTTCACGGGTACGACGCTTGAAGAAGCTGAGCCCGAGGTACCTTGGACCATTTGAGATTCTGGAGCGAATTGGTTAAGCAGCTTATCGACTGAAGCAATTAGTGGAATTAAGTGGTCTGTATGACGTATTCCATATATCAGTGTTGTGGAAGGCGGTGTAAGAACCGTCATAAGTTGTTGCGATTGATCAAGTACCTATTGATACAGGGATGACGATGAAGGTCAAGCCAATTCGTATTGAGGACTTTGAAGTCAAGCGACTTCGTAATAAGGTCATCAGGATGGTTAAAGTCCGATGGGACAACTGCGGTCGTGAGGAGCTTTCATGGGAGCGAGAGCAGACCATGCTTGAGGAGTATCCCGAGTTATTTCACTTAGGTACCATTTAATTTTGTGTATCTCTTCCATTCTGTAATTTCGGGACGAAATTCTTTTAAGAGGGAGAGAATTGTAATGCCCCAAAACTCAATAGAGGAACGGATAGCGTTCTAAGGCCAATTTGGTGTCTGATTAGGTTCACACGGCCTGTGACACGGGCGTGTCCAGGGATGTGTCATGCTTGAGGTCGACAAAATACAGTCGACGATCCTCGGAGTCATGCCAGGTCGGGCACACGGCCTGTGACACGGGCGTGTCAAGGGCCATGTCCTACTCGGGATGTTAGCCGAGCTGTGTCGGGTGAGGAACACGGTCTGGATTATAGGCGTTTTATGGTCGACTTAGGCATGTCAAAAATCGACACGGGCGTGTCGAGAAACCATGTCCTGTTCGGGATTTTACGGTTCCTATGTCGATTGAGGAACACGCCCCGCAACACGGGCGTGTACTGGTTGACACGGGCATGTAAAATGTTGACACGGGTATGTCTAAGCCCGTGTCCTGGTCGGGACGCGACAGTTTCTTTTGTTGCTTGAGGCACACGGCCTTGGACACGGGCGTGTCATAAGCCGTGTTCGGCCTAGGAAAGTTATTTTCAGGGCGAATCGTGGTCATTTATTTCCTTCAAATAGGATCTAATGGCTAAGCTTTTCCCCTGCTAGTATAAGGCCGGGAATAGGGGTGAAACCCTCATTTCTCTTTAGGTTTTCTATTTCTAAAGTGGTAGAGAGAGGGGAGAGCAAGGAAGAAGGTGAAGGAGGAATCTGGCCACCGATGGAGCTTCAGAGCCCCAAATCGCGAGCCGAGTCCAAATCCGTGGAGGCGAGGCCATTGCGATGCTTTTCATCATGTATAGATATCCATAGCGCCAAAGCAAACAACTAGGGTAACAATTCTCTTCTTGGACATGTAAAGTCCTCTTCCTATTTGCCTAAGAAACTCCCTCCCGCGAGTGAGTGGTGAGTGCGAGGTATTCCTTCGAGTGGACATGAATAGTCCCCGTTGTTTTGCATATAGAGTCTGGAATCAAAGTACGGACATAGGCATGGTGTGTGAAGCCTACCCGGACAAGTTGGTCTGTATCAGTGATGTTTTCATTATGCTTGTAGTGCCGGAGAATACTCCGTGCCGTTTGCTTTTCGGGTTTTCTACTTGGTAGATTGCAACAGGGAGCCTCGGGGACTAACCCCAAGGTGCACCCGGAAAACTGGGCAGAAGCGCATTGCTGCCATCTCGATGGCCTGGGAGCCAACCATGTACATAATCGGGTTATGTAATATTATTTGATCAATTCGGGATTCGGGGAAGCTTAACCCGCGCAGATGGCTTAAATTGTCGTAGCGGTGTGAGCACCGGGTTAGGTGGAACCGTACCCGATCTATGTGGTTTGGTTAAAGAGACCTAAGGTATGTGGCACTTACCGATGACATAGATGGCGAGTCTTAGGCTTTGGCCGAAAGAGACCTTTAGTTCACGATGTTGCCTTCCTAGGAACGGTGGTGGACCGAGTTCACCAAGAATGTGCCCTGAGAGCAGGGGTGCGCGGCCGTGTGTGCCTACGCCTGTGGAGAAGTGTGCATAAATTGTACTTTCGCTATCTTGCTTGGTAATACTAATAAAATATTGGGAAGGAGCACCGCCTACTTAAGTAAGGGATGGGGTCGTTATAATTTGGTCAGCTTTACCTGACCGTTGCTTTCGTTTGCCACCGCTGCGGTGGAATGTAGTTTTCATGTGCTGCGGAGCCTAGTGGCATGTAGCGGGCTGGAGCCCTTGTTGATGAGCCGGCCCTTGATGGCCAAAGTGAATGTTTACTGTATTACTGTTCATGTGTGTCCGGCCTGCGTGCCGAAGTTTGTAAATCATGTAATGGTTAAGTAAACTCTTGTAAGGTCCTAAGGCCAAGTACTTTGTGTATTTGTATGCTCATTCCTATTTTGGGGTTTTTAGTGGACATTCATGTCGTGGCTTGGGTTCTTTTCTTTGCAACATTTAAAAAGCTTCTACTAGAATGTGCTCTGTGTAGGATGTTGTTATTGGATGGATGGTTTCATTCAGTAACCCTTCGGTCTGTCTGTGGTATATGGCGTCGGGCCCCAGCCAGACCTACTGTTATATACTGTGTGATGGATAGGGGTGTTACATGCAACATAGAGGTAGAAATTGGCGGGAAGGCATTTTAAGCACCGACAACAATCCTAAAAATGCCATACTTCGACCTGATCCTGGACATGACGTGGTTGCATTGGAACCATGCCCAGATCGACTGCCCGTCGAAGAGGATCACGTTGAGACACGGGGACTCCTACGTCATCGTCGAAGGTATTAGATCTATCTCCCATCTTTTATTATCATATGTACTGGCTGTCAAGTCCCACGATCAGGGAGAGTAGGTTTAGATTATCTGCTTCGAGATGGTGGGAGAAAAAACTCTTATGGTTGATATTCTAGTGGTTGGGATTTCTCCGACGTATTTTCGGAGAAATTGCTCAGGTTGTCACCGGCCAGGGACATGGACTTCCAGATTCAGTTGGTGCTAGGGGAGAGGCCTGTATCTCGGGCACCGTATAGGATGGCCCCAAAGGAGCTAGCAGAGTTCAGGACACAGCTACAGGAGCTTATGGAGTCAAGATTTGTTCTATCGAACTCATCATCGTGGGGAGCACCGGTGTTATTCGTCAAGAAGAAGGATGGGTCGTTGCGGCTCTACATCGACTACCAGGAGTTGAACCGGTTGATGGTCCAGAACACATATTCGCTGCCCCGGATCGATGAGCTTTTTGATCAGCTTCAGGGAGCCTTCTGGTTCTCCAAGCTAGATTTGAGATCGGGGTACTACTTGCTGCGGATCCAAGAGGAGGATATTCCAAAGACGGCCTTCAGTTCCCGCTATGGATTGTACGAATTCACGGTGATGCCCTTAGGGCTCACGAATATGCCTTCTGCATTCATGAGTCTGATGAACCGTGTCTTCGAACCCTACTTGGACAGATTTGTCATTGTATTCCTCGATGACATTCTGATCTACTCTCAGACACAGGAGGACCACACACAGCATTTGACATTAGTTTTGAGGAAGCTGAGAGAGCACCGGATGTACGCCAAGTTCTCCAAGTGCCAGTTCTGGCTGCAAGATGTGGCATTCTTAGGGCATACTATCAGTGGAGTCGGGTTGGCCGTGGACCCGGCCAAGGTGCAGTCAGTTATAGATTGGCCGCAGCCAAAGTCAGCTTCGGATATACACAATTTTCTGGGACTCGCAGGATATTACCACAAGTTTGTGGAGGGTTTTCTAGGATAGCACTCCCCCTCACATCTTGACGAAGAAGGAGGCAGCTTTTACTTGGACGGAGAAGTGCGAGGCAGCATTTCAGGAGCTAAAGGAAAGGCTCACCTCTTCCCCTATCCTTGCACTTCCATCTGGGAAGGAAGGATTTCATATTTATTCTGATACCTCATATCAGGGGATGGGTGTGGTCCTGATGCAGCACGTACATGTCATCGCTTATGATTCGAAGTAGTTGAAGAAGCACGAGCAGAACTATCCTGTACATGATCTAGATCTCGGGGCGGTGGTATTTGCATTGAAGATTTGGAGGCATTACCTATATGGGGTTCATTATGACATCTTCTCATATCACAAGAACCTCAAATATATCGATACATAAAAGGATATGAACCTTTGTCAGAGGAGATGGCTTGAGTTCCTATGTGACTATGACTACCGGATGCATTATCACCCGGGGAAGGCGAACACCGTGGCAGATACTTTGAGAAGGAGAGCCGGCACTACTGGACCGGAGCCCTGGGTGATGGCTATGGAGCTGATATAGATACTGGAGGATATGCATATTACTATGGTTTCCGTGTCCGAGCCAGAGAAATATCGGGAGTACTTGAGTTCCTTGATCATTGAGTGCGATATACGGGACCTCATAAGGACACATCAGAGGCTAGATGATGCTTTGGAGCCGGTATTCAGGGCCCTTGAAGGGGGCAAGTCAGAGGATTATTCATTGCATGATGACCTCGTTCATTTCCGTGGTCGTGTTTATATACCAGCAGGAGGTGGTATTTAGGAGGATATACTCAGGGAGGCATACTGTTCTCAGTACTTAGTGCACCCAGGTATCACCAAGATGACGACAGATCTGTGGAGGAGCTTGTATTGGTCAGGGATGAAGAGGGAGATCATCTATTATGTGACATACTACGAGACATGCTAGCGGGTAAAGGCGGAGTGCAAGAGCCCATGAGGACTACTATAGTCACTGTCGGTGCCAGAATGGAAGTTTGAGGATATCGCTATGGATTTCATACATGGATTTCCCCGCTCCCACTCTGGGCATGATTCTATTTGGGTCATTGTCGATAGACTGACCAAGGTGGCCCAGTTAATACCGATCAGGAAGGATAGCTCAGTTTATGCTTTGGTGAGGTTGTTTGTGGAGCAGTTCATCAGGTACTACGGCATCCCCAGGGCAATTGTCTCGGATCGTGACGGTCGGTTCACCTCTAGGGAGTGGAGAGAGGTACAAGCGTACTTGGGTTCTCAGCTGGCTATTATCACCACTTTCCATCAACATACTGACAGCCAGACAGAGCGGACCAACAGGAATATGGAGGATCTGCTACGTTTGTGTATACCGGATACGGGGAATCCCTGGGAGAGACTGTTGTCACTGATTGAGTTCTCCTGCAACAACAGTCACCAGGCGAGCATTAGGATGGCACCTTATGAGACTATGTACGGTAGAAAGTGTTAGACCCCGCTATCTTGGGTTCAGGATGAGGACCCCAATGCACTTGGATCGAAATATATAAAGGATACGGATGCTCAGATACGACTGATCAGGGATCGGATGTTGGAGGCTCAGAGCAGGCAGGCCAAGTACTACGATGCACGGCATCGGAAGGTAGAATTACTGGTGGGGGATAGAGTGTTCTTGAAGATACATCCGGTGCATGGTGTTTGTCGGGTGCGGAGGCACAAGAAGCTACACCCTCGATATATCGGGCCATATTTTATGCTGGAGAAGATCGGCCCCTTGGTTTACAGGCTGGAGATGCCGCCAGAGTTAGGGACCTTGCATGACGTCTTTCACGTCTCCTCGCTACGGAGATCTCTCCTTCAGCCAGAACAACATATTACCACTACAGTAAGCCGGATATAACCTGACAGATCAGTTTATTTAGAGCTGCTCCGAATCGATGATACTGCGGTCCGAGTGCTGTGGAAGAAGATGGTTCCCCTGGTGAAGGTGTTATGGTCCAACCATGGACGAGAGGAGCATACATGGGAGCCCAGGGACCTGATATTAGAGCAGCACCCGGAGCTTTTCACTTCAGGTAATACTTAAATTTTGTTTAAAGTTCTTAAATTCTTGTGTGTAGAAACCCCGTAGACCCGAACTTAAATTTTAGGGACGAAATTGTTTTTTTGTTTATTGGGATTTGTAACATCCCATTTCCTATTAGACCCCTTTACTTAGATTGGGTTAGGACATTTGGTGGGGGCATGGGTTTCAGCTTGGCTTGAACCATGGAGTTAGGGTGTAGTCACATGGGGCCCACTATAAGGCCCAAGTTAACTCAAGTCAAACTACCCCAAATTGGGATCCTAGCTATACATTGGCCCCACCACTATACCCTAACTCTAATAACAATATAAGTGAACCATAAGCCATGTCATTGGGTCAACTATTGACCCAAGTTGACCCAAGTCAACCCTAACACTAATTTGGTCAAACCCACACCTAAAGGCCCAATTAGTCCAAGTAAGGCTCCACCATGTCCCAACCCAAGTTGGGTGGCACCATTGGGTCCTTGACCATCAAGTGGGGCTAGCTCACTCATCATGTTGACCAAGTCAACCTAAAAAGTCAACAATGTCAACTTAGGGCTTAAAGAGAGGAAATAATATGAGCCAAGCCCATTCCTAATGGACTAAGCCCATGGGTCAAGGCCCATGACCAGCCCAAGAGGTCAATGACATCCCTAACCCTCTGAAATAGGAGAGAGAATGCATGCATGGGGGTAACTTAGGGATTTTGGAGAAAATGAGGAGAGAGAAGAGAGGTAAAGAGGGGATGAAGGCCATGTGGCCCTCCTTCCCTCTGCCCAAGCTCTTGGCTGAGCTTCCAAGGCTCTTTTCAGCAGGTTTGAGGGGCTGGTGGACACATGGAAGCAAGGCGGAGCTTACAAAGCTTATGTTCGACCACCCCCTTAATCAAAACTACTCACCCAGCCACTCCCAGCCAAATCTAAGCCCACCATCAGCTTCAGGAGGTTGAAACGAGTGGAGTTCGACTGCTGGAGCAAAGCTTTTGCTAGAGAAATGGAGAATCGGGCTAGATCGCTGGAGCAAGCTTTGGCCATAGCTCATCACCACCATACTCGTCGCCAAGCCCGGCTGCAGGTTCTTTTTGCCTCACCTCACCCCGTGCTTGCTTTCTAAATAAACTAGGCGAGGCATCAGGCTCAATTGAGCCCGATACCATGTGAGCCGTGAACTAAAATGCCGAGCTTTTCTTCTTGCTAGGGATCGCAGGAGGAGCCCCCTCTGGCACCCTCACCGTCGGGAAACGCTAGTCGCCACCTCAATGGAGGTGGTAGCGATAATCGTCGGCTGTGGCGTCGACCCAGATGGCCGGAATAAGCTAGCAAACTCGGCCCAAGAAGATTTAATCCTGGCCGTTGGCTGATTGGGGACGATGGCCAGGAGCCGTCAGATCTGGTGATTTAATTTGATATTCCATTATATTATGAACATTATTATTAATGTCACACATTTTAAGTGTTCTTGCATGCTGATTTTAGGCCCGTTTGAGGCACATTTAGAAGCATCTATCAACATGAAAAATGTAGGTCTTGACCTTAAT
Source organism: Platanthera zijinensis (assembly GCA_039513925.1). Classification (NCBI taxonomy): domain Eukaryota; kingdom Viridiplantae; phylum Streptophyta; class Magnoliopsida; order Asparagales; family Orchidaceae; genus Platanthera; species Platanthera zijinensis. Next base: position 120,764,589 of record CM077083.1, on the reverse strand, counting down.
TTTAAAATGACACCCTAAACTAGGATTTTGTACAGTAAAACTCCTTGTAGGACCATTCTACCATGACTGGTCCTAGGCAAGGGAAGATCTTAAAATAAATGCCCAAGCTAAACAATAAGTCCTCATGACCTAAAATTTAGGTCAGGCTTGTGTTAAGGGTAAATCTAGGCTCTGACCAAAATGGGAATTTTTGGTTAGACTTTTTATATAGTAATGGGTGAAATACTAATAATTAAATTAAGTGTATGTTTGGAGAAATATGAATCCAAATGCTCCCAAATTTTGGTGGCATGTCCATTAGGTCAACATAAGACCATGGTAGAAATATCAGGCAATTTTGACCTCTACATGTTTGGGAAATCCCACATGCATGATATAGGTATGTTCAAATTTGGGGTGCCTATAGTAAAAATAGGAAAATGGGGATTTAGCCCATTCGGACCATTGCATGTCCATGAAAATTTAGACAGTGGCTTGTAGGGATGGAATATACCTCCCATGGAAATTTTGGGATTTTTGGAATAAAAAATCCCATTAATTGGAATTATTGGAAAATATGCCTAGATAGGAAATAAATTTGGATCTAGGGCATATGAATTTATTAAATTCTAAAATTTTGTCACAAGCTTTATTAGGACATAGATCACCACTGGAAAAATTTAGGGGACTGTTAGGTGATGTTAACTTTGATTTTAAGTAGAATTTACCATTTTGCCCATTATGGAAATTAATTAAAAACAAGGGAAATTATTGTTTAAATATAATGGAAAAATTTACAATAGCTTGTTTCTGTGATTAAATCCCTGTTAAATTATTTGAGAATTTTTGGATGTCTCTATATGCTTAAAACCCTAATAATGGCATTTTGATAATATTGTTCATTTGGATATAAGTTAGGTCAAATCAATGTTTTGGATTTTGAAATTCAATATTTAACTTTATTATATCAACATGGATCCTCAGTAATTTTCCTAGAATTTCTGATTGTATAAATATTGTACTTCATTTGGAAAGTAGTTAATTTATGATTTAATATTAAATGGAAATTAAATGGTCATATGGGAAAATTATGAAACTTGGTAAGAATCCAAATTTGACCTCATGGAACATCTGATAAATTTCTTCGGTAGGCTAGACCATTATATATAATAAGTCATGTGTAAGGCAACCAAGGTCACTGAATCAAAAGAATTAATTTAGGCCCTTAACTCCTTAGAAAAATAGTGAAACCTAGGATGGTCAACATCATACATCTTAGCAAACCATGATAAATAATTGGGGGTAGTTAGCCCAAGAGTTGGGAAGACACATCATACGGGTCAACACTAGGTCATGGGTGCGCTTAGTATAATTAGCATATAACACTAGGGACCCACAGGTGATAAGGTTGTCAGTTGAGATGGAGTCTATGTTGGAAAGATAAACTCTGGTTGGTGTCCAATAGGTCACTTCTTGATAACGAGTGATAGTGCGCAAAATCCCAAGGATAGTAACTAAAATAGAGATCGGTGGAATACTGCAGCTCTCCCAATAACATCCTAAGTTATTAGGTTGTCCCAGAGTAACAACGAGAGTTTTGTATGTATCATGGGTAGACATTAATAAAATAAAATATCCTTGTGAAAGGGAACTATGGGCTTCAGCCCATCGTAGTTCCTAGTGCCCCGAGAGCCCTTCACCGGGCATGCCCTAGGCAGTCCTGGGATTAACCCTAAATTGGTAAGTATAACAAATACTAGACAAGAGTAGTCTAATAGGCTAAGAGAATGTTGTTACAATCTCACCCGTGATGGGTTGGAGGGTTTTCAGGATAGTTAGTCCTGTGATTCGGATGCTCGAGAGTTTGACATAAGGACGGGTTTGTTCTTGCGAGCTGGAGACTCGGGTTGAGATACCTTGCATGTGCATAGAAATAAAACTAGTGGCGGGTCATACGGTACTGGGCCAATCGTCACACCGATGACAGTACAGTGACTCTAGTGAGGTGTGAGGTTGGAGGGGCCAGTAGGTTATTTATACTGCGGTTTGATGGATAATCCCCTAAAACACACACCCGATCAAAATGTCTGACATTCAGCCAACATTAGTACGTAGAGACTCTAGAGTGCACCTAGGACGTTTACAGAAGCGTATGAAGGGTCTGAGCTTGGTAGTGTGTATACCCGCTTAGGAATCGAAAGCGTCCATTCCAATACTGCCGTAGCCACAACGGTGGTACCATAGAGTGATACTAGCTCCAAAACGTGGGAAATAAAGGTATGTGATCACAGAGTCGTGTGGGTGAGTTCCACTTGCATGAATTATAAAATGTATGAATAAGATACAGTCATACTAGGTCATACGCAACATAGATCCTTATCATATAAATTAGTATGGGCTCTTTTATATGATAAGTTATATTTGGAAACCTTAACTTATAAGTTTGTATGGGCATTCATATAAGTTAAGGTAATTCTTTTATGGTATCTTAGTAGTAGCATATTCTACTTATCGTTCTTTACTTGTTTACTTACAGCACCTTACTTACTTTCTGTACAGTTCTTCATACTTTACATGTGTTATATATATAGAACTGCTAGAGTATTAATAGATTGATACTATATATACTTGGTAGTATAGCTCCACGGTCACCTGCTTCTTTTTATACCCCTTGTTGTCCTCTGCTTCGTCCTCCCGCTCGGTTCCTAGGAGTTGCGGGGGCGAGGTGTGAAGGAAATGACTTAGTCTTTATGACTAACGGTCAGTTATGACCAAATCATTTTAGGAGCTCGAGAAGATGGAGTACCAGCATGACCAGCAGGATGAGGTGGTAGGACGTGAGGAGTTGATACCACCACCACCTACTACTACAACAATAGCCTGTCGTCAGGTGGGACGACCTTACAGAAGATAAATTAGCTTCTGCATGTTGTCATTTTGAGAGAGAAAGAGATTTGATATCATGTACAGGGCATAAGCCCTTTCTTTTTTTGTGTACTCATTTTGGACTTGTTGTACTTTCATTTCTTATTATAAATGATAGTGCTGTGACTTGTGGACTAGCTATTTTATACACTGCTTTTATACTTCTATTTCTCAATTGGCCGAACAGGTTATATGATCGTACTTGCCGACAGGAACGACATCTGTCGGTGTCGACTAACCTGTGAGTTAGTGTCATTATAAGGCGGCGGTTCTGGGCATATGACCGGGAGTCTGCTTGGTAAGGGGAGGGGTCTTACACGATGACGGCGTGCTTACGAAAGTTCTTTCTCCGCCTCCAAATATAGACTTGCGGCGCCATGATGACCATGTGGAGCGATGCCATAATATCCGCCCTCGGCGCAAACCAATCTAATAAAAATTATTTGTAAGTGTTTCTTTTTATTGCAATGTTTATTTCATTTTTCATGTAATGTTTTAAGTTAATGTGTGTGTTGCATTTTAATTTTTGGCTACATATAGCCATAACATTGATGTAAGCCTACATATAGGAATTTATTGTTTTCATATTGGGTAGCTAATGAATGAAAAGAAATTTGAACCCTAATTGGTTTTCCCCTCTCTTTCTCCTCTCTTGAAAAAATTCGGCCCCTCCTTGCCCTTCTCCTTCTTGGCCGCCGACCACTCCCCTCCTCCTCTCTCATTGGCATCTTGGCCACCTCTTCTTATTCCTCTTCCTCACTTTATTCTTCTTCCTATCAACTCGAGCCACCCTCTCCCTCCATAGTTGTTGGCCACCTTCCTCCACTTACAAACTCGAGCCCTCCCCTCCTTGACATCAAGTAGGCCACCTTTTCTCCCCTAGCCGTCGGCCACCACCTAGGGTTTGGCCCTCCTCCAAGCCGCCTCCCTCTCTACCCCACAAAATCGAGTAGCAACTCCCCTGTCAAGCCAAAACTGACCAGCCCACAAAATACCTTGGTGGATTTTTTCGGCCAAATTTCAAGGTTGCCTACTTGTGGATTCCTACTCCGGCGTGAAGCGACGAAGGTGGACATGTTTCCTCTCCTTCCGGTGTGACTCCAGCGGAGCCGTTGAAGAGCGATCCAAGTAGAGGAATCAGAATCATCCATTCCGATTGGGTAACGAAATTTTTCTACTCTGTGTGTGTTTCCCTCTAGTTTAATTCTTGTGGTGGAATTCTTGTCGTTAAGTTTTGATAGCATTGAATTTTCGTGAATTTCTTTTGATTGATTTTGTAGTACATCTTAAGTTTCATTTAAATTCGAGAGGATTGGCGAGCCTCATTTTCTTTTGTTGGGAGAGATCTACTATTTTTCGAATTGTTACTTTTGGTAGAGCTCTTTTGGTACAACCTTCGCTCGATCAGACTGGGTTGGTCCTTTTAGATAGAAATAATATTGATTTTATAGCACTTCATCGATATTAATCGGTTTGGCTACCCATACGCTAACATCCAATTGATAGAATTGTATAACCTGTGCGTTGCGTTGAACGATTGTGCGAGTGTAGGATTGGATCATAGAGAGGCTTACGTGTTCGTTCGTAGATATATTCAGTGTCAACGTGTGAGCCTGCATCACTTGGTCCTTCACTTATATATGAGCAAGGGCAACAAAAACCTTTCCAACTTCTCCAATGCTCTTACGTGCGACCTCATAGGTTCCAATTCCGTTGGTAGTGAGACTACATGTTTGATCACTTGCAGATCACCAAGGTAACACCAACACTCTCCCACTTAATCTTGAAAGTATCAAACAAAAGCTTCACAAACAATGAGCGGCATCTAGCAATACATTTTTACTCCCAAGCAATAAGAGTTTATAACTCGAAATCCATTGTGACCAATGTATCAGTGTTGTCATGTCCATTCGTCCCTTACATCGGGATAGAACTAAAGGTATAGAACATGTCACACTTATAATTGTTCAATTCTAGTTTCCTGATCTAGAATGGACTTCAAGAAATTGGCGAGCCCAATATCACATATTGACTCAACCAAGCATAACCATGCATTTCTCAGTCCCATTCCATCAAGTGACCCATGGATGCAACTCCTGTCATATAGGAGGACAAATCCCATTTCTGTCCACACTCAAAACACCCAAATGATCCATAACGTAGCCAATAACCATCTTTATCATCCAATTTTCTCAATACTGGACTTTTGATAGCATCAAAGCACGATCTTCCTTACTCGATGAGTGCTATGACTTCAGGTCAAAGATCCACAAACACCATTACCACTTGAGACATACTTGTGACACGTTCATATAACAATCCACAAAGTATTCTCATGGTGGGTCTGTCCAGTACAACTTGTTCACTAACAAGTACCCATGTGGTGACTTGATATTACAATATCATGACCTGTGAGAACCGATCATCGGTCAACGCACATGCTAGTCTTAATATATCATCAGCGCCCTTAGCTTTTAAGATGACATGCCGACCAGGGACCATTTAAGAATGAAGCTTCTAAGAACATAGGCTCTCACATTCAAGTCACCACTTGACTCCTATGGAAGCAAACATTCTAAGGGTTTTATTACGTTAAATTAATCTATCACAATAGAAATAATTTTACATAATATAAGAACTTGCCATAAATATAAAATGAAATGTATAGTACTGTATTCATCAAATGAATTATTATAACCGAAAAACATACAATTCATAAGACTCCCACTAGGGCTGATCATTAAGGTATCGTATACCCATAGATCTAACATGACCATCATGGTTTCTCTATGTTAGAGTCTTTGTGAGTTGATCAACTATATTTTCTTTAGTCAGCACTCTACAAATGTTTGCATCCCTCAATCGACGATCTCACGAATAAGATGGAACCGACGAAGTATGTTCTTAGAGTGCGGATGAGATTTAGGTTCCAAAGCAAGTGCAATTGCACCGTTGATTGTCACAATAGAGAACTAAGGGATCAACAATGCTAGGAACTACATCCAACTCATCGATGAATTTCCTAATCCATACAACCTCCTTCATCGTATTCGTAGCTGCGATATACTCGACCTCGGTAGTTGAATCAGCAACTGTCTCCTGCTTAGAACTCTTCCAGCTAACAACTCCTCCATTTAAGCCAAATACAAACCCTGACTGAGACTTTGAGTTGTCCCTATCAGTCTGGAAGGTAGCATCTGTGTAACCCTTTACAACAAGCTCTTCCTCTCCACCAAATACCAAGAACGTATCCTTATTCCTTCTCAAGTACTTTAGAATATTCTTGACAACAATCTAGTGACTATCACCGGGATAAGACTGATACCTGCTAATCATGCTCAATGCATAAGAGACATCGGGTCTATTTCATATCATTGCATACATGATTAATCCAATTATAAAAGCATATGGAATAAACTTCATGCAGTCCTTATCTTCACAAGATTTAGGACACAAGTCCTTAGAGAGACTCACACCATGAGACATGGGTAAGAATCATTTCTTGGACTTAAACAGTTTGAACCATTTCAACACCTTCTCAATATATGTACTTTGGTTCAAACACACAAAATTATTTGATCTATCTCTATAGATCTTAATAACAAGTATATAAGTCACTTTGCCCAAGTATGTCATTGAAAAGCAGTTTCCTAGGTTATTCTAAATAACTTGTAGGGTCGGTTTGTTATTCTCGATCAGTAGTATGTCATCTACATACAATATCAGGAAGACAACAATGCACCCACTAATACTCTTGTAAACACACGGTTCATCCTCATTCTTGATAAAACAAAACTCTTTGTTCTTTTCATCAAAACGAAGATTCCAACTTTGAGAAGCCTTTTTTAATCCATAAATGGATCTTTGCAGCTTGCATATTTCAGTGGCTTCACCTAGAGATACAAAACCCTCGGGTTGTGTCATATACACTTTCTCAAGAAGGTTTCCATTTAGGAAAGCTGTTTTGACATCCATTTGCCAGATCTCGTAGTTATAATACGCAGCAATAACAAGCCAAATTCTGATGGACTTAACCATAGCAACACTGGAAAAGGTCTCATCATAGTCAATTCCATGAATTTTCTTGAAACCTTTAGCCACTAGTCGCCCTTTAAATGTCTGTACATTCCCATCCATGTCAGTCTACTTCTTGAAGGCCCACTTTCACCCTATGGGTCGTATCCCTTCAGGTGGTTCCACCAAGGTCCAAACTTGGTTTGTATAAATGGAGTCCATTTCTGATTTCATGGCCTCAAGCCACTTCTTGGAGTTCAATCCACTCATAACCTCTTGGTAGGTTGCAGGCTCATCATTATGAGTCATAAGCAACACATTACCTATTTGAGACACGAAAAATCAATATCTCTCAAGCTCAAACATTGGTCTACCAAATCTACGTGGAACTTCTGTTTTTTGAGCAGGTTCTCTAGCTATAACATCTTGTAGTCTTAGCTCTGGTTCCAATTTTGGTTCATTCACAGTTTGTGGTTCTTGAATTTCTTCAAGTTATACCATGGTAGTCTTTCTACTTAAGAACTCTTTCTCAAGAAAGACACCAGTCCTCACGACAAACACTTTACCCTCAGACAGTAGGTAAAAATAGTACCCTTTAGTTTCCTTAGGATATCCCACAAGATAACATTTATCTTACTTGGGTTCTAGCTTTCAAGAATTTGACGTTGCACGTATGCCTCACAACCCCAAATCTTAATGAAAGCCATATAAGGATGCTTCCCTGTCTATATCTCATATGGTGCCTTTTGAACTATTTTCGATGGAGCACGATTTAGTGTAAAAGCAGCAGTCTCTAGAGAAAAACCCTAAAATGAAATAAGTAGATCTACATGACTCATCATTGACCGTACCATGTCTAATAGAGTATGATTCCTCTGCTCAGACACACCATTATGCTGCAGCGTTCTTGGTGGAGTGAGTTGTGATACAATACCACACTCTTTTAGATATTATGAAACTCATGACTCAGGTATTCGCCACCTAGATCAAATCAGAGTGCTTTAACCCTCTTACCCAGCCGGTTCTCTACTTCATTCTTAAACTCTTTGAACTTTTCAAAGGTTTCAGATTTGCACTTCATAAGATACACATAACAGTATCTACTAAAATCATCAGTAAATGTAACAAAGTAGAAGTACCCACCTCTAGCCATATAACTCATGGGTCCGCATACATCACTATGTATTATAACTAAGAGATCATCAACCCTCTCATTGAAGCTAGTGAAAGGGACTTTAGTTATCTTGCCTAATAAATAGGATTCACATCTCTCAAATGATTCACAATCAAATGAGTCAACTAGTCCATCTTTATGGAGCATGAATATGTGTTTCTCATTTATATGGCTCAAACGACAATGTCAAAGGTATGTAGGGTTTGAGTCATTTGTTTTTAGCCTTTTAGTATTTTCTATATTATATATCTAATAGTTTAAGTTCAAAATATATAAACCATTAAACATTTGGGCTATACCATAACAAACATCATTCTTAAATATAGAACAACAATTGTTCTTAATAATAAAAGAAAACCCAATCATGTCCAAACATGAAATTGATATAATGTTTCTAGTTATGAAAGGAACATAAAAACAATTATCCAGTTATATTACAAGCCCACTGGGCAAAGAAAGACGGTAAACTCCCACGTCGATAGTAGCAACTCTGGCTCCATTCCAACACGCAGGTTCACCTCCCCTTTACTCAATATTTTTCTCTTTCCCAGTTACTGCACATTTATACAAATGTGAGAACCACATCCGGTATCTAATATCCGAGATTAAGGAGCAGAAAGGTTTATCTCTATAACATAATACTTGAAGCGGAAGTCATACCTCCCTTCATTTTTTGCAGACCCTCAATATAAGAAGGATAGTTCCTCCTCCAATGACCACCCTTGCCACAGTGGCGCCATTTCTCTTCTTTTGCAAAGCCTTTCGTCTTTAGTGCTGAAGACTTGGGCTCAAGAGATGACTAAGGTCCAAGCTTCATCTTCTTGAAACACTTGGCCTTGTTGTTGCCTTTATGCGCCATCAATATGGGGCTAGTAGGCTTGAACTTCTTCATATTAATCTCGGCAGTTCTTAACATACTTAGGAGCTCGGTTAGTATCTTGTCTATTTCATTCATATAGTAGTTCAAGATAAACTACTCGTAACTGTCCAACAATGATTCCAGGATCAGGTCTACAGCCAACTCTTGGCCCAGAGGAAAACTTATCCTTTTAAGGTTCTCTATATACCAAATCATCTTGAGTGCGTGAGTCCCTACTAGGTCTCGAGCTCCCATCTTACACTGGAACAACACCTTGGTGATGTAAAACCTCTCTTGGCGAGCCTGCCCTTGAAACATTTTCTTGAGATGCTCGTCAATTTCTTTACAACCCATGTTCTCATGTTGCTTCTGAAGCTCAGAGTTCATGGTTACCAGTGTAAGACCCCCCTCCCGAAACACAAGACACGACCGAGGGGAGTCTTATGCTCAGAACAGCCACCTTATGGTAGCATTAACACACGGGCTAACTTGTTCTACAAGAAACCCATCCTGCCGGCTACAATCAATATCACTCATTGCCAACCCAACAAAGAATATAAATATAAGTCAAATCCATTTGTTCACTAACCTCCACCAAGTCATCTCATTCAAGTACACTTCACTACACCATTTGTTCATTAAGGATCTATCCAACAAATACTATTAACCACATTTTATCACGATTACTTATAGACTAAATTCACCAAAACATTAACGTTATTGTACTACAATCTCTCTACCAAATTCAAAGTTTATTCAACACAAACCCGAGAACTCTATGTGCAAGAAAGATTGTTGTATAGAAACTACGATAAGAGATTCCTGAGGCTACAGGAATCCGGTGAAGGCTTTTAACCCCTCGTTGGAAAGGTCTCTCAGTGGGCTATAACTTTCCTGTTCAGCCAAACCCCCAGATCCGGCCGTATTATGTCTGAAAACGTCCTTGAAGTTCGGTGCGCACAGAAAATAGATTTTTGCGCGCATCTTAAAGAGGAACGAATGACATCAGCTGGTCTTCTTCCTCTAACTATTTATTTCAACACTTCTCATGGATTTTCCTCCACCGTTATTCACCCTCATGAGGCCATTTATCTTCATGATCTCAGTCCACAAACTTCATTTGATGTGAGGAAAGGTTGAAGACTCTACCACAGGACACCAGTCCTAGCCGGCCTCCTCCTAGGAGATCATCGCCTCGCAAGCCTGACTCCATTGACTCTACATCTCTCCTATAAATAACTATAGATCTAGCACTAAGGCAGAGGGTAGGAAGCTCACCTCATTTTTGGCATTTCCGATGTTTCCGGCCATGGATTACCCTTCTTTGTGGTATGGCTCTCTTTGTTGGCGTCGACCTTGGCTCTCGTTCCCCTCCTTCAATTCCTTGTCTCTAAGAAAGGCTCCATCATAGTCGTTCTCCTAGAAAATTTCGGAGAAAGTAACAGGCAGTTAAAACTTGGAAGATTACATATAGGGGCGGCAAAATTTTATTTGGGTTTTCTGATTAGGGAGCTACCATCATGTCGTAGCATGCTACCACCGGGAGGTATCCCAAAGAACGACTTCTTCCGCAAGCAACCTTCCAAACTGCCCACTTAGGTGTCGCCACCAATACCGCTATCGGCGGGCAATATCCTTCTACCGCTTCGCGATAACTTCCCGAGCACTTTTTCAAAATAATTCAGCGGCATATCGCCCGCGGTAACACTAACGCTAGGTATTAGGTTCCCGTGCCATATGAAACACGAATCACTCGGCTATAGCCATGCAGTATCCTGCTACTAGTGCGCGGTAGTGATGTTCGATGATTGCTCGGCTACCGCCGCACGATATCCCGCTACCGCCGCGTCGTAGCGCAGTTTGACGATTGTTGAGTCCACTCGACATCACTCAACGCCTCGGCTATTCCGCTACCACCGCACGGTATCTCTCTACCGCCGCTTGGTAGCACTCAACGCTGCTGATTCCATTCAACACTCTCAACTCCTCGGCTATTCTGCTACCGTAGGGCGATAGCTACTATCGTCGAGCGATTGTTTCCAGGAAATATTCTAAGTCTAGTTCGTCTTATATATTCGACGAATTCATCGGGTACTCTTGATGATATTCGACGAATAGTATTTGTCTCAACTCACAAGTTATACTTGACAAATTCGTCGACTATCCACAACGATATCCGACGAATTTTTACTTGTCGAGTCTGGCGCACTCCGAGCCCGAGTCAACTCCCTTGACTCAAAAACACGTGCCTCATGTATCTCTCAGTCTCTAAGGCCAGCCTCCCATCAGTCTTCCAGACTAGTTGGGAAGTATAGTCAATACAGACCTCCAAGGTCTTATTATTCAGGCATACCTCAGCAGTCTTTCCCTCAATCCAACTTCCAACAACAATCCATTCTATTAATAAATCCTCTGCAAAAGTCTTCTCAGTATGCTCCTAAATCTAATCTAGAGAGACCTCTCTCTCCAATCTATGAACCTGAATTAGATCCTAATTTCAGGATGGCCAGATTCCAAGAGCTTATTGGTTTATCTCAAATTAACAGAGCCAGAGCAGAAGGAGCAGATCCATCTAAATTCACTACCATGTCTATCTATAGACAGAAGGAGTTTGATCAATTTCAGGTAAATAGAAATTCATTTGATTCTATTTAATACATGCCGATCCATCCTAAAGCTATAGTGCATAGAGCTATATCTGTGATAGTTTTTGGGGTTCAAGACCTGAAGATCTCTCAAAAGGAAGCAGAAAATCCAAACAGGACAATTGCTTTTGCTAAATCATCTTCTGCTCCTCCCTATGGTGGTTCTTAAAACTTTTTTCTGATTTGTTATCTGAGAATTATATGTAATGAACTTAGTTATATCATATCTGCTGAATAGTTTAAAAATTCTGTCAGATATTTATATTGCTTTGTGTTTTCTTGTTTTCTTTATTTGGTTTAGTGACCTCACCCAAATAGAGGGAGATTATTGGATCCCTAGTTTGGATTTGGGCTAGGTTCTCTATTAGGTTATTGAACCACCATGCATATCCTAGGATCAAATTAGTTAGTTCTAAGGTCTAGGTCAGTCTAAATAGGTTATATATCTATGATCCATCCCTCAAAAGCATTCAGATATTAAGACTTAGAAGAAATGCAGTTTTAAAGAGTTCAGAAATTAGTTCGAAGTTCTTCGAACTCAGTTCGACGATCATCGATCGCAGATTGACGAACTCAGAGTTCCTTCTCTGAGTTGAGCTCGACGATATCAGATCTCAGGTCGACAAACTCCCTCCTCTTCTCAGATTCTCTTGTCGACGAACTTGGAGCTTAGTATTGACAGTTTTTCCAGATCGATGTTCGATGAGCTCAGGTCGACGAAATAGATTTCTCAACTCGACAAACTTGGAGTTTGGGTCGACGAAATCTATTCTGAGTTCGACTAATTTTGATCAGAGCCAGTTTGTAGTTTTCTCTCTCAGTTTGAATTCTAATTATATTAGTCTAAAGCAGAAATTCTCTGAATAATTAATGCTTATATTCTCAAGAATATAGGCGTTCCAAGGTAGCATTAATTATGGATTTCACAGAATTAATTACTTGCTTATTTACTGGGACAGTTGAGGAAACTCATTAAAGACAATTTCCAGCCGTTTCAATACCCAGATTCTGAGCAGTATTTCAAGGATTCTATTCAAAATTCAAAGGCTGATTAATGCACAAAATATAAAAAGGGTTTTCTTCTTCCTCTGAAGCCGACATACACGAGATATAGTGATACAAAAAAAAGTATACAGAGAATAACAATATACAGAATACATTCTCTGTGCAAAATATTTCTAGTGTACTTACAGGATATTGAAGAAGAACAACAACAAAAAGATCATTAGTCTTCTTCAGTTTCTGGTTTCAAGATTCTTCAGAGACAAACAACATTCATCTGTCTAAAAGCTTCCTGAAGAAACATCAAGCTAATTGAAGGCCTACACCTTGAGCAAAGCTTCCTTATTTCCTGAACCATTCAACATCTTAGGGGGAGCTTTGACAACAGCAATCCACTTATCTTCTCAAGTTGTTTGAGAAATACAAGAAACCATCACTTTATTTACCTCACTGTAAAAAAGTTTTTTAACTCCCTTCAAAAGTTATCACCAGGTTGTCAAGTCTCCTTAACAAAAGACTTGTGTTGGTTTTTGAGCACCTGATCAAAAGCCTAAAGGGATGTGAGATCTCCTTTGAAATAGATCTTGTGGTGATAGGGCACCTGAGCAAAAACTTGTGGTGGCAGGGCACCTGATCAAAAACCTGTTAGTGAATTCCTACCTGGGTGGTAGAAGAGTGGATGAACCCAGTTTTGGGGAACCACTATAATTTCTTTATGTTGTCTGGTTATTCTATTTCTTGTTTTGCTGTGATGTGATAATTTTTGTTTATTCCTCTCTTTTATATGTTATTATCACTTATTTTAATTTCGCTATAAAAACTACTTAAAGTTTTTAAAATACTCTATTCACCCCCCCCCCCCCCCTCTAGAGTTAAGCAGATCTATCCCCTCACTTTCATCACCCACTTGAAATTCCACCATCTCATGCTTTGCATTATAATAATTAGTCTGCCGACTTTGAGACTCAAGCATGTGGTCCCGTATTAGTCTAACAACAGCATCAGTTTCATCAATGTACTCAATTCCCAAAACCTTCGGGTCTTCATCTTGCACCCACGACAAGGGTGTCGTACACCTGCTTCCATAAAGGGCATCATGGGGTGTCATACCGATACTGGCCTGATGACTGTTATTGTATGAAAATTCTACTAGGGGTAAGTGTTACTCCCCCATCCGTCGTATAGCATATGACAGAAGGTCCGGTCGGGGCCCGACGCCATATACTGTAGACAGGTAAGGAGATTACATATTGTTTCCAAACCTAAGTTCAATTATGAACGCACCCAAACTCAGAGTTTTCTAGGGGAAGCATTTTGGTTTATGAACTCATACATTACAAGAATTTCCACTACAAAAACTTTTACAGGAATGATATATATATACACATAACACATGTTTTGGTCGTGGCCTTATTACAACTGTTTCATTTAACAAAAAGTGACTTCATACATCGGAACGCATGCCGACCACACATGAAAACAGTAAAGTTTGCCTTTGGGCCTTCAAGGGCCAGCCACTCGCAATATAAGGGCTTCAGCCTACTACTTCCCAGTTGGCTCTCCAGCACCTGCACAAAAGGGCCCACCAAAACGTGGCAAACAAAGCAACAGTCAGTATTTTGCTGACCCGTTTATAACGATCCCACCCCTTACTCGGTGAGGCATTTCTCCATCCCTCCAAACAAGGCGCCATATATATGTATATCATGGCATGTACAATGTGTAATTTTAGCACCATTCACTACAGACATAGGCTCAATGGCCGCACTCCCCGTACACTCAGGGCACATTCTCGATGTACTGGACTTTCTAGGGTCCCACCACCGTTCAGAGGTCCATGACTTAACAGTCAACTTTGTCGTTAAGAGGAACTTAACTTGACGACCATGTCGTTCAGAGGTGCTTAAATTAACTACTGACTGCTTGTTCAGAGGTGCTTAACTTAACGACCCAGTCATTCAGAGGATCTTAACTTAACGGCACAGTAGTTAGGCTCCACAGCCAAACTTAATCATAAGTCATATGGCTCTCGGCCATTGCTGGGCTCTCAAAACCCTCAGCTTCTCATACACTAGCCCCCTAGATCTACTAGAGAATGGCCTCACAACATTGTAGCTCCCTAGGAGCTAATGCCAGCGATAGTCACTATCGCCCGACGATATCCATAGTTCTCCAGACTGTGATCTTTTTAGGGTCTTTTCCTAGAAATGCTTCCAGTACTTTGATGCAACATCCTGCACACCCCTATACTCCGAATTTCACACATACATCACATGCATATCCATAGAGTCTTCTCTAGCACGCAAAATAAACATCACCAATTGTTGGATTGTTGGATCCCTAGTTTGGATTTGGGCTAGGTTCACTATTTAGGATGTTTGACCCACCTTGTATAGCCAGGGTAAAGTCTGTTAGTCCTAGAGTTTAGTCTAGTCATTAGAATCAAACTTCATGGACCAGCCAGTAGTAGACTTCAAGATACTCAAGAATTAGAATAATTCAGAGTTCATATTATTAGTTCGAAGTTCTTCGAACTCAGCTCGACGATCGTCGATCTCAAATCGACGAACTAAAAGTTCTTTCTCTGAGTTGAACTCAATGATATTTGAGCTCAGGTCGACGGTTTCCTCCCTCAAGACAGATTCTCTGATCGACGAACCTTGAGCTCAGAATTAACAAAGTATTGCCAGACTGTTGTTCGCTGAGCTCAGGTCGACGAACAAGATTTCTCAGCTCGACAAACTTGGAACTCTGGTCGACGAAATCTGCTCAGAGGTCGACGAACTCTATCCCGAGTCAGAATGATAAGTTTTCCCTCTTTTGTCCCTTATTCATTCTATTATTTGGCAGTAATTCTCTGAGTAATTAATGCTCATATTCTCAAGAATATAGCCGTTCTTAGCAATATTAATTATGGACTTCATCAGAGTTAATTACTTGCTTATTTTATTAGGACAGTTGGGGAAACTCATTAAAGATTATATTCTAGCCATTTCATTCTTCAGAATCCAATCTGCAATTAATGCTTGCAATTCAAAATTCAAAAGAGAATTAGACAGCAGGATATAAAAGAGATTTCTTTCAGACCGCTCTCTAATGTGGTAGTGAAAGAAAAAAGAACACAATATGTAATATGGAGAAGAGATATACAGTTACATAGAACAATATACATAACCAGATCTGCTCCTTCTCTATGCAGAAAAACAATCTGTTTTCCCCTTGATCTTACAGAAGACTAAAGAAGAATATCAATCAGATATAATTTGTCTTCTTCAACTTCTACTCCAGGAATCATCAAAGACAACAACTCTAGATCTGTCTATAAGTTCCTGGATTTCAACAAGTTAAGGCTGAAGACCTACACCCTGAGCAAAGCTCTAGGCTTTCTGAACATTTCAACATCTCAAAAGGAGCTTTGACAATAGCAATCCACTAAGTCTTCTTTGTTGTTTAGACAAAAGAGATGACAACATCACCTTCCTTCCTCACTGTAAAAATTGTTTATTAACTCCCTTCAAAAGTTATTTTGTTGGTTTTTGGGCACCTGATCAAAAGCCTAAAGGGTTGTGAGATCTCCATACAAATAGATTTTGTCGTGATAGGGCACCTGAGCAAAAACCTATGGTGGCAGTCACCTGATCAAAAAGCTATTAGTAGATTCCTACCAGGGTGGTAGAAGAGTGGATGTATCCAGATTTGGGGAACCACTATAAATTTCTTGTGTCGTCTGTGTATTCATATTCTCTTGTTTTGTTGTGCTGTGATAGTGTAGCTTAGCCTAGTTTTTAGTTCGTTTCTATACTACTACTATTATCACTAATTTCTTTGATATAATCTAAAAACAACCAAAAGTTTTAAGTTACTCTGTTCACCCCCTCTCTAGAGTAAATCAGTTCTATCTCCTATCTTTCAATTGGTATCAGAGGATTATCAATTGCTTAAGTTGTCTTTCAATTGGTATCAGAGGGGTGTTCCTTTGGTTTCACAAGCTAATAGTTGAACCAAAAGATCCTAGATAGATCTGATTTCTTTTTCCCTAGTTATTTTGTTTATTATATATCACGGCACAGAATAAGGATTATGCAAACACCAGACCTCCAGTTTGCAATCTGAACAAGTTTGCAATCTGGAAGGAAAGAATTAGGCTTTATATGAACTCTATTGATGAAGACATATACAATTCTATTCTGACAGGTCCACCAACTCAAGTGGCTATATCTACTACAACTTCCAGCACTCATGTTGTTTCACCACCTGAGTGGACAGATGCACAAAAGAAGGCCAAGATAGCAGATTCCAAGGCCATGAACATTTTAGCACAGAATATGTCAGATGACATATTCCAGAAGGTGGCTGAATGCACCTCTGCTAAAGCCATCTTGGACTCTCTCAATAAGATGGTTGATGGATCTGCAGATGAGAGAAAAGACATCAGATCAAATCTCATCTCCCAATATGAGAATTTCAAGAAAGAAGAGTCAGAGTCAGTGAGTGATATATACAATAGACTCAGCTCAATCATTAATGAGCTAAAAGCTCTGGATAAGGACATAACCCTCACTAAGGTCAATGATAAAATTCTCATGTACTTCACCAGCTCATAGGATTCCAGAATCTGGTCAATCAAAGAGGCCAGAAGTCTGAATGATATTTCTACTGAATCTCTACAAGAAAAGATCAAATCCTATGAGCAGTTAATAAAGAACAGAGAAGATGCTGAGCAGAAGACTCCCTCATCAGCTAGAAAGGAGCAAAACATAGCATTCAAAGAATCTGAAGAAATAGAAGCTCCATTATCTAGTGAAGAACTTCTGAGTCTCCTAGCCAAAAGATTCTACAAAATGGGCAAGAAGGATTTCAGAAGGAAGTCAACCAAACAGGATGACAAATCAAGGTATAACAAAACACCTACTAAAGATATTATGTGTTTTGTATGCAGGAAACCTGGACATATCATATCAGAGTGTCCAGAGAATCAAAAGAAGGAGAGGAGAAGAGAAAAGGAGCCCAGGAAGTAGTATTACAGTAAGCCCTCCTCCAACAAGTATAAGAGGAAGGAGAAAGGCTTTGTTGTTGAAACTTGGAGTGAATCTGAAGCTGAATCTTCATCTTCCAGCTCCAGTTAAGATGAAGAGGAAGCAAAAGCAAGAGAAGCTTGCTTGATGGATATCAATGCATCAGGCAGCCTCTTAGATGATGAGCAGTCAGATAGTAAAGAACCTCAATCTAAAGAAGATCAGATACTTTCCTCTTTTGATTTAAATTCAGATGATTTTAGAACTGAATTTAAATCACTATGTATTGATTTAATAAACTCTGAGAAGGAAATCAAAATACTTAGAGGTAGGATAACTGATCAAGACAATCTTCTATCAGAAAACATCAAATTAAAGGATGAACTAACTATTGCTAATGAACAAATCATTTTTACTAAAAACTGATTTATGTGAGGCAAAGCAACTTGAGGAATCTCTCAATGGGAGAAGCCTTAAGATGATGGACATCATAAACACTGTTAATGCCAGATGAACTGGCAAGCTGGGCTTAGGTGCTTCATCAAGCTTACCCCCCATATTAAAGAAAAATATACTTTCTACACCTATCAAATTTATCTCTGAAAAAGGCAAAGAGAAATTACATGAGAACAAACCAACTGAAATAACAAAGAAATCTAAGAAAAAGAATAAGAAGAATGTAAATAATAACAATGTTCATCAGATTTTGTCGAACTCATACCGAAGAAATGTGTACAGTTCGTCGAACTCAAGTCGACAAACTCCGAACACAGATTTTTATTATGATTATTCTCTGAACTGCGATGACGAAACCAGTATGGTTCTTCGAGCCAAGATCGATGATATTGGGGCACAAATAATGAATATTTCCATTATCTAAGCGGAGTTCGATGAACTCTTCCCCGTTCATCGACCTCAGATCGATGAACTTACCAGACTTCGTCGAACCCAGTTCAAGATAACAGAAATTTTAATTCTTACAGATCATTTAATCAACCAAGAGAATATATTAATCCGTTCACCCAGTGGATAATTCCACCAAGAAGATATCACCCCCTAGGGTATAAAAATCAACCTGAATACTCTTATATTTCTAGTTTTAACTATGAAAAGAAACGAGGACCCAAGGTAACCTGGGTCAAGAATAGCTAATCTGTTTAATTGCAGGTGAAAGACTATCCCACCACAGAGGAACAGTGGTACCTGGATAGTGGCTTTTCAAAACACATGACTGGCAGCAAGGACAATCTACTCAACTACAAGTCTAAGCTAGGTCCAAAAGTAATATTTGGTGACTCCAACTGTGGCCAAACTGAAGGTTATGGGAAGGTCAAAATTAGAGTTGTCACCTTCAAGAAGGTAGCATATGTAAGTGGACTGAAGCACAAACTAATATCCATAAGTCAATTATATGATGAAAGGTTTCAGGTATCATTTAATAAATCCTCCTGTATTATCACTTCAGTAGATAACAAAGTTGTGTTAACTAGAACTAGAGTAGGAAACATTTATGTAGTTAACTTTAAATCTGCTAAATCTGAAATATGTTTATTTAATCAAACAAGCAATAATAATGAACTATGGCATAAGAGATTAGGACATGTTAATTTGAAAAACATTGCTAAACTCTCTAGGGACAACCTTGTTAGATGATTGCCTTCTTGCCCCTACAAGAAGGAAAGCCTTTGTAGGGCTTGTCAATTAGGCAAGCAAACTAAAAATAGTTTTAAAGCCATTAATAAGAGTGATTCACCTAGGATTCTGTATTTGCTCCACATGGATCTTTTTGGACCCATTGTTGTACAGAGCCTAGGAGGGAAATCATATACCTTAGTGATTGTAGATGACTTCTTTAGTTTCACTTGGGTGTTCTTCTTGAGAAACAAATCTGATAACTTCAAGGTTCTTACACACTTTCTTAAGAGCATAAGGATTGAGTATTCTACTGCAGTTGCATTGATCAGAAGTGATCATGGTACTTAGTTTGAGTCTCTTCCCATTCAAGAATTCTGTGAGAAGTAAGGTATCAGGCATTACTTCTCTGCTCCAAGAACTCCTCAAAAAAATGGGGTAGCTGAAAGGAAAAATTAGGACCTAATTGAAGCTGCAGGCACATTACTTGTAGATGCTTACTTGCCCCTATCCTTTTGTGCAGAGGTTGTAAGCATAGCAAACTATGTACTGAATAGAAGTCTAATTCACAAGCTTAAGGGCAAGACTCCCTATGAACTACTCAATGGGAAGCAACCTAAAGAAAATTATTTTAGAATTTTTGGTTGTATTTGTTACATTCACAATAACAATAAGAAACACCTTAGAAAGTTTGAAGTCAAGGCTGCAATGGGAGTTTTTGTAGGATACTCCCAAGTCAGTAAGGCATATAAGGTATATAATAAATCTATTATGAAAATGGAAGAGACTATACATATATCATTTGATGAAACTAACATATCTTACAAGGAGAAGAATGCTTCTACCAGTGAAACTTTGCAGGTACCACACTTGTGTGAGAAGTTGGATGAGTTGACCCTCACCAATGAGGTTGTTGCACATCCTTCTCCACATGCTGTTGAAGATAGTTAAGATGAATCCATTGAAGTGGATGTTGAACCAACAACAGCTCTCATAATTCCACAAGAGGAATTAATTCCCCAAGCTGTTGTTGAACCAACTCCACCTACTGAGTTTGTCACACTTAGAGATCATCCTACATCTCAAGTGATTGGAGACATGCCAGTGGGTGTGCAGACAAGGCATCAACTCCACCAAGACATTATGCATGCTTGCTTCATATCTCAAACTGAGCCACAATCCATAAAAGATGTTGAGCAAGATCCACACTTGATCATTGCAATGCAAGAGGAGTTCAACCAGTTTGAGAGATATAGAGTTTGAGATTTAGTTCCAAGACCCAAAGACTACCCAGTCATTGCAACTAAATGGGTATTCAGAAATAAACTAGATGCCCAAGGTATTATCATCAGGAATAAGGCAAGGCTAGTTGCTCAAGGCTATAGACAAGAGGAATGAATTGACTATGACCAGGCATTTGCACCTGTTGCAAGGTTGGAAGCAATCAGAATCTTCCTTGCTTATCCTGTAACGTCCCAATTCGCGCTAGGCCCCTTGTTTGCGTATTTGAGTCAAGGGGGCTGTGGTGAGCCCAATGGGGGATGTGGGGGAGCAGGTGCGGACGTACGGGAAATGAGGAAAACAAGGCAAAATGGCCTTTCTGGCTGACACGGGTATGGACACGGCCGTGTCCATACCCGTGTGCCTCATAAAAATAGGCTTACCAGTCAGAGAGGTACACGGGCTTGGGACACGGGCGTGTCCCTAGCCGTGTGCCAAGGACACGGGTTGGGACACGGGCGTGTCCCTAGCCGTGTGCCAAGGACACGGGTCGGGACACGGCCGTGTCCCTACCCGTGTGCCGCAACCCTGACCCGGCAGAAAGTGGATCTGGGAGGAACACGGCCCTAGACACGGCATGCCACACGGCCGTGTCACCTGAACACGGGTAGGAACACGGCCGTGTGCCTACCCGTGTCTGCGATGTATAAAAAGGAAAAAGTTGGAAACCCTAGCATTCATTCTCCTTTCTTCTGCCCCGAAATTCCTGAGAGAGTTCTTGGCTGGAGGAGGAGGAAAAGCTTGCCGGAGCCATCTTTGGAGGAATCAAAGCGCCGCCATCGTCAAGGGAAAAACAATGCCGCCGCGAAGGAGTGCGAGGCTCATGGCCGGCCATGGTGGTACCGCTGGACTTGAGGTGAGCTTCCTCCCCTCTCCCTTGGTGCTAGATCTATAGTTATGATAGGAGAGACATCGACTCCATAGAGTCTTGATGTGAGGAGGAGAGTTCTTAGGTTAAAGCCATACCTAGGTTTTCTAGGTTTAGTCTCCCTCAACCTTCTCATCATTCAAAGAGGAGATGAGAGGGGTTTTCGTTGAGGGTTTGGCTTTGAAAGGAGAAATAAGGTTGGGTGATTTCTGGAGAAGTTTATGCGAGGCCGTTGCAAGGAAGAAGATGAACGGATGCCGTTCATCTCGCCTTAAGATGCGTGCAGAAATCTGATTTCTGCACGCTGCGACCTTCGTGGCCAATTTCGGAGGTGTTCTGGCCAAATCTGGGTGAACGACTCAACACGAAAGTCGTAGCCCTCGAAATTACCTTTCCAACGAGTGGTTGCTCGTTTCCATGCGATACCTGTAGCCACGGGAAAGCTGGTTCGAGTCCGCTGCGTTCGGAAAATTCCTGTACAGGAAACTGTTTTCCTGTACGCATTCGAGTTGAATTTCTGGTATGTTGCAACCAGATCTGGGTGATCGACTCAACACGAAAGTCGTAGCCCTCGCGAATACCTTTCCAACGAGGGGTTGTGCGTTGTGATCGGATTCCTGTAGCTCCGGGAATCCCAGTTTTAGTATTGGACTATCCTATGTTATTGCACTTGTTAAATTATAATGCTAGCACTATTGCAATGATTGTGATTTACTCATTTGTTATCTTGTTCCCATACATCTATAATGTTGTTGTTACTATAATTTAGTATGGTTACTCATTTGGTTGTGCAATAAGGAATAACCATGCAATGTTAGGGAAATGGATTGGATGGGAAGGCTAGTAATTAAGAGTTGAGTTTGGTATGGAATTTATTTATATAGTTTGATGTTAAACATATTAATTATGCGAAGTGTTGAGGTGAAATCGTTGAATAGATGGGCCTGAATATGATGAACACAATGTGAGGAGTATTTTGTAACCGTAATCCGAGCCCAAGGGGTTTATTAACAACCGATGCTTAGAGTGGTAGTCTCCCTACGGGTAGCATCGAGTGAGTTGTTTTGGGGCATGTGATGTGCGACGATTCATCGTGTCGCGGTGTTGAGATAATGAAGGTGGCAGGTCTACGGGTTCGCCAGTCGTCACACCGATGGGAGCCAAGGGGTAGACCTTGGGCGGTAGGGTTAGATACTTGGTGTCCATAACCCGAGATCTCCTCCGCGCCATGAGAACGGTTGGGCTTGCACCTCGTGCGTTTCCGAGGTTCCATCCGGTTCGAAATTAAAGGCCAGGTTGGGCTGTGTTCTTGGTGCACATCGACCCAAGACCCCTTCTGAGCCGTAGTACGCATGTGAGCTCCGCTGTTGTGTCCTTAGCGTTGAGGCGTACGAGGGCCTAGGATAGGTAGTGTGATACCACCTAGTAGTGGAGACGCCCGCTCCACTGTCGCCGTCTGGCCACGACGGACGACGCCTGAGAGGTTAGCTACCTGCTCGAAAAGTGGGAACTTCTAGTCTGTGTCGACATAGCAACTTGCATGTGCGTGCGCATGAGTCGGTCATAACATAACATTCATAACATGTCATTCATTGCATACACAAGATCCTCATCGTATAAGTTTGTATGGGCACTCTTATACGATGAGTTACTTTACTGTTAAGCCGATCCTTAACTTATAAGTTTGTATGGGCACTCTTATAAGTTAAGTTACTATTCTGAGTACTTATACCTACTGTCATTTACTATTGATATTTGTAAAACTGCTAGTTGTGTAGCGTAGCTTATACTCCACTATAGTTACTGTCACCTGCTTGTTTACTTGCTTATACATATATACATATTGTACCTTGTTCCTTTCTCCGCCCGGTGCCGAGGAGTCGCCGGGGGAGCGGATGTGAAGCCACTTAGTCTTATGACTAACGGTTGCTACGTCTTCCTTTTTAGGAGGAAACACCGCAGGTAGAGCGGCAACGGACTATGCAGCAGGACAGCCAGGCCCGGATGATAGGACCTGAGGTGGTGGTGCCATCGGCACCGTCAGTGACAGTAGTGAGTGTTTTCATGTAGCCGTTTGGCAAAACATTTCTAGACTCTTGTTTATTTGTACAAGCATGTTGTGCTTGTTATCTTCCGCTATTTTGGACTTTAACTTAGCTGTGAACTGAACTGCTTTTAGTTTTACTTTTCTGTTATGGTTGGGTTGGCATGTTTGTTGTGATATGGATTGTAGCCGGCGGAATAGGCGTCTTGTGGTAAAGGCTAACCCGTGTGTTAGTGCTACCGCAAGGCGGCTATTTCGGGCATAAGACTCCCCTCGTGCCGTGTGTTGTGTTCCGGGAGGGGGGGTCTTACAAATGGTATCAGACTAAGCCGATCTTCACCTACAGCAGTCAGGTAGCAATGGGCCACTCCCGTTCGATTAGTCGGTTTGGGGACAAACCGACTTAGCGGAAGCAGTGGTGTGCCCATCTGTAATTCACACTAAGTTGTCCAACTTTGACATTAGTTTTAGCCAACCTGACCCTAGTTTGTACCTTGCGTATAGGTCCCAACGCAGGTGGAGCCGGTTGGGGGCACTCCTACCCCTTCCGTCCCTTCACAATTCCAGCAGTCGGAACTGGGACAAACGCTGTCAGCCATATTGGATGCATTTAAAGCTCAGCAAGCTCCGGTGCAACAACAAGCGCCAAGCTCCAACTGGTTGAGCACCTTCCGTGCCCTGTCCCCTCCTGCCTATCTTGGGACAGAATCGCCGGTGCGCACCGAGGAATGGCTTGATACCGTGCAGGAATTGATGGCTGGCATAAGATGTCCGAACAGCATGGCGGTGACATTGGTAGTGACGCTGCTAGAGCTGCACGCCAAAAGGTGGTGGAAGTCCCTCATGGGCTCCATCTTCCAAGGGCGGTTGTACACGGACATCGGTTGGAACGAGTTCACCGAGGCTTTTCTGGAGCACTTCATCCCTTCTTCTGCTCGGGATGGACTTGAAGAAAAATTTCTGCAGCTGAAGCAGGGATCGAATTCGGTAACGGAGTACCAGAGGGAGTTCCAACACCTCGCTAGGTTTGCCGATTCCTATGAGTTGGACGATAGAGGCTATGCGAAGCGCTTCTACAAAGGGTTAAGGGACCCCCTGAGGCAGGCCCTTTTGTTTATAGCCGATGGAAGCCTGGTAGAAATCATTGACATGGCAAAGAGACTGGAGGCGGACCACATGGGATGTGGCAAGAGACCTGCGGAAGGTGTAATTGAAGTCGGCCCTAGTAATAGAAGGCGGAATGATCATGGCAGAGGAAGGGGAAACTACAGAGGCGGTCGGTGGGTCAACCGGAACTATCGGGTGGAGTACCCAACTCCGCAACCACTACCTTTACCACCACCACCGCAGCAGCAATAATATCAACAACCTGGGGGCCGACGTGAGATGATATGTTTTGAGTGCAACCAACCGGGGCATGTCCGACGAGTTTGCCCGCGACTGATCGGTGGTGCCCCTATTGCTCCCCCTCCAGTAGCTCCACGGGGACGAGGGCACATACGTGGCCGAGGAAGAGGACCACCAGGGAGAAATCAAGGACATGCACGGGAGCATGTATTCGCATTGGATATGACTCAGGAGAGAAATCCGCAGGAAGTCATCACCGGTACGTGCAAATTTATTAATATTATATGACTTGTTAGATTTACGGTACAAATGTTACGCGCAATTTTGAACGGTGATTACCTTTTTGGAACCTAGGCACTGTCATGGTTAGCGGGAAGCCCGCCTATACGTTATTTGACACGGGTGCGTCTCACTCGTTCATTTCGGAGGACTTCGTGAAGGACTTGGAGGGAGTGCAACACTTCACGGGCATTACTCAAAGGGTGCGCCTTCCGGACGGCTCTGAGATGACGTCGTCAGCAAGTTGCGACTTCGACACCCTTATTGGAGGAAAGTTCTTTGAAACTCCGGCAACAGTGTTAAGAATCCCGGAGTTCGATCTCATCCTGGGCATGAGGTGGTTGGACTGGCACCACGCCAGGATCAATTGTGCGGAGAAGCAAGTTATGTTGAGGCATGGAGACTCGGAAGTCACCTTCCAAGGTATTAAATTCGCACCCCGTAAATTATTATCTTCAATCCAAGTTATGAAATCTCATATGGAAGGGGACGAGGTCTATGTAATTTGCTTCGAGTTGAAGAAATTGACATTAGAGGTCAAGGATGTGCGGGTGGTGCGAGAATTTCCCGAGGTATTTCCCGAGAAATTGCCAGGACTACCCCCGCATAGGGAAGTGGACTTCCAAATCAAGCTAATTCCGGGTGCCAAGCCCGTCTCGCGAGCTCCATACCGAATGGCTCTGAAGGAACTTGCAGAGTTTAGAGTTCAGCTTCAGGAATTGGTGGAAGCAGGGTTCGTTCGCCCAAGCTCGTCGCCTTGGGGAGCGCCCGTTTTGTTCGTCAAAAAGAAGGATGGCACCCTGCGGTTATGTATTGATTATCGAGAGTTGAACCGGATAACGGTGCGGAACACCTATCCCCTACCGCGCATTGATGAATTATTTGATCAATTGGTGGGTTCGTATTGGTTCTCCAAGTTAGATCTGCGTTCGGGATATTATCAGCTGAGGACACAAGAAGATGACATTCAGAAGACGGCGTTCAGTTCGAGATATGGTTTGTATGAATTCACCGTGATGCCGTTTGCGCTCACGAACGCCCCTTCTGCCTTTATGAGCTTGATGAACAAGGTGTTCAGCCCTTATTTGGACATCTTTGTCATCGTGTTCATCGATGATATCCTAGTCTACTCCAAGACTGAAGCAGAACACGCCGAACATCTAACTTTAGTGCTGAGGAAACTGAAGGAGCACACTTTGTTTGCCAAGTTCAGCAAATGCGAGTTTTGGCTTCGAGAGGTCGCGTTCTTGGGCCATGTGATTAGTGGAGCGGGGCTAGCTGTAGATCCGGCCAAGGTGCGGGCCGTGAAGGAGTGGTCGCCATTGAAGTCAGCGGCCGACATACGAAGTTTTCTTGGACTTGCCGGGTACTATCGCAAGTTCGTGAAGGGCTTCTCGAAGATCGCCCTTCCCCTTACCACGCTGACCAAGAAGGGTGTGCCGTTTGAATGGACACCCCAGTGCGAAGCTGCATTCCAGGAGTTGAAAGACAGATTGACGACTGCACCCATCCTAGCTCTTCCATCTGGGAAGGAGGGCTTTCAAGTCTACACGGATGCGTCGTATCAAGGGATGGGAGCTGTGTTGATGCAGAATGGGCATGTGATCGCTTATGCTTCAAGACAGTTGAAGAAGCATGAAGCCAGCTACCCGGTGCATGATCTAGAGTTGGGAGCGGTGGTATTCGCCTTGAAGATGTGGAGGCATTATTTATACGGCGTCCACTGCGAGATCTACTCGGATCACAAAAATCTGAAGTACGTTCACACCCAAAAGGAGTTAAACTTGAGACAGCGGCGGTGGTTGGAGTTCTTGTGCGACTATGATTTCACCTTGAACTACCACCCCGGGAAGGTTAATTCCGTAGCTGATGCCTTGAGCCGGAAAGCGCCGGAAGCGAGCACGGAATCCCGCTTGATGAGGATGGAGTTAATCCGGACGTTGCAAGAGATGGAAATCACTTTGGTCTTTAAGAATCAACCGGAAGAGTATACCGAATATTTGGCCGCGATGAGTATAGTTTGCAACATACGAGACCGGATCCGTACGGAACAAAAGAAGGATGCGGCTTTAACCCCGGCTTTCAAGTCAATGGAGGATGGGACTACGGAAGAATATTCCCTAAAAGACGGCCTCGTCCATTTTCGTGGCCGGCTTTACATCCCCGAAGGTGACAACATTCGGGAGGATATTCTAAAGGAGGCCCATTGCTCCAAGTACTCGGTGCACCCGGGGATCGCGAAGATGTACACCGATTTGAGAAAGACGATGTGTTGGCCGGGCATGAAGAGGGATGTCAAGTACTTTGTTACTCATTGTATGGCCTGCCAAATGGTGAAGGCAGAGTGCCGAAGCCCCGGTGGAATGCTACAGTCGTTGCCCATCCCCGAATGGAAATTTGAGGACATCTCCATGGACTTCGTCCACGGGTTACCTCGCTCGCGCTCGGGGAATGATTCTGTGTGGGTGATAGTTGACCGGTTGACCAAGGTAGCCCGATTTATCCCAATGAAGAAGGAGGCGCAGGTGGGCGTCTTAGTGCGTCTCTTTGTGGAGCAATTTGTGCGGTACCATGGTGTGCCGAAGACGATCGTCTCCGACCGGGATGGTCGGTTTACTTCAAGAGAATGGAGGGCTGTACAGGCTTATTTGGGCTCGCGCCTCGCCTTTAGCACAGCCTTTCACCCACAAACGGACGGGCAATCTGAACGAACTATCCGAACATTGGAGGACCTTCTGAGGTTGTGTGTGCTAGATAAAGGAGAACCATGGGAGAGGCTCTTACCTCTTGTGGAGTTCTCTTATAATAACAGTCATCAAACCAGTATTGGAATGGCTCCTCATGAAGCTTTGTATGGAAGGAGGTGTAGAACACCCTTGTCCTGGGTGCAAGACGAAGATCCGAAGACATTGGGAAACGAGTATATCGATGACACGGACGCAATGGTTAGGTTGATCCGGAACCGAATGCTAGAGGCTCAAAGCCGACAGGCGAAATATTACAACGCAAGGCACCGTATGGTAGAGTTTCAAGTGGGTGATAAGGTATTCCTGAAGATTCGACCGATGCACGGAGTGTCACGAGTACGTGGAGTCAAGAAGCTCAGCCCAAGGTATGTTGGGCCCTATGTTGTAGTGGAAAGGATTGGCCCTCTGGCCTATCGATTGGAGTTACCACCGGAGCTGGAGAACCTTCACGACGTGTTCCATGTATCGTCGCTTCGGAAGGCTTTGTTGCGACCTGAACAGTATATCCCCACGGCGGATGGTGCCGTGGCGTCTGATAGGTCTGTGCGACTGGAGCCGGTGCGGATCGTTGATAACGAGACAAGGACCTTGCGCCGCAAAAGTGTTCCCTTGGTGAAGGTACTATGGTCTAATCACGGGAAGGAAGAGTGCACATGGGAGCCAAGAGATTTGATGCAAGAGCGCTACCCGAAATTATTTACTCCAGGTAAAAATTTTATTTGAAAGCATAGTTCCCTTTTTATGTGTTTCACTCCCATAGCCTTACCCTGATTTCGGGGACGAAATCTTTTATTTTGTTTATAGGATTTGTAACGTCCCAATTCGCGCTAGGCCCCTTGTTTGCGTATTTGAGTCAAGGGGGCTGTGGTGAGCCCAATGGGGGATGTGGGGGAGCAGGTGCGGACGTACGGGAAATGAGGAAAACAAGGCAAAATGGCCTTTCTGGCTGACACGGGTATGGACACGGCCGTGTCCATACCCGTGTGCCTCATAAAAATAGGCTTACCAGTCAGAGAGGTACACGGGCTTGGGACACGGGCGTGTCCCTAGCCGTGTGCCAAGGACACGGGTTGGGACACGGGCGTGTCCCTAGCCGTGTGCCAAGGACATGGGTCGGGACACGGCCGTGTCCCTACCCGTGTGCCGCAACCCTGACCCGGCAAAAAGTGGATCTGGGAGGAACACGGCCCTAGACACGGCATGCCACACGGCCGTGTCACCTGAACACGGGTAGGAACACGGCCGTGTGCCTACCCGTGTCTGCGATGTATAAAAAGGAAAAAGTTGGAAACCCTAGCATTCATTCTCCTTTCTTCTGCCCCGAAATTCCTGAGAGAGTTCTTGGCTGGAGGAGGAGGAAAAGCTTGCCGGAGCCATCTTTGGAGGAATCAAAGCGCCGCCATCGTCAAGGGAAAAACAATGCCGCCGCGAAGGAGTGCGAGGCTCATGGCCGGCCATGGTGGTACCGCTGGACTTGAGGTGAGCTTCCTCCCCTCTCCCTTGGTGCTAGATCTATAGTTATGATAGGAGAGACATCGACTCCATAGAGTCTTGATGTGAGGAGGAGAGTTCTTAGGTTAAAGCCATACCTAGGTTTTCTAGGTTTAGTCTCCCTCAACCTTCTCATCATTCAAAGAGGAGATGAGAGGGGTTTTCGTTGAGGGTTTGGCTTTGAAAGGAGAAATAAGGTTGGGTGATTTCTGGAGAAGTTTATACGAGGCCGTTGCAAGGAAGAAGATGAACGGATGCCGTTCATCTCGCCTTAAGATGCGTGCAGAAATCTGATTTCTGCACGCTGCGACCTTCGTGGCCAATTTCGGAGGTGTTCTGGCCAAATCTGGGTGAACGACTCAACACGAAAGTCGTAGCCCTCGAAATTACCTTTCCAACGAGTGGTTGCTCGTTTCCATGCGATACCTGTAGCCACGGGAAAGCTGGTTCGAGTCCGCTGCGTTCGGAAAATTCCTGTACAGGAAACTGTTTTCCTGTACGCATTCGAGTTGAATTTCTGGTATGTTGCGACCAGATCTGGGTGATCGACTCAACACGAAAGTCGTAGCCCTCGCGAATACCTTTCCAACGAGGGGTTGTGCGTTGTGATCGGATTCCTGTAGCTCCGGGAATCCCAGTTTTAGTATTGGACTATCCTATGTTATTGCACTTGTTAAATTATAATGCTAGCACTATTGCAATGATTGTGATTTACTCATTTGTTATCTTGTTCCCATACATCTATAATGTTGTTGTTACTATAATTTAGTATGGTTACTCATTTGGTTGTGCAATAAGGAATAACCATGCAATGTTAGGGAAATGGATTGGATGGGAAGGCTAGTAATTAAGAGTTGAGTTTGGTATGGAATTTATTTATATAGTTTGATGTTAAACATATTAATTATGCGAAGTGTTGAGGTGAAATCGTTGAATAGATGGGCCTGAATATGATGAACACAATGTGAGGAGTATTTTGTAACCGTAATCCGAGCCCAAGGGGTTTATTAACAACCGATGCTTAGAGTGGTAGTCTCCCTACGGGTAGCATCGAGTGAGTTGTTTTGGGGCATGTGATGTGCGACGATTCATCGTGTCGCGGTGTTGAGATAATGAAGGTGGCAGGTCTACGGGTTCGCCAGTCGTCACACCGATGGGAGCCAAGGGGTAGACCTTGGGCGGTAGGGTTAGATACTTGGTGTCCATAACCCGAGATCTCCTCCGCGCCATGAGAACGGTTGGGCTTGCACCTCGTGCGTTTCCGAGGTTCCATCCGGTTCGAAATTAAAGGCCAGGTTGGGCTGTGTTCTTGGTGCACATCGACCCAAGACCCCTTCTGAGCCGTAGTACGCATGTGAGCTCCGCTGTTGTGTCCTTAGCGTTGAGGCGTACGAGGGCCTAGGATAGGTAGTGTGATACCACCTAGTAGTGGAGACGCCCGCTCCACTGTCGCCGTCTGGCCACGACGGACGACGCCTGAGAGGTTAGCTACCTGCTCGAAAAGTGGGAACTTCTAGTCTGTGTCGACATAGCAACTTGCATGTGCGTGCGCATGAGTCGGTCATAACATAACATTCATAACATGTCATTCATTGCATACACAAGATCCTCATCGTATAAGTTTGTATGGGCACTCTTATACGATGAGTTACTTTACTGTTAAGCCGATCCTTAACTTATAAGTTTGTATGGGCACTCTTATAAGTTAAGTTACTATTCTGAGTACTTATACCTACTGTCATTTACTATTGATATTTGTAAAACTGCTAGTTGTGTAGCGTAGCTTATACTCCACTATAGTTACTGTCACCTGCTTGTTTACTTGCTTATACATATATACATATTGTACCTTGTTCCTTTCTCCGCCCGGTGCCGAGGAGTCGCCGGGGGAGCGGATGTGAAGCCACTTAGTCTTATGACTAACGGTTGCTACGTCTTCCTTTTTAGGAGGAAACCCCGCAGGTAGAGCGGCAACGGACTATGCAGCAGGACAGCCAGGCCCGGATGATAGGACCTGAGGTGGTGGTGCCATCGGCACCGTCAGTGACAGTAGTGAGTGTTTTCATGTAGCCGTTTGGCAAAACATTTCTAGACTCTTGTTTATTTGTACAAGCATGTTGTGCTTGTTATCTTCCGCTATTTTGGACTTTAACTTAGCTGTGAACTGAACTGCTTTTAGTTTTACTTTTCTGTTATGGTTGGGTTGGCATGTTTGTTGTGATATGGATTGTAGCCGGCGGAATAGGCGTCTTGTGGTAAAGGCTAACCCGTGTGTTAGTGCTACCGCAAGGCGGCTATTTCGGGCATAAGACTCCCCTCGTGCCGTGTGTTGTGTTCCGGGAGGGGGGGTCTTACATATCCTGCATGCAAGAAGTTCAAAGTATATCAAATGGATGTCAAAAGTGCATTCTTAAATGATTAACTTAAAGAAGAGGTTTATGTGGAGCAACCACTAGGTTTTATTTCTCCAACCCACCCTTTTTATGTCTTTAAATTACATAAGGCTCTCTATGTTCTAAAGAAGGATCCAAGAGCTTGGTATGAAACCATAACTAGCTTTCTTCTAGAGCATAAATTCTATAGGGGAATAGTAGATAGGACATTATTCACTAGACATCATAAGGATCAAATCTTATTAGTACAAATTTATGTAGATGACATTATTTTTGGTTCTATTGATTCCAAACTATACAAGAGATTCTCTGACCTAATACATTCCAAGTTTGAAATGAGTAGCATGGGCGAGCTCTCTTGATTCCTTGGTCTCCAAGTGAAGCAAATACTAGATGGCATCTTCATATCCCAGTCCAAGTATGCTAAGGAGCTAATTAAAAAGTTTTGGATGTTAGATGCCTCAGCAAAGAAAACACCCATGGCTTCTAATGTTGTGATTGACTCTGATGAACATGGCAAGCCTCTTGATCAGAAATTATATAGGGGCATTGTTGGTTCCCTGTTATATCTCACAGCAAGTAGGCCAGACATAGTGTTTGCTACATACCTTTGTGCTAGGTTCTAGGTGAACCCTAAAGAATCTCATCTTACTTTTCTAAAATGTATTTTAAGATATATAAAGGGTTGTCCTAGTCTAGGACTCTGGTATCCAACTGAGTCAGAGTTTCAGTTGACTGGATACTCAGATGCTGACTTTGCTGGATGTAGAGTGGACAGAAAAAGAACCTCAGGGACATGCCAGTTCCTTGGTTCTAGACTTGTGCCCTGGTTTCGCCAAAAACAGACATTTGAATCTTCTTCAACTGTAGAAGCTGAATACATAACAGCTGGCATTTGTTGTTCCCAGATACTGTGGATTCAGAACCAACTCCTAGATTATGGTTTCAACTTAAATAATTCAACCTTACTATGTGATATTACAAGTGCAATTTTCATTGCACAGAATCCAGTGCATCATAGTAGAACTAAGCATATAGAAATAAGGCATCATTTAATTAGAGATTTTGTGGAGAAAAATAAAATTAAGATTGTCTACATCTACACTGATTTGCAAAGATCAGATATCTTCACCAAACCCTTGGATGAGAGGAACCATCTGTTCTTTATGAATCAGCTTGGTATGATAAATGGAGAAGCTTTAATTTATTTTTTTTCTGTGGTCGAAGAATTTGTAGCAGTTCGTCAAACGGAGATCGGCGATCTGAGGACAGTTCTTGAGAAATTTGTCAACCTGAGATCGATGAACTCTCTGTATTAAGTCTTTTTCGTTGAACGGAGATCGACGATATTTCTTCAGAAAAGTTTTTGTCAACCTGAGCACGACAAAAAGTTTTCCCCTCTTCAGACTGAGATCGACGATATCATTTCTTCATGAAATTTTTCATCGACCTAAGATCGAAGACTTTTTATTTTTCGCAGGACAGGGCTCGTCGCTTCATATTTCAAAAACCTTATAATAGGGTTTTTCTTCGAACTCCATCCCGCTCTTTTTGTTCCCTTACACTTGATCTTTATTCTCATTTTGCAGGAAGACAATGGCGATTCCAGCAAGTTCCCTCACCAGCATGAAATTCGACACCGGTTTTGATATCGATTTTGAATCATTCCAACATTCTGATCAGGTATTCTTGGATATACTACAATTGTTTGAGATTTAACAGTTAAATAAATTCATGACTACCAGGATCAAGATAGCAGCGCCTGAGATTAGAGAACGGGTGTATACTTCTTCTACTCCAAACGCCGATTCCATGACCGGCACTATCTCTGTAAATCAGGTTTCTCTAACAACCACCATTCTAAAAGAAATTTTTGGTTTAGTAAATGGTGATAAAGATAATAAGATAGAAAGTTCTGATTTTGATGATATGTTAATTAAAATGGGTCATACTAGTGAGAACCCTAACAAGCTCCTCAAAAATAACTTGTCCACTGAATACAAGTTTCTTGCTGATGTTGTGGGAAAAGTCTTGATGGACAAGCATACTACTCATGACTACATCACCAGGCACCAATTTTTGGTAATGAGTGTTGTGGTGAATAAGAAAGTAGTGAATTAGGCAAGGATTCTATTTGATTTAATTAAAAAGAAAAATACAAAGAAGGAAGTTTTTTTTGGGAGAATTCTTGGGATTTTCCTTCAGGAAAAAGCATCTGAAGCACTGGTCTCTCAGACCATATTCAGCAATTCTTCTAAAAGGCTGACTTGTGCCTTGTTTGGAAGATGGGAGAGGTCCATCTCTAAGCCATCCAAGGCTTCATCCTCTTCCAGAACTACTGGGGACACCAGGGTAGTGATAGCCTCTCCTACCCCTCCAGGAGAAATTCCCTCCATCAGGATTCCATCACCTCCCTCTCAACAATAACCTACTCCTCCACAGGATTCAATTCCTTCATCAACTCCCCTCCAACAACCCTCCACATCACAAATTCATACTTCAACACCACCTGTCTCTCTAGTGCATGAACCAACTCCCATTGCATCGCCAGAGCACATCACACCCTCTTCATCTCCACTACCACTTCATCTTGATGACATACCTCTCTCCAACCTCATGTAAATTTCATCTTTTGACCTACTAACATCATCTCCTATCCACACACCATTATCCACATATGAACCAATGACTGACACCGCACCTTTCCCTTCATCATCCATCATCCATCCTTCTGTATCTACTCAGACACCTTCTGAGTTTATACAATTGGATTCTCCTTCCATTTCCTCAATCCTGGATCTCATCACTCCTATCCTCAAAAACCTTATAGCAGAGGCAATTCAACCTCTTGTTGATTCCATTTCCTCTCTTTCTGCTCCCTTTGCTACTGCCCCCACTGTCCCTTCTTCTTTTGGGGGCCTGGCTTAAGGACCCTCTAAAACTAGGCAAGGGGAGATGTCCAATGAAGAAGTTCCAGCTCTTCCTCCTCCCATAGCAGTTCCAGCAGTAGCAGCAACAGCATCAGCAGATACATATGTATATATTGATACAGCAGTTGAGATTGATATGATTTGTACAGATGAACAAGAGAATCTACCAGAGATCTTAACTATTGGTGATTACTTTATCAATCCCACAGTGGATTTATTCAGTTTATTGAATTCTTTTGGTTCTTCTTATTTAAATTGTTTACCATAAGTTTTTTAAGAGCAATCTATGGCTATAGTCTGCTATACTTCCCCAATAAGTCCTGAGTTTGTAAAGCAATTAAGAGCAAGTTTTATAGTTCCTCTGATTTCTGATACTCCAATTACTAAGAATGTTTTTGTACCAACTTATGTTCCTGAGCAAAAGCCTATATCTCCTCCAACCTACAAAATGGATTAAAGTCCTATACCATCCTTGGATGATATTATGATTGCAGATATAATAGAAGAAGAAAAATAAAATTAGAGTGTTGCTGAAAAGTAGATCTCTAAGGAAGCCTTGAAAGAGATTGATGATATGTATGATAATCCTCCTGAATCTTCTGAAGATAATAATGATGATGAGGACTCTGAAGACTCTGATGATCCAAAAGCTAAGAAGAAGATATCTAAGAAGAGGAAAGTTATTCCCAAGCCTAACCAACCTCATGACACACCATACTACATTCTGAACAAGATTACTCCTTACCCCGACATGCCTCAGTGGATATGGCTGTCTAAGAATGAACGGAAAGCAAGGAAGAAGAGTAGAAGGTACTCCCCTCCTCATCCTTATAAAGGAACTAGAGAGGTCCTCCTCCTACTCTAGCAGCAGGTGCTTCAGTAAATATAACACAAAGATCTACCTCATACACCCAAACATACAAAAGGCAAGATAGATCTTCAAGATCTTATTTTCAAGGAAGCAGTCAGCAACAACATCAATATCATAAATCTTCAAGAGGCAATTCTTATCTTCCTCCTAGACCAGCAAGTCCTCCAAAAGATCCAGTTGAACCTGAAAAAGAGAATAGTCCAAAAAGGCCAGAATCTCTTCTAATTCCCTTTGTGGATCCAGAACAGGAGACCACTACCAAAATGGCCAGATTCCAAGAGTTAATTGGACTATCATTGATTAACAAAGCAAAAGCAGAAGGCAAGAATCCATCTCTGTACTCCACTATGTCCTCCTACAAAAAAGAAGAGCTAAAAAGGTATGATAAAGCAAACAAATTTTTAAATGTAGATGGTTACATGAGTCTCCATCCTGAATCTGTTTTACCAAGAGCTACTTCTTGCAATATCATTGGAGCATCTAACATGACTATGTCTGAGAAAGAAGCTGTAAATCCTAACAGAGAAATCATATTCAGACAGCCTTTTGAGAAAGCTGTGAAAGAAAAGTCTAAGAAAAATAAATAACTTTTTGATAAGTTTATTTTCTGAAATATTTATGTTAATTCATCATGAAGCACCTGTTTTATAAATCTACTAGATTTTCATTCTCTGCCAGATATTTGTTATCATGCTTTATGATTATATTTTATCTTTTTGTTTAGTGGCCTCACCCAAATAGGGGGAGATTGTTGGATCCCTAGTTTGGATTTGGGCTAGGTTCACTATTTAGGATGTTTGACTCACCTTGTATAGCCATGGTCAGGTATGTTAGTCATAGAGTTTAGGCTAGTCATTAGAATCAATCTTCATGGACCAGTCTGCAGTGAACTTCAAGAGACTCGAGACTTAGAAGAGTTTAGATCAATAGTTAGAAGTTCTTAGAACTCAGCTCAACGATCGTCGATCTCAGATTGACGAACTCAGATTTCTTTCTCTGAATTGAGCTCGACGATATTCGAGCTCAGGTCGATGAGTTCTTCCCTCAAGATAGATTCTCTGATCGACGATCTTGTAGCTCAGAATTAACAAGATATTGTCATACTGTTGTTCGCTGAGCTCAGGTCGACGAACATGATTTCTCAACTAGACGAACTTGGAACTCCAGTGGATGAAATCTGCCCAGAGGTCGACGAACTCTATCCTGAGTCAGAATGATAAGTTTTCCCTCTTCTGTCCCTAATTCATTCTATTATTTGGCAGTAATTCCCTGAGTAATTAATGCTCATATTTTAAAGAATATAGTCATTCTTGTCTCCATTAATCATGGATTTCATTAGATTTAATTACTTGCTTATTTTATTGGGACAGTTGGGGAAACTCATTAAAGATTATATCCCAGCCGTTTCATTCTCCAGAATCCAATCTGTAATTAATGCTTGCAATTCAAAATTCAAAAGAGAATTAGACAGCAAGATATAAAAGAGATTTCTTACAGACGGCTCTCTGGTGTGGTAGTGAAAGAAAAAAAAACACAAGAAGTAATACAGAGAAGAGATATATAGTTACACAAAACAACATACAGAACAAGATATGTTCCTTCTCTGTGCAGAAAAACAATATGTTCTCCCCTTAATCTTAAAGCATGATAACAAATATGAGTAAATCAGGTTTTCTTCAACTTCTACTCCAGGAATCATCAAAGACAACAACTCTAGATCTGCCTACAAGTTCCTAGATTTCAACAAGTCAAGGCTGAAGACCTACACTCAGAGCAAAGCTCAAGGCTTTCTGAACATTTCAACATCTCAGAAGGAGCTTTGACAACAGCAATCCACTAAGTCTTCTCTATTGTTTAGAGAAATGAGAAGACAACATCACCTTACTTCCTCACTATAAAAAGGGTTTATTAACTCCCTTCAAAAGTTATTTTGTTGGTTTTTGGGCACCTGATCAAAAGCCTAAAGGGTTGTGAGATCTCCCTGCAAATAGATCTTGTGGTGACAGGGAACCTGAGCAAAAACCTGTGGTGGCAGTCACCTGATCAAAAAACTGTTAGTGAATTCCTACCAGGGTGGTAGAAGAGTGGATATACCCATATTTGGGGAACCACTATAAATTTCTTGTATTGTCTGTGTGTTCATTTTCTCTTTATTTTGTTGTGTTGTGATAGTGTAACTTAGCCTAGTTTTTATTTCATTTCTATACTACTACTATTATCACTAATTTCTCTGATATAATTTAAAAACAGCCAAAAGTTTTTATTTACTCGATTCACCCCCCCCCCCCTCCTAGAGTAAATTAGGTTTATCCCCTATCTTTCAATTGGTATCAGAGGATTATCAATCACCTAAGTTGTCTTTCACCAATCCAGACCAACCCGTCCTGATGGACTTCACACAACATGCATATTCTGTACTTTATATTTTCGAATCTATATGTTGAAATATATGGGGATCAAACCAATCTACCAATTGGATTCCACCCTTTTTCACCTTTTGGTGCGGGGATCTATGAAAGTATGCATATTGAGAACTTCACTTGTCAAGGATAAACTCATTACCCTTGTAGTTCTCTTCGGAGCCATGGCGAAGATTTTCTATTCGGATGGAAAGGAGCACGTCGCTCTCCACTTTGCGGATTTATCCTCAGATCTGCCCTCTGACCACAAGATCTTCTTCAACGAGCTCAAAAAGCTCAGCCCAGCACATCCTTAGCTTCTTCTTCCTTTTTACTCAAGGAAAATCAAGAGATGAAGAGAGAGAGAGAAAGAGAATGAAACAACCTTCCTATTCTTCTTTGGTTAAGTGGATTCGGGACTAATCCAAGCCACATGATCTCTCCTTCAAAACAAAGTAAAGGCCAGGATTTGAGTTGACTGGTCAACTTTGGCGCTATCGCCTGGTGATATTATCTGTCGCCACTTGGCTACATCGACTTAACTGCTTTGACCCAGGTCAACTACCGCGTAACAGCCAATCTGACATATTTCTTAAGCCACGTGGCACTATCGCCTGGCAATATCCACTATCGCCTGCGATATCAAGCCACTCAATGCTTTCAGGCGTTGAGTGCGTCAAGTGAATCGAGTGCCAACTCAACGCTTACCACTATCGCCATCCGGCGAAACCCACTGTCTCCAATCAGCGATTTCATTTCGATGATTCGTCGAACACATTGAGTGCGTCGAGTGCAGCTCGACGAACTCTGTATCGCAATCGCCAGCAGGCGATACCCAGTATCGTCTGGTGATAGTTAAAAAATTTTTATTGTCAAATTGGGGTGTTACACTAAGAGCCTTTCCCACGGCTCTCCTCTATCTAGCACACACAATCTTAGTAGATCTTCCAAATTTTTGATGGTCCTCTCATACTGACCATCCGTCTGAGGATGTGATGTTGTGCTGATGGTAAGGCTTGAACCCAAATATGCCTGTACTGCCTTCCATTCTTTAGAAGTGAAACGACCATCCTGGTAAGAAATAATTGTCTTTGGTACGCCATGGTATCGTAAAAACTGTTCCACAAAGAGGCATACCAAAACATCCAAATGTGCCTCCTTCCTCATTGGAATAAACCTGGCTACCTTTGTCAAGAGATCCACTATTACCCAAACTGAGTCATTCCCAAAGCATGAGCAAGGCAACCTGTGAACGAAATCCATGGAGATATCCTCAAACTTCCACACAGGGATAGACATCGGCTGTATAATCCCCCGGGGCTCTTGCATCCTGCCTTCACCCTTTGGCAAGCTTCACAATGCGTAACAAAGTACCTGACGTATCTCTTCATTCCTGTCCATCACATGGTCTTCCGCAAGTCAACGTACATTTTGGCGATCCCAAGATGCACTGAATACTTAGAGAATTGTGCCTCCCTTAATATATTTTTCCAAATTTTGCCTCCTTCAGTAATATAGGGCCGGCCATGGAGATAAACGAGGTCATCCTTTAGGGAATATTCGTCAGTAGATCTATCTTCAATCAATTTAAACACTAAGGCCAGAGCGGTATCCTTCCCTTGCTCTGCCCTGATTCGGTCCCGGATATCACAGACTATGCTCATTGTGGTTAGGTACTCTGTATATTCTTCAAAATGATCTTTATACACAAGGGTGATCTTCATCTCTCCAAGTATCCAAGATAACTTCATACTCAAAAATCGTGACTTAGGGTTCGATTCTGGTACTTTTCTACTCAAGTCATCAGCCACAGAGTTTGCTTTTCTGGGGTGGTAGTTCAAAGTAAATTCATAATCACATAAAAA
Source organism: Platanthera zijinensis (assembly GCA_039513925.1). NCBI lineage: Eukaryota > Viridiplantae > Streptophyta > Magnoliopsida > Asparagales > Orchidaceae > Platanthera > Platanthera zijinensis. The sequence goes on along the minus strand of CM077083.1, from coordinate 120,724,829 downwards.
TTCTAACCACGGTCGATGTCTCAGTTTCAGCTCCTTTTGAGTATGAACATACTTTAAATTCTTATGATCCGAAAATATCTCATAGTGGACGCCATATAGATAGTGCCCCCAAACCTTCAAGGCGAACACCACTGCCCCCAACACCAGATCATGAACTGGGTAATTAGCTTCATGTTTCTTTAGTTTTCTCGAAGCATAAGCGGTCACATGCCTGTGCTGCACCATCACTCCTCCCTTCCCTTGATATGATGTGTTAGTGTAGACTTGAAATCCTTCCTTCCCAGATGGAAGGGATAGGATGGGTGCGGTAGTAAGTCTGTTTTTCAGTTCATAGAACGCAACTTTACATTAGGATGTCCACTCATATGACACACCTTTCTTTTTTAGAGTAGTAAGAGGAAGGGCTATCTTTAAGAATCCTTTCACAAACTTGCGATAATACCCGGCAAGCCCAAGGAAACTTCGTACATCGTCCGTTGAATTCAAGGGTGACCATTCCTTTACGGCACACACTTTGGCCAGATCCACAGCTAGTCCCACCCCACTGATCACATGGCCCAAGAAGGAAACTTCTTGGAGCCAGAATTCGCACTTGCTTAACTTAACAAACAAGGCAAGCTCTTTTAACTTCTTCAACACCAAGGTCAAATGTTCAACATGCTCCTCCTCTGTCTTTGAGTAGACCAAAATGTCATCGATAAAGGTGATGATGGTGATGTCTAGATATGGCTCAAACACTTTATTCATGAGACTCATGAATGTCGAAGGGGTGTTTGTGAGCCTAAACGGCATCACGGTGAATTCGTACAGATGATACCTTGAGTTAAATGTCGTATTCTGAATGTCTCCTTCCTGTACTCTCAACTGATAATATCTCGAGCACAAATCTAACTTGGAGAACCAATGCGCTCCTACCAATTGATCGAACAACTCGTCGATCCGGGGTAGTGGATAGGTGTTCCTCACCGTCAGTTGATTGAGCTCCCTATAATCGACACACAATCGCAACATTCCATCCTTCTTTTTGACAAATAGTACAGTGGCTCCTTACTCTACCAACTCATGCAATTGAACTCTAAACTCGATGAGTTCCTTTTGGGCCATTCTATATGGGGTCCGAGAGATGGGCTTTGCACCCGGTACTAGCTTAATTTGAAAATCAACCTCTCTATGTGGGGGGTATTCCTGACAATTACTTAGGAAATACCTCGGCAAAATCTCGCGCCACCCGCACATCCTTAATATCCATTGTCAGTTTTTTCAGTTCAAAGAAAATCATATAAACTTCATCCCCTTTCATATGCGCTTTTAAGGCCTGTATCGAAGACAATAACATGTTGGGTATGAACTTAATACATTGGAAAAAAGATTTCTGAGTCTCCATGTCTCAAAATGATTCGCTTTGCCATGCAATCAATCTTGGCGTGGTGCCAATCCTGACATGCCATGCCCAGAATGAGGTCAAATTCTGGCATTCTCAACACTGTTGCCGGGGTATTAAAGAATCTTCCTCCAAGGAGTACCTCCAACTCACACTTTGTGGACGCAGTCATTTCAGAGCCATCCGGGAGGCATACCCTCCGGGTGGTACCGGTGAAGTGTTGTACCTCTTCTAAGTCTTTAAAAAAATCTGCCAACACAAACGAGTGTGTGGTGCCGGTATCAAACAAGGTGTGGGCTGGTTTTCCATTAGCAATCATGGTGCTTAAGTACCAATAGCAAATACTCAAAGCTAGATTTCTAGTACATCTTAGGCAACTTAAGGTGAATGCTGAAAATGTGTTAATTAATTGTAACATATCTGTGATCACCACCTAAGGGTTTATCTTCTGCGCCATGTCTAGCGCGAACACCTGATCCCGAGCAGGTCTGGCATTTCTTCCCCGTGGTCCTCGTCCTCAACCACGCATATGTCCCCGTCTTCAGGGAGCTGCCAGAGGGAGAGCTTGGAGAGCATTCCCGCCTAGCTGTGGACAAAAATGTCGAACGTGGCACGGCTGGTTGCATTGGAAGCATACTCGCTCATACTGCCCTTCGGGTTATTGGAACTGTTGAAACTGTGGAGGTGGAGGCAATGTTGGCGGATATGGGAACGGGCGCTCCATTCTAAAATTTCGGTGGAAACGCCCGCCACCTCACTGGTATCCTCTTCCACCTAAGTTGTCATGCCTTCTTCTGTTACTAGGTCCAGCTTCCAACACACCCTCAGCGGGTCTCTTACCACTTCCCAAGAGGTCCTCCTCTAGCCTCTTTGTCGTCTTAATTATCTCTGCTAAGCTGGAGTCTGCTACAAACAAAATATCTTGCCTCATGGGGTCCCGCAAGCCATTGTAGAACCGTTTAGCGTATCCTCTGTCATCCAATTCATAAGAGTCAGCGAATCTAGCCAAATGCTGAAACTCTTGCTAGTACTCTGCCAGTGACTTGGATCCCTCCTTCAGCTATAGGAATCTTTCTTCAAGTTCCTCTTTAGCTGACGAAGGGATAAAGTGCTCTAAGAAAGCTCCAAAAAACTCTCTCCAACTAATATCCATGTAGACTCTTCTTTGGAATGTGGAGCCCATGAGAGACTTCCAACACCTTTTGGCATGCAGTTCCAGAAGTGACACTGCTAGGGTCATAGCCATATTGTTCGGACATCTAATTCCCGCCATCAGCTCTTGCATGGTGTCCAGCCATTCCTCCGTAAGCACTACCGACTCTGTCCCAAGGTAGGCAGGAGGGGAGAGAGCTCAAAAATGCTCAACCAATTAGAGCCCGACGTTTGTTGTTGTATATGGGCTTGTTGGGACCTAAAGGCATCCACCATAGCTGTGAGCATCTTCCCTAACTCCGATTGTTGAAACTGTGTGGGTACGGACGGGGTGGGAGTGCCCTCTATCGGCTCTACATGCGCTGGGATCTACACGTAAGGTACAAACTTAGGGTCAGGTTGGCTAATCGTAAGGTCAAAAATTAGACATACTTAATGTGAATTACATATGGGCACACCACTGCTTTAACAAAGTCAGTTTATCCCCAAACTGACTAATCGAACGGGGGTTGCTCCATTGTTGAATGACTTATTTAGTTCAGGATCGTATCAAGATGATACGATTTGTATGATTCCCCTCCCGGAACACAAGACACCGTCGAGGGGAGTCTTATGCCCAGAATAGCCGCCTTGCAATAGCATTAGCACACGGGTTAACATGTACTACAAGATTTCTATCCTGCCGACTAAAATCAATATCACTCATTGCCAAACTAACCAAGAATATAAACATAAGTCAAATCCATTCGTTCATTAACCTCCACCAATTCATCTCGTTCAAGTACACTTCACTGCACCATTTATTCATTAAGGATTTATCCAACAAATATCATTAACCACATTTTATCACGATTACTTATAGAATAAATTCACCAAAACATTAACGTTATTGTACTACAATCTCTCAACCAAATCCAAAGCCGATTCAACACAAACCCGAGAACTATATGTGCTGGAAAGATTACTGTACAGCAGCTGCGATCAGGGATTCCTGAGGCTACAGAAATCTGGTGAAGGCGTGTAACCACTTGTTGGTAAGGTCTCTTTGTGGGCTACAACTTTCATGTTCATCCCACAACCCAGATCCAGCCGCATTATGTCTGAAAACGGCCTCGAAGTTCGCTGCATGTAGAAAACAGATTTTTGAGCGCATCTTAAAGCGGGATTAACAACATCGGCTCGTCTTCTTCCTCTAACTATTTTTTTAACACTTCTCACGGATTTTCCTCTACCCTTATTCACCCTCATGAGGCCATTTATTTTCACGATCTCAGTCCACAAACTTCATTTGAAGTGAGGAAAGGTTGAAGACTCTTCCACAAGACACCAGTCCTACCCGGCCTCCTCCTAGGAGATCTTCGCCTCGAAGTCTGACTTTGTTGAGTCTACATCTCTCCTATAAATAACTATAGATCTAGCACAAAGGGAGAGGATAGGAAGCTCACCTCATTTTCGGCATTTCCGACGTTTTCGGCCATGGATCGCAACACTCTTATTTGTGGCATGGCTCTCTCTTTGTTGGCATCAACCTTAGCTCTCGTTCTCCTCCTTCCGTTCCTTGTCTCTAAGAAAGGCTCTGCCATAGTCGTTCTCCCAGAAAAATCCGGAGAAAGTAACAGGCGGTTAAGACTTGGATGATTATATATACGGGGCGGCAAAATAGAATTAGGGTTTTTTGATTAAGGAGCTACCGCCGCGCGGTAGCATGCTACTGTCAGGCGGTATCCCCAAGAACAACTTCTTCCGCAAGCCACCATCCAAACTGCCCACTTAAGTGTCGCCACCTATATCGCTATCTTCGGGGGATATCCTTCTACCTCCTTGCGATAACATCCCAAGCGCTTTATCAAAATAATTCAGCAGCCTATCGCCCGCGGTAACACTAACGCCAGGCGCTAGGTTCCAGAGCCGTATGATACTTGAATCACTCGGATACCGCCGCACGGTATACCGCTACTGCTGCGTGGTAGCACTGTTCGACGATCGCTCGTCTACTTCTGCCTGGTATCCCGCTAGCGCTACGCGGTAATGCCGTTCGATGATCGTTGAGTCCACTTGACATCACTCAATGCCTCAGTTGTTCTGCTACTGTCATACGGTATCTCGCTACCGTCGCGCGGTAGCACTCAATATTGATGAGTCCACTCAACGCTCTCAATGCCTCGGCTATTCCACTACCGTCGGGCGATTACTATTATCGCTGAGCGATAGTGTCATGGAAATATTCTAATTCCAGTTTGTCTTATATATTCGACAAATTCATCGGGTACTCATGACGATATTTGACGAATAGTATTGGTCTCAACTCACAAGTTATACTCGATGAATTTGTTCGATATCCGCGATGATATCCGACGAATTCGAGTATGGCGCTCTCCGAGCCAAGTCAACTACCTTGACTCAAAAACACGTGCGAGGGGTCTAGCGCAAAATAGGATGTTACAGCCAGCATGAGGTATTTGACATCCAAGGAGTCGTCTTGATACTTCTTATAAGCATCTTTATCAGATCGGGACGCATTCCCGGCTGGCTCATCAGGGGATTCCTCTTCCAGAACATAGATCCTACGCTCTTGCCTGAGAACAATTTTCAGGTTCATGTACCAGTCCAAATAATTTGTCCCGCTCAGTTTCTCGTTGTCAAGGATGGCTCTGAGGGATTGTGTGGAATGAGATCCATTTGCCATGGAAATTCTACAAGAATATATGCAAAGAAAAATTTAGTACTATATTTCAAAATACTTTTTTTTATTTCAATTAGGACTTTAATTAAAATCACTCCCAGTATTTTATTCAAACTGATAACATTCAATATCAATTCAGAGAGTTTATGCGAGCTACTCTCTTAGTGGACAAGATCAGTATTTTACCAACACTATGAGTCAGCTTTGGCTTTTCTCTAACAATGTAGTTATTTAGGTAGACAACGCTTGCCGATTGCATCATGCGACTCTTGTATGAATGGTGAATAACTCTTTTTTCGCATCCATCATATGGTGCATGTCAACCCTATGCCTCTAGGAACTCAACCCTTGAGGTCACCTAGTTAAGTTTAACCCAATGTTGATAGTGGAATGTCACAATTATCCGCCCGCACCCTTACCAAGATAGATTAATGCACATTCCTTTGGCAAGCCCTCACATCATCGATCGAGGCAGGAAGAGTGTCATCCATCAGAAGGCATCCGAATACTTAATATTACATAAGGGATTTTAGATAATTTATTAACACTTAATCAGGTTTAACAATTAACCAATGTGCGCATTCACAAGATAAAATATTCAACATTCATAATCCAAATGCATCTCAGATCATAAGAAAATCATCAACATTTGACAAACTGGTCTAAATCTGAACATCTAGAACCCTTCTAAATCTTCAAATTTATATGCACTGGACAAGAGCAACACAAACTCCACTTACATAGTAGACAAACTCATCTCTCTATGTGAGATTAAAAATCTAACACATTTGGTTACACAAATCAACAAGAGGGACGGTTACTATTAAGGAGTAACAAAGATATCACCACGAAATCACATACGCTCCTGGCGGGGTTCTAAGGGGTTGCACCCCTGGCGGGGTCTTTAGGGTAGGGCCCCTAACGGGGTCCAAGGGGCAGTGCCCCGACCAATTTTTGAAAAACTACCACTGATTCCACACAAAATACATCAACATTTGATGTTCCAGGAATAGATTTGGGCATTTAGAACACTTCTAAAATTTTCAGATCTACACGCAATGGATTTAGTAACTTCTGAAACAATGATCATCGCATAACCTCGCTTTGATACCACTGTTGGGTTTTGTTATATGTCACAACACTTGTGCGCAGCGGAATTAGGAAGAAGAAAACCCAAAATAAATGCCTATCTTGCGATGAACATTGATCAAGAAGTAACATAGCCATAAATAAATTATACCTTTGCGGGATTGAGTCAATACTCAACCAAGGTGCTCCAATGAAGTCCAATAAACACTATTGGCCAGAGTTCCGAACATAGAATAGTGTCCACGTCTCTATGGATATCCACACGAGCACAGAGAACCCTTAGACTCTTGTCACACAAGATCTAGGTTGGAAGAAGGTAAGTCATCAACGTCTCCACGACTTGATAGAACAATTAAGGGAGAGGCAGCAACAATGAAGATGAAGCCTTAGGAAACACTTTCTGGCGACAAATGTAGATCGGCGAATGGTCGACAGTGAGATTTTCTATCACGACCTAGGCGGAACTGTTCTGTCGGGAAGAAGAAGAATCGTGGTTCTCGTATCGCTCGATTAGGTCAAAATGTAATCGTTTAACGCATACATATCGGTTTACTGTAAATATCATATATATATACATAGTACAAAACTAGCTGATACCCATAGACCACGTCGAACCGGACTTAAAGGAATTAAACCGGAGGAAAAATAATTCGTCTTGTATATACGTCGATATTCGACGTATAAAAACTATTCGTCTAAATAACACGGACGTACTCGATGAATCGAGATAGAACAAACCGTCCAAGTATTAAGGCGATATTCGACGAATCGATGATACTCGATGAATCGACGACATTCGACGAATAAGTCTAATTCGTCAAAATATTCATTACGATACTCGATGAACCCAAGATAGTTTCATTGAGTCTATCATGACTATACTCGACGAATTCAAACCTATTCATTGAAACCTTAAGCGATACTCAACAAATTTCCCATAGAGTCCCGGAATAAAAATCCTTCACATCCAGAACGTCATAAGCTTGGTCATTCACTCAAATCACATATGAGCAAGGCCAACACAAACCTCTCCAACTTATTCAATGTTATTATGTGCAACCCCATAGGCTCATATTGCATTGGCAGTGAGACTTCATGTTTCATCACTTCCAGATCACCATGGCACACCGTGCAGTCGTATGGTATTATCTACATAAAGCTTTGCCAGCTTTTCTACTGAATCATCCTTCCTGTTCGGGATGAAGTGCGACACTTTTGTCAAATGATCAAAGATCACCCTGGCGTCATTTCCCTTCTGCGATCTTAGCAAACCATGCACGAAATCCATGGATATATCGTCGAACTTCCATTCCGTTATAGGCAAAGACTTCAAAAATCCACCGAGCTTCTAACATTCAACCTTCACCAAGGCACAAGTCTGACACTTTACCACATATAGTGCTATGTGCTTTTTCAGTCCTGGCCAACAGAACAGCTTTTTCATATCTTTATACATTTTGTGATCCCCGGGTGAATCAAGTACTTGGTATAATGAGCCTCGTACATTAATTCTTCTCGTAGTTTACCCACCTTTTGGATGCACAATCGACTGTTCTTCCACAAAATCCCATCATTAACAGTAAACTGGCCATTTGACCCGTCCAAAGACTCAAACATGTAGAATTTCAAACTATCGTCCAACTCCAAAGCCTGTCAAATCCGTTCGGCAAGGTCTTTCTGTACCTCTGTCCAATACAATTGTGCTTCAGCACTAGACCTACTATCAACGCAAAAGATCTCTAAGGCTTCCAAATCTCGAATAAGACGCTCATCATACATCAGTATCCAAATTGCCTGTGCGGGAGCCCTGCAACTTAACGCATCCGCAACAGGATTACCTTTGCTAGGTACATAAAATATCTTGAAGATGTAGTACCCAAAGAACTCCATCCACCTCCGCTAACGCATGTTTAAGTTCTTCTGGTCTAGTAGATATTTCAGGCTCTTATGGTATTTATAAAAATCGACCTTCATGCCATACAAGTAATGTATCCATAGCTTCAGGGCGAATATCACGACCTTCAACTCCAAATCATCGACCGAATATTTCCTCTTATGCACTTTCAACTAGCATGAGCCATAACCTATCACCTTCTCACGTTGGAGCAAAACGTAGCCTAAGCCATTCCCTGAGGCGTCGCTGTAGATCTTATAGCCCTCTGTTCCACATGGAGAGCACAAAATAGGCACCGTGGTCAGATGACTTTTCAATACTTTGAAAGCTTGCGCGCATGATGGCGACCATACAATTTTTTTATCCTTTCTTATCAAGGTCGTGAGGGGTAACACTATCTACGAGGAGTTCTCAACAAAGCACCTGTAGTTGCTTGCAAGCTCAAGAAAACTCCAAACTTCTGCCACAGAATACAACACAAGCCACTCATGATCGCCACAATCTTTGCCAGATCTACTTTGATTCCCTCCCCACTAACAATATGACCAAGGAATGCTACCGAAGATAGCCAAAACTCACACTTAAATAACTCACCGTAGAGCTGGTTACTCCTTAGGGTCTCCAACACTATGCATAAGTGATCTGCATGATATTCCTCAGACTGGGAGTACACCGGGATATCGTCAATAAAGATTATCACAAACTGGTCCAAGTACACTCTAAATGTTTGATTCAACAGTCTATAAATACGGACGGCGCATTCGTCAGCCCAAATGGCATGACGGTGAACTCATAATGCCCATATCGAGTACTCCATGTCGTCTTGGGAATGTCACTTTCTCTGATTCTCAACTAATAATACCCAGATTTAAGATCGAGCTTTGAGTACACAGTCGATCCAACAAGCTGGTCGAACAAATCATCGATCCTCGGAATCAGGTACTTATTCTTCTCTATTAGCTTGTTCAATACCCAATAATCGATGCTCAACCGCAGACTTCAATCCTTCTTTTTCACAAAAAGGACTGGCATGCTCCAAGGTAACGAACTTGGATGCAAAAAATCTTGCTCTAACAATTCCTGAAGTTGTACTTTAAACTCTGTCATTTCCCTCAGTACTAAGCGGTACAGGGATCGCGACAAAGGTTTGGCCCCTGACACCAACTCGATGGTGAAATCGATCTCTCTCTGAGGGTGAGCTCTAGGGATATCTTCGGGGAAAATGTCCGCAAAATCCGACACCACGGGAATACTGACCAAAGCCGGCTTTGGCTTCTTAGCCTCCAATAGGGCGAAGAATAACTCTGCACCCTTAAGAATGAATTTGACTAATTGAAGAGCAAAGAGCAAACATCAGCGTCTTGCTCGGTCCCTTCATACCAGAGAAGGTAGTTTCACAATCCGTATTCAGCCCTAGTTTGACCATCTTAAGACTACAATCGATGTACGCATGTTGCTTCGAGAGCCAATCCATGCCAAAGATCACATCGAACTCTACTATCGGTAGTAACGACACTTCCAAGTCAAAATCTTGACTTCCAATCAGCACCTTAACGCAATAGAGTCTATCCGCTCGCATCGAACACCCATTAGGCAGCATCACATCAAATTTATCCTTTGCCACGGAGGAAGGCACTCTGATACGCGTTGTGAAATCTTTGGATAGTAAGGAGTGAGAAGATCCTATATCAAATAGTGCTCTCGCCGGACAGTCCAAGATTAAGACAAAGCCTAGCGCAAATAAATTATACACAAGCAACGCACAAGGTATCAAGTATAGAAATTAGTAAATATTGTATCTTAACTCATACCTATTACCACATCACTTTACTTGATGGCCTCCTGCTGGCCAAGGTTGTATACCCTAGGTTAGACTAGAGCATGATTGGCTGTGGTTGACTCCACCGCCTTCACTCTCTCAAAATAAGATGCTCCTGCCTTCTTATCTGACTTGCCACTCCATCAATCATGGGTCATGTGTCCCGGCTTGCCATAATTATAACAATGAATTGGGCCTCCTCGCCCAGATGAAGCTCTAGAAGTAACCGATGAAGAAGCTGGTCCAGCAGATTTGGGATTCTTGTTCCACTTTCGGTACCCAGACTTTGACGAATTAGGTGTACAACCCCATATTTGGCGAGTGAGATCGACAGGAGCTAAAGCAGCCAAGTTCAGCCCAAGACCTAGGAGGCGGGACATATGAAGAGAATGGGGCAAGCGTGCTCGCACTCGCCCCAGGGGCTCGGCAGGTACCAGGCGAGTGGGGTGGGTCAGGCCCGCACTCTCCCAGGGCCAGGCCGAAGCAGTGAGTGCCAACCCCATCAAACACTCGCATCCCCGGGAGAGTGGAGGTATCAGTGGGCCACTCGCCCAGCTTTGTAATAAGGCTTCATTTCAATTTTCCTCCGTTAGCGCCCTCCTAGCTTTGGCATTGAGTGATGTTTCTCCACTCAACGCCCTTTGGTATTTTGGCTCACGCCTGGGGTTAGCAGGCCGACTCGAACTCACCCTAGAGGCATTCGGCAAGTAGTAGGCGAGTAGGGATAGTCGGGCCTGCACTTGCCAAAGGCCGAGAAGAAGCGGCGAGTGCTAGCTCCACCGAGCACTCGCCACCCTGGGCGAGTGGGTGTTTTTGAGGACTACTCGCCCAGTTTATTGTGAAGTGTTTTTACCATTTTTCCCTTGTTGTCCTACCCATAGCCAGTTAGAACAATGGAGTTACGTTCTTGGCAAACCCAGTTGGGCTGCACATAGCTGTTCAGAACAGCGGAGGTTGGCTATTTGCAGGCCATTTTAAGAATTCTATAAATAGACCCAAGGGGGTACCTCAGAAGGCATGCTTACTTGTGCCCTGATCTTCTTGCGCTTTCTGAGGTTTCCTTAGCTCAGCATTTGGCTAAGGGAGGGGAAGCGCTCTAAGATCTTCCGGGTGTGTGGTGGGACCTCCATGCCGAGCCCTTGGGTCTATTCCCAGTTCTTTTTCCTTTAGTTGTTTGGCTCGTGAGAGATAAGTAAGTGTGTGATCACCCCTTCCCCAAGGGTGAAATCCATAGAGACCGAGTTTTCGGTTTCAACATTTTTATTGCGGTGAGCGTAGATCGTGGTCAACACAGAAAAATCTTCAACAAGCTAGCTGGCTGGAAAAGAATGGCAAGGTTCAGATAGGGCCGACTTGCCACCCCCTCCCCCTCTCGCCACGGCGCGAATTTTTGAAGAATTCATGCAGGAGGTGCTCGGTATCGTCAGGTTCGCACTCGGCGCGCGTGCCAAGTGCTCGACACCATCTGTCCCAATCGCCGTCGCCCCTGCTCTAGGAGAGGATTCCTCGGCTCAGTGACCTGGGAAGGAGGTAGTGGAGGAAGGCAGTAGGCGAGATCTTAATCGGCGAGTACTCTTCCCCGAGTCTGAGAGTGGGGGTCGGTCGAGCGAGATGGGGTGTGAGATCCCCCGACTCACCCAGCATAGGGAGGCAACCCCTTCAGCAAGTTGTTTCTTCTGCCCCAGTTTTAGAGGGGTTCAGGGTGCTGGAGATGTCCGACTACACCGGGAGGGATGACCCGGTTCAGCACATCCAGTGGTTCGAAGATGTGGTATCAATAAGGCAGATGTCGGATGTCTTCAAGAGTAGGCTCTTCGCCATTACCCTCAAAGAGAATGAGAGGGAGTAGTTCAACCAGCTACCGGCCAACTCCATCTACTACTTTGAGGACCTGCGTCTGGGGTTCATGTTGAGGTTCACCACCTCCAAGAAGAGGAAGAAGGAGTTGGAGTCTCTATTCCACATCAAGCAAGGGATGAACAAGACCTTAGGGAGCTACGTCGACCGATTCCAAGAGGAGGTGACCCAGGTGCAGTAGATGCTAAGGCACACCTTAATGATGGACTTTACCTTAGGGATACAACAAGGTTTCTTCAGGATGGAGCTGAAGAGGGTAATATCTCTCTCCTACGAGGAGTTATGGAAAGGGCGGTAAGAGAAGTCGACAGGGAGGCGTCGAACCCCGAGTTCGTAAAGAAGTTTGCCAGGTGGGCCACGGAGGAGGAGAAGCTAAGAGGTGGCAGAGGTCAGGAAGAGAGGAGAACTAAACCCCGACAGCAGGAATATAAGCAGGTGCAGTAGCAACAACAAAGGTGGGGGCATTAGGAGCCGAACAATAGGCTTGGCTAGAGGCAGCAAGAGTGGTCGGATCAGGGCTAGCGGAGAGGTTTCCATGGAGGGGACAACCACCAGGGGGGCCAGAGTCAGTTTCATCCTCCATGATGGAGGCAGGGGCATAGTCCCCCCCCCCGATCAGCGTCAGGCTATAGCAATAGCTATATAGAGGAGGAGAGGTCAGCAGAGGAGGAGAATAGAAGTTAGGGTGGAGCTACCCTATTGCAACTTCCCCCAGGAAGAGGGCCATGCTACGACGACGTGCCTGGAGTTCCTCGAGATGAGAGAAAATAGGGAGAAGCAACAGTAGCAAGACCGCTAGGGAGTGCGGATTGAGGAAGTATTGCCTCGGGTAGAGGAGGACAGGTGTGAGGATCGGGCCGATGTGGGGACTCGGGGAGGGATCAGAGTGTTCAATGGGGGGTGGGGATCGAGGCTTCCTAGAGGGCAAGCCTCCATACTATGTACCTCCAGAGCATTGGCTCCACGTCCCAGAACCCGCCCCTGAAGGAAAAGATCACCTTCTCGAGGAAGGACCTGCCAGACCATGAGGACCCCATCTGCAATGCGCTGGTCATCCAGACAGCGGTCGAAAACTTCACCGTCTCCCAGATCCTCTTTGATAATGGGAGTTTAGTCAATGTCATCTTCAAGAAGGCATTTGACGCAATGAAGGTGGAGTCCAAGAGGGTGCTAGACTCGGATGGACCTTTGTTCGAGTTCTCAGGGGATAGAAAGGAGGTTGAAGGAGGAGTGGGGCTCCATGTCACACTGGGGGGGAAGTCCCGAAACTGTAGATTTGTCATCGTGGTTGCCCCAGAAGTTACAATGTCATCTTCGGGCGACCTCTCATTGGCACCTTCCGCTGCGTCCCCTCATCCTTCCACCAATGCCAGAAGTTCAACGCCGAGGGGATCTAGGTCTGGGTCTGGGGAGACCCCAAGGTGGCAAGGGAGTGTTACGTCACTACAGTGAACTCCGTCTCTTGGCATGAGGGGGCTAAGGATATGGAGCGGAGGATGGAGGAGACGAAGCAGGAGGTAGGAATGGAGATGGAGGTAGAGGAGAACCGCACCCAGGTGGAGGTGGCGGAAGAAGTCCAGGAGCCGGCCGAGGTAGTGGTCGTGGAGGAAGCTGAGGAGGAAGTTCTTGCCCCATGAGGGGAGGATGTTGTAGAATGGGGGGAGCAATACCGTCTTGAGGATGCAAAAGAGGTGTGGAGATTGAGGTTCTCACCCTTTGAGGTAGGGTGTAGAAGGTTTGTATCAGCCGAGGGCTAAACCTGGAGGCCTAGCGTAGGATGCTAGAGTATATCTAGAGGAACATGGACATCTTTTCCTGGAGTGCGGCGAAGATGCCTGTGATCGATACGGACATCGCCTGCCACCGCCTCACCTGGACCCAGAGGATCGCCCCATCCAGCAGAAGAAGTGGTCCATAGGGGACAAGCTGGTCGAGCCCATCAGGGAGGAGGTTGCCAAGCTCCTCAAGGCCGGCTTTGTATCTAAAATACAATACCCCGGCTGGGTCTCCAATGTAGTAATGGTTAAAAAAAGGGACGGTCAGTGGCGTATGTGTGTCGATTTTTCTTTACTTAATAAATCATGCCCTAAGGACTATTATCCTTTTCCTCGGATCGACGTGCTTGTTGACTCAGCCGTTGGTGACTGACCACCCCCTCCGTAATATCTTCGAGGGAGTGGAGCATTTGGGCCAGTTGGCCAAGTGGTCGGTGGAACTGAGTGAGTTCTACATCTCCTTCGTCCCCCGTCTCTCGATCAAGGCCCAAGCAATGGCCTACTTCCTGGATGACTATGTGGTCGAGGTGGAGGAGGAAGAGCTCACCTGCCTGATTCCTTGGAAGGTGATGGTGGATGGTGCCTCAGGTAAGCATTCCCTGGGGGTGGGGTGATTTTGGAAAGCCCCCAAGGGACAAAGATAGAACAAATGATAGTTATCCATTTTTCTATTACTAACAATCAGGTCGAGTATGAGGCGGTGATTGCAGGGCTCTACCTGGCTAGGGAGCTAGGAGTGAATGATATGGAGGTCTTCCCAGATCAATGGGGAGTTTGAGGCAAGGGAGCCTACCCTTCAGCTATACTTAGCAAAGGTGAAGGATGTCATTGGCATATTCTAGACCTTCTCCATCTGATACGTACCCCGGGAAGAAAACGAGCAGGTTAATCAACTGGCCAAGCACGGTCCCTGGGTGGGGATACAATCACCGACCTATTCCTCCCATCCATCGAGGAGGGAGATCTGATGGAGATGGACCAACACCCCTCATGGATGGACACTTTCACAATGTTCCTTTCCACAGGGAAGTATCCGGAGGGGATGGACAAAAAGAAGTTCAAATATAAGTCAGCATACTACCTCATCCGCGACGGAAAATTGTATTGGAAAACTCTCTCTAGGACATTTGCACACTGCGTGGCAGAGAGGGAGGTCCAGAGGATCTTGGAGGAGTTCCACTTCAAGGAGTGTGGGAGTCACCCCGGGAGTCAGACCCTGGAAGGAAGGATTGTCAGGAAAGGGTATTTCTGGCCTAACCTTGGCCACAATGCGGTGGAATTTGCGAAGAAGTGTCACAAGTGCCAATTATTTGCCCCCTCCAGTTAAAACTAGCCTAGTGCCTCAGGAGCATCACGGCCCCCTGGCCCTTCGCCATTTGGGGAATGGACTTGGTAGGGCCTTTTCCCCAGGCCAGCGGGCAGAGGAGGTTCTTACATATCATGATAGACTATTTCTCTAAGTGGTTGGAAGTAAAGGTGTTGGCTAAGGTGAACTCCCAAGTAATCAAGAACTTTGTTTTGGAGGAGATCATCTGCTGGCATGGGTTACCGCAGGCCATCATCACGGACAATGGGCCTCAGTTCACCAGCGCCGAATTCTTCAGCTTCTGCGGGTAGCTCGGGATTGACCTCAGATTCGCTTCGATCCATCAACCCAGGAGCAACGGGTAGGTGGAGGAGGTAAACAAGGTGATCGCCAATCTCCTCAAGAAGAAATTAGAGAACTTGAAGGGTAGCTGGGTGGAGCAGCTTCCTTCGGTTCATTGGGCCTTGAGAACTACTCCCAACACATCCACGGGGCAGACCCCCTTCAAGCTCTCTCATGGATGTGAGGCAGTGCTTCCAATCGAGTTCGAGGTCCGGACGCCTCGGGTGGTCGAGGTAGAGGTAGGCATGGAATAATGGCAAGCTGAAAATAAGGAGGGGCTACGACTCTCCCTTGACATGGTGGAGGAGCAACGTGACCTCTCCTCCATCCTCAAAGAGGAAGTGAAAAGAAGAATGTCTAAGTACTTTGACAAGCACGTCTGGGTCAAACAGTTCATGGAGGGAGATCTGGTCCTAAAGAAGGTGGATGCGGTGCAAAGGTCTGCCGTAGTGGGGAAGCTCAACCCCAATTGAGAAGGCACGTACATTGTTGGGGAGGCTCTGAGATCAGGAGGGTATTGTCTCCGGAATGCGAAGGGAGAGACCGTACGTCACACCTAGAGTGGTGATGACCTGAAGCATTTCTACCCGTAAAAATATGTATGTCCATTCCCATAATGAATACGAAATCCTTTAATGTTGCAACTTTTTTACAGACCAAGTTTGTGGCAAATATCGTTTAACAAGCTAAGTCCTGAAATTTCCCAGTTGCAAGGTTTCCACCTTGTTGGTGGTAGCACCCGAAAGTTGGATAAAGAAAAGTTTTTCTCGCTCTGGGGTTAGGTCCCGAGATGCTCCCACTGTCAGGCTTCCACCTAGCTGGCAGGGCTGGGATCCTCGAGTGACGTCATTATGAACCTGGAGGTTTGAGCCCGGTGAAAGCTCAACACCAGCTGTCAGGCTCTCACCTAGCTGATTGGGCTGGTGGTAGCACCCGGAAGTTGGATAAACGAAAGTTTTTCTCGCTCTTGGGTTAGGTCCCGAGATGCTCCCACTATCAGGCTTCCACCTAGCTGGCAGGGGCAGGATCCTCGAGTGACATCGTTATGACCCTGGAGGGTTGAGCCCAGTGAAAGCTCAACACCAGCTGTCAGGCTCTCACCTAGCTGATTGGGTTGATGGTAGACCCCGAAAGTTGGATAAAGGAAAGTGTTTCTCGCTCTAGGGTTAGGTCCCGAGATGCTCCCACTGTCAGGCTTTTACCTAACTGGCAGGGCTGGGATCCTCGAGTGATGTTGTTATGACCCTGGAGAGCTGAGTCTGGTGGAAGCTCAACACCAACCGTCAGGCTCTCACCTAGATGATTGGGTCGGTGGTAGCACCCAGAAGCTGGATAAAGGAAAGTTTTTCTCGCTATGAGGTTAGGTCCCGATATGCTCCCACTGTCAGGCTTCCACCTAGCTGGCAGGGCTGTGATCCTCAAGTGATGTCGTTATTGTTAGGTCCATTGCACACAATGTTCCCTAGAGTGGATTTAAAGAGGCATCACCATCAAGACTAAGAGCATAGTGTATTTGATGTGTGCTTAAGTTCATGCATGTAGGTTGTCTTTGATTGGACAGGTGAACAAAAAGAGTAAGCTGGAAGTCATCTAATTTGACTAAGGCAAAAATGTCGAGACAGCTGAGACAGCTGAGATGAATGTCTCAGCATAACCGATGAGACAGCTGAGAAAGAATTCGTCGAGCTCAGGTCAAAATTCATTGAACTGAGTTCAGAGTTCGTCAAGCTCAACACACCAATCGTCGAGCTAAATTCAGAGCTTGAGACTCTGAGTTCGTCGAGCTCAGTTAAGAATTCATCGAACTGAGTTCAGAGTTCATCGAGCTCAGTTCACCATTCATCGAACTCAGTTCAGTATTCATCGAAGTAAGTTCAGGATTTTGTCTAAGGCTAAAACCGCTGAGACAAGTGTTAGTCTAAGCATAACCGCTGAGACAGGTGTTAGTCTCGGCATAACCGCTGAGACAAGTGTTTGTCTTAGCATAGAAAAAAAAAGCACTGAGACAGTTAAGCAGGAAAATGGCTAAGGCATAAAGTGTTGAGTGAGGAGTGCTCATTCAACGCTCTCAATGCCAAAGATGCTGTAGAGGCAGAAATGTGGTTAAGGGAAAAAGCGTTGAGTGGAGGTTTCTCACTCAACGCTGTCAACGCCTAGTGGAGAAAGAATTTTGTCTATGGAGTGTCGCGTTGAGTGATGCTCACTCACTCAATGCCAAGCAGCAGAAAGCTGGTAAAGCAAGTTGGCATTGAGTGAAGCTGAACCACTCAATGCCTTGAAGCAGAATTATATTCTAAGTAGTTTGGAATTGAGTGAAGGTTACTCACTCAACGCCAAGAGACAGTAAATCTGTCTAAGTGTTTTGGCATTGAGTGATGCTTACTCACTCAATGCCTATGCTAATGTTTTTTGATTTTTGGCTAAGCCCACAGCTGATGACGTCAGCTAGTCAACAAGTCAATATATTTCAAATTAGTGGGATGGCTACAGTACGCGACAAATATTGCCGGAGACCACTGTATGATAGTTGGTGTCAAAGCAAAGTTACTGCTAGCCATTAATTATGTGGGGCCCACTGCTCAAGAGCAATTGGGATAAAATCAATAAAAGAAAAGTGCTTTTACAGAGAAAGAGAGCTTTTGGAGAAAGCATCAAGGCATTTCTTCTTCTCCGCCATTGTTGTGGAGCTAAAGAACAGGAAGCTCAAGTCTACAAGACAGAGAGCAAGTTAGTTGTTGTTATCAACATCTTCAATGGCAAGATAGCTGGTATGATCCTCATCTGTACCAGCAAGTTAGCTCAGTTCTGAGAAGAAGGTAGCAGCTTGGGCCGATCCTTACTATAGGTGCTTCACAGGCTCAGCACAGAAACCTAAAGAACATTCTCTTGGGGAGCTGTGAAGAAGTAGATAGGTCTGAGTAGTTGGCTCAATTCAGAAAAGGGCAGATAAGCTGATCTGCAAGTTACTTCCGGCACAGGCCAAAGAGAAATTCATCCTTGTTGCTGTGAAGAAAGGAGTTGGGCTGGGATTCTCCCAGCTCAGGTTGCAGCAAGATCTGCTATAGTTGCTTCTCTAGCTCCAGCTGGATAAAATCCCTTGTGCTGAGAAGAGGAAGTTAGGTCTAAGTATTTACTTAGTTCAGATAAGTAGACTCAGGAAATATATTTCCTAGAGTCAAGGTTGGGCAAAGTTTATCTCAGTCCAAGTAGATTGGCACAGTGAAATTTCACATGTGGCCAATCATCACCCCAACCAACATTCATCCTGTAGGATCCAAGTATGGATCTGAGCTGTAGGGCTTAATTGCCAGAGGTAGGAGAGTGATGCTCTCTAAGGTAGGATCCAAGTGTGGATCTGAGTGTAGGGTCTTTTGGCCTGAGGTAGGTGATAAGCTTGTCACTGAGCTGTAGGTGCTTGGAAGGGCACTGAGGTAGGTACCTGTTAGGTACTGAGCTCTAGGAGTGCTGCAACACTTTGAGAGTAGTGCCTTGTGCCTGAAGTTGTAGGGCTGAAAAGCTTGAGCTGTAGGCCTTAGAGATAAAGCTAAGGTGGATGTCTTGAGGGTCATTGAGTGTAGGAGCACTGCAGAGCTCTGAGGTAGGATCTTTAGTGCATCTGAGGTAGGGATTTCCTCCCAGTCTGAGTGTAGGGTTTAACAGCCTGAGGTAGGTGGTCTACTGACCACTGAGTTCTAGGCCCTTGTGGCTGAGAAGTAAGTCTTGGAGGAGACTTAGAGATCTGAGGGATCTGAGGTGTAAGCTCTTTGGAGCAAGTTTTTGGAAAAGTGCCTAGTCCAACAAGATAGTTGGATAGGTGGGAGGGAAAGTGGATGTACCCAATTGGGGAACCACTATAAATATCTGTGTGCTTTGTTTTGTTGTTTGTTCTTCTTTATATTGTAGGTACTAAGGACAAGCTCTAGATCACTTATTAAGAAAAACAGCAAAAATACTTAAGAAATTTCAATAACTTATTCACCCCCCCCCCCTCTTGGTGATTTAGCTATCTTTGAATTAAAGACTTTCAGTTATGACCCTGGAGGGCTGAGCCTGGAAAAAGCTCAACACCAGCTGGTAGGCTCTCACCTAGCTGATTGGGTCGGTGGTAGCACCCGGAAGTTGGATAAAGGAAAGTTTTTCTCGCTCTGGAGTTAGGTCCCAATATGCTCCCACTGTCATGCTTCCACCTAGCTGGCAGGGATGGGATCCTCGAGTGACGTCGTTATGACCCTGGAGGGCTGAGTCTGGTGAAAGCTCAACACCAACTGTCAGGCTCTCACCTAGCTGATTGGGCCGGTGGTAACGCCTGATGGTTAAATAAAGGAAAGTAAGACCCTTGTTCCTAGGTTATTCGGAATTGTTAAGGCTGTCGGGATTCTCACCCAGCAGGCAGAGCAGTGGTCTTCTGTGGATATAATTCTAGAATATGTCCTCAACTAGTCCAATCAACACAACAGGTCCACAGGCTAAGGCTTTCTTTAAAGAACAGGCAAGTCCTCGGGAAGATCTCTCCCAGTAACGGGGTCTCGCCAACTTAAAAAGGGTAAACCAATTCGAGTGCCGAGAGCTTGCTCTCGCAAACTTGGGAAATTCCACGCATGTGAGCTAAAAGGGGGAGAGCGGCACGAAGTCTAATCCTAAGCGAAAAGTCGACCTAAGGTCTCGCGAGATGTTTCGGCCCTGAGCTATGCGAGAGCGCGAATCAAATGCATCTCAAGGTACGCGTCACTCGGCATCATAAAGAGAAAATAAGAGGTGAGAATTTTTTATAACAATGTATTTAATTTGTCTAAAAGTTTTTACATTTTCAAAAGGGGAACAAGGCCCGAAAGAAAAAAAAATACAAGCAAGAGCAAAAAAAAGTGAGGGGGGTGAGAGCCAAAAAGCGGCAAGGCCGAACTCTCGCTCTTGCCAGAATCCTCATCTCCGCTCCGTACGGGCTGAGGAATAGGCTGGAAGAGTTCCAACATCAAGATCTCGGTTGTAACCTTCTCGTCGTCGTTGTTGAGTAAGCCGGCCTGTTGCATCATCTGGAACACGTGCCAAGACCCCATGATTGCATGGTCCCGCATCATCAGGTAAATCTCATGTTGAGTATACAGCAGGGACTCCTTCTCGCCCGGGAGAGGAGGGAGAAGCGAGTCGATCCACTGCTGATTCTTGGACCCTATCCACCTGTTCTCGTCCTCTTAGTGGGCGATGCGCTCATCCTTCTTGGTAACAGTCGCAGCATCCTGCAAAATGACCAGGGATCAGGGCGAGAGTAAAATATATGGAGAATGTATAAGAGAATAAGAACTTACCACTCCTGCCTCTCGTAGGGCAAGATCCCTCTTAGAGGTTACGAGCTACTCCTTCAGCTTTTCTACATCTGAAAAGGGAGAGGATCACGCGGCGCTAACATCCAATAAGTTATTGTGCGAGGCGGATGTTGTAGCGCACTGTCATGTGCGCGATCTCGAGGGCGCAGAATTGGGCCCGCGAGCTCTCATAGGCGAGTGAATTGGTCAGCGCCCTGTCATAGTAGGCGGCGTTGTCCTACCTGTACATGCCAAAGGCCAAAGCATAAGCCTGGCCTGAGACAGTGTCTCCCTCTTGCCAAGAGGGGAGCACAGTTGAGATAGAGGCCCTGTTGGCATTTCGATCCCACACCAACAGGGGCTCTTACCAGTCGTTCAGCACATCTTCACCTAGGCCAAAATTCCAATGGTCCCTGGGTCCCGGCTCCCCCTATTTCGAGGTCCTGTCGGCCTATCCCGCTCTCTTAACTATGCCACCGACGTCGCTTTCGGGAGATTCAATGATGATCTCCTTGCCTTTACCGAGATCAGAGGCCCTTGGCTTCTCGGCGGCCTTTGGCTTCTCAGTGGTCTTTGGCTTCTTGGTGGCTTGTGCTTTCTTGGCTGCTCTTGGCCTCTCGGCATGTTTCGACTTCTCAGTGTGTTGGAACATCCTATTACTGATTTGGGTAAGGATCACTATGTTCATAGGAGTGTGTCTTGACCTCATTGTATAGATTTAAAGGTCAACTAGAATAGGTCTAAGGCTTAGTACTTAGGTTTGAAAGCTGCCCCCAAGACCTCCTAGTTAAGATTACAAGTACAAAAGACTAAGGCAATTATCGTCGAGCTCAGTTCAACGAGTCGTCGAACTCGGTTCGACGATCTCCGAGCTTAGATCGACATTTCTGTCTCAAGTTAAAATCCAGATCTCTGATCTTAGTTCGACGATAGTCGAGCTCAGATCGACGTTTCCGTCTCAAGTTAAAATACAGTCTCTGAGCTCAGGTCGACGATAGTCGAGCTTAGATCGACGATTTTCTTGAGAGATCGATGATTTCAGGATTTCAAATTCAGTCAGTTATGGAATTCAAATTTCTTCATATCCAGCATTTAATGCAAAGGATTTTATAGCCGTTTCAATCAATCTGGAGCAAGTTTCAAGGAGACTAAAAGAGAATATTTCTTAGGACTTTCCTCTAGAGATAGTTATCAATTAAGGAGAGTCATTTATGACTGGCTAACGGCTATCTAGAAGATTGGATTTCAATATATCATTTCAGACAATAGAGACAGATAAGAATAACAAGAGAAAACCAAGAACAATATTTGAGATCTGTGAGACACACATAAGAACTACAGGATTATAGTATCTCGTCTCTGATTCAAGTTTTTTAAGGCTTCATCAATCAAGACTCCAGACACATCACATTTCAGTCATTGCTGAAATTATCTTTCGCTGGAGATCTCATCTTCTGAAGGCCTATCACCCTGTGCAAAGCTTCTTCTCCTGAAAAACTGCAAATCTCAAGGGGAGCTTTGACATCATCAATCCACTAGTCTTCTCTTTGACTGTTGACAGAGAAGAACATCTTCACTCCTTTTCTTTTCTTTTACTGAAAAGGGTTACTCAAAACTCCCTTCAAAAGTTTTGTGTTTTGTTTCTGACACCTTGTCAAAACTCAGTGGTGGCAAGACACCTGATCAAAAAATCTGGTTTGGTTTTTGAGCACCTTATCAAAAGCTCATTGATACCCAGGACACCTGATCAACTATTCCTGCAGTGGATTCCTACCTAGGGTGGTAGAAGAGTGGATGTACCCAGGTTGATTGGGGAACCACTATAGATCCTTGTGTCCTCTGGTTGTTTGTGTTTTATTTGCTGTGTGCTGTGATTTTGTTTCTTGCTTTACTTTGTTTTTATTTACTACAAGCACAATACACTATAATTACATTAAGTCTTCCACTGCCAAATAATTTTTAATTTGCAAAATTATTTTAATATACTCTATTCCCCCCCCCCCTCTAGAGTAAAGGTAGATCTTACCCTCACTTTCAATTGGTATCAGAGGGAGGTTGGTTGTTTTTACAGGCTAACACCTGAACCAAAAGATCTCTGATAAGATCAACCTTTTATTGAGGGTTGCTATTTCTGTTATAATTATTTTCATATAAATCCATGGCACAGAACAAAGACTATGCAAGCACCAGACCTCTAGTGTGCAATCTTTCTAAGTTTGCACTTTGGAAGGCAAGGATTAAATTATACATGAATTCTATTGATGAGGATATATTTAATTCTGTTTTGATAGTGTGTCCAAGACCTCCAGAAACCACAAGTACAAGTGTTGTTCCACCCCCTTCAGGAACAGATGCAGACATCAATAAGTGGAAAGTTGCTGATGCAAAGGCAATGAATATATTGGCTCAGACAATGTCTGATGATATATTTCAGAAAGTAGCTGAATGCAACTCAGCAAAGGAAATCTGGGACAAGCTATCTGAGCTTGTGTCAGGATCTGTTAATGAGAGAAAGGACAGAAGATCTCATCTCATAACTCAGTATGAGAACTTCAAGAAGGGAGAAACAGAGTCAGTAGCTGACATGTATAACAGACTCAGTCTGATTGTCAGTGAATTAAAAACTTTGTACAAGGAGATATCACTGACTGAACTCAATGATAAGATCCTAATGTGCTTCCCCAGCACTTGGGACTCAAGGATCTGGCCAATAAAGGATGCCAGAAGCTTAAATGAGATCACCACTGAAGCTCTATTGGGCAAGCTCAAGTCTTATGAGTTACTCATCAAAAATAGAGAGGAAGAGAAAAAGACAGCTTCTCTAGCAACAAGGAAGGAGAAGACAATTGCTTTTAAAGCTACAGAAAAACAGCCTGAAGACAAGTTCACAGGCAATGAAGAGCTAATGAGCCTACTAGCCAAAAGATTCTACAAGATGGCTAGAAAAGACTTCAGGAAAAGGTCATCCAAAGGCCATGAAAAGCCAAGGTATGACAAATCCAGTAATAAAGAGATTATTTGTTTTGGATGCAGGAAACCAGACCACATTGTGCCTGACTATCCAGAGAACCAAAACAAGGATAAGAAAGACAAAAGAGAAAGGAAAAGAGACAAAGACCCCAGGAGAAATAACTATGACAAATCCTCCTCTAGCAAGAACAAGCATACCAGGAAAGGATTTGCAGCTGAGACTTGGAGTGAGACTGAAGAAGAATCAGATACTTCATCAAGATCAAGTGATGATGAAGATGATGCCCAAGAGAAGGACTTCTGCATGATTGCTATCAATGACTCTCAACACAATTCAGATGCAGAACAAGAGTCAGGATCTGAATCTGAACCTGAAACTGAAGAAGATCAGGTAATATACTCTTTTGATTTTTATTAAAAGGACTTTAAATTTGAGTTTAAGGCACTGTGTTTAGACCTACTCAAGTCTGAGAAAGAGAATATCTCTCTCAGAAATCAACTGTCTGAACACAGCACTTTAAAATCAGATAACCTCAAACTCACTGAGGAGTTAGAATGTTGTAGGGAGCAGATAGCTTCACTGAAAAGTGAACTATCTCAGGCAAAGAAGTTTGAAGAATCCCTTAATGGGAGAAGCATCAGACTGATGGACATCACAAGCACAGTGAATTCAAGACTTAACAGTACACTGGGCTTGGTTGCTTCATCCAGCCAACTTATAGTATTAACAACCCCAATCAAATTTATCTCAGATAAAGGAAAGGGAGTTGTAGAGGTAGCTAGGAAGAATTCTGATTTACCAAAGAAAAATAAGGTTCAACGGAAAATGTCGAACGGAGCTCGACGATCTCTGAACGGAGCTCAGTGATCTCAAGCTGAATCGTCGAACGCAGGTCGACGATCTCTGAACCCCGAACTCAGGCAAAGTCGATCTTCGAACGGAGCTCGACGATCTGACCCAAGATTGTCGAACTCAGCTCAGAGATCGTCGAACAGAGCTCAGAGCTTTGAACAATATTTTAAGGGTAAATCAAAATTCAATTCTAAAGGTCCTACATCCCAAAGCTTCAACCTTTATGCTGAATGGATAATACCTCCTAGGAGATATCATCCTGAAGGCTATAAAAGTCAGCCAGGGATGTCTTTTATTTCAGATTTTAAAGGTTATCAACCTAGGCCCAACTTAAACTGGGTAAAAAATAAATAAATTGTTATATATGCAGGTGAAGACCTATCCAATAATAAACCAGCAATGGTATCTGGATAGTGGGTGCTCAAAGTACATGACAGGGAGCAAGGATAATCTTACATCGTTCAAATCCAAGCTTGGACCCAAGGTCATATTTGGAGACTCAAACTTTTGACATACCAGGGGATATGGTGCAGTCTAGATAGGGTAAGTCACATTCAAAAAGGTGGCCTATGTGGAAGGACTGAAGCACAACTTAATCAGCATCAGTCAATTGTGTGATAAAGTCTACCAGGTGACATTCAACAAATCTCCATGCAAAATCAAATCAGAGGAGAACACAACTGTGTTGACAGGTAAAAGGAAAGGTAACATCTATCTTGTGGATTTTCAATCAACTAAGATAGATATCTATCTGTTTAATTCTGTTAGTAAACCAAATGAACTATGGCATAAGAGATTAGGACATGTAAACCTTATAACCATTGCTAGGCTATCCAAGGACAACCTTGTCAAAGGACTACCTTCTGGCCCCTACAAGAAGGAAGGACTTTGCAGGGCTTGTCAATTAGGCAAGCAAACTAAAAATAACTTTAAGTCACTTAATAAGAGTGATTCACCTAGGATTTTGTATCTGTTACACATGGATCTATTTAGACCCATTACAGTACAAAGTCTAGGAGGGAAATCTTACACTTTAGTAGTTGTAGATGACTTCTATAGATTCACATGGGTGTTCTTTCTGAGGAAAAAGTCTGATAACTTTAAGTGTTTGACAGAGTTTCTCAAATGCATACAGATTGAGTTTAATACTCACATTGCCCTGATCAGAAGTGATCATGGGATAGAGTTTGATTCTCTTCTTATGCAAGAGTTCTGTCAGAGTGAAGGGATCAGGCACACTTTCTCAGCCCCTAGAACTCCTCAACAAAATGGGGTAACTGAAAGGAAAAATAGAACCCTTATTGAATATGCTACTACATTGTTGACAGATGCTCACCTTCATATATCCTTTTGGGCAGAGGCAGTGAACACCTCAAACTATGTGTTGAATAGAAGTTTGATACATAAGCTGAAGGGCAAGACTCCCTGTGAATTACTCAAAGGGAAGAAACCTAAAGTAGACTATTTTAGAATTTTTGGTTGTATTTATTACATACATAATAATGACAAGAAATACATAGCAAAATTTCAAGCCAAAGCTGATGAAGGAGTGTTTCTGGGATACTCCATGATCAGTAAGGCTTATAGGGTGTATAACAAGTCATCTGTTAAAATTGAAGAATCTGTACATGTATCTTTTGATGAAACTAACATGTCTTATAAGGAGAAGAATACTTCTACCATAGAACCTTTGCAGGTACATTCTCTCTCAGAGAATTTGAACAGGTTAAACATCATTGAAGAGGATACAACATCTTCACCTATCCAACAAAAAGGTGAAAGCAGTGAAGATGAAGAGGACACTCAACATCTTGGTGAGAACCACATTGAAGAGCCAGTTGTTGTTCCACGAGAGGAAACAACAACACAGGTTGGTGAACAATAAACACCCCCTGTTGATTTAGTAACATCAAGAGATCATCCAATCTCCCAAGTGATTGGAGACATCTCATCTGGTGTGCAAACCAGAAATCAGGTCAACCACAATCTGATGCACACTTGCTTTCTTTCTAAAATTGAGCCTCAATCCATACAAGATGCAGAACAAGATCCACACTAGATCATTGCAATGCAAGAGGAGTTACATCAATTTGAAAGAAACAAAGTTTGGGAGCTAGTGCCAAGGCCAAAGGATAATTCAATTATTGGAACAAAATGGGTGTTCAGGAACAAATTAGATGATCAAGGCATTATTGTAAGGAACAAGGCAAGGCTAGTTGCACAAGGATACTCTCAAGAAGAAAGAATAGATTATGACCAGACCTTTGCACCAGTTGCAAGGTTTAAGGCCATAAGAACATTCCTAGCCTATGCAGCTCATAAGAGATTCAAAGTTTATCAAATGGATGTGAAGAGTGCTTTTCTAAATGGAGACATCAAGGAAGAAGTCTATGTCAGACAACCCCCAGGTTTTATCTCTCCTACTCATCCTTATTATGTTTTTAAATTGCATAAGGCATTATATGGTCTCAAGCAAGCTCCTAGAGAATGCTATGAGACCTTAGCATGCTTTCTCTTGAAAATTGATTTTATAAGGGGTAGAGTAGACCAAACTCTTTTCATTAGAACCCATAAGTCCAATATCCTACTAGTACAAATTTATGCAGATGACATTATCTTTGGATCTACTGATTCAAATTTGTGCAAAAGGTTCTCTAACCTAATGCATTCAAAATTTGAAATGAGTAGCATGGGTGAGCTTTCCTTCTTTCTAGGATTGCAAGTCAAACAGCATCCTGATGGCATATTCATTTCTCAAACCAAGTATGCAAAAGAATTGGTTAAGAAATTTGGTATGTCTGAAGCATCCTCTATGAAAACACCTATGCCTACTAATGCTGTATTAAATGCTGATGAACATGGGAAACCTGTTGATCAGACAACATATAGAGCAATGATTGGCTCTTTATTGTATCTTACAACTAGTAGACCTGACATAATGTTTGCTACATGCATCTGTGCTAGATTCCAAGTAAGCCCTAGAGAGTCACATCTAACATTAGTAAAAAGGATTCTTAGGTATGTGAAAAGTTGTCCAAATCTAGGTCTCTGGTATCCAAAAGATTCAGGATTTGAATTAACTGGATTTTCATATGCTGATTATGCTGGATGTAGAGTAGACAGGAAAAGCACAAGTGGAACTTGTAAGTTTCTTGGTGACAGACTTGTCTCCTGGTTTTGTAAGAAACAAACATCTGTGTCCACATCAACTGCTGAAGCTGAATACATGGCAGCAGGTAGTTGTTGCTCACAGATATTGTGGATTCAAAATCAGCTCCTAGACTATGGTTAAAACCTAGATAAGTCAAAAATCATTTGTGATAACACCAGTGCCCAAAATCTAGTCCTCCATAGTAGGACAAAACATATAGAGATTAGGCATCACTTCTTAAGAGATAATGTTGAAAAGAATAAAATTGAACTTCAATATATCCCGACTGATTTGCAAAGAGGAGATATTTTTACCAAACCCTTGGATGAAAAGAAACACACATTCTTCCTGAATCAGTTAGGAATGTTAGATGGAGGAAGTTTAAATTAAGATCCAAGATTTTAAAACTTTAAAAAAATGACCAAGACTAGGCTAAAAACTTGATTTTTCTAGTGTCTAAGGTTCTTTCTGAACTCTGAACTGCGCTCGACGTTTTTCCCAAAGATCGTCGAACGGAGATCGACGTTCTCATGAAATCGTCGGACAGAGCTCAGCGTTTTCAAGATAGTGCTAGGCTATCTCTTTCCGGGCAGAGATCGTCGAACAAAGCTCGACGCTCTCCAATATTGTCGAACGGAGATCGACGATGTTGAAGACCTTTCAGTTTCCTTTAGAAGCCCAGATCGTCGAACTGAGTTCAACAATCTTTCCTTTTCTACGTCGAACCCTAATATAAAAATCATTTTTCGGCCGTCGTTCTCTTTTGCGCATTCATACTTTCTGCAGAGCTTTCCTTCCCTCCAAACCCTTCTATACTTGGTCGTTCTTATTTGTGTTTGCAGTAAAAACATGGCCGTTTCAGTTGCTATCTTAGCCGCGATGAAGTTTGATACCGTATTTGACATCGATATGGACTCGTTTGAAGGCAGTGATCAAATTTTCAAGTACATTCTAGAACTTTTTAAGGAACAAAGTTGGTCACAATCATGACTACAAGGATTAAGCTGGCTGTAGATGAAATCAATGAATGGGTATACACAGCCCACAACCTGGATCAAAATACAGTTGTGAAAGTGAGGGGATAAGTTGTAAACTACTCTAGAGGGGGGGTGAATAGAGTATTCAAATTTTATGAACAACTAGTCAGCTCCCTTGGAGTTTATTTGCGGAATAAATAATCTGATACTTGAACCCTAAGAGCCTAACACAGTGAAGTGCACAAGTGAGAGAATTAACTGAAATTTCAGTTTAACTATAAGCCTATCACAGCAACTAGCAATCCTAGGTAGTTCTATCACAGCCACAGAATAAACAATTAAACAAGATAGCCAGAGACACAGGATATATAGTGGTTCCCTCTAAATAGGTACTCCACTCTTCTACCACCCTGGTAGGAATCCAATACAGGTTTTTGCTAAGGTGCCCTGCCACCAATGATCTGATTCAGGTAGATCAAACAGACCCTTTGAGCTTTTGATAAGGATGCTCAACCACAGGTTGTTGATAAGGTGCCCTGTCACCAATGTTCACTTTTGAAGAGGTGTGAACAAACTCTTTTACAAAGGGGTTGAGAGGGTTAGATTATCTTCTCTGTTGTAAATACAGATTAGAGAAGACTTGTGGATTCTCTAAAGAATCAAAGTCTCCCCCTGGCTCAGTGAAAGTCCAGGGAAAGCCTTTGCTTCAGGATGAAGGAGTTTCAGATATACTGAAACTAAATCCTCAGAGATCTGTAGACTGATTTTTATTAGGTCTTCAGATTCTGGAATAATTGAAGCAGAACTGGAGCTCTTTCTGAAGTCTTGAAAACTCTGAGCAGATGCTCAGGAGACTTGAGAATGAAAGTAATTGCTCTGGGCTTTTTCTTCAGGGGTGCTTTTCTTCTTCTTTTTGTGAGATGGTGAAGAGTTGCTCTGAAGATGCTTGAGAGAATGCAGCACTGAGAAAAAATCTCTCTGTATCTGTAACTTGTTAATTTTCTGAGAAAAAAATCTCTCTTAAATATGTCTTCTCATTTTTCCTTTGGAACGGCTCTATTGATTTGAATTCTCGAGCCCTGCGACAGATTATCTCAAAATAGAATATAGCAATAGGAATAGAATGACCTATTAGCTTACTGTCAGTCCCAATAAGGAATTAAATAAGTGGGAAAATATTTCAGTACAAGGACTTACCATTCTTGGAAATAGCAAACAGTGCCAACGGCTAGAATACAGCCTGGCAATATATTTTGTATAATAGGACAAAAATGCTTTATCAAAATACTGAATCCCGTGATTTAAGCTTGACATATTTGGTAATTAATTTATTTTGAATTTAAGCCATAAATCTGCAAAAACAACTTCAGAAAATTCTCTAACCACAAGCTAAAACACTTGGAAATAAACCAAGGAATAGAATGAATACAAAAAGATAAAGGCAGACAATAATCGTCGAACAGGGGTTCGATGATCGTCGACCTAGCTAAAAGATCGTCGACTAAAAGCAGAAATCTGTCGAAACAGAAATCGTCGAACAGAAATCGTCGACCAGCTCAAGATATCGTCGACTAAAGCAGAAAATCTATTTAAACAGAAATCGTCGAACATCTCATGATGTCGACGACTAAGGCAAAAATCTTTCGAGACAGATATCGTCGAACATCTCATGATGTCGACGACTAAGGCAGAAATCTGTCGAGACAGAAATCGTGAAGTAAGAACACGATCGTTGAACTGCTGATGGCAGATCGTCGACCAACCTTCAGAGCATAATAAACTTGCTCTGAGATCGTCGACCATCGGTCGACGATAATTGTCTTGACTTCAACGATTCTATAGCCCTGCTATAGTCGACCAATGATCGACGATCGCGAGGCCTCGTTCGACGATGGTCGAACGGAAAATGCCTTAACCAAAAATACATCTAGAACATCTAGCCTAAGCTCTAGGTCAGTTATAAACTGTCCTAGGGAAACTGAACAAGGCCTAATCATGATCATATATAGTTATATGGATCAAGAGGGGCTGGAAAGGGATTACATAAGCCAAATCACATCTAGGGTACCAACAATCTCCCCCTATTTGGGTTTTGTTATCCAATCCGATCTAAAAACTAATGCACACAATAACAAAAGCAGAGATTAACCAAAAATTTAAATCACAGGCAATCCACAGAAAAACATAAAAACATAAATCAGCAGAACTATAAAGTATCAAGCAGATTTATCAGAGGTTTTAGCATCAGATGAGTTCTTAGGGATTACAGCTGGTTTGAAAATAATTTCTCTATTTGGATTTGCTGCTTGTCTTTTGGATAGCATTAGGTCATGTTCACCAATAATTTTCTTTTTAGCATAGCTTGGCAGAACTGCAGCAGGGTGCAACTTCATGTATTCTTCAGTATTAAAAATTTCAGAGTTGACTTGAATTTTGCTGAGTTCCTTTTCTCTGAATTCAGACATAGTTCTATATGCTGTAGGGTCTAGTCCTTGAGCTTTGGCTCTCTCCATCATGCTTAGTGCAATAGATTCCTTAAATCTTGCCATAGAGGCAATTTTTCCAGTTTCAGTCATATCTGATGGAGAGGGTGGTCTATCAGTATCAGCTTGAGCTGCAATCTCCATGTTCCTTTGAAGAGCTGTGGCTAATTTGCTTGAGTCAAGAGGAATCTGTGCAGCCTTCTTAGGATCAGTTTCAGCATATAGAGATCTTGGAGGTGCAAGTTCAATGAACTTCTTGTGGGATTTCTCTGAATAGACCACTCTTTTTCCTTTTGTTTCAACTATCTCAGAAGCAGCAGGTTTCCTTGATGTGGAGGATGGACCTCTCCTGGGAGGAGAAGGTTTCCATTCTGGAACTTTCTTTTTAGGAGAAGGAGGAGGAGAGAAAGTAGGTTGCTGAAATGTCATCTCCTTTACTTATTCCATGGGAACATTTTCATTTCTTTTCCTTCCTTGTCCTGATACATCTTGGCCTCCCTGGCTTTGGTTACTCCTTCTCTGGTAGGACTGAAAGGTGTTAGAACTGGCTGATTTTGTAGATGGGGCAGAAGAGAGACTTCCAGAGGCTCCAGCACCAGGAGGTGGAGGAGGACCTCTGGGGGGGAATTTCTGAATTGGAGTGTCATATCTTTTTGTTCTCTTCTTCTCTCTTGTCTGATTCTTTGAGAGTCTCATCCATGGTTGAAATTCTTTGCTCTTGGGATCAATTCCCTTCAGAATGAAATAGGGAACATCCTTGTCTGGATTAGTAGTAGGAGGAGCAGATGCTTTTCTTTTCTTGGATACAGCCTTTTTCTTCTTCTGGGTGCTATCAGAATCCTCAGAATCATCATCATCAGAGGAGTGGGATGAGGTTCTGCCAGCATAATCATCAAAGTCTTGTTCTGAGATATCCTTGGCAACTATAGCATGTTCAGCCTTTTCTTTCTCCTGCTTCTCTCTATCTTCTTTTTCTCTTGCTTCCTTAATGGCATCTTGCTCAAGGAGGGCATCAAGATCAACATTTGGAGATCTCTTCCAGAGTTCTGATTCAGGATACAAGTCAGGAACTATCCTGGGGACCAGTTCTGCAATAGAAGGAATGGATAGAGGATAGGTAAGGATAGGTGGAGAAAAGATGACTGTATCTGCAGGGGCAGATGCTTTTCCTAGAGAGATGGCTAGGGAAACCATATGAGATTTAGCCAACTCTTCAATGTACTCAGAGGCAATATTCTCAGCCATAAAGGCTATATATTGTTCAAGGTTTAGAGTACCTGAGCTTGATTCCTTTTCAGTCATCTTGGAGGCATTCTCTGGTAAGTCTTGCACAGCCTCAGCTTCTCCAGCAGCAGCAGCAGCAGCAGCATTCTCAAGTTGTTGAACCACTACTTCTGAGTCAGTAGTGTTCATTGGAACTTTTTCACACAAGTCCATGAGGACTTCCTCATTATCTCTCTCAGAGACTTCTTCATCAGAAGCTAGATTCACTAGGGAGTGAATGTCTTTGTTAGATAAAGATATCAATTTAAAGTCCTGATTATAACCTTTAGAGGAAGTGTTTTACCTTCTGGTTGCTCTGGATCTATCATCAGAGACTCTTTCTCTGGAATAGCTTCCTTTAGAAGCTCTTGAGGTTCTTCTACAATTGCTGGAAGGGGAAGGGAAGAATTGTCCTGAAGGGTCAAGGCATCACCTGAGACCACTTCAACAGACATCTCCCCCTGCATGACTTCAGTGGGGACTGGAGTCATGCATCTTACTGAAGAGGGCTCAGCAGAGGGTGGAAGTGATTTGATGGCTTCAGTAAGGGCATTGATGGATGCAATGAGAGGGGCATTGGCAGCCTCAATCATGTTTTGGGTGGATGGAGTGATGAGCTTTACAATATGTGCAAGCAATTCAGGAGTTATCTGAAATGCTGAGGGTGTGGAGGTGGATGGATGACTGTGGGATGCAAATTGAGGTGGTGATGGAATGGAAGCAGTATGATCTGCCACATGATCAAATGAATCATGTGGAGATGGGTGATCATCACCATGAGTGTGGGATTCATGTTGAGAGAGGTGTGTGAGGATGGTAGCAGTTACTATGTCAACACTGGCTGAGGCTGCCAGATGTTGTGGTGTGGGTGACTGGGGTGGAGATGCATGTAGGGTGGGAGATGCATGTAGGGATTCATGTCGTGGTGGCACTGCAGATTGTGTGAAGGGTAATGCAGGAGATGAGGATACAGGGGTAAAGAGGGAGGATGGAGGGATTACTGAGCCTTCCCCAGCAAGCTGGAGAGTTGCTGAATCAGCCCTTGTGTCTGATGGAGGGTTAGGATCAACCCTGGCTGACTTCTTGATGACTCTCTGGGATTTCTTGAACAGAGAGGGGTCCAACCTCTTGCTGGCGTTGACTGCAGAGGGTGCAGAAACAAGCAGCAGGGGTGCTTTCACATACAGAAACACACCCAACACCCTGGCAAGGTTTACTTCTTTCTTGTTGTTCTTTCTCCTTATCAGTTCAAACAGAACTTTTCCCCAGGCTCTCTGCGTCTTATTCACCAAAGCTGACATTAAGGCAAATTGTTGCATGTTGATGTTGTCGTGAGCAGAGTGTTTTCCCAAAATGACCTTGCCCACCAGGTCTGCCAGAAACTTATACTCTGGAGACAGATTGATCTTCAGCAGCTTAGCTGGAATATCCTCAGCATGGCCCATCACAGTTAGCATGCGGCCATATTCCTCTGTATTTTGCTCATAGTCCTCAGTACCGGTTGGTAGTCCAAACAGCTCAGTCAGAACTTCAGGAGTCAGAATGACCTCCTCTCCATTTATCTTTCCAGTCATGGCTTCGTCGCTGGAGGACGAAGTATATACCCATTCTCGAATCTCTGGTATATGAATCTTCGGTGAGAATGACATAAATCTCTTTAGGCCTTGATCTTCACACAGCTGCAGAATGTCTTGGATGGGTTGATCACATCGACTGAAGGAATCGAAGTCGACACAGAATCCAGTGTCGAACTTCATCCCGAAGAGAACTGCTGAAGGAATCGCCATTGGATTGAAGAGAGAATGGAGAATCGAGATGCAAGGTAGGGGAGAAGAGAATCGCGCGGGATTAGAGTTCGAGAGCGAATTCTAAGCCAGAAGATGGAATATGAAAAGACGGAGCGGAAGAATGACGATCTCCAGACCTAAATCGACTATCAGATATAAATCTGCGATCGTCGAACCCGGAACAAAATCGGTCGTCGAACAATGACCGACGATAGTCAATATTTGACTAATCGTTAAACATCGACCGACTACAAGCAATCACCACGATCGTCGATCAATATATGTTGGTCGACGATTCTCCACACAGCACAGAAAATCTGTCGTCGACCATTGGTCGACGATAGATACCTAAGGAGAGATCGTTGACCAGTTGATCGACGATTTCTGCCTTACTACAAAAACGATCTGTCGTCGACCATTGGTCGACGATAGATACCTAACCTGGTCGAAGATCGTCGAGCAGTCGTTCGACGATTTTAGACAGAAAACAAATCTATCCAAATTTTCACTACTCTGAACCATTAATCATACCAAGCTGGTTCAGGAAGAACAAATGCCTTTGTTCATCAAGGGGCTTAGTGAAAATATCTCCTCTCTGCAGGTCTGTGGATATAAATTCCATTGCTATCTTGTTCTTTTCCACATTATCTCTCAGAAAATGATGTCTAATCTCAATGTGCTTGGTCCTGGAATGGTGCACAGGATTTTGAGCAATTGATATTGCACTGGTACTGTCACACAAAATTTTTGTTTTTGAGTGTGTGTACCCATAATCCACTAGCTGATTTTGAATCCACAGGATCTGTGAACAACAACTAGCTGCTGCTATATATTCAGCCTCAGCAGTTAAAGTAGACACAGATGCCTGTTTCTTACAAAACCAAGAGACAAGTCTCTCTCCCAGGAACTGACAGGTCCCTGAGGTGCTTTTCCTGTCAACTCTACAACCAGCATAATCAGCATCTGAATATCCAATTAATTCAAATCCTGACTCAGCTGGGTACCACAGTCCTAAGTTAGGGCATCCCTTAAGGTATCTCAAGATCCTCTTGAGAAGAGTTAAGTGAGATTCCTTTGGGTTGACCTGAAACCTAGCACATAGGCATGTAGCAAACATTATGTCAGGCCTACTTGCAGTCAAATACAGCAGGGAACCAACAATGGCTCTATAGTTCTTTTGATCAACAGACTTGCCATTGACATCAGAATCAATAACTGCATTTGAGGCCATAGGTGTGCTCATTGATGAAGCATCAGACATTCCAAATCTTTTAACCAGCTCTCTGGCATATTTTGATTGAGAAATGAAGATACCATCAACACACTGTTTCACTTGGAGACCAAGGAAATAGGATAACTCACCCATGCTGCTCATCTCAAACTTGGAGTGCATTAGTTCAGAGAACCTCTTGCATAGTTTGGGATCAGTGGAGCCAAATATAATGTCATCTACATAGATTTGAACTAACAGTTGTGAGTCCTTATGATGTCTAATAAATAGGGTTCTATCTACTACACCTCTCACAAACTTGTGTTTTAGAAGGAAATTTGCTAAGGTCTCATACCAAGCTCTAGGAGCTTGCTTAAGTCCATATAGAGCCTTTTGGAGTTTGAACACATGAGTGGGTAAGGTTGATGAAACAAACCCTGGTGGTTGTTCAACAAACACTTCTTCCTTTAAATCTCCATTGAGGAAGGCACTCTTCACATCCATTTGGAAGACCTTAAATCTCTTATAGGCAGCATAGGCTAGGAAAATCCTAATGGCTTCTAGTCTAGCTACAGGGGCAAAAGTCTGATCATAATCTATGCCTTCCTCCTGTCTATAGCCTTGAGCTACTAGCCTAGCCTTATTCCTAACTACTATGCCTTGGGCATCAAGCTTGTTTCTAAACACCCACTTGGTGTCTATGATCAGTTGGCCTCTTGGTCTTGGAATCAAAGTCCAAACTTTACATCTTTCAAACTGGTTAAGTTCCTCTTGCATGGCTATAATCCAGTGTGGATCAAGCTCAGCATCTTTAATGGTTAGGGGCTCAACCTGAGAAAGGAAACAAGCAAACATCACATCTTTGTTGAGTTGATGTCTTGTCTGGACTCCTACTGAAATGTCTCCAATCACTTGAGATACAGGGTGATCTCTAAGTGTGACAAGATTAGTAGGTTCAACAATGATCTGATCTTCAACATGTTCAAGATTTAATTCCTCATGTGGAATTTGATCAACTGTTGGAGCAGGTGCTTTAACTTCTAAAAGTTCTACATCAGATTCAAAATCTGAAGAAGCAACCTGAGGAGTTTGTTGGGGATGATTCTCCTGTGTGAGTCTCAAACCTTCCAAATCCTTACTTACACCTAGGACTTGCATTGTACTATTAGAGGAAGAGTCCTTCTCCTTATAATACATGACTGTCTCATCAAAAGAGACATGTGCAGACTCTTCTATCTTAAGAGAGGATATATTAAGGACCCTATAGGCTTTGCTTACTTGAGAGTATCCTAGAAAAACTCCCATTGAAGCTTTTGCCTCAAATTTTCTAAGGTATTCTTTGTTATTGTTATGAACAAAAGCAACACAGCCAAATACTCTAAAATAGTCTATTTTAGGTTTCACTTGCTTAAGTAACTCATAGGGAGTCGTACCCTTAAGTTTATGTATCAGACTTCTGTTCAATACATAGTTAGATGTGCTAACTGCTTCAGCCCAAAAGGACAGAGGCATGTTAGCATCTGCCAACAATGTACTTGCAGCTTCAATCAGGGTTCTGTTTTTCCTTTCAACTACCCCATTTTGTTGAGGAGTTCTAGGAGCAGAGAAGCTATGTTTGATACCTTCCTTCTCACAGAATTCTTGTATAAGAAGAGACTCAAACTCAGTACCATGATCACTTCTGATCAAGGCAATCTGAGTAGAATACTCACTCTGTATACACTTTAGAAAATCTGTAAGAACCTTGAAGTTATCAGCCTTAGTTCTCAAGAAGAATACCCAAGTGAACCTAGAGAAGTCATCTACAATTACTAGAGTGTAAGACTTTCCTCCAAGACTCTGTACAGCAATAGGACCAAATAAATCCAAATGTAGCAAGTACAGAATCCTGGGAGAATCACTTTTATTAACTGATTTAAAGCTATTTCTTGTTTGCTTACCTAATTGACAAGCTTTGCAAAGGCCTTCCTTTTTGTAGGGGCAAGAAGGTAAGCCTCTTACAAGATTGTATTTAGCCAACCTAGAAATGTTTTTCAAATTTACATGACTAAGTCTCTTATGCCAAAGGGTATTATTACTGGTTACTTCATTAAATAAGCATATTTCAGATTTGGATGAGTTAAAATCTACAACATAAACATTACCAATTCTAATACCTACTAACACAACAGTATTATTTAAAGCAATATTACAAGCAGTGTCAGTAAACCATACCTTGTACCCAGCATCACACATTTGGCTTACAGAGATTAGGTTGTGCTTTAGTCCTGAGACATAAGCAACCTTCTTGAATGTTACAGCTCCTATGGTGAAGCTGCCATACCCTTCAGTCTGTCCACAGCTGGAATCCCCAAATACAACTTTTGGTCCCAGCTTGGCTTTGAACCCTGACAGATTCTTCTTCTTTCCTGTCATATGCTTTGAGCATCCACTATCCAGATACCATTTGTCATGTATGACTGGATAGGTCTTCACCTGCAGAGAGAACAGTTATACATTGTGGACCCAGGTTACCTTGGGTCCAGTATTCTTCACAAAAGAAAAACTAGATATAAAAGATTTTGCAGGCTTAGATTTATATCCTAAAGGGTGTGATCTCCTAGGTGGGATAATCCATTCAGTTGAAGGATTAAACAACCTAGGGTAGTGATTGGGATTTGCAATTCTGGAAGTTTGAAATTTATTTTCCAGCTTAAGTCCAGATCGTCGATCCACGGTCGACGATCGCAAGCCATATCGTCGATCATTTGTAGTAGTGCTATGTTCTGGATTCCACGATCGTCGATCACTGGTCGATGACTCAAGATGAGATCGTCGATCACTGGTCGACGACTCAAGATGAGATCGTCGATCTCCTGCACCAAAGATATCATACTTGGTGAAGGTGTTCAGCGATCGTCGATAGACGTTCGACGATTGGTTTGACGATCGTCGATTAATGTTCGATGATTTTTGTAAAGCTAGAAATTTTTTCTTCCTGTTCTCTTTCTTAATCTTATTCTGAATTTCTTACATTTTTCAATTTCCTCAGTATTCTTTATTCCTGATTCAGAAATAAATTTTACTGGAGTGCTAAATCTCTCCTTTGTGAGGAGGATGGGTTCACTAGATGTAGCACCTAAGCCTAGTTTATCATTACCAACCCTAGTGTTTGCTATACTGGTTATTTCAAATAATTTAAGGCTTCTGCCATTTAATTGTTCTTCTAACCTCTTAGATTTAGCTAGTTCTAATTTTAGGAATGTTACTTCTCCTCTTAAGCTTTCTAATTCTTTTTCTAATCTGATTATTTCAGTACCTTCCATGTCTAGTTCTATTATCTTTGATCTAAGTGACTTGATTTCTTTTTCAGATAACAGTAGATCTAAGCATAGAGTTTTAAATTTTAATTTGAACTCAAGAGATGAAAAATCACATGAGTTGATTACCTGGTCTTCCATAGGAAGATCTTCTTCATTGTCTCCTTCTTCTTCAGAATTCTCTGCAGCTGACAAAGAGCTGCAGGCATTGATAGCCATGAGGCAGACCTCTTTGGCTTTCTTCTCTTCTTCTCCTTCTGAATCACTGGAGCTAGAGGAGCAGGTATCCTCTTCTGTTTCACTCCAGGTAGCAGCCACAAATCCCTTGTCCTTCTTCTTGTATTTGTGTGAGGAGGACTTGGAGTGGTGCTTCCTGTACTCTTTCTCATGTTTCTTCTCCTTGTGTTTCTTCTCTGGACAATCTGGATCAATGTGTCCAGGCTTGCTGCAAACATAACAGATGATTTCTTTAGATGGAGTCTTGTCATACCTTGGTTTGTCCTCATACTTGGAGAACTTCTTTCTGAGGTCTCTTCTTCCCATGTTGAAGAACCTCTTGGCAATGAGTGCCAGTAACTCCTCATTTGATTGACTTCCTTCAGAAGTCTCAGCAGCCTTAAGAGCTAGAGAGTGCTCTTTCTTTGTAGGTGTAGGAGTTTTTACTTCAGTTGCAGCAGCTCTGCTCTTTAAAGTTTGCTCATATGACTTGAGCTTTCCCAACAGAGCTTCTGTGGAGAGTTCCACAGTGTTTCTTCCATCCTTGATGGGCCATATCCTTGAGTCCCAAGAGATGGCAAGGCACATCAGGATCTTGTCATTGACTTCTGACAAAGTTATCTCCTTGTCCAAAGACCTCAGTTCACTTATTATTGAACTGAGTCTTGTGTACATTGAGTCAATGTCTTCAGCATCATCCTTCTTGAAATTTTCATACTGAGAGGTGAGGTTGGATCTCCTGTCCTTCCTCTCATCAGCTGAGCCAGCAACTATGTGGTTGAGGGAATCCCACATAGCTTTGGCTGAGGTACATTCAGCAAGCTTCTGGAATATTTCATCAGACATTGTCTGAGCTAGGATATTCATTGCTTTTGCATCAGCTACTTTTGCCTTCTTGTAGCTTTCATTGTAATCAGGAGGTGGCACAGCACTGAGATCAGCAGATGTGATAGAAGCAGCAGCAGGCCTAGCAGGTGGTCCTGTCAAAATAGAAGAAAAGATATCTTCATCAATAGAATTCATGTATAGTCTTATCCTGGCCTTCCATATGCCAAACTTTGACAAGTTGCATACAGGAGGTCTGGTGCTTGCATAATCCTTAGACTGGGCCATGTGTGAAAGTGTTTGTGAATGGTATCAGGAAACAACTTATCACTGGATCTTTTAACTCAGGTGTTAGCCTGTATGAACAGCCAACCTCCCTCTGATACCAATTGAAAGTGAGGGGATAAGTTGTAAACTACTCTAGAGGGGGGGTGAATAGAGTATTCAAATTTTATGAACAACTAGTCAGCTCCCTTGGAGTTTATTTGCGGATTAAATAATCTGATACTTGAACCCTAAGAGCCTAACACAGTGAAGTGCACAAGTGAGAGAATTAACTGAAATTTCAGTTTAACTATAAGCCTATCACAGCAACTAGCAATCCTAGGTAGTTCTATCACAGCCACAGAATAAATAATTAAACAAGATAGCCAGAGACACAGGATATATAGCGGTTCCCTCTAAATAGGTACTCCACTCTTCTACCACCCTGGTAGGAATCCACTACAGGTTTTTGCTAAGGTGCCCTGCCACCAATGATCGGATTCAGGTAGATCAAACAGACCCTTTGAGCTTTTGATAAGGATGCTCAACCACAGGTTGTTGATAAGGTGCCATGTCACCAATGTTCACTTTTGAAGAGGTGTGAACAAACTCTTTTACAAAGGGGTTGAGAGGGTTAGATTATCTTCTCTGTTGTAAATACAGATTAGAGAAGACTTGTGGATTCTCTAAAGAATCAAAGTCTCCCCCTGGCTCAGTGAAAGTCCAGGGAAAGCCTTTGCTTCAGGATGAAGGAGTTTCAGATATACTGAAACTAAATCCTCAGAGATCTGTAGACTGATTTTTATCAGGTCTTCAGATTCTGGAATAATTGAAGCAGAACTGGAGCTCTTTCTGAAGTCTTGAAAACTCTGAGCAGATGCTCAGGAGACTTGAGAATGAAAGTAATTGCTCTGGGCTTTTTCTTCAGGGGAGCTTTTCTTCTTCTTTTTGTGAGACGGTGAAGAGTTGCTCTGAAGATGCTTGAGAGAAT
Source organism: Platanthera zijinensis (assembly GCA_039513925.1). Lineage (NCBI taxonomy): Eukaryota > Viridiplantae > Streptophyta > Magnoliopsida > Asparagales > Orchidaceae > Platanthera > Platanthera zijinensis. Next base: position 120,683,942 of record CM077083.1, on the reverse strand, counting down.
GCAGCACTGAGAAAAAATCTCTCTGTATCTGTAACTTGTTAATTTTCTGAGAAAAAAATCTCTCTTAAATATGTCTTCTCATTTTTCCTTTGGAACGGCTCTATTGATTTGAATTCTCGAGCCCTGCGACAGATTATCTCAAAATAGAATATAGCAATAGGAATAGAATGACCTATTAGCTTACTGTCAGTCCCAATAAGGAATTAAATAAGTGGGAAAATATTTCAGTACAAGGACTTACCATTCTTGGAAATAGCAAACAGTGCCAACGGCTAGAATACAGCCTGGCAATATATTTTGTATAATAGGACAAAAATGCTTTATCAAAATACTGAATCCCGTGATTTAAGCTTGACATATTTGGTAATTAATTTATTTTGAATTTAAGCCATAAATCTGCAAAAACAACTTCAGAAAATTCTCTAACCACAAGCTAAAACACTTGGAAATAAACCAAGGAATAGAATGAATACAAAAAGATAAAGGCAGACAATAATCGTCGAACAGGGGTTCGATGATCGTCGACCTAGCTAACAGATCGTCGACTAAAAGCAGAAATCTATCGAAACAGAAATCGTCGAACAGAAATCGTCGACCAGCTCAAGATATCGTCGACTAAAGCAGAAAATCTGTTTAAACAGAAATCGTCGAACATCTCATGATGTCGACGACTAAGGCAAAAATCTGTCGAGACAGATATCGTCGAACATGTAACGTCCCAATTCGCGCTAGGCCCCTTGATTGCGTATTTGAGTCAAGGGGGCTGTGGTGAGCCCAATGGGGGTGTGGGTGAACAGGTGCGAACGTATGGGAAATGAGGAAAATAAGGCAAAACGGTGATTTTGGCCGACACGGGTATAGACACGGTCGTGTCCATACCCGTGTGCCTCATGCCAATATTAGGCTTCCAGTCAGAGAGGTACACGGGTATTGGGACACGGGCGTGTCCCTACCCGTGTGCTGAGGACACGGGTCGAGACACGGCCGTGTCTCTACCCGTGTGCCGCAACCCTGACCCGGCGGAAAGATGTTCTGGGATGAACACGGCCCTAAACACGGCAGGCGACACGGCCGTGTCACCTGAACACGGGTAGGAACACGGCTGTGTGCCTACCCATATCTGCGGTGTATAAAAAGGGAAAAGTTGTGAAACCCTAGCATTTCATCCCCTTTTCAGCCCCAAAACTTCTGAGAGGAAGAGAGCTTGCTGGAGGAAGGGAAAGGAGCTTGCCGGAGCCATCCTTGGAGGAATCGAAACGCCGCCGCCGTCAAGGGAAAAACAATGCCGCCGCGAAGGATTGCGAGGCTCATGGCCGGCCATGGTGGTACCGCTGGACTTGAGGTGAGCTTCCTCCCCTCTCCCTTGGTGCTAGATCTATAGTTATTTTAGGAGAGACATCGACTCCATAGAGTCTTGATGGTGAGGAGTAGAGCTCTTAGGATAAGCCATGCCTAGGTTTTCTAGGCTTAGTCTCCCTCAACCTTCTCATCATTCAAAGTGGAGATGAGAGGGGTTTTCGTTGAGGGTTTGGCTTTGAAAGGAGAAATAAGGTTGGGTGTGAATTCTGGAGGAGTTTATGCGAGGTCGTTGCAAGGAAGAAGATGAACGGATGCCGTTCATCTCGCCTTAAGATGCGTGCAGAAATTTGATTTCTGCACGCGGCGACCTTCGTGGCCAATTTCAGAGGTGTTCTGGCCAAATCTGGGTGATCGACTCAACACGAAAGTCGTAGCCCTTGCAATTACCTTTCCAACGAGTGGTTGCACGTTTCCATGCGATACCTGTAGCCACTGGGAAGCGGGTTCGAGTCCGCTGCGTTCGGGAAAATCCTGTACAGGAAACTGTTTCCTGTACGTATTCGAGTTGAATTTCTGGTATGTTGCGACCAGATCTGGGCAATCGACTCAACACGAAAGTCGTAGCCCTCGCGAATACCTTTCCAACGAGGGGTTGAACATTGTGATCGGATTCCTGTAGCTCCGGGAATCCCAATTTTAGTATTGGACTATCCTATGTTAATGCACTTGTTAATTTATAATGCTAGCACTCTTGCAATGGTTGTGATTTGCTCATTTGTTGTCTTGCTCCCATATATCTATAATGTTGTTGTTACTATAATTTAGCATGGTTACTCATTTGGTTGTGTAATAAGGTATAATCATGTATTGGTAGAGAAATGAAGTGGATGAGAAGGCTAGAAACTAAGGGTTGAGAGTGGTATAAAATATATTTATATAGTTGAGAGTTGAACATATCTATTATGCGTAGTGTTGAGGTGAATTCATTGAATAGGTGGGCGTGAATATGATGAACACTATGTGAAGAGTACTTTGTAACCGTAATCCGAGCCCAAGGGGATTATTAACAACCGATGCTTAGAGTTGAAGTCTCCCTACGGGTAGCATCGAGTGAGTTGTTTTGGGGCATGTGATGTGCGACGATTCATCGTGTCGCGATATTGAGATAATGACTGTGGCAGGTTTACGGGTTCGCCAGTCGTCACACCGATGGGAGCCAATGGGTAGACCTTGGGCGGTAGGGTTAGATACTTGGTGTCCATAACCCGAGATCTCCTCCGCGCCATGAGAACGGTTGGGCTTGCACCTCGTGCGTTTCCGAGGTTCCATCCGGTTCGAAATCAAAGGCCAGGTTGGGCTGTGTTCTTGGTGCACATTTACCCAAGACCCCTTCTGAGCCGTAGTACGCATGTGAGCTCCGCTGTTGTGTTCTTAGCGTTGAGGCGTACGGGGGCCTAGGATAGGTAGTGTGATACCACCTAGTAGTGGAGACGCCCGCTCCACTGTCGTCGTCTGGCCACGACGGACGACGCCTGAGAGGTTAGCTACCTGCTCGAAAAGTGGGAACTTCAAGTCTGTGTCGACATAGCAACTTGCATGTGCGTGCGCATGGTTCGTCCATAGCATAACATTCATATCATGTCATTCATTGCATACACAAGATCCTCATCGTATAAGTTTGTATGGGCACTCCTATACGATGAGTTACTTTACTGTTAAGCCGATCCTTAACTTATAAGTTTGTATGGGCACTCTTATAAGTTAAGTTACTATTCTGATTACTTATACCTGCTGTCATGTATATAGATATTTGTAGAAATTCTAGTTATGTAGCGTAGTTTATACTCCACCATATTTACAGTCACCTGCTTGTTTACTTGCTTATATATATATATTGCACCTTTGTTCCTTTCTCCGCCCGGTGCCGAGGAGTCGCCGGGGGAGCGGATGTGAAGCCACTTAGTCTTATGACTAACGGTTGCTACGTCTTCCTTTTTAGGAGGAAACCCCGCAGGTAGAGCAGCAACGGACTATGCAGCAGGACAGCCAGACCCGGACGATAGGACTTGAGGTGGTGGTGCCATCGGCACCGTCAGTGACAGTCATGAGTGTTTTCATGTAGCCGTTTGGCAAAACATTTCTAGACTCTTGTTCTTTTGTACAAGCCTGTTGCGCTTGCTACTTTCCGCTCTTTTGGAATTAAACTTAGCTGTGAATTGAACTGCTTTACTTTTCTGTTATGGTTGGGTTGGCATTGTTTATGTGATATGGATTGTTGCCGGCGGAATAGGCGTCTTATGGTAAAGGCTAACCCGTGTGTTAGTGCTACCGCAAGGCGGCTATTTCGGGCATAAGACTCCCCTCGTGCCGTGTGTTGTGTTCCGGGAGGGGGGGTCTTACAAATGGTATCAGACTTAGCCGATCTTCAACTAGAGCAGTCATGTAACAATGGGCCACTCCCGTTCGATTAGTCGGCTTGGGGACAAACCGACTTAGCGGAAGCAGTGGTGTGCCCATATGTAATTCGCACTAAGTTGTCCAGCTTTGACATTAGTTTTAGCCAACCTGACCCTAATTTGTACCTTGCGTATAGGTCCCAGCGCAGGTGGAGCCGGTTGGGGGCACTCCTACCCCTTCCGTCCCTTCACAATTCCAGCAGTCGGAACTGGGACAAATGCTGTCAGCCATATTGGATGCATTTAAAGCCCAGCAAGCTCTGGTGCAACAACAAGTGCCAGGCTCCAACTGGTTGAGCACCTTCCGTGCCCTGTCCCCTCCTGCCTATCTTGGGACAGAATCGCCGGTGCGCACCGAGGAATGGCTTGATACCGTGCAGGAATTGATGGCTGGCATAAGATGTCCGAACAGCATGGCGGTGACATTGGTAGTGACGCTGCTAGAGCAGTACGCCAAAAGGTGGTGGAAGTCCCTCATGGGCTCCACCTTCCAAGGGCGGTTGTACACGGACATCAGTTGGAACGAGTTCACCGAGGCCTTTCTGGATCACTTCATCCCTTCTTCTGCTCGGGATGAACTTGAAGAAAGATTTCTGCAGCTGAAGCAGGGATCGAAATCGGTAACGGAGTACCAGAGGGAGTTCCAACACCTCGCTAGGTTTGCCGATTCCTATGATTTGGACGATAGAGGCTACGCGAAGCGCTTCTACAAAGGATTAAGGGACCCCCTGAGGCAGGCCCTTTTGTTTATAGCCGATGCAAGCCTGGCAGAAATCATTAACATGGCAAAGAGACTGGAGGCGGACCACATGGGATGTGGCAAGAGACCTGCGGAAGGAGTAATTGAAGTCGGCCCTAGTAATAGAAGGCGGAATGATCATGGCAGAGGAAGGGGAAACCACAGTGGCGGTCGGTGGGTCAACCGGAACTATCGGGTGGAGTACCCAATTCCGCAATTACCTCCACCACCGCAGCAGCAACATTATCAACAACCTGGGGGCCGACGTGAGGTGATATGTTTTGAGTGCAACCAACTGGGGCATGTCCGACGAGTTTGCCCGCGACTGATCGGGGGTGCTCCTATTGCTCCCCCTCCAGTAGCTCCACGGGGGCGAGGGCACATGCGTGGACGAGGAAGAGGACCACCAGGGAGAAATCAAGGACATGCACGGGAGCATGTATTCGCATTGGATATGACTCAGGAGAGAAATCCGCAGGAATTCATCACCGGTACGTGCAAATTTATTAATATTATATGACCTGTTAGATTTACGATACAAATGATATGCGCAATTCTGAATAGTGATTACCTTTTTGGAACCTAGGCACTGTCATGGTTAGCGGGAGACCCGCCTATACGTTATTTGACACGGGTGCGTCTCACTCGTTCATTTCGGCGGACTTCGTGAAGGACTTGGAGGGAGTGCAACACTTCACGGGCACTACTCAAAGGGTGCGCCTTCCGGACGGCTCTGAGATGACGTCGTCAGCAAGTTGCGACTTCGACACCCTTATTGGAGGAAAGTTCTTTGAAACTCCGGCTACAGTGTTAAGAATCCCGGAGTTCGATCTCATCCTGGGCATGAAGTGGTTGGACTGGCACTACGCCAGGATCAATTGTGCGGAGAAGCAAGTTATGTTGAGGCATGGAGACTCGGAAGTCATCTTCCAAGGTATTAAATTCGCACCCCGTAAATTATTATCTTCAATCCAAGTTATGAAATCTCATATGGAAGGGGACGAGGTCTATGTAATTTGCTTCGAGTTGAAGAAATTGACATTAGAGGTCAAGGATGTGCGGGTGGTGCGAGAATTTCTCGAGGTATTTCCCGAGAAATTGCCGGGACTACCCCCGCATAGGGAAGTGGACTTCCAAATCAAGCTAATTCCGGGTGCCAAGCCCGTCTCGCGAGCTCCATACCGAATGGCTCCGAAGGAACTTGCAGAGTTTAGAGTCCAGCTTCAGGAATTGGTGGAAGCAGGGTTCGTTCGCCCAAGCTCATCGCCTTGGGGAGCGCCCGTTTTGTTCGTCAAAAAGAAGGATGGCACCCTGCGGTTATGTATTGATTATCGAGAGTTGAACCGGTTAACGGTGCGGAACACCTATCCCCTACCGCGCATTGATGAATTATTTGATCAATTGGTGGGATCGTATTGGTTCTCCAAGTTAGATCTGCGTTCGGGATATTATCAGCTGAGGATACAAGAAGATGACATTCAGAAGACGGCGTTCAGTTCGAGATATGGTTTGTATGAATTCACCGTGATGCCGTTTGGGCTCACAAACGCCCCTTCCGCCTTTATGAGCTTGATGAACAAGGTGTTCAGCCCTTATTTGGACATCTTTGTCATCGTGTCCATCGATGATATCCTAGTCTACTCCAAGACTGAAGCAGAACACGCCGAACATCTAACTTTAGTGCTGAGGAAGCTAAAGGAGCACACTTTGTTTGCCAAGTTCAGCAAATGCGAGTTTTGGCTTCGAGAGGTCGCGTTCTTGGGACATGTGATTAGTGGGGCGGGGCTAGCTGTAGATCCGGCCAAGGTGCGGGCCGTGAAGGAGTGGTCGCCATTGAAGTCAGCGGCCGACATACGGAGCTTTCTTGGACTTGCCGGGTACTATCACAAGTTCGTGAAAGGCTTCTCGAAGATCGCCCTTCCCCTTACTACGCTGACCAAGAAGGGTGCGCCGTTTGAATGGACACCCCAGTGCGAAGCTGCATTCCAAGAGTTGAAGGACAGATTGACGACTGCACCCATCCTAGCTCTTCCATCTGGGAAGGAGGGCTTTCAAGTTTACACGGATGCGTCGTATCAAGGGATGGGAGCTGTGTTGATGCAGAATGGGCATGTGATCGCTTATGCTTCAAGACAGTTGAAGAAGCATGAAGCCAGCTACCCGGTGCATGATCTAGAATTGGGAGCGGTGGTATCCGCCTTGAAGATTCGGAGGCATTATTTATATGGCGTCCACTACGAGATCTACTCGGATCACAAAAATCTGAAGTACGTTCACACCCAAAAGGAGTTAAACTTGAGACAGCGGCGGTGGTTAGAGTTCTTGTGCGACTACGAATTCACCTTGAATTACCACCCCGGGAAGGTTAATTCCGTAGCTGATGCCTTGAGCCGAAAGGCACCGGGAACGAGCACGGAATCCCGCTTGATGAGGATGGAGTTAATCCGGACACTGCAAGAGATGGAAATCACTTTGGTCTTTAAGAATCGATCGGAGGAGTATACCGAGTATTTGGCCGCGATGAGTATAGTTTGCAACATACGAGACCGGATCCGGACGGAACAAAAGAAGGATGCGGCTTTAACCCCGGCTTTCAAGTCAATGGAGGATGGGACTACGGAAGAATACTCCCTAAAAGACGGCCTCGTCCATTTTCGTGGCCGGCTTTACATCCCCGAAGGTAACAACATTCGGGAGGATATTCTAAAGGAGGCCCATTGCTCCAAGTACTCGGTGCACCCGGGGATCGTGAAGATGTAGACCGATTTGAGAAAGACAATGTGTTGGCCGGGCATGAAGAGGGATGTCAAGTACTTTGTTACTCATTGCGTGGCCTGCCAAATGGTGAAGGCGGAGTGCAGAAGCCCCGGTGGGATGCTACAGTCGTTGCACATCCCCGAATGGAAATTTGAGGACATCTCCATGGACTTCGTCCACGGGTTACCTCGCTCGCGCTCGGGGAATGATTCTGTGTGGGTGATAGTTGACCGGTTGACCAAGGTAGCCCGATTTATCCCAATGAAGAAGGAGGCGCAGGTGGGCGTCCTAGTGCGTCTCTTTGTGGAGCAATTTGTGCGGTACCATGGTGTGCCGAAGACGATCGTCTCCGATCGGGATGGTCGGTTTACTTCAAGAGAATGGAGGGTTGTACAGGCTTATTTGGGCTCGCGCCTCGCCTTTAGCACAGCCTTTCACCCTCAAACGGACGGGCAGTCTGAACGAACCATCCGAACATTGGAGGACCTTCTGAGGTTGTGTGTGCTAGATAAAGGAGAACCATGGGAGAGACTCTTACCTCTCGTGGAGTTCTCTTATAATAACAGTCATCAAGCCAGTATTGGAATGGCACCTCATGAAGCTTTGTATGGAAGGAGGTGTAGAACACCCTTGTCCTGGATGCAAGACGAAGATCCGAAGACATTGGGAAATGAGTATATTGATGACACGGACGCGGTGGTTAGGTTGATCCGGGATCGAATGCTAGAGGCTCAAAGCCGACAGGCGAAATATTACAACGCAAGGCACCGTATGGTGGAGTTTCAAGTGGGTGATAAGGTGTTCCTGAAGATTCGACCGATGCACGGAGTGTCGCGGGTACGTGGAGTCAAGAAGCTCAGCCCAAGGTACGTCGGGCCCTATGTCGTAGTGGAAAGGATTGGCCCTCTGGCCTATCGATTGGAGTTACCACCGGAGCTGGAGAACCTTCACGACGTGTTCCATGTATCGTCGCTTCGGAAGGCTTTGCTGCGGCCTGAACAGTATATCCCCACGGCGGATGGTGCCGTGGCGTCTGATAGGTCTGTGCGACTGGAGCCGGTGCGGATCGTTGATAACGAGACAAGAACCTTGCGCCGCAAAAGTGTTCCCTTGGTGAAAGTGCTATGGTCTAATCATGGGAAGGAGGAGTTCACATGGGAGCCAAGGGATTTGATGCAAGGGCGCTACCCGGAATTATTTACCCCAGGTAAAAATTTTATTTGAAAGCATAGTTCCCTTTTATGTGTTTCACTCCCATAGCCTTACCCTGATTTCGGGGACGAAACTTTTATTTTGTTTATAGGATTTGTAACGTCCCAATTTGCGCTAGGCCCCTTGATTGCGTATTTGATTCAAGGGGGCTGTGGTGAGCCCAATGGGGGTGTGGGTGAACAGGTGCGAACGTATGGGAAATGAGGAAAACAAGGCAAAACGGTGATTTTGGCCGACACGGGTATAGACACGGCCGTGTCCATACCCGTGTGCCTCATGCCAATATTAGGCTTCTAGTCAGAGAGGTACACGGGTATTGGGACACGGGCGTGTCCCTACCCATGTGCTGAGGACACGGGTCGAGACACGGCCGTGTCTCTACCCGTGTGCCGCAACCCTGACCCGGCGGAAAGATGTTCTGGGATGAACACGGCCCTAAACACGGCAGGCGACACGGCCGTGTCACCTGAACACGGGTAGGAACACGGCCGTGTGCCTACCCGTGTCTGCGGTGTATAAAAAGGGAAAAGTTGTGAAACCCTAGCATTTCATCCCCTTTTCAGCCCCAAAACTTCTGAGAGGAAGAGAGCTTGCTGGAGGAAGGGAAAGGAGCTTGCCGGAGCCATCCTTGGAGGAATCGAAACGTCGCCGCCGTCAAGGGAAAAACAATGCCGCCGCGAAGGATTGCGAGGCTCATGGCCGGCCATGGTGGTACCGCTGGACTTGAGGTGAGCTTCCTCCCCTCTCCCTTGGTGCTAGATCTATAGTTATTTTAGGAGAGACATCGACTCCATAAAGTCTTGATGGTGATGAGGAGAGCTCTTAGGATAAGCCATGCCTAGGTTTTCTAGGATTAGTCTCCCTCAACCTTCTCATCATTCAAAGTGGAGATGAGAGGGGTTTTCGTTGAGGGTTTGGCTTTGAAAGGAGAAATTAGGTTGGGTGTGAATTCTGGAGGAGTTTATGCGAGGTCGTTGCAAGGAAGAAGATGAACGGATGTCGTTCATCTCGCCTTAAGATGCGTGCAGAAATCTGATTTCTGCACGCGGCGACCTTCGTGGCCAATTTCAGAGGTGTTCTGGCCAAATCTGGGTGATCGACTCAACACGAAAGTCGTAGCCCTTGAAATTACCTTTTCAACGAGTGGTTGCACGTTTCCATGCGATACCTGTAGCCACTGGGAAGCGGGTTCGAGTCCGCTGTGTTCGGGAAAATCCTGTACAGGAAACTGTTTCCTGTACGTATTCGAGTTGAATTTCTGGTATGTTGCGACCAGATCTGGGCGATCGACTCAACACGAAAGTCGTAGCCCTCGCGAATACCTTTGCAACGAGGGTTTGAACATTGTGATCGGATTCCTGTAGCTCCGGGAATCCCAGTTTTAGTATTTGACTATCCTATGTTAATGCACTTGTTAATTTATAATGCTAGCACTCTTGCAATGGTTGTGATTTGCTCATTTGTTGTCTTGCTCCCATATATCTATAATGTTGTTGTTACTATAATTTAGCATGGTTACTCATTTGGTTGTGTAATAAGGTATAACCATGTATTGGTAGAGAAATGAAGTGGATGAGAAGGCTAGAAACTAAGGGTTGAGAGTGGTATAAAATATATTTATATAGTTGGGAGTTGAACATATCTATTATGCGTAGTGTTGAGGTGAATTCATTGAATAGGTGGGCGTGAATATGATGAACACTATGTGAAGAGTACTTTGTAACCGTGATCCGAGCCCAAGGGGATTATTAACAACCGATGCTTAGAGTTGAAGTCTCCCTACGGGTAGCATCGAGTGAGTTGTTTTGGGGCATGTGATGTGCGACGATTCATCGTGTCGCGATATTGAGATAATGACTGTGGCAGGTCTACGGGTTCGCCAGTCGTCACACCGATGGGAGCCAATGGGTAGACCTTGGGCGGTAGGGGTAGATACTTGGTGTCCATAACCCGAGATCTCCTCCGCGCCATGAGAACGGTTGGGCTTGCACCTCGTGCGTTTCCGAGGTTCCATCCGGTTCGAAATCAAAGGCCAGGTTGGGCTGTGTTCTTGGTGCACATTTACCCAAGACCCCTTCTAAGCCGTAGTACGCATGTGAGCTCCGCTGTTGTGTTCTTAGCGTTGAGGCGTACGGGGGCCTAGGATAGGTAGTGTGATACCACCTAGTAGTGGAGACGCCCGCTCCACTGTCGCCGTCTGGCCACGACGGACGACGCCTGAGAGGTTAGCTACCTGCTCGAAAAGTGGGAACTTCAAGTCTGTGTCGACATAGCAACTTGCATGTGCGTGCGCATGGTTCGGCCATAGCATAACATTCATATCATGTCATTCATTGCATACACAAGATCCTCATCGTATAAGTTTGTATGGGCACTCCTATACGATGAGTTACTTTACTGTTAAGCCGATCCTTAACTTATAAGTTTGTATGGGCACTCTTATAAGTTAAGTTACTATTCTGATTACTTATACCTGCTGTCATGTATATAGATATTTGTAGAACTGCTAGTTGTGTAGCGTAGTTTATACTCCACCATATTTACAGTCACCTGCTTGTTTACTTGCTTATATATATATATATTGTACCTTTGTTCCTTTCTCCGCCCGGTGTCGAGGAGTCGCCGGGGGAGCGGATGTGAAGCCACTTAGTCTTATGACTAACGGTTGCTACGTCTTCCTTTTTAGGAGGAAACCCCGCAGGTAGAGCAGCAACGGACTATGCAGTAGGACAGCCAGGCCTGGACGATAGGACCTGAGGTGGTGGTGCCATCGGCACCGTCAGTGACAGTCGTGAGTGTTTTCATGTAGCCGTTTGGCAAAACATTTCTAGACTCTTGTTCTTTTGTACAAGCCTGTTGCGCTTGCTACTTTCCGCTCTTTTGGAATTAAACTTAGCTGTGAATTGAACTGCTTTACTTTTCTGTTATGGTTGGGTTGGCATTGTTTATGTGATATGGATTGTAGCCGGCGGAATAGGCGTCTTATGGTAAAGGCTAACCCGTGTGTTAGTGCTACCGCAAGGCGGCTATTTCGGGCATAAGACTCCCCTCGTGCCGTGTGTTGTGTTCCGGGAGGGGGGGTCTTACAGAACATCTCATGATGTCGACGACTAAGGCAGAAATCTGTCGAGACAGAAATCGTGAAGCAAGAACACGATCGTTGAACTGCTGATAGCAGATCGTCGACCAACCTTCAGAGCATAATAAACTTGCTCTGAGATCGTCGACCATCGGTCGACGATAATTGTCTTGACTTCAACGATTCTATAGCCCTGCTATCGTCGACCAATGATCGACGATCGCGAGGCCTCGTTCGACGATGGTCGAACGGAAAATGCCTTAACCAAAAATACATCTAGAACATCTAGCCTAAGCTCTAGGTCAGTTATAAACTGTCCTAGGGAAACTGAACAAGGCCTAATCATGATCATATATAGTTATATGGATCAAGAGGGGCTGGAAAGGGATTACATAAGCCAAATCACATCTAGGGTACCAATAAGTTGTCGGGACTATTTCAGGAACCCAGGTATCCCTTACTCTTGCACTTCTGACAGAAGTTTTTCAATTGAGTACTGGACATGATACTGTTGAATTGTCTGGAGAAGAATTTTCCGTTATGTTGGATAGAATGGGACACACTGCAGCAAACCCTTACAAACTACTTAAGAAAAACCTTTTAGTAGAGTACAGGTGTTTGGCTGATGTAGTGGGAAAGTTCTCTTAGCCAAACATTTTACTCATGATACAATCTCTAGGTATCAGTTTTTTTAATGGCTGTTATAGTTGATAAGAAACATCTGAACTGGGGAGAAATATTTTTTGATTCAATTAAGAAGAAAATTAACAAGAACTTTGTTAACTTTAGGAGGATAGTAGGCTTGTTTTTAAACAATAGATGCCCCCAACTGCTAGTGTCAAATGGTATGCACATAAATGCTTCCAAGAGACTCTCCTGTGCTCTCTTTTGAAAGTGGGATAGGCAGATTGCCAAACCCAGCAGGGGTCCTGCAGCTAACACTACTTCAGGCACTAGGAAAGTGATAGTCACTTCCCCTCAGGCAACTGCCCCACTAGAAGATTTGTCTGCTTCCTCCTCCTTATCTCCACCATCTCCACCTCCTATTTCCTCAACCATCCATACATCCCTTATCATAGTTTCCTCAACCATCTCAACCATTTCATCATCCCACATCTCAATTTCATCACCAACTATCTCTTCACCACCACCAGTCACTCTTTTAGAACAGTTCCATCCCCTACATTTCTATCCCCCTCTTGGCATTGACTCATCCATACATTTTCCATCATTCAACCTTATAGATGATTCCTATATAGATGATTCTCATTCATCTCCTCAAGAGCTTCCATCCTCTTCCACCTCCTGCCAATAACTACTGCAAGACATTCTAACTCAGCCCTTATTCACCCCATCCATAACCACAGTCACTCCATCCATTACCATCCCAGTTACATCCATCTCCACCATCCCTATATCTGAACCATCCATACCTCTTCCATCAACATCAACTCTCCGCATTTCTGCATCTCCACCAACTACATCAACTTCTACAACTTTCTTCTCTTCCTCTACTCAAGCCTCCCTTGAGCAAGTAGATATTCCTGCTCTTGTAGATAAGCTATATGAGATGTTAGTTCCCAGGCTAACACTCCTGCTGAAAGCCTCCTTAGCTCCTCTTCCAAAATCCATCAAGGATTTATCTACAAGTCTTTCTTCTTCCCATCTTCCTCAGGCAATCCCTTCTTTGTGGTGCCTTGATCCAGATTATACTAAATCCAGTCAGGGGGAGATGCCCAATGAAGTAGTCATGTTGCCTGCTGAAGATTCAGACTTCATGCAAAGTTCAGATAAAGTGCTAGATCTTCTAGCTCCAGCTCCAATTCCATCCTTCAATACAGTTGACTTCAGGTCACTGCTTTCAGATTTTGATGCTCTTTATAGCAGATATCTTCCAACACAAGATGCTGAAGATCTTACTAAGGCTATTGTGCCTGTTTCTAGTTGTGATCCCAGCTTGATATTATAATATATCAATTCAATCAAGGCTGTGGAAATTCCTGATGCTGATGTTTGTATTAATAATGTTATTGATGATAATGATGTGATACTCACAGAGGCTAGTGTTTTATAGCCTACTGATATAGTTGAGCCTGTTGTACCAATTATTGTTTCAGAATCTCCTGTTGTGAATAGGAATATTACTACTGCTGTTGTTATTGCTCCTGCTAGTGTTTCTACTTCTTCTTCGGTCAGTGCTGCTATTTCTGCTCCTGCTACTTTTGCTCCTGTTCCAGCTCCTGTTACTGCTCCTGTTCCTGCTGCTGCTGCTTCAACTAAACAAACTAAACAATAGCAGGAATATATAAAGAGAATTGATGATCTATTTGACAATCCCCAAAGTTCTGATAGTGATGAATTTAGGATTTATTCTGATGACTCCTCTGCAACCATTGCAAGGAAGAGGAAAGCTAGAAGTAAGGCTATGAAGAGAGTTCCTCCAGAAAAAGTCAATAATGATAATGATATTCCCTACTACATACTGCATGACTGTCCTATTACTTAACCCTGGATGCAATACTCCAGAAACCAATTGAAGGCTATGAAGAAGAGAAGGAAATATGACCAAGGCACATCTCATCATAATCCTCCTCCTCCTCCTTCTCGAGATACAGGATCTGGTGGAAGTTCAGCTCCTCAAACCTCTCATACTACATCTCAAAGTTCCTCTTAGGTTCAAGAAAGATCTCAATCCAGAGGACATCTGCAAAGAGGCTACCAGTCAAGAAGAGGTCAATACAGAGGAAATCAAAGAGGTTATAGAGTGTATTCAAGAGGACAGACTAGACAGCATCCTTATCAAAGGGAAGGACAAGGCCCAACTGATTCAACTTCTGGTCCATTCCCTTATAAGCTTAAAGAAAGTGTTCCCTCCAGAGCTCCTCCTTCTGATACTGTTAACAGATATGAACCTCTTGTACCTTATGAAGATCCAGAGAACAACCCAGTCTCTTGGACAGCAAGAATGAAGGAGTTAGCTGCATTAGACCATATAAGGAAAGCCAGAGAATAAGGAAAAGACACTTCCAATATTTCAACATTGTCTGAAAAGAGAAATAAAGAACATGAGAGATATTCTTCTAGAAAATTCTTTGATCCAGAAAGATACATGGAATTGCACCCAAAGGCAGTTGTCCCTAGAGCTAAATCTCAAACTACCCTTGGTGCTGCTGATGACAAAAGATCTATGAGAGAAGCTGATAACCCCAATAGGGAAATCCTTTTCAAAAAGGGCAAGGAAAAGGACTGATAGTGTAAGACTGAACTATATATCTCTCTCTGAACAATCTGTGTGATTATTCATATGCTTCTGCAATGCTGTTATTTAATCTTCTGCAATGTTGTATTTGTTTTTGTTTGTATGCTTTTAAAATTCCTATATCATGTAAATAGTAATCCTAACCCAAATAGGGGTAGATTGTTAGAACATCCTATTACTTATTTGGGTAAGGATCACTATGTTCATAGGAGTGTGTCTTGACCTCATTGTATAGATTTAAAGGTCAACTAGAATAAGTCTAAGGCTTAGTACTTAGGTTTGAAAGCTGCCCCCAAAACCTCCTAGTTCAGATTACAAGTGTAAAAGACAAAGGCAATTGTCATCGAGCTCAGTTCAACGAGTCGTCGAGCTCAGTTCAACGAGTCGTCGAACTCGGTTCGACGATCTCCGAGCTCAGATCGACGTTTCTGTCTAAAGTTAAAATCCAGATCTATGAGCTAAGTTCGACGATAGTCGAGCTCAGATCGACATTTCCATCTCAAGTAAAAATCCAGTCTCTGAGCTCAGGTCGACGATAGTCGAGCTAAGATTGACGATTTTCTTGAGAGATCGACGATTTCAGGATTTCAAATTCAGTCAGTTATGGAATTCAAATTTCTTCATATCCAGCATTTAATGCAAAGGATTTTGTATCTGTTTCAATCAATCTGGAGCAAGTTTCAAGGAGACTAAAAGAGAATGTTTCTTAGGACTTTCCTCCATAGACAGTTATCAATTAAGGAGAGTCATTTATGACTGGCTAACGGCTATCTAGAAGATTGGATTTCAATATATCATTTCAGACAATAGAGACAGATAAGAATAACAAGAGAAAACCAAGAACAATATCTGAGATCTGTGAGACACACACAAGAACTATAGGATTACAGTATCTCATCTTTGATTCAAGTTTTTCAAGGCTTCATCAATCAAGACTCCAGACACATCATATTTCAGTCATTGCTGAAATTATCTTTTGCTGGAGATCTCATCTTCTGAAGACCTATCACCCTGTGCAAAGCTTCTTCTCCTTAACAACTGCAAATCTCATGGGGAGCTTTGACATCATCAATCCACTAGTCTTCTCTTTGACTGTTGACAGAGAAGAACATCTTCACTCCTTTTCTTTTCTTTTGCTGAAAAAGGGTTACTCAAAACTCCCTTCAAAAGTTTTTTGTTTGGTTTCTGAGACCTTGTCGAAACTCAGTGGTGACAAGACACCTGATCAAAAAATCTGGTTTGGTTTTTGAGCACCTTATCAAAAGCTCATTGGTGTCAAGGACACCTGATCAACTATTCCTGTAGTGGATTCCTACCTAGGGTGGTAGAAGAGTGGATGTACCCAGGTTGATTGGGGAACAACTATAGATCTTTGTGTCCTCTGGTTGTTTGTGTTTTATTTGCTGTGTGCTATGATTTTGTTTCTTGCTTTACTTTGTTTTTATTTACTGCAAGCACAATACACTATAATTACATTAAGTCTTCCACTGCAAATTAATTTTTAATTTGCAAAATTATTTTAATATACTCTATTCACCCCCCTTTAGAGTAAAGGTAGATCTTACCCTCACTTTCACAGTGGTTATCGGTTGGCCCGATGTTGGTACTTTCTTGGTAGGAGGTAGAGGTGCCGACACGACGAGCTTCCGCATTTTGCCGCTAGATCCCGGCGACGGCTCCAAAGATCTCCTGCAAGCCGCTGCGCCAGCCTCAGCACGCGCCAGCTCAGATGAGGGTGTGACGCCGTCGGCGAATGGAGGATTAAGGGGATGATCTCGCACCCCAACGCAAATATCGTAAGTCAGAAGAATTCTCCAAACTTTATAATAACGAGTGCGAGAATTACCTTCCCTGGCGAGAACCGGAAGGAGAGTGTCGACGTTCCACTTCAGAAAGATAACGTCAAAATCCTTCCCAACGAGGATTTGATGGAGATTGGACTCGTGGCCGCTGAGACTTAGAGGGCGGTAGGTAGATTCCTCTTGCTGGATCGGCGAGAGAGGGAGGTTGCCAAAGTCGCCAGAGACGAAGATGAACCTCTTGACCCAGTGGTGGTTTTTGTTGGCGAGACCTTTTGCCTTAAGATTATTGCTGGAGAAGAAGGCAATCCCGTCCTTTTTGGAGCGGAAATTATATAATTTGAAGAAGACCGGGAGGCAGAATTCCATTCGCTCAAACCGCATGTAGCAGGCGAATGTGAATAGCAGGGCTATAGAATTTTGGTTGAGCTTTGCAGGAACTACACCGAAGAAGGGCAGAGCCTGACTGATATCGGGCCATAACGGGAGGCGGAGTCCAACTTCGAAATTCTCGATAGGGATGGCGAGTTCTATAGGCAAGAAGTGGTTAATGTCTTCTCTATCCGACGGATTTCGCGCGTTGAAACCTGCCGAGATGTAAAGATTGACTATGGTATGGTACTCTTCCTCTGACATGTTGCAGTTTACAAACGGGTAGTCGGCGAATGCGGCAGTGCACTTGTTCCGGCTGTCACCCTCTCCCGACATCTCGCCCGAAAAAAAAAGTAAAAGCAGCAGGACAGACGCGAGAGAAAGGAAAATGACAAGGAAAGCGAAACTATTGAAACCGGTAAATGTGGTAGGGGAGCGACCTATTTATAGGAGAATTCGGGAGGGAAATGATCAAGGTGCCAGGGAGTGCGGATAGCACATTTTTAGGTCTAGCCCCAAGTCCCGTATTGGCCCCTAGTGAGATCTTTCCTGCCTCATTCGCGTCGAGTTTTCAAGCGGAGGGAGCTGAAACTTCTCCATCCGTCACATGGAATATAAAAGAGGGTTCGGCTAGGGCCCCACGCCATATTTCACAAAAAAACGGCGGAATCACGTATGAATATCAAAATTACTTTCTACTCGCATATTAACTCAGAGGATTCTAGCGGAAGTTTATAACTTGCAAGAACTCATCCAATGAATGTCCACTAAATATATAAATAACACATTTATATATAACACCAGGAATATATACAAGAACACAAACGCTCACGGCCTTAAGGCCTTAAATGTTTCTCTTTACAAGATGTGGTTTCATACATCGGCACGCAGGCCGTCCACACATGAAATCCAATTCTTCGCCAGCCTTCAAGGGCCTACAAGCAGCAGCAGTAAGGGCTTCAGCCCGCTCAATCAAAATCAGCACCAGCAAGGGCAGCACCTACATATGTACGTCCACCCAAAGGGTGATAAACAAAGCAACGGTCAGCATTCAGCTGACCAATTATAACGACCCTACCCCTTACTCGGGGCAATGGTTCCTTCCCTGCATGCATTGCAATCACAACATATATATCACAACAAGTGCACTCACGCACAACATCATCACAAACATCGCCCTTCATGCCAGACGCTTCGTGCACTAAGGGCATGCTTACGGTGTACCGAATCATCCTTGGTCCCACCACCGATTAGAGGTTATTAGCTTGTTGGCCGAGCACTAGTCTACTATAACACGCATGTTGGAGACATCCTCGCCCATCCCACTCAGAGGTATTCACCTCACGGCAACCAGTGAGCATTCTAGATCGACCTACCCCCGTAGTGTAACAAGTCGAGAAGGCTCGCATCCCCCCATTTACATTGCCACCAATCAACCACTTACAACGCAGGTACACAATACCTCTAGATCGACCAACCACCGTAGTGTAGTCAGCCGGGAAGGCTCGCAGCCCCCCATTTGCAGTGCTACCAATCGATCTCTCACAACATAGGTACATAGCTCACGCAAAGCGTACAATTCCAATGCCACAAAGGCTCCACCACCACAAAGAATGGCTCTCATGACCACATCGCATACAGCTGATGCAGAGCATACAATGCAAGGAGCTCACAAGCATCCTCACAAACTCCGTAACCTACACGTTTTATACACGGAGTCTTCTTCGGTTCGCAATATAAACATCACCAATCTAGACTAACGGTCCAGATGGGCTTCACACAACATGCCTATTCCATACTACTCATTTCCAGATCTAGATACAGACTCAACCGGGGATATCAACTATCAACCTACTGGAATCGCTTATGCTTTCCACCTCTTGGTGGAGGATTCCATGAACATGTATAAAGGAGGACTTCACTTGTCCACGAAGGAGATCGTTACCCTTGACGATCGCTTTGGAGCCATGAAAATCCAGCTAGATGGTTATCGCCGCAACGGTCTTGCCTCCACAATTCTGAACTCGACTCTCGATTCGGATCGCTGAAGCTCCTCCGGCAGCCAGATCTCTTTTCCTTCTTCCTTCCTTGCTCTCCCCTCTCTCTATCTATTTTAGAAAGAGAATGGACAAAATAGATGAGAGTTTATCTTCAACTCTCGGCCTTATAACAGCAGGAAGTAGCTTGGACCAATGGATCCCAGATGAAGGAAATGAACGGCCACGATCCACTCTAAAATAACTTTTCCTGGCCTGACACGGCTTGTGACACGCCATTGTCACAGGCCGTGTACCTTAAGCGGCAAAGGAACTGACTCAAACCAAACCAAGAAATGGCTATGGGACACGCCCATGTCCTAGGCCGTGTGCCCGACATGGCTTTGGATACGCCTGTGTCCAACCCTTGTTCAGCTGTTTACACAGCCTGGCCACCACCCGAGAAAGACACGGCCAAGTCACATGCCCGTGTCACGAGTTGTGTGCCTGACTGACACACCTCTCAAAGATTATCGACTATATTTCGTCGAGTACTCATGGCAACACAGTGAAGGACACGGCCTGGTACACGCCCATGCCCCAAGCCATGTGCCTCATTCGAGACACACTCGAGACCAAAAATCACACTCGAGAAAACAGAGCAGGACACGCCCTGGGACACGCCCGTGTCCCAGGCCATGTTGCCCAACTTGAACTAAGATTTGGGATTTCGGGTGTTACAGAAGTAATAGGAAAAAAGCATCCCCAAGCACAGAAATGCATATACCGTAAAAGACAGGAAAAACGGCGAGATCAAACCTTATACAACCGTCATACATTCAGCATTCGGCAAAAAGGCCCGACATTCATTATTACAGGGAATATAAAATGAAACTGGAGTGGGAGGCGAGTGTCGGTAGGCCCACCAGGAGGCTATCTTCAGCGTCCCCGACCTCCCCTTCCCGCTCCCAGCATAGTACGTGCATAATGAAAAGAGCTAATCATCTGAAGTTCTCGATGCGCAAGGTGGAGCTGATCTTCGGCCCGCATGATATGAAGGTCGGGGTATTTGGTCCCGCCACCGACCTCTCCCGACAAATTGGTAACTAGTTGTATGTAGCTATTCTCAAGGCTAAGAAGTCGCTCCTCAGCAGATTCCTGATTCTCCCGCACCTGATGGGTGATCCTACGCGGCAACAGCAATTGTTTTTGGAATATCTCAGTCACCCGCCGCTTAATCCCCAGGGCGTCCTCTGGATTACCCAAGTAGTCTACAATAGAATCTTGAGAAGGAAGGGGAGAGACCTCCTTCTCATCATAATCAACATCGCTGGAAATCTCGCGAAAACCTGGGGTAGGAGGACAGCAAGAAGTGTCAGGCCGCCCCTCAAAGGGGGTTTCGAAGGATATGATTCTCTACCCTAGGCCTGGCGGATAGATGGTCGGCTCAGTGAAATGTCTGGGGGTAGCATCCACTAGGGGAGGTGTAGAGGAGAGATTCGCAGGCGTCCGACGAGCGGGGGATCTCAGTGCCGGGTTTCTTGTCCCTAAAATTCCAAAAGCGGGAGCTGCAAAGAAAGGATGGTTAAACAAGGGGACCAAAAGCTAACAGTTAGAAGAGGGATTACTTTTCTCCTGCGCGGGAACATCAAGCCGGAGACGAGAGGTGGTCTCGCGGTCCACCTGACTGTGCCCATTACCCAGCAAGACCGGTTTAACACTCGCCTCCTTAACTTCCTTCTCCACCGGCAGGATCTGCAAGTGGATATGACGAATCAACATTTTATCTCGGCGACAAAAAAGGATAAGTAGTGCTAAGCGGATGCAAATACCAAGGATGTCTTGGGTGAGGAAGGATTCTGAGAGGTCAATTCATCCTTGGCAAGGTTGTGCCGGACCGATTTAGCATTTTTCATCTTCGGGGATGACCTGGGTGCTTTTCGGGAAATCCAGGGGGAGAGTGATCCCATCAAGGCTTTTTTTTTATCTTGGACAGTGTGGAGGCAGTCTAGAGCTTCCTTGGAAAGCGACATCACGATCAGAGGAGAGAACGGTGACAGTGGATTTAAGGCAGGGATCATTTGCCACTACCTGGATATTTATATGGTCATGGCGTGGCCCATGGAAGATTCTTTTCCAGATCAGCACCCACACACCCAATATGTGGGGTTAGATGATTCTTTCCGAGCTTTATTGAAGCTCGCAAAGAGCGGGGATTGTGTACAACCCCATATTTGGCGAGTGGGATTGGTAGGAGCTAAATCATCCAAGTTTAGCCCAAGCCCCAGGAGGTGGGACACATGAAGGGCGAGTGGGGCAAGCGGGCTCGCACTCGCCCCAGGGGCTCGGCAGGTACCAGGAGAGTGGGGCGGGTCAGGCCCGTACTCGGCCAGGGCCAGACAGAAGCGGTGAGTTCCAGCCCTATCAAGCACTCGCCGCCCCGGGTGAGTGGAGGTATTAGAGGGCCACTCGCCCAGCTATTTAATGAGGGTTCATTTCAATTTTTCCCCCGTCAGCGCCCTCCTGGATTTGGCGTTGAGTGATGTTTCTCCACTCAACACCCTTTGGTCTTTCGACTCCCACCTGGGGTAAGCAGGCCAACTCGAACTCACCCCAGAGGCATATGGCAAGTAGTAGGTGAGTAGGGCCAGCCGACCCTGCACTCGCCAAAGGCCGAGAAGAAGCGGTGAGTGCCAGCTCCACCGAGCACTCGCTGCCCCGGGCGAGAGGTTGTTTTTTAGGACTACTCGCCCAGTTTGTTGTGAAGTGTTTTTACCATTTTTCCCCGCTGGCCTGCCCATATCCAGTTAGAACAGCGAAGTTACGCTGTTGGCAAACCAAGTTGGGATGCACATAGCTGTTTAAAAAAGCGGAGGTTGGTTATTTGCAGGTCATTTTCAGAATTCTATAAATAGACCCAAGGGGATTGTCACAACACGCATTTTCACTGCCTTTAACGATATATCAGAGTAAGGTAAAAAATGTGTTTCATGATGCCACGTCAGCAGGGGATAACTGTGGGCGGTCAGGAAAAACTCCTACTTGACACATAAAGAAAGATTTTTAAGTTATTTAGAGAAAATTCCAGTTTAAGTTAAGCAGTTAGCCGTATCCCTTGGCTTAGTGGCTCATCTAGTCCATGAGGAAAAAATTATACGCAGCGAAAAATACTTCTTTTGTGAGATTAAACATCCTACATGAGTGTAAACGTCCTCGATGGATAACCCATGCTATGCAAGACCCTAGATTTATAATAAGTATAGCTAAAAGTCTTTACGCTAACCAGAAAGTAGTGACTTAATTTTGAAAAAGATGTCATGTATGATATAATAATAATATGTTTTTATAAGTTAAAAATATCTAACATGCAGTCCTAGCATAAAACATCCCAGAGAGCAAGTAATCCAATTAATCACAAAGAAAACAACTAACAGCTAGCAAAGTATCAAAATCAACTATCCCGTGGGCATTAACAATCCAACACAAACCCACATCAAATAAAAGTATGTCTGAACTAGGTAAAGCAACTAAAATAACAACTACCTCACAACGGCGAGGTGAAAACCACAGCCAACACTGCTGCTCGGGAATTCCAAAACTAGCTCCACTACCTTCTAAAGCTCTGAACCTGGGGCAATCCAAAGACAGAACACCTCAGCAAGAGGGTACAAATGGTGGCAGAAAAGTAAGCCAAAAGTAAAAAAAATAGGTCAAAAGGGGTACCAACCCAAGACTAAAAGTACAGAAGTAAAGTACCAAAATAAGAAAATAGAACTTACATGAATCATCACATACAACAAATCACACCAGATGC
This sequence comes from Platanthera zijinensis, assembly GCA_039513925.1. NCBI lineage: Eukaryota > Viridiplantae > Streptophyta > Magnoliopsida > Asparagales > Orchidaceae > Platanthera > Platanthera zijinensis. Next base: position 120,661,180 of record CM077083.1, on the reverse strand, counting down.
ACAAGGCTAAAAGGTGAAAAACATGATTAAATCATAAGAAAGAATTCTCAATACTTTATTAGCCACATGTGGTCAACTCTACCCAAAAAAACAGGCGAGGTGGTCGCTCATCCGGACACACCCTCAAAGATATACTATTCGTCTAACTGCGGGGTAAACTCATACACTCCACCATTAACCGCAGACGTCCAAACACCCGGTAGAGTTCCACAAGGAACTAATAAAGGTAACAAACCTTGCGGCGATGGTTTCATCCACTAACACTCGCAACAAAGGAAAACCATGATATACATCTCAAGACTTGGCACATCGGATTCTACTAAACCTTACTAGATTTAAGAAATGGTTGATAAACCTTTAGGAAGTATTTACAATCCTAGATAAACTCTTACACGTCCTACATAATAGTTAAGGGACGGTTAAAAGAGTAAGATTCAACCACATCATCAAAACATATACCACTATACAAGGTTTGATTAGCAAAATCAAGAACATGATAATACAAGTGTTTTTAAACAAAGGGTCAAGACAACACTATAAATAGGAAGTTATTAATGATAACGACAAAAGAAGTTAGAAATTTCAGCAGATCGGGAGAAAGAAGGGAAGAGGGGACTAAAACCACCACTTGCCTTGGTTTTTCCAGAAAAACTCTCTAAATCGCTCCTTGTCGTAGATTGGGGCTAAAGAATACAAGGGAAGTCAAAATCTAACAAAAATAGCCAAAAGAAGAGGTTAGGGCCAAAAACCCTAACGAGAAAAACTCAAGAAATGGGGAAGGTTTTACCACGATGATGAAGCTCTCGCTTAGAGCTTGCATGATCTATGATCGGTTCAAGATTTCGAGCACCGGAGTACCGTCGGTGGCCACCGGAAAAATCACGAAAAAAAACTTTCTCTCTCTTGCTAATGTCGCTATGGTTCGGGAGATGAACAGGAAATTCGATCTAAATGAAGGAGGAAGAAGAAGTAGGTTTATATATACAAAGGGTAATATTAGAATAATTGTACTTAAGAAAACGAACCAGGATCGACTGAACCGGGCTTTCCGAGACAAAGGTTTGGGTTTTCTTGAGAATAAGACAAGACTTCTCGAGAACAAAAACGTACTTCTCGAGTACTAAAAGGGACTATCTCGAGAAAAGACTTGAATTCTCGAGAAGGGCATCTGGACATATCGAGAACAACCATTGTCTTCTCGAGAACAAGAGGAAGATTTCTCGAGAGCTTCTAGAGAAATAAGAAAACTTCTCGATTAATGGGTAAGCATTACCCGAGAACAACTCAGTACTACTCGAGTACTAGACCGTATCTCCCGAGAATAAGAAGATTCTTCTCGAGAATAACAAGGGGATTTCCTGAGAACAGCAGGACTTCTCAAGAACAAGAGGGAAGAACAACCCAGTTAAAAAAAATTTGCTCGAAGTTCATCAAACCCAAAACCCGTTCGACAAATTTTGATCGAAGTTTATCAAACACAAAGGAAATACGAGCTCAAAACGGTGGCCCAAACGCGCATCGAATTAAACGAATTTAACAGTGAAGACAACCCTATAATCTGACGCACCATTCTTGAGACACTAACATCAAATGCTTACACAAGCAAAAATCATCACAAGGATCCAAACACACGCTGAGACTCCAAAATGCTCGGATCACAATAAAACTGGACAAGTCCATGATGCAGGCTTGCAGGTTGACACCAAAATATATCTACGGGCTAGCACGCTTATCTCTCTACGATCGAAATTATACACTCGCACAGTAGATCTACATGGCACCACATAATTAATATTACCAATTATATGCTAGTGTACGGGTATCCAAACTGATTAGGATCGAACAAGGGCTATAGGCCAATGTTCTTTCTGGCTAAAGGGACCTACACGGTCCGAACGAGCAGTGTTGTACCAAAAGAGATCTACCGAATAAAATACGATTTGGAAAGGGTAGATCTCTCCCAACAAAAGAAAACGAAGGTTATCCATACCTTTTTGAATGAAAATGAAATAAAGAAGAAGCTACAAACAATGAAAGATAACCACAATTTTTTCAATGCTATCCAAATTAACGCTAAGAAAATCCACCACACAAATTAATCTAGGAAGAGAAACACACAAAATGTAGAAAGGATTCGTTACCCAATCGGAATGGGTGATTCCGATTTCTCTCTACTTGAATCGCTTCTTCAATGGCTCCTCCGGAGTCACGCCGGAAGGAGAGAAACTTGACCGCCTTCGTCGCTTCACGCCGGAGTTGGTGTCCACAAGGAGGCAACCTTTTCCTTGGCCGATTTACTCAAGGAGGAGGGTGGTCGGCTTTGGGTGGCAAGGATGAGAGTGGGCTCGGTTTGGTGAAGGAGGGGCTCAAGTGGTGCTCTTTGGAAGAGGGAGGAGGAGGAGGAGAAGCCGATATTGAGAAGGGAGATAAGGGGGGCCAAAATTTGGAGAAGGAGAAAGGAGAGGAGGAGAGGAGAGGAGGAAGGAAATCTTCACAAGATTTTGAGGGTGATTTTTTTCTTCTATTTCATTCTCTCTAATTATTCCTTCATAACATGGCTATATATAGCCTACACCACTCAATCTCCCTCCATTCAAAATTCAAAATTCAGAATGAAAGTTATGATGGTTATATGCACCCATCATAATATAAGAAATTAAATAATTAAAACAACCTATGATGGTTATAAGCACCCATCATTACATGAATTATTTAAATGCATTAAAAATAAAAATTGCTAAAAAAAAAATAAAAGATGAAACTGACTTAATAAGTAATAACAATAATTAGTAAATTATTATTAATTATTAATATATTGGTTTGCGTTCAGGATGGATATTATTACGATGCTCCACATGGTCATCCGTAAGCACGTCGTCGCCGTCTTTAAAATGTTGCGGGTCATCATCTCCATCAGGCCAAAACCTCAAAACATCATCCCTTTCAATCAAAATCCCAAAATCTGGTCAAACAGACCCAACGGACGCAAAAACACACAACGGTGCAGCGCTGTCACCATGACGTAAAAAAAAGTAACGCCTTGATGTCATAAATATGACGATACCAATTCAAATAATAATATCGGAAAATTGGGGGCGTTACAGTCACTCCCCCTAAAAAGAAGTTTTGTCCCGAAACTTATCACAACTTCAAAATTAAACTAAAATGAGAAAACCAAAATTCACCAAAAAAACAGGGAGACATACCAGAAACTATGAGAAGAGGTGAGGATGAGATTCTCTCATCGCCGACTCTAATTCCCACGTCACTTTCTCGACATCTGGATTTCTCCAAAGAACCTTGACCATGGTGATGGTATTTCTCCGTAACACTTGATCTTGAGACTTTAAAACACGAACACGCTCTTCCATATACGAAAGGTTGGGTTGAATCCGGGGCACCGAGTTAAGGACTTGACGATCACTACAAACACACTTCCACAACTGGCTCACACGGAACACATCATAGACACCAGGGAAGGTAGCAAGTAAATCCAGTCTATAAGCTGACACTCTGATGCGCTCATGAATCTGAAAAGGTCCCACATACCGGGGTCCTAACTTGTGGTTCCTTCCAAGCCTATTAACACCTGACATCGAAGAGACTTTCAGAAAAACTATGTCCCCAACATCGAACTCCAGATCAACCCTTCGTCGATTAGCATATTTCTCATAACGCTCTTATTCTATACAAAGCTTTTCTCGAATATGAATCATAACACAATTCGTCTCTTCAAGGGCTTCTGAAACTAGCAGCGGTCTCTCACCAACCTCAGCCCCAAACAAAGGTGTCCTACAATGCCTTCCGTACAAGGCCTCAAATGGGGCAATTTGTAGACTCTCTTGATAACTATTATTGTAAGCAAATTCCATGAGTCTGAGGCGTTCATCCCAAGCACAGTCGTGATCCAATATGTATCACCTGATCATATCTTCCGCGATCAGATTTACACTTTCCATCTAACCATTTGTCTGTGGATGATAGGCGGTGGAATACCTTAAATCGATATCTAACCCCTCTTGTAAACTATTACAAAAATGAGACGTAAATCTAGAGTCTCGATCCGATAAAATGCTAACAGGCAGTCCATGTAACTTGATGGCTTCATCGAGATATAACTCAGCTATCTTGTTCATAGAATATCCAATCTTAAAGGGCACAAAGTGAGTACACTTAGTCAATCTATCAACTATAACCCAAACAAAATCGTGCCCACGGGGAGATTTCAGTAAAACGGTAATGAAATCCATCGAAATACTCTCCCATTTCCAACTTGGAATATCAAGCGGTGTCAGTTTACCACCAGGCCTTCTATGGCCAGTGATGCGTAAAAATCATCTCACGGACTACAATCCAAATAGGCAAGTGTACCTATCATTTTATAGTATAGTGTGAAAAATATATCAAGGTCGTATAAAAACTCGGTGCAGGCAAGTACTATTACTCACAATGACTCTATTATCCTGCCGAACGATTGATGTGTTTTGAAAATAAAATAAACTAAACTTAATTAAAAGAGAAATATAATATTGCAAAAAGAGTGCTCGATCAACGATTCACTTTGAAATAAAATAACGGAATAATTTAGTTTAACATTTGCAATTCTATTAAGACCGTGACGGATCCGATATTAGGAAGTAATCTCGCTAGAGCATTAAATCCCCTAACTTATAGACGTTTTGACCGAAATCTCTTTACATGTCAAAATGGCCTAAAGTCGCAATACCGATGTTACCCGCACTATTGGATTTGACTTCAATCCGGAGGATTTACGTCATCCTATCTCTAGGGTTGCATTCAACTCCTTCCTTCCTTGAGTGATCTTTCATATTCACGAGCCTCTCGGCTACTCAAATATGAGATCGGAATCTACTACCGTATACTAGCAATACGGAGTCGATACGAAATAAATAAAGGAAGGATAAAAAATATAAAAATACAAATGCAAACATAAAATAAAAGGTGCGTTATTTCATCGCAAAGCTTATCGCGATCGGGCACAAAATAAAGTTAGCTACGCATAATAGAGGAAGAAAACAAAAGAAAAGAAAATTGCATTATCATTAAACGAGGAATAAGAGTACATAAAAAGATGAAAAATACTACACTATTGCTTGGAGAAATGAAATAAAACAACAATAAAATAAATACTTGAAATGGAAGCTTGCTCTCTAACTATCTACATTAGCATTCTAAAAACTACAACAAAACCTTCCTCAAACACTTCACTAAAAAACTACTTAACAAAACAAGAGGGAAGGGGTTCCTTTTATAGGAGAGGGAGAAGGTTCTAGATGGAATTGAATAAAGGGAGACAAGGGGGTGGCCGGCCACATGTTAGAGGGATGGTTCATGCATTTCATTGATGAAGGGGACAGAGAATGGCTAGATTCATGTATTGTATTAAAGGGAATGACATAGAAAATATAAAATGGAGAGGGGGGAATGAATGTGGCATAAAAAGAAATAAAATAGAGGGGGAAAGAGAGTGGCCGGCCACATAGGGGGAGAATGCATGCATGTATTTTATTAATTGATGGAGAGAGAGGGGAGGAAGAGGGGAGTCGGCCAATGCATGGATTGAAAATGCATGCATGTAATTAATGAGGAGGGTGAATGTATGTGGTCGGGTTTGAGGTTTGGGGGTTGCATGGGCTGCATGGGCTGCTTGTAGGCTTGTTAGTGGGCTTGGGTTGGGGAAAAGGGCTGCTCCAAGTGGGTTGCATCATGTAGGGCTCGGGTAGAGGGCTGCTAGGTGGCCGGGCTGCATCAAATGGAGGATTGCTTCTCGGGTTGCTTCATGTATGGAGTGGTCAGGCTGCATCTTGATGAGAAGGGCTCGGACTTGTGCTTGGGCTGAACCTACAAACAAATAGAATATAACATAATATTAGTTATATAATATAGCAAACATAAATAAAGTAACACAAACATAAGAAAACAATAACAAAGACATAAAATAACAAAACATCATAACCAACAAACATAACATACAATATTAAAACAACATAAAATAAAAACATTAAAACGTTAAAACATAAAACATTAACATAAAACATAACATTAATTATAATTACTAAACATAATATAATCTAATACATATAGTAGCATAATACATATAATAAGATTATATTGATTTTTATATCAAAACATAAAATAACTATAATAAAACTAGGATTTTATAAAAAGACATTAAAACATGAAATGGCAAGCATAAATTATAAATAAACTTAGGCATTTAGGCTACTAAATTACCCCAAAAACGATGACTAAAAGTAGTCATCAAACTCCCCCATGCTTAGACTTTTGCTATTCCAGAGCAAAAGTAAGAGAAATATTTATAAGACAATTAATTAAACTAAAAATTCAATTACACCAAAATCTAGCCAAAAATAAAAATTTAGGGATTTAAGAATCAAGTCCTAAATTATGAAATTAAAGTGAAAAGAGAGAAATGTTTAGCCAAAAATTCTCTAATAAATTAACTAGCATTCAAATTTGAGTAAAATGCAAACAATGTTAGATTGAAATTATAAAAACCATAACTTGAAAGAAACTTAAGGAAAAATTGTGCAACCTACTACTTATGCTCTCCAAATATTTTAATTTAAAATCTAAAACAATGATATTGGCTAAGGGGTTTTGGGAGGAAATCATCATGAAGAGGTCTTTGATTGGAGGTGATCATCATTATTTTTTCTTCCCCCGACATATATGAACTTTTAATTCCTCTCTTCATTTTTGGGTTGCATATGTGTACTAGAGATTACGGAACTAACATCTCCTTATTCCCATGACATATGATCTAACAAAATAAAAAAAAGAAAAAAGAGAATTGGGTAAGGATAAGGGGTTAAACAAGATTATAGAAAATAAACTAAAATACTAGAGAGCAACTACTAGTAGATTGAGATTTCCTAAGAATCTAAAAGCATGAGATAATAATCATTGGAATCCAAAATTGTTAAGCAAAATTACTACAAAAATTGAAACTATTTAAAATAAAAGAGAAAAAGTGCTAAATAAATTACTCTAAGCAATTTAAAATCATAAGATTATCCTCGAAGCTAAATCACTAAATATTAGATTTAACTAAATATGATGAAAAAAAGATTAGCAAATAATAAAAAGAATGCAAATAAAAGAGAAAAAGTGCTAAATAAATTACTCTAAGCAATTTAAAATCATAAGATTATCCTCGAAGCTAAATCACTAAATATTAGATTTAACTAAATATGATGAAAAAAAGATTAGCAAATAATAAAAAGAATGCTTATAAACAAACTCAAACTAAATTTCTGAAAATAACAAAAAGCTAAGCATGAGGTTTATTATATTTTTTTTATTTTTCTGACATTTTTCTTTTTTTTTTGGGTTTTGAAATATGATCTTTTTTTTCGAATTTTTGATTTTTCTAATTTTTGATTTTGCATTTTCTAGCTAAAGAAAAAGTAGTACTCAAGAAATTTAATAAAAATATACTAATTTTTTTTTTTTTTAGAAAAGAAGAAAGAAAGAAAACAACCAAACCCTCCCCCATTCTTGAATTTTGCATTGTCCTCAATGAAAAAAAATAAGAAAGAAAAAGGAAGAAGAAAGGGGAGGGGGGATGCAATAAAGTAAATAAAAAAACGACTTCTCCGGATTCATAAGGCCGAATGCAGATGTTGCTCCCTCATGCTTGAGCTGGCACTGGCTCAGGCCTAAGGAAGAGAGGAAAGGATGGAGCCAAACGAACCGTCGGAGGTTTTATTCCTGCAAAATAAAAAAAACAAAAAGAAAGAACAAAAAGGATAAGCAAGGGGTGCCTCCCAAGAGCGCTCTTTGTTTAACGTCGTCTGAGCCCGATGTTATTTGTTAGCTAAATGGAAAATAAAAACTGAAATGAAGAGGTAACTCCCTAAGTATGCGCTTAGGAGAGTAAATCAAAAAAGAGAAAAATTAAAGAATCGCACCGACATGCGGTGGAATCTTCAAGGGAATGACGCCCAAAAATGAACGGACGGAGTTATAGAAGAACTCCGCCGTATGAAAAATGGGAAAGGAAGGGTCATCAAAAGAAGAAGAAGAAAAAGAAGAAGAAAAAGAAAGAGGAATAAAAGAAGTTGAAAAAGAATTTTCATCAAAGAAAATTTCACAAGGAGAAAGAGAGTCTTGTGAAATTTCGAGAAACGAAAGGGTAGGGAGAACTAAAGAAAAATTATCTATAATAAAAGAAGAAGATTCGCTAAAAATAGAAAAATTTGGAACAGTTGAAAATTGAAGCGAAATGGAATCACAAACGTCTTCAGAAGGAGAAATAGGAGACGTCTCGTCATCCTTAATGGGTAAGAAGCACACCGGAATATCCATAGAGGTGTCTTCCAAAGGAGGAAGGAAACAATCCGGGATATCCGAATAGTTATCCTCCTCGAGAGGAAAAAGACAAGTCGGTATATCCGGTGACTCATTACATGAAGAAATATGAGGAGACGGAGAAGAAAACGAAGAAAAAGATGCGGCCTCACGAGAAAGATAATCCATAATGGTTTTAAAATGCGAATTAATATTATCAATAGAAGTTTGCAATTCAAGAAACCCATTATCGATAGAATTAAAATTAAAATTTGGAGGCGCGGCGCTTTGCGAGGCAAAATCATGCGAAAAATAATACGGGTTCAGCATCTCACAAGTAGGATAAAAATTGGAGTAAGGGTCAAATTGGCCATTTTGACCTTCCCCGAAAAAATTAAAATCAAAAGAGGGATGGGTTCCCGAAAGACATTCAGAATAAAAGTGGTCGGGCGACCCGCAAGAAGCGCAAAAATACGATGATTCCATAAAAAAATAAACTGTTACTAAAAGAGAAAAAGAAAATTTTTTTGATATTTTTTTTGAAAAATAGATTTTTTTTTAATAGATTGGCTCCCGAACTTCCCAAGGGCTACGCGGTGAAGGGTTCACAAGGTACTAGGTAAAATGGTGGCATTTAAAGCCCCTTACCCTTTTCGAGAGAATTTAGGTTGGGTAGAAATTAGATGATGTGGGTTGATTATAATATATATAATAATAATAATAATAATTGTTTTTTAATTTTAGTAGAAGAAATAAATTCGATGCTTTCGTAATATTGCCAAAAATTTCCCCGGCAACGGCGCCAAAAACATGATGCGTAAAAATCGTCTCATGAACTACAATCCAAATAGGAAAGTGTACCTATCATTTTATAGTATAATGATAAAAATAAATCAAGGTCGTATAAAAACTCGGGGCAGGCAAGTACTATTACTCACAACGAATCTATTATCCTACCGAACGATTGATGTGTTTTGAAAATAAAATAAACTAAACTTAATTAAAAGAGAAATATAATATTGCAAAAAGAGTGCTCGATCGACGATTCACTTTGAAATAAAATAACGGAATAATTTAGTTTAACATTTGCTATTCTATTAAGACCGTGACGGATCCGATATTAGGAAGTAATCTCGTTAGAGCATTAAATCCCCAAACTTATAGACGTTTTGACCGAAATCTCTTTACAAGTAAAAATGGCCTAAAGTCGCATTACCAAAGTGACCCGCACTATTGGATTTGACTCCAATCCGGAGGATTTACGTCATCCTATCTCTAGGGTTGCGTTCAACTCCTTCCTTCCTTGAGTGATCTTTCATATTATCGAGCTTCTCGGCTACTCAAATATGAGATCGGAATCTACTACCGCATACTAGCAAAACGGAGTCGATACGAAATAAATCAAGGAAGGATCAAAAATAGAAAAATACAAATGTAAACATAAAATAAAAGGTGCATTATTTCATCGCAAAGCTTATTGCGATCGGGAACAAAATAAAGTTAGCTACGCATAATAGAGGAAGAAAACAAAAGAAAAGAAAATTACATTATCATTAAACTAGGAATAAGAGTACATAAAAAGATGAAAAATACTACACTATTGCTTGGAGAAATGAAATAAAACAATAAGAAAATAAATACTTGAAATGGAAGCTTGCTCTCTAACTCTCTACATTAGCAATCTAAAAACTACAACAAAAATTTCCTCAAACACTTCACTAAAAAACTACTTAACAAAACAAGAGGGAAGGGGTTCCTTTTATAGGAGAGGGAGAAGGTTCTAGATGGAATTGAATAAGGGGAGACAAGGGGGTGGCCGACCACATGCTAGGGGGATGGTTCATGCATTTCATTGATGAAGGGGAGAAAGAATGGCAAGATTCATGTATTGTATTAAAGGGAATGACATAGAAAATATAAAATGGAAAGGGGGGAATGAATGTGGCATAAAAAGAAATAAAATAGAGGGGGAAAGAGAGTGGTCGGCCACATAGGGGGAGAATGCATGCATGTATTTTATTAATTGATGGAGAGAGAGGGGAGGAAGAGGGGAGCCGGCCAATGCATGGATTAAAAATGCATGCATGTAATTAATGAGGAGTGTGCATGTATGTGGTCGAGTTTGAGGTTTGGGGGCTGCATGGGCTGCATGGGCTGCTTGTAGGCTTGTTAGTGGGCTCGTGTTGGGGAAAAGGGCTGCTCCAAGTGGGCTGCATCATGTAGGGCTCGGGTAGAGAGCTGCTAGGTGGCCAGGCTGCATCAAATGGAAGAGTTCTGCTCGGGTTGCTTCATGTATGGAGTGGCCGGGCTGCATCTTGATGAGAAGGGCTTGGACTTATGCTTGGGCTGCACCTACAAACAAATAGAATAGAACATAATATTAGTTATATAACATAGTAAACATAAATAAAGTAACACAAACATAAGAAAACAATAACAAAGACATAAAATAACAAAACATCATAACCAACAAACATAACATACAATATTAAAATAACATAAAATAAAAACATTAAAACGTTAAAACATAAAACATTAACATAAAACATAACATTAATTATAATTACTAAACATAATATAATCTAATACATATAGTAGCATAATACATATAATAAGATTATATTGATTTTTATATCAAAACATAAAATAACTATAATAAAACTATGATTTTATAAAAAGTCATTAAAACATGAAATGGCAAGCATAAATTATAAATAAACTAAGGCATTTAGGCTAATAAATTACCCCAAAAACGATGACTAAAAGTAGTCATCAGCCAGCCTTAACACGCTGACACGTAAAACATTCTGACACCAACTTTGCTATATCATTTTTCATTCCCGACCACCAAACAATTTGCTTCAAATCTTTATACATTTTGGTGGAACTAGGATGGTAGGCAACACTGGAACCATGAGCTTCCTTGAAAATCTTAGACCGAATGTCACCAAAAGCAGAAATACAAAATCTACCCCGATATTTCAGAGTATCTAACTCATCCAAAGAGAAATCAGGTAACTCTCCCTTCTCAGTTCTATTTCGGAGATGCAACAAATCTTGATCATCCTTTTGGTGCACTATAAGGGAAATCCAAGAGGGCTCTTCTGTAACATCCCATTTTCGGCTAGACCCCTAGGAGTCGGTCTGTCGTGACAAAACCCTTGGAAACCAAAGAATTGAAGTCCATCGACCAAGATTTCGAGTCACGGGTTGGTCATGCCCGTGACCGAAAAGTCACGCCCGTGACCTAGGGTGTGACCCCCTTCGATAATCGTCGGTCTCAGGAAGACGATCGGAGAACTCAGAATTTGCATCACGGGCCTATCACGCCTGTGATCGACATGTCACCCCCGTGACCTAGTGCGTGACCCCCTCGACGATCGTCGATCTCAGGAAGACGATCGGCGAACTCAGAATTTGCATCACGGGCATGTCACGCCCGTGATCGACATGTTATGCCCGTAACCTAGGGCGTGACCTCCTTCGACGATCGTCGACCTCGGGAAGATGATCGGCGAACTCAGAATTTTCAACACGAGCATGTCACGCCCGTGCCCGACCCATCACGCCCGTGACCTAGGGCGTGATGCCCCCACCGAACGTCGACCTCAGTTCGACGAACGTCGACCTCAACTCAACGAACGTCGACTGAAGAACACCTGTCACGCCCGTGACTGACATGTCACGCCCGTGATAGAGGCCGAAACGTTGATTCAGGCCCGAAATTATTCTAACGCGCGTTATAATAAATTCTGGTATGGGAAGTTACACCAGGAGTATTTATGGACCGTTTCCTTCTCTAATTAATTAATAAAATGAGGAAGTGTTGGTCCAATAGGAAATCGCCATTTGGATCAGTCTTTTCATCTTCCACCTTTTCCACTCCCTCCACCATAACCGAAAAGTTATTAAGAGGAGAGCCTTCATGGCCATAAATGCTTTACCTTTTACCCTCCCCACTTGGTGACCTATAAAAACCCCCTTAGAGCAAGATGAGAAGTTTACACTCTTGACCAAATGGATTAGATTATTGTTCTTGTTGTATGAGAAGTTCGGCAATGCCACCACCGCGTCATGGCAACCCGACGTTCATCTCGCCTCCAAACCGCGAACAAGGTCCTCCTCTACTTCTTCTTTTATGGGTAGATCTTAGGATCTTAGAAAGGAAGTTCGCGCTCAATGGAGCCGAACCTATCTCGCGTTTTCATGGAAAAACCATGAAAGATATATTTTTAGGCCCGCCGGAAAACGCCACCTCCGACGGCCAAACCACCGCCGACCGATAGTCATCGCCTCAACGGAGGTGGTGGTGGTGGTGGCTGGCCAGGGAAGTGACCGGACGGCCGGCGAAGGATCGCGGAAGAGCTACAGGAAATGAGAGTTTCTGAGTTCAAGTTTCGGGTTCTGTAGAAGATGAACAGTAACCATAATACATAATTATTATATTTTTATATATAATATTGTTATTTGTTACCTTTAACTTGCACATTTTGACGTCGTTAAATAAGGCCCTTAGAGGCTAATTTAGGAAAAATTGCCAGTCCCGAAAGTTGTAGCCCATCGAGTCTAGATAAATTTAAAATTAATTTCAACTCGTTTGAGTAAGTGGTTTGACCGCAGCACCCGTTTTAGTGGGGGATGTACCTAGAGCTGGGCAGAAACTAAAATGAATGCCCACTCTTCGTCCCTTGTCCAAATGACCTGAAATTTGGGCAGGGGGTTACCCTTAGCCATATCTAGAGGCTATCCAAAAAAGGGAATTTTTGGAGACACTTTGCTTAAGGTTTTTTTGTTTTAACTTAATAAAGTTAGAGTAATTTATTTAAGTGGTCAAATGACCTCCAAACCCTCCCAAATTTTGGTGAGTGGTCCCTGTCTATAAAACCTAGCTCTGTACAAATTTTCAACTCATTGGGATGAGTTTTGGGTAGGAAATAACCTATCCTTAACTTGGCATTAATGAAGCGTTTTTGAGTAAAAAGTACACTAAGAGGTTGGAACGGTCAAATCACCTCAACAGAAGCTGATATTTTGACCACTGACTTAGAAGGGTTATTATAACCCACTTGGAGAAAAATGGTGTTGTTTAGGGTTGATTTACACTAGGATCCAAACTCAAACCCTAAAGGGAGGGTTTTGAGGGTTGTGAAGTACATGGGGGCAAATGCCCTCGTATTGCCTTGAAATTCAGTAGAGTCAACGTTAGCATAATATAAATCATCTGGATGGAATATCTGAGGATTTGGAGATAGGTAGATACCTCAAAACCCTAACCTTAGTTTTAGGGTAAAAATATCAAATAAGTGAAATCTATCACTAAACATTATTTAAAAGCTGTGAAACTCGGGTAGAGTGAGTTTTGGAATGGGTAGAATCTATAACAATTTTACTGGAATTTTATGATGTTTATTTCTACCACTTCATTTGTAAAGTTTATTATAGCCCTAATTGATGTTTTAATTATTTAGATCTTTTTGTTCATTGAAACCCCATGAAATCTTGGAAGTAAATGTTTTAGGTCAGAATGGTTGCTCCTGAATTTTTGTATAATTTTTAGTTGAGTAAATCTAGTACTTCATTCACAAATGTTAAAAAGGGGTTTTATGGTTTAAAAATTAATTATGGATGATATTGCTGTTGAAAAATTATGAAACTTGGCCAATGCTAGGTTGTATCTGCATAGTATAATTAATTTATAATTTTTGGATGGATATTCTTTGTACTTAATTCAGAAATAACGAAAGATAGAAAATATTGCTAACATAGTTTTAGTGCCCTTTTGATGATAGAAAAATTGTGATACTTTGGATTTACCATATTGAGATAGCAAAATATTTATAATAATTCTGTTGGACATCTTGCATGAGTACTTAGGTTAGTTCATGTTCAAACTGGTAGCCCTTGGAATTTTTGAGGAAATTAATTAAATGTCAGATAAATTAGGAAAATTATAGTTTTCTGATTATAGGCTAATCATATCATGATATACCTCCAGTAAATAAGTTAGGGCATTTGGATGAGTATTGGATCATTTCCTAACCGGTTCGACATATTGCATAGGATAGTTTGTAATTTGCAATTTGAGTTAATAGTCATAGGATATGATGGGGCACAACATTGGAGTTAGTTAATCTGTTGAATTGGATGGATGTGAAAGTGTTCACCTTATAAGGATGGGAAGGTTAGTGAGAAGTGGTGTTGGCTAGAGTTAAGAGGTGCTCGGGTTCGATAAAAGATCGTCTTTCCCGAAGAGAGGAAGGTTAAAAATCACCCTAGGTTAGTCTATCGTAATATGAGAAGGGAATGGGTAAAGGGAATCAACCAATAATAATAAGTGTCTTGCGAAAGGGAATGATGGGCTTCAGCTACCATCATAGTTCCTAGTGCCCTTTGAGAGCCCTTCACAGGGAATACCGGGGGCAGTCCTGGGTTAACGTAAACTATAATAACAAACTGAAAAGAGTAACCTAGTAATTAGGATCTCACATTTCACAAACACTGTTAGCATAGGAAGATTGTTGGGAGCTTCGGGTCGATTAGTTAAGAGACGGACGGAATGGTCCGGGGTGCTTCGGCTCGATTGGTTAAGAGGCAGACGTTTTGGTCCGGGGAGCTTCGGCTCGGTTTTTGTTTGATTACGAGTAAATTTGCATGTGCATAAAAGGAAAGAAAGTTAAGGTGGTGGGTCTTCGGTATTGGAGGGTCGATGCACCGACGCCAATACACTGACTCGGCAAGTATAGTTAGCACTTCGCCAATAGAAGTCCGGTGCGCCAGCCGGCAAGAGTACGCAGGAGTCCGCTTTGTGCACCAAGCATTGAGGCGTATGATAGGTCTGACCGGTAGCGCTTTACTGGTTTAGAGGTGGGCGAGGCATAACCCACCACTTCCGTCTGCCACTACGGAGGTATCCTGGGAGGTAACGGCTTTGAAAGGGGGAACTAAAGGTCTGTGTACACAGAGTCGGGTGTGTGTGTTGCACTTGCATGTTCCATCCTACCCACTAGCATGTCATGGCATAATCGATTCATTTAACCCCCGACACCTAATGTATAAGTGGAATGGGACGCTTATACATTAGGACTTGCAAAACGACCCTTTGGTCTATAAGCTTGTGTTGGCAAGTTTATAAAATAAGGTCATTTTTGATATATATATATACTGCTGTTTGATAACCGACACCCCAACGTATAAATTGGTATGGGACTTTTTATACGATGGGAGTCTTGTAGAAGCCCCCTTGGCTTATGTGTTCTCACATAAGTGAAGGTTACTTTTCATATTTTGTCTTATTGCCATTATTTAATATAGAATTGCTAGATTAGTTCCGCTGCCACCTGTTTCTTTTGATTTAATCTCAACCTTCATGTCCTTCCCTTTCTTCCTCTCCGCTCGGTGCTTAGGATCCATGGGGGAAGGGGTAGGGGATGATAGGGCTTAGTCTTTATGACTAATGGTTTTCGAACTACAGCATTTTAGGGAATCATGGAGCCCAGCACGGTGGAGCAGCCCCAGAGACTGGTGCGCTTGGAGATGAGGCAGTCTAGCTCCGGAGTTCATATAGTCGGGACCGTGAGTCTTGACCTTGAGTAGATGTTCTATTTTTGCTTCCGCATGAGTGATCTGTAGTGAGGACATGATGTACCGGGCATAAGCATGTATTTTAGTACTCTGATATATTGTTCTGTGGACACTCCCTTCGTGGAGATTTTATTTCTATATATGTGATTTCTGTGGACTTGTGTTTACTCTACTTTGCTACTTTTCTGTGATCGAATTAGCCGGCAGAATCAGCGCTTTGTGGTGATGACCCTTCAGGGCGTGAAGGTGTCACCGCAGAGCGGCGATTCTGGTCCTAAGACCCCGGTGTTTAAAAAGAAAAAAAATGGGGTCTTACATCTTCTGCTTCCAAACTAGAAGGCCGGGTACTACTCCTAACTTCAATGCCATCAACAGGAATTCTTCTACCAGGGATTGCACAAAAAGATTGAAGATTTTGGAGGTCTTCCTACTCAAAGCATCAGCTACTATGTTAGCCTTTCCAAGGTGATACAGGATCTCCACTTCATAATCAGCCACATACTCTAACCACCTATGCTGGCACAAATTCAGCTCCTTCTGAGTGAATATGTACTTCAAACTCTTATGGTATGTGTAGATCTTGCACAGCGTGCCATACAAAAAGTGTCTCCAAAGCTTCAGTGCATAAATTATAGCAGCAAACTCCAAATCATGCGTAGAATAGTTCCTTTCATGAATCTTTAATTGCGCGCCTTGATCCGTATGCTATCACCTTCCCTTCTTGCATCAAAACACAACCAAGTATAATGTGTGATGCATCCACATACACAGTGTACTCGACTCCATCAGTAGGCAAAGTTAAAACTAGAGCAGTACACAATCTCTTCTTCAATTCTTGGAAAGCTTCTTCACACTTATCGCTCCAAATGAACGCGGTGTTCTTCTGTGTAAGTCTAATTAGAGGTGCAGACAACACAGAGAACCCTTCCACAAACCTTCTATAATATCCAATCAGGCCTATGAAGCTTCTAATCTCCTTAGGTGTAGAAGGTCTCTTCCATTCCATCACAGCAGAAATCTTGGTTGGGTCTACGGAGATACCGTCCTTGCTCACAACATGGCTCAGAAAGGACACATGGGGTAACTAGAATTCGCACTTACTCAACTTGGCATAGAGTTTGTGCTCCCTCAGGGTTGACAAAACTAAGCGTAAGTGTTGAGCATGCTCCTCAACACTGCGGGAATACACGAGAACTTAATCTATGAACACAATCATAAAACGGTCCAAGAAATCTTTGAGCACTCTATTCATTAAATCCATGAAAGCAGAGGGGGCATTTGTCAAACCAAAGGAAAGTACCAAAAACTCAAAATGCCCATGCCGAGAATGAAAAGTCGTTTGTAGTATATCAGTCTCACGAACCCTCAACTGGAGGTAGCCTGGTCGAAGGTCAATCTTCGAAAACACAGCCCATCCCCACAACTGATCAAATAGATCATTAATACGAGGCAACGGATATCTGTTCTTGATGGTTACCTTATTTAACTCTTGATAGTCTATGCAAAGCCTCATGGAACCGTCTTTCTTTTTTACAAACAAAATAGGGGCACCCCACGGAGAATAACTTGGCCTAATAAAGCCACACTGCTGCAACTCATCTAGCTGAGTGCACAACTCTTCTAACTCACGTGGAGCCATACGGTATGGTGCCTTAGCAATAGGGCGAGTACCTGGCTCGAGATCTATCATGAACTCCACCTCTCTCTCAAGAGGAAGTCCTGGAAGACTATCAGGAAAGACATCTGGAAACTCTCGCACCACCGACATATCCTCAAGATTTTGTGTAACAAAAGTTGTATGCAAAGCAGAAATAGAAACAATATACGCCTCGCAACTAGACTCTAGAGCTCAAAAAGCACGTGCCGTAGAAATAATGAGGGAACCCTTGCCCTGAAAACCATAGACACTCATAGGTTGGTTGTTGTCCATCTTGAAGTCCAGTCGCTTTGCCTTGCACTAGATGACCGCATCATACTTGGACAACCAGTCCATGCCCAAAATCATGTTGAAATCTGTCAGGTCCAACACCATCAGATCCTCAAAAGCTAGGAAATTGCCTAGACAAATAGGTCATCTCTGAATTCCTTGATTTGATACCACCTGATCTCCAGAGGGAAGCTTGACATTGTAGGAATTTCCTAATTGATCTACGTTAAAACGATGTTTATCTACGAAACTCTGCATCATAAAGGAATGGGTGGCACCTGAATCAAAAAAATGTGCGCCCACCTATTCTTCACCTTAAACTCCCCTAAAACCGTAACATACATAACTAAACGAACGAAAACTAGGACAAACAATGGAGAGTAAAAGTTAAACTAGAATCTAAGCAAATACTTAGGCACTGCCACGAGGGTCCAGCCGGTGGGCATTATCAAGCCAACCGGACCGCTCGGAAGGCCCTAGAGGCGGGATACTTTTGGCCCACTCTCTTCAAAGACGCTCACAATTTTGTGCACGCATGTGATAGCTGTCAGCGATCGGGTAACATCTCTCGTCGCAACGAGATGCCCCAAAACATGTTTTTAGAATGTGAAGTCTTCGATTTATGGGGCATAGATTTTGTTGTCCCCCTATCTCCGTCTTTCAAAAATATGTATATTTTAGTGGCGGTCGACTACGTATCGAGGTGGGCAGAAGCGCAAGCTCTCCCCACCAATGATGCGCGAGTCATCGTTACATTTCTTAAAAAACTATTTTCTCGCTTTGTCATGCCTCGCGCAATTATTAGTGATAGGGGAACGCATTTCTGTAATGCTCTTATGGCTAAGACGTTAGCTAAATACGGAGTCACACACAAACTTGCCACTCCCTACCACCCGCAAACAAGTGGCCAAGTCGAGGTAGTAAATCGATAAATTAAGCGTATATTAGAAAAAACCGTTTCACTAAATAGGAAAGATTGGTCCCTTAAACTTGACGACACGTTATGGTCGTATCGTACGGCATACAAAACCGCAACCGTTTGTACTCCATTTCAATTAGTCTATGGCAAAGCATGTCATTTACTCGTAGAACTAGAACATCGCGCTCTTTGGGCTTTAAAACTCTTAAACCTCAACGCTAACTTAGCCTCTTAAAATAGAAAACTGCAACTAAATGAGCTCGATGAATGGCTTGCGAACGCTTAGAAGAGCAATAAGTTCTATAAAGAGTGTTCTAAGTTATATCACGATCGAAAAATAAAGTCCCCAAAATTTTTTTCTCCAGGCGATCTTGCCCTTCTTTATAATTCACGTCTTAAACTTTTTCCAGGAAAACTAAAATCTAGATGGTCCGGTCTCTTCATAGTTGAAGAAGTTTTTCCATATGGGACCGTACTCGTCTCCCACCTGAAAAAAGGCTCGTTTAAAATAAACGATCATCGGTTAAAGTCATACATAGCGGGCGACCCAGTGATCGAGCATAACGAAACAATAACCCTCCTCGATATATAAACCCGCCAAAATAGTCAAGCTACATGACTATAAACAAAGTGCTCCTGGGAGGCACCCCACGTCTATCTTTTTCGCTCTTTATTTATTATGTTTGCTACTTTTTCTAATAATGCAGGGTTTCTAAATGGGCTTCCCCGAACACGCAACAGGGACGTTTCTAACCTCCCTCTTTCTTTTTGTATATATAGCATTTATCATTTTCTCGTTCCGCATACTTATCTTATAACATTGGGGACAATGTTGGAACTAAGTATGGGGGTGTTTTCGTGCTTTTCCTGTTTTCTTTTCTGCACTTCTCTTATTTGCACTTCTATTTCCAAAACAAAAACAAAAAAATTATAAAACAAAAATTCCAAAAATATTTAATTTTACTTTGTAAATATTTTTTGTAAATATTCTTTTCTCTTTGCCCTCTCCCCTTTTCAATAACTTCTCTTTCTCTCTTATTTATTATAAAAAAGAAGAAAAAATAAAAATATTTATATATATAATAATACAAAACAAAAAATTTAGAAAACTTAAAAATCTAAAAAAAAATTATTTTCGCATTTTCCTTTCTTTAGTATGTATATATTAAAGAAATAAATACAAAAAAAATAATAACTTTAAAAATTCAAAAAAATATATTTTATAAAACAAATAAATCAAATATACCATTCTGAATTTTCTTGCTATCCAAAAAATTTGTTTTGAGTTTATTTATATGTGAATTTCATTAATTCTTTGTTCACTATTCGTTTGTTAATTATTGATTGAAAAATTTAAATAGCCGGGGTTAAGTTTTAAAGAATTCATTATGATTTGTTAAAAATAGTGAACTCGTTTTAGGCACTACTTATAGTTTTTCATAGATAAGAAAATGTGTATTTTGTTAGAAATAACGACTATAGAATTAAATTATGCTTAATTTTAGCTTTCTGAAAAATTTGAACGTGCAATTTATAAGGTTGCTCTCAAAATTTTTTAATTAAAATTCTAGTTTCTCTTCTCCCCTTATTTATCATGTCTTACTTAGCATGATACAACTTGTTGGGTATTCTATCCACAATGTACCTGATTTGAAGAAGCCACTGGACCAGCTAAGGTGAATTGACATTGTATTTGATCATTTGTCTTCAAGTTGTGCTTGTAGTTATTCCACGCTAAGTACACACCAATGTCAGGGTGCAGTGGGTAAATATACACGGGTCTGCGCAACGTAATCCCTCACTGAGCAGATCAGTGTGTTGTCCAACGTGTACTCTTTCTATTGGAGTGTACTTACTTTCAAGTACAGGGCTGAGAAATATCAAGAGCAGACAAGGAGCAAGGATGGGTCAAAGCAACTCGCGGGAAGAAAGACGAAAATCATCTAAGTAGAAATCGTCGCGACGATTCGACGAGAATCACTAGTGATTCTCGCCGATTCGACGAGAAACACTAGTGATGCTCGCCGAATCGTCGAGAATCACTCGCTGATTCTTACCGATTGCAGTCGGCTGTCTCAACGCCGTCTTGATTTCTGCTTAAGGCAGAATCGTCGAGAATCACTAGTTGATTCTCGCCGAATCGTCGAGAATGACTTTGCATTCTCGCCGATTCGTCGAGAATGAATGATGATTCTCGCCGATTCTCTCCGGATGGCAAGATCTTCAGCCAGAATTCTGCCAAGTAGAATTCGGCGAGAATCATAAGCCATTCTCGCCGATTCGTCAAGAATCACCAATGATTCTCGCCGAATTTGCCTTAGGCGAATTTCTTCTGCTCGTTGGACCGGTTCAAATATTCAGGCACTGTTTTGAACCGAACTTAGGGTTTCTACTTGTGGGGCCCACAACGGTCATAATGTACGACCTACAGTATAAATACTATTGTATTTTGATCATTACAGATACCGAATACCGAGAATAAGAAACGAGCCGCCATCGTGACCTAAAGCATCGCGGATTTCCTTCCGCCGCCGTCACCGCTCGGATCACCATCGCCGCTCGTGCAGGTTGTCGCCATTGCTGATCGTGGTTTCTTCTCGATCTCCCGGCATTAAAAGCTCAGCCAAGCAACACGTATCACGTGTCTACCTAGAGATCCTTTGTCTCTTGATTTGTTGATCGGGAATACCTTCTGATGAGTTGTAAATATACCTTTATTTTCGTATTTTATTTAAGTCATTTTTGTTTATTTTTGTCTTTTTTTATTAGTTTTATTCAATAAATTGCCTCTTTTTGTAAATATTATTTCTAACTTAGCTTTATTTTTTATTCCAGAAAATGTCAAAAAATCGACTGACACGCCCGTGTCACATGACCGACACGCCCGTGGCACGCCCTCGACGATCGCCGACCACAGGTTGTCAGCTCGACGATCGGCGATCATCAAACCGAGCTCGACACGCCCCCAGACACGCCCGTGTCAAAGGGTGACACGGGCGTGACTTCGCCACCTGGCCCGACGTGACGCACGCGACTTTGCGGCCGGACCGCGCCCAGATCCACCTCCCCGACACGCCCTAGTCACGCCCGTGACTGATATATGTCACGCCCGTGACCTAGGGCGTGACCGCCACGTGGACCGCCCCGAAGTCAAGGCTCCCGTCAAATCCCCAGATCCACCTCCCCGACACACCCAGTGTCACGCCTGTGACCTGGGGCGTGACCGCCACATTTTTCAGCCGAAGTCAACTTTCCAGTCAAATCACCCGATCAGCTCATGAACAGTAGTGACACGCCCCCCTGTCATGCCCTAGTCACGGGCGTAACCAACCCGAAATTTTGCCTATAAAAATCCAGCTGCTGTATGAGATTTCTGTCCACTTTTTTGGTCCATTTTGCTAAGGGGTTATGCTGCCCAAATATATTCCAAATGATATGTAAGGGAAATTTCTCCCCCTCTCCTTAGCTTTTGCTATTTTCTGTGTCTTGCAACTTGTTCTTTTAATTAATGAAACGTGTTTTTCTTCTCTTTATACGTGTTTGGAATGGATCTAAGCAACTCTCCCTTTAGCAATCTTATTTCTTATCTTATCTTTTTCATTTTATATTTTCATCTTTAAAGCTTTTTAACTCGTTTAGTTTAGGATTTTATCGCACTTTCTAGCCGTTGTAATGCCCGTTTTATTTTCATATTCTGCACTTGTTTAGCTTTAGCTTCCCCTTTTTTATCCTATTTTCATTCTTAAAGCTTTATAAAATCACCTAAAAATGTGTTGTTTTTATTTTTCTTTAACTTAAGCTCTTAGGATTGTAAAACTTTTCGTTCTTTTTTTTAGTTTTATTCTCATTTTTTGGAGATTTTATAAAAACATAAGAATGAAAATATTGTCGTTATAATTTTTCGCTCACTTTGTTTTTAACTTTAATTTTAAAACTTTTTAGTCCCTTTAATTTTTATTTTCTCTTTTTACGCATTTCTACCGCATTCTAGCGGTAGAAATGCAGTCGTTTTAATTTTTCGAGCACTTCACTTTTGCGTTTATTTGCAAAACTTTTCGCTCCGTTTAATTTTTATTTTCACTTTTTATGCATTTCTACCGCATTCTAGCGGTAGAAATGCAGTCGTTTTAATTTTTCAGTCACTTTGTTTTTCTTATTTTTTTTGCAAGTGTGCGTGCGTGTACGAGTTAGAATTTACAGCTTTATTTTAATTTCTGTAGAGTGTGTGCGTATGCATTTATTTTCGCCTACTCGTTAAGAGTTAAATGGCGCTCTGCTTTCATTTTCTGCCCACTCGTTTGAGTGGGACTTGTCTTTTATTGCTTTCATTTTCTCCTACTCACTTGAGTAGGAAAACTTAGTGTGTGTGTGTGTGTGTGTGTGTGTGTGTGTGTGTGTGTGTGTGTGTGTGTGTGTTTTAATTTCTGTAGAGTGCGTGTTTGTGTTTTACTTTCAAGTAGAGTGCGTGCGTGTATGAGATTAATTTACCCCCGCCCACTCATTTGAGCCGAGATTCGCATTTACTGCTTTCTTCAGTCCTACTCGTTTGAGTAGGACTTGCAATTTTCAGCTTTCTTTACCGCTTTCTTACTGCTTTCTTACTGCTTTCTTTATTGCTTTCTAGTGTAAGTGTCCCCATTCCGATGAGTGGCTAACCGCACTTAGCCCTCGTTATCGAAGAGCATTGGGATAGATAAAATGGCTTTAAATAATTAAAGGTCCTGTTTTCTATTTAATTAAATTTATTAAGGTTTGCCCCGGGTTAACGATGCGTAGGACCGCATATCGATGTGCGAGCTCTATTTCCATTATCCATACGTAACGCCGAGAGGCCGCACGTATGGATCGATCACCCTTGGGTAAAGAGAGCTCCGCGCTGACCCTCGAGAGAGGAGGCGCGCAACTCTACCGGATTGGGTTCCCCACCCACTAGCGGGGTTCTCAGCGTAATGCGGGCGTTAAGGGGAATCCTTCGTCGGACTAACGTTCGGTCGAATAGCCTTAGCGTTCAGGTGAGCGATATCCCTAGACCAAGGTGAGCTCATATCTAAGGAACCTCCACGGCCGAGTCTCCGCCTTAATTAATTTGAAAATTAGGATCTCTTTTTATTAAAAGTTATTTTAGTTCAATTCTCTTTTTGATAGCGTCGCGCTAAGTTGGTCATCGGCCTTCTGCACTGAAAGAAAAGGGATAGATACTACTCTAGAGGGGGGTGAATAGAGTAATCAAAAATTGCACTAGCAAAGTTGACTGTCTACTCAACTCCCTTGGAGTTAATTGCGGAATGAAGGTTATAGATATTTGAGAAGTAACCCTAAAGCCTAACACAAGTTTTGTGCACAAGAGGCAGCCAACTGTAATTACAGTTAAGGCTTGGAATCCTAAACAGCAACTAGCAAACCTAGTTAAAACTAATCACAGCCAACAGCACAAGTAATAAATCAAACAACCAGACGACACAAGGGAATTTATAGTGGTTCTCCAAACAACTTGGGTACGTCCACTCTTCTACCAACAAGGTAGGAATCCACTCAGGTTTTTGATCAGGTGCCCTGCCACCAATAAGATCTGCTTCAGGTAGATCTAGAAACCCTTTAGACTTTTGATCAGGTGTCTAAAAACCAACACAGGTTTTTGATCAGGTGCCCTGCCACCAAGGTATACTTTTGAAGGGAGTAATAACCCTTTACAGGAGGGGGAAAGGAGGTTAAAATGTCTTCTCTATTTTAAATAGAATTAGAGAAGCTCAAGAACTTGCACTGAGCTAGAAAGCTCTAAAGAGTCAAGGCTCCCCCTGGCTAAAAGAATGTCCAGGTGAAGTCTTGCTTTAGTGCAGAAAACACTTCAGAAAATCTGAAGGAAAAAGCTACAAGAAGATAATAAATATGAAATGAAAATTCTTCTTCAGGCAGCTATCTTATTCTTCTTCTTCTTCAAAAAGCTCTGAGTGAAGATCTTCCTAGAGGCAGGAGAACTCAGGTTGAAGAAGAGTGAAGAGCTAAAACTTCTTCTCAGTTGAATGTGAACGAGCTGAGAGCAGTTGTAAACTGTAAGTTGTAAGCTTGAATGCTGCTGTTAGCTTTTTGCTATCTGAACTAGTTGATTTCTTTCTCCAAAGAATTCTTTATATAGCAGCAGCAGCAACGGCTCTAATTTGAGTTTGAATCTTGTCTTCTACTGAAATCTGCAAGCTGGGCTGCAAATAGCATAAAGCAAGAACAAAAACTGCAGACAGATATCCTATAAAAGGATAAAGCTTTCTAAGAAGCTACAAGTAACTCTGATAAAATAATACTAGAGAAAGTCACATCAAAAGAGACTCTTTACGGCCAAAGAAGACTTTTTGAGTCTAACGGCTATAAAGGATAGCCTGGCAGATAAAGCAGAAAACATATTTCAACTAATAAGACAAACAACTTTGTCAGAAAAAGATTGGCTCATGCATAAGGAATGGAGCAGATATTGCATGGGAATAATGTCATAAATTTATTCAAATAATCTTTTATAAAATATGCCAAAATAAATATGAAATAAATCACATCATAGAAGATGACAAAATTACTCAAGACATACAGCAAAACGTCGAACGACCCTCGGAGATCGTTGACTGAAGCACAGAGATCGTCGACCTATCAGACAGATAGTCGAACGATACAGATAGTCGAACTATCAAAGAAAATAGTCGAACTACCTCAGCAGATAGTCGACCTATCAGAACAGATAGTCGACCTATCAGATAGTCGATCTATCAAGGCAGATAGTCGAGCTATCAAGCAAAACAGATAGTCGACCTATCAAACAGATAGTCGAACTATCAAAGAAAACAGATAGTCGACCTATCAACAGATAGTCGAACTATCAAAGAAAACAGATAGTCGACCTATCAACAGATAGTCGAACTATCAAAGAAAACAGATAGTCGACCTATCAACAGATAGTCGAACTATCAAAGAGAACAGATAGTCGACCTATCAACAGATAGTCGAACTATCAGATAGTTGAACTATCCAAGCAGATAGTTGAACTATCAAGAAGAGCAGATAGTCTACCTATCAACAGATAGTCGAACTATCAAAGAAAACAGATAGTCGACCTATCAACAGATAGTCGAACTATCAAAGACAACAGATAGTCGACCTATCAAGCAGATAGTCGAGCTATCAGGAAGACGATCGTCGAACGGTTGATCGACGATAGTCGAGCGACGTTCGACCATAGTCGAACAAAAAACAACTTAACCAAATTTACATCTGGAAAAGTGACGCCTCTAAAACTAGAGCAAACTAACTAACCAACTAACCTTTGACCATAGATAAATCTTGGGTCAAGAGACTAAAGGAAGTGTTGGGTACATTGGAAAATGTATACCTGATTTGAAGAAGCCTAACTTAGCTTAATGATATGCATCAAGGTGTATTTGATGTTGTTTTAAGTTGACAAGTGCAGGTGAAGAAGTATTAAAGAATACAGGAAATTATTCTAAGTCCATGTGTCGCCATCTAAAGAAACTGGGTCGACACTTCAGAATAATTGTGTCGACACTTGAAGGAAGCTGTGTCGACACAGAGAAAGATAGTCGACCACATTTGTGTCGACACTGGGAAGCAGTGTCGACTCACAGAAAGATAGTCGACCTCAACTATGTCGACACCTGAAGGCAGAGTCGACACATACTGAGTTCTGAATCTACAACAACTGTGTCAACACACAGGACTTGTGTCGACACACTGCAAAGTCAAGACCAACTATTTTCTGAAGAAAGATGAAGTGTTGAGTCGACACAAATTCTCTGTGTCGACTCATTCTCAAGATGAAGTTCTGAAGAAGCAGTGTCGACTTAAAGGCAAACTAGTCGACATCATCAAAGGCTGTGTTGACACCAAAGTCACTTGTGTCGACACATATAGACAGTTGGTCTCGACACTTTCTGACAGTCTGTCTCAACACTTTGCTGTCCAAGACTAAGGCACAGGATCTGTTTGAAGACTTGACAGCTGAGGGTTATGACAGGTTAACTGAAGCTGTCAGACTTGTCAGAAGTCAGTTAGAAACCAGATCAGCCGGTTACCATGAAGAAGATCTATAAATAGACAGATTCAGAAGAAGAAAAAGATAATATACAAGAGGAAATTAATTCTTAATCAACACATCAGTTAAGAGACAAGTCCTCTCTTCAAGAAAGTGCAAGGCATTAAAGAAGATCTTCATCAAAAGATCTAAGAAGACGATCTCAGGATCAGTCTAAGTAGAGTTCTTTCAAGAATTCAGAAGTATCATCAAAGGTGTTGGATAGAGAGGGATCCAGCCACTTGAAGAAGAAGAAGGAAGCCATCATTGGTTTCTCAAGAAGCTGTTTGGAAATCAACTCAACTAAGTTTAGATTCAAGAAGCTTTGAAGAAAGCTCAGATTCAGTTGATTTCATCAGCTGATCAAGAATTGTCTTGTTCTTTTCTCTCTCAACAAAGGCAAGACATTAAAAACTCCTTTTCTAATTTCTGTAGGATCTGTCAATACAGATCTGAGTTGTAAGCCTGTGTTATAAAGGCGGAGTGTAGGAGAGTTGATCTCTGAGTGGTAGGGCTGTTTGCCTGAGTGTAGGAGAAGGTTCTTCTCTGAGTTGTAGGCTTTGTGATAAGGCTGAGGTAGGGCTGTTGAGCCTGAGTTGTAGGAACCTTTTCAGGTTCTGAGATGTAGGATCTGTGGATCTGAGTAAAGAGGAAGTTTGGCTGAATCTAGCATACTGCTAGATAGGTGAAGGGGGAAAGTGGATGTACCCAGACCTTGGGGAACCACTATAAAACAGTGTGCAATCTGTGATGATTAAATTTCTGTGACTGTTGTACTGTGTGTTTTAATTCTGTAATTGAATTCTGCCAAAAAGTGTTAACAAGCATTAGAACCTATTTGAAAAAGTAATTGATCAGAAGTTAAATGAAATTGCCAAACTGAAGAATATAACTATTATTCAGATGGGCACAATCAATTATACCAATGATCAAGTGAAGAGTCTAGAGGCTAGACTAAGAATAGAAAAGGAGTTAGTGGCTAGTTACTCTAAGCCAAAGTCTGTCTTACCCTTGATAGATGAATTTGTGACTCAAAAGGGTAAGGCAGGATTAGGATTCAAAGGTAACCCCAGGGCAGCCCAATTCAAGAGGAAAGGCAAAGCTCCTGTCAAGCCACTGAACCTTTCAGTCCCTATTAAGTTTAGAAAGGTGCAAGTGTCTTCTAACCAATATGATAATGAAGATATTCATGGTAATTTTAAGACTAATGTTCTGATAAGCAAGGGTGTAAATGCCAACAGGCCTATCCATGTTCATAAACCCAATGGTTATGAGAAATCAGTGGGTGAAGCTGCTACAGCACCAGCAATGGACAGAAATTCTTCTGTCAAGGGTGTATCTAGATCTAGATACAATAAGTTTGAATGTTGGTGCTGTGGCAAGAGAGGCCATTTTGCATTAGACTGCTAGCATAACACAAGTGTTAGAAAGAATAATAGTCTACCTGTTAGAAGAGATAATGGTAGCTTTGTTAATGCTAACCTGAACCAAGGACCCAAGACTTACTTGGGTTCTAAGGGTAAGTAAATCTGTGTTGCGGGAAAGTCCAAGTGGCCATGCCCCTATATGGTACTTGGACAGTGGTTGTTCCAGGCACATGACTGGAACAAAGGGGCTGCTGGAGGAGTATACATCTGTCAAAGATGGACCCAAAGTGATCTTTGGTGGATCTGAAAAAGGAATCATCAAAGGGTTTGGTAACATTTCTACTAACCTAATTACTATCACCCAAGTGGCTTATGTAAAAGGTTTGAAACACAATCTAATAAGCATAAGCCAGCTGAGTGATTTAGAATATGACATTTCATTTGTTAAGAATGGATGTCATATCAAAAGGTCAAGTGATCAAAAGATCATATTGACTGGGTATAGGAAGAGAAATGTCTATTGTCTTAATTTTGTATGTGAGAATAAGGCTTCTTCCATCTGTCTTGTAGCTGATGATAATGCTTCTCATTGTGTCAAGTGGCACAAGAGATTGGCTCATCTTAACTACAAGATAATTGGCCAACTCTTTAGCAAAGAGTTAGTGAGGAATGGTCCTCAAGTTAAGTGTATAAAGGAAGAAATATGCTCAGCTTGTCAAAAGGGCAAGCAGACAAAATCCTCCTTTCAAAGCCTTGAAAACAAGGATTCTGTGAGGTGCCTATACCTCTAACATATGGATCTTTTTGGTCCTATGCCAGTTCATAATCTAGGTAGGAAAGTCTATACTTTTGTGGTGGTAGATGACTATTCTAGATTTATATGGGTGTTCTTTCTGAGACAGAAATCAGAAACCCCAAGTGTATTACTTAGTTTTGTAAAGCAAATTCAGAATGAACTGAATAGTACAGTGGTCAAAATCAGAAGTGACCATGGTACTGAGTTTCAATATGAAAGCATGACAAAACTATGTGAAGACTTTGGGATTTTCCAAGAGTTCTCCTCACCTAGAACACCACAGCAAAATGGCATTGCTGAAAGAAAGAATAGAACATTAATTGAAGCTGACAGAACTCTATTGAGTGACACCTCTCTCCCAGAATATTTCTAGGCTGAGGTAGTTAACACTGCATGTCATGTGATCAATAGGGCTTCTATCACCAAGAACCACAAAAAGACTCCCTATGAGATTATGAAAGGTAGAAAACCAAATCTATCCTACTTCAGGATCTTTGGTTGTAAATTCTATATACTTAACAATGGCAAGTCATACCTAACTAAGTTTGCTGCCAAATCCCAAGATGGGATATTTGTTGGGTATAGCATAAATAGTAAGGCCTATAGAATCTACAACTTGACTACTCAAGTTGTTGAAGAATCTGTACATGTTGTGTTTGATGAAACAAGATTAATCAACTGTGAGTTGTCTTGTAGATCAAATGATTCAACAGGTATAAGCAAAAGAATGGACAAGCTCTCCATTGCTGAAGCATCAAAGGAAGATGGAGCATTGAAAATGAAGGCTACTGTCCAGGGGGAGTACAAGACTCAATAGAAGCTGATGAAAACCAAGAGGTTCAGCATGAAGAAGGAGCTGGAGATGTTCAACCAGAAAGGAATCTTCCTCCAGCTACAAGACATTTAAGAGATCATCTAGCTGATCAGATTATAGATGATCCAAGACAGGGAGTGCAGACTAGAAGCAGAAATCAAAGCACAGACCTACATTCAAGTTTCCTGTCTCAAATGGAGCCTAAGAAGTTTGAAGAAGCCATCCAAGACCAGCACTGGATTGATGCTATGCAAGAGGAGCTGAATCAATTCAGAAGGTGCAATGTCTGGGAGCTTGTTCCTAAACCAATAGGCCACAACATAATTGGCACAAAGTGGATTTATAGGAACAAATTGGATGAGAATGGAATAATAGTGAAGAATAAAGAAAGATTGGTTGCAAAAGGATACAGGCAGGAAGAAGGGATTGACTTTGATCAAACCTTTGCCCCAGTAGCAAGGTTGGAGGCAATCAGAATGTTCCTTGCCTATGCAGCCTATCAAGACTTCAGAGTGTACCAGATGGATGTGAAATCAGCATTCCTGAATGGTGATTTAAAAGAGGAAGTCTATGTAGAGCAGCCATCAGGTTTTGTAGATCCTCTTAAACCTGATTATGTCTATAAGCTTAAGAAAGCTTTGTATGGGTTAAAGCAAGCCCCAAGGGCTTGGTATGAAACCCTGTCTACTTTCCTTATTGAGAATAAATTCTCAAGAGGAAAAATAGACAAAACTCTATTCCTTAGGGAATCCAAAGGTAAGATCATCTTAGTTCATATCTATGTTGATGACATAATCTTTGGA
Organism: Platanthera zijinensis; assembly: GCA_039513925.1. NCBI lineage: Eukaryota > Viridiplantae > Streptophyta > Magnoliopsida > Asparagales > Orchidaceae > Platanthera > Platanthera zijinensis. Next base: position 120,630,571 of record CM077083.1, on the reverse strand, counting down.
TCTACTGAAAACAACCTTTGTAAAAAGTTTGCCAAACTTATGCAAGGGAAGTTTGAGATGAGCAGTATGGGGGAACTTAAGTTCTTCTTGGGACTCCAAGTAAGACAGACTGATGATGGCCTGTCCATATCCCAGTCTAAGTTCACCAAAGAATTAATTAAGATGTATGGTATGGAGTCATCCTCCACTATGAGAACTCCTATGGGAACAAGTATGCCTATATGCAAAGATGATGTAGGTAAACCTGTTGATGAATCTTTGTATAGAGGAATAGTTGGCTCTCTACTATATCTCACTGCTAGTAGACCAGATATTATGTATGCTACATGTGTCTGTGCTAGGTACCAAGCCTGCCCTAAAGAATCTCATTATACTACAGTCAAAAGGATTCTGAGATATCTTAAGGGCACACCTAATCTAGGCCTTTGGTACCCTAGGAATAGAGATTTTCTACTAACAGGTTATTCAGATGCAGACTTTGCAGGCTGTAGAGAGGATAGAAAGAGTACAACAGGTACTTGTCAATTCTTGGGAGGAAGATTGATATCATGGAGTAGTAAGAAGCAGACCAGTGTAGCAATATCCACAGCTGAGTCAGAATATGTTGTTGCTGGCAGCTGCTGTGCACAGCTATTGTGGATACAGCATCAGTTGAAAGACTATGGTATTCAAGTAAGTAGAACACCTTTATTGTGTGATTCTAAAAGTGCTATTTCTATTGCTAATAATCTTGTTTCTCACAGTAGAACTAAGCATATAGAAATTAAATACCATTTTCTTAGAGAGCATGTAGAAAGAGAAGACATCTCATTGGAATTTGTTAAAACAGATTATCAAATAGCAGATGTATTTACTAAGCCACTGGATGAAACAAAATTCAATAAATTTAAAATTGAATTAGGCATGTTGACCATTGATTAGTTTATCAACAAACTTACAAGTGATATTAGATTATCAAGTGGTATTGACAAAAACAGAAATTGGCGAAGTAAAATAGTGTCGACACATTCAGTGATAATGTGTCGACTCAGTGAAGTCATGTCGACTAGTCAGAGAATATGTGTCGACACAGAGAATTTGTGTCGACACTTAAGAATCAAATAGTCGACTCATCCAGGAATGTAGTGTCGACTTCACCAGAATAGTGGTGTCGACACTTACAGATTTTGTGTCGACACTTATCCTAAGAGTCGACACAGAATTTCTAATGCTCTACTATGTCTCTCAGGTGTCGACATATCCACAATTGGAGTCGACACATAGTAGACAGACTTGCTGTCAAGACAATAGAAGTTTGTGTCGACACACTCCATCTGTGTCGACACATATAGACTGTTTTTGCCCGACTTTTGATCTTCTTTCCCTAGAAGGTATAAATAGGTCAAGAACTTATTCTGTCGACACGCTTACAAGGTTTTGGAGACTGAAACCCTGTGTCGACAATCTCTCTCTCTTCTCTCTCAAGATTTCTCGTCTGATCAATGGCGCCAAAGGTTGCAGATAACGTCAACGAAGGATATGAGTTGGTGCGCAATGCCTTTGCGGATGCCCCGACAGATGTTCAAAGGGTTATCACTCTAATTTCTGAATCTGGATTAGAATTTCTAGTTTCTGAACTATCAAAGATCTGGAAGAAGGAGGTGATTGAATTCTTTACCTCTGCATCAGTGGATTCAGCTGGTCTCAAGATAAAATCCACTATTCATGGGACGAAGGTGAAACTGACACCAAGAAATTTAAGAAAAATACTTCAATTATCAAACATTGAGAATGAAGAAGAGGTTCCAGCCTCTAAGACCAGGGAGGCTCTCCAATGGTGTGGATTGGATCCAACCCTGAAGATTGGAGCAGCTATCAAAAGGAAGGGCATGAATCCACAGGGCAAGTTTCTGTCAGAAGTAGTTGGGAAGGTAATTTTGTGCAAACCAGGTGGACATGATAGGATTTCAGCCTATATGTTCAGCCTAATGACCAGAATTGTGTTTACAATTCCAACTGACTGGTCAGCTGTAGTATTTGATAAGATCAAGGAAGGAATCAAGAAGCCAAATCTGGCTAGAATTGTGAGTTTATATCTGACTGGGGTGATCCCTGAGGTTATGCAACAACTGTCTGGGACAAAGATTAATCACATGAGGAAAATGGATGTAAGATTATTTTCAAGGTGGGATAGGGTGCTGTCTAAAGATGTGCTTGATGAGAACAGGCAGGACACCCCTAAGAGATCCCCTGCACATGATCTAGGCACTGCCCAGCATCCAGAAGAGCAAGTGAGAAAGCAGGTTGAAGATCAGCCTGAGTCTACTCAAGTTCAGAAAGCAACCATTCCTGCACAGATGCAGGGGGAGCAAGCTCACTCTCCTATCCAGAATGTATCTACTCCTGACCAGGTACAGGTACAGGGAGAGCAAGTGTATTCACCTGCCTAGGATATTCCAAATACTGAACAAGTGCAGGTGGAGCAGATGTCTGAAACAGTGCAGGAGAAAGAACAAATTGATTTATCAAAAGATTTGAATATTGCAGATCTGGATGATTCAATATCTGTTCAAGCTCAGAAGGAATACACTCTAGATGAGTTATTTCCTAATGTTGAAATTGCTACTGATAGAGTAGAGGAGGAGCCAGACAATGAGAAGGCACTAGATATGGAGATAGAACAAGAAGCTGAGAAGGAACAAGGAGTTGAGGAGGAGCAAGTAGTTGAGGGGGAGCCTGTGAATGTTGAGGCTGAGCAACATGTCACTGAAACTAATATTCCTCCTACTCCACCTGAAAGAGTTCAAATAGAAAGTTCATCAGACTCTGAGACTGAAGAAGCCAGAATGGATAAGAAGAGAAAGCTCATAGTCTTCAAGAGAAGGAGCCAAAGTTATAAGCAGGCACTCCAAACTTCAACTCACCAATCTCCATCTGAATTTAACTACAACAAGTTCATGGTAGATTTGCAAGTTAAGTTGGATGAGCAGAGATTAGCAATGGAGAAGTATGTTGATGAGAGCAATAAATCCCTTCAATTTGACTTGGCTCAAGATATTAAGTCTATTAGATTTGAAGTAAATATGAATAAGAAGGAGATGACAGATTGCTTCCATAAGGGAGGTAATGTTGTAGTGTTTTTGGCTAAACAACAGCAGTCTATCCTCACTAAAGTGGATGATATTGCTTTGAAGCAAGGTTATGTTTTGGAGAATCAGCTGAGGATGAATGATAATTTGGCTGAATCTCACCATGAAATTCTTAAAGAGTTCAAAAAGGCTACTGCAGGGATGACTGAAGCAAGAGCAAAAGAGATGGAAGATTTTGATCAGAAACTAAAGGAAGCTATAGCTTCAGTTCAATCTGCCATCACTATATCTCAGAAGGAAATATCTGACAAACTTCAAAAATTGAAACCATATTTTAAAGAAGGTGTGAATTATCTAGATGGCCAGATCAGATTTCAGAAGGATGATCTAAGAGATCATATTACCAGAGAAGTCATAAAGGGGGAGAGGTTGTTAGTTCATGCTGGCTCAGAGCACACCAAATGGGTGACAAATAGTATTCGAGCCACATTGGGATATCCACCTTTGTGTGATGATGATATGGTGGCTGAGTCAGGAATTCAAACAGGTCTACTTGAAGGCAATCAACCTGAGATTGCCCAAGTCATTTACCCTCCTCCTGATTTTGATATGATTAATCAGCAAGTTCAGGATATGTATAGTCCTCCAAAGGAGGTTACCAAGGTTGTTATTGAAAAAGTTGATAAGCCTGATGCCAACTTGAAAGAACAGCAAGATGCTCTACTATCCAAGAAAAGATTTAGAGAGCAGGCTGAACTTAAGCCAGATTTTGAGCAGTGGAGCCCTACTTCAAGAAATATTATACTAACTGCATGGAAGGCTGTAAAGGACCAAGTACATGAAAGAGGAAAGTGGTATAATGAAATGGAATGGCAAAAGTATGAAGCTAGGCAGGAAGCCATAGTACAGTTCAGGAGAAAAGCCAAGCTGGGAAGGCTGCCACCAGATGCTCAGGAGCCGAGCAAGTACTCTCCAAAACCCTTTCATTACTTTGAAAGGCAAAGGCTAAAGGAAGAAGCTCAGAAGAAAGCTGAGCTAAAAGGCAAGAAGCCTGCTGAAGTTGCTGAAGCTCCTGTGAAGGCTCAAATCCAATCTGGCAAAGGAATTGTTATAAGAGAGCCTGATAAGTCTTAGTTCTAAGTTCTTTCAAATGTTTTGTAAAGTTTTGATCATTCAATGTAAACATCTGTAATCAAACATTATCAAGTTATAAACAAAATTTTGTTTGGAATCATATATTCATGTTCACTCTGTGATGAATTGTTAATATTTTGTTTATATAAAATATTCATGTAATGTCATACATCATCATATTATTTTTGTTATAAATGGTGTATATCATTAACTAAAAGGGTTATGACTTCTCCAAATAGGGGGAGATTGTTGGGTACATTGGAAAATGTGTACCTGATTTGAAGAAGCCTAACTTAGCTTAATGATATACATCAAGGTGTATTTGATGTTGTTTTAAGTTGACATGTGCAGGTGAAGAAGTATTAAAGAATACAGGAAATTATTCTAAGTCCATGTGTCGCCATCTGAAGAAACTGGGGCGACACTTCAGAATAATTGTGTCGACACTTGAAGGAAGCTGTGTCGACACAGAGAAAGATAGTCGACCATATTTGTGTCGATACTGAGAAGCAGTGTCGACTCACAGAAAGATAGTCGACCTCAACTATGTCGACACCTGAAGGCAGAGTCGACACATACTGAGTTCTGAATCTACAACAACTGTGTCAACACACAGGACTTGTGTCGACACACTGCAAAGTCAAGACCAAGTTATTTTCTGAAGAAAGATGAAGTGTTGAGTCGACACAAATTCTCTGTGTCGACTCATTCTCAAGATGAAGTTCTGAAGAAGCAGTGTCGACTTAAAGGCAAACTAGTCGACATCATCAAAGGCTGTGTTGACACCAAAGTCACTTGTGTCGACACATATAGACAGTTGGTCTCGACACTTTCTGACAGTATGTCTCAACACTTTGCTGTCCAAGACTAAGGCACAGGATCTGTTTGAAGACTTGACAGCTGTGGGTTATGACAGGTTAACTGAAGCTGTCAGACTTGTCAGAAGTCAGTTAGAAACCAGATCAGCCGGTTACCATGAAGAAGATCTATAAATAGACAGATTCAGAAGAAGAAAAAGATAATATACAAGAGGAAATTAATTCTTAATCAATACATTAGTTAAGAGACAAGTCCTCTCTTCAAGAAAGTGCAAGGCATTAAAGAAGATCTTCATCAGAAGATCTAAGAAGACGATCTCAGGATTAGTCTAAGTAGAGTTCTTTCAAGAATTCAGAAGTATCATCAAAGGTGTTGGATAGAGAGGGATCCAGCCACTTGAAGAAGAAGAAGGAAGCCATCATTGGTTTCTCAAGAAGCTGTTTGGAAATTAACTCAGCTAAGTTCAGATTCAAGAAGCTTTGAAGAAAGCTCAGATTCAGTTGATTTCATCAGCTGATCAAGAATTGTCTTGTTCTTTTCTCTCTCAACAAAGGCAAGACATTAAAAACTTCTTTTCTAATTTCTGTAGGATCTGTCAATACAGATCTGAGTTGTAAGTCTGTGTTATAAAGGTTGAGTGTAGGAGAGTTGATCTCTGAGTGGTAGGGCTGTTTGCCTGAGTGTAGGAGAAGGTTCTTCTCTGAGTTGTAGGCTTTGTGATAAGGCTGAGGTAGGGCTGTTGAGCCTGAGTTGTAGGAACCTTTTCAGGTTCTGAGCTGTAGGATCTGTGGATCTGAGTAAAGAGGAAGTTTGGCCGAATCTAGCATACTACTAGATAGGTGAAGGGGGAAAGTGGATGTACCCAGACCTTGGGGAACCACTATAAAACAGTGTGCAATCTGTGATGGTTAAATTCCTGTGACTGCTGTGCTGTGTGTTTTAATTCTGTAATTGAATTCTGCCAAAAAGTGTTAACAAGCATTAGAACCTATTCACCCCCCCTCTAGGTGTTTAGGTTGTCTTGAAAGTAAACTATCAAGAAGGACTGAACTCAAATCAAAACTAGGGTACCAACATGCACTTTATTATTATTATGCATTTTTAATATTTTTTAGGTCATATTTTCTTTTAAAACAAAACTAAAAATTATCGGTAGAATAATAGGTATTTCAGGGAAAGAGTAGAAATAGCTAAGCCGGCCCTGAGAATAATACGACCCCGATATTCCTCCATACGGGAATATCCTGTACTACACGTGATAGGTGCACTTGCCTCCCTCTCGTTAAAACTCGGTTTCTAATAAAATAAAAACGCTCTTCTTTTTCTTTATAAAATAAAATCTCACTCATCTTAAAATAAAATAAAAAGAAACCTACGCGTTTTAACCATCAAGTTTTTGGCGCCGTTGCCGGGGAAATAATCGTTTTACTATTTTGAATTCCTGAAACCTATTAATTTTACCCTTTATTTTTACTTATATATAGAAAAAAAAATTAACCAAAAAAATTATAGTTATAATAAACATAATAATATCAATATTAATATTAATAATAAATACTTAAAAAATCTAAATATCAAAATATTTAAAAACTTTAAAACTTAAAAAAAATCAGAAAACTAAAAGACTAAACAAAAAAAAAATCAATCAAAAAACTTAAAAACAGAAAAAAAAACATAAAAAACTTATAAAATTTTAAAAAAAAATAATTTAAAAAACCTAAAAATCAAAAAAATTTTGATGAAACAATTTTTATTTTTATTTTTTTTATTTTCATCAAAAAATTAAAAAAAATAACACAAAAATTATATATAGGTATATATATCTTTCATATTTTTTATTTTATTTTCCTTTAACTTCTTTTCATTTCTTTTTATTTTTTATTTTCAACAAAAATCAAAACAAAAAAAAGAAACATAAACTTAAAATTTAAAATATATATATATAAATAAATAAATAACTAAGGAAAAAAACTAAGAAAAAAATATATAAAACAAAAAAATTAATTATATTTTTATTTTATCGTTTCGGTGCGCTTAACTATTGTGAGCGCTAGGGGATCGCACATCGGTCGCGCTCTTAGCTAAGACGTTAGCTTACGAGTCACACTCACCCGCGCCCCCTATCACACGCACACTTTTCGCCGAACTTATATTTTTCTTTTTTTTGTTTTATTTTTTCTGCTTTTACTTTAACTTTTGCAGGTCTTAATTTAACGGGCTTCCCCGAACGCGGTTTAGGGAAGATTTCTAAACCCCTGTTTTTACTTTTTGTATATATTTATTTATATATATATCATGTTCATCATACTTAGTGCAACATTGGGGACAATGTTGGACTTAAGTATGGGGGTGTTTCCTATTTTCTGTCTTTTTATTTCCTGCACTTAACAAAAAAGAAAAAAAAAAGAAAAAAAAACATCAAAAAAATTGCAAAAATTTAAAACTCAAAAAAAAAATTCATGTTTTTATTTATAAAAATTTAAAACCCCAAAAAAATGAAACATCGCTCCACGACGTTCGACTCATCGAACCAACCACAAATAAGAGTCTGTTCGCGGGCGATTCTTTTTCTTCTTTGTAAATATTTTGTAAATATTCTCGTCTCTTTCCAATTCTCTTTCCTATCTTGTAAAAATTCTCTCTCTTTTCTTGTAAATATTTCTGTAAATCTAAAAATTCAAAAAATTTATAACTCAAAAATCTCAAAAAAAAATTGCATAACCTTTAAAAAAAATTCCAAAAAAATGAAAATAACCCCAAAATATCAAAAAAATTAGAAAAACTCCAAAAAATAAAAAATTTCTCTTGAATTAAATAATTTGAATCCCTTATTTCTTAACCTCTTTGCTCTCCAAAATAATCGTTTCGAGTTTATTTATAAGCAAATTTTAATTAATTCTTTATTTACTATTCGTTTATTAATTGTAGCTCGATAGACTTAAATTTCCTGGGTTAAGATTTTAAAGAATTTTTTATGTCTTTTTCTTATTATAGGGAACCTGTTTTTCTCATTTCCACTTCTAATTTTTTGAATAAAAGCACGTTTTTATGTTAGAAAATAACATTCATGGATTTTACATTCATGGATCTAGAGCTTCTTTCCTTGACAAATTCAGGTCTTGCTCTCCAATGATTTTCGTTTCTGACGCCCTTGGGACAACAGCTTCGGGATGCTTTTCCATATATTTTGAAGGATCAAATACCTCAGGTCTAACCTGGAATTTATCGAGCTCCTTCATTCTGAATTTTGACATAATGGTTAATCCTGCAGTGTCTTTGCCTTCAGCTTTAGCTTTCTTAATTTGGGCTAAACCAACAAGTTCAAGAAAACGAGCCATCCTGAAATCAGGATCAAGCTCTGGGCTTTCATACACATTTTCAGAGGTTGTATCAATAGTTTTCACAGCTTTAAACTTAATAGACATATCTAGCAGACTTTCAACTGGCTCTTTATCCTGAATAACTAGATAAGAAGGAGGAGCAAACTCAGCAAATATCTTGCTAGATTTTTCAGAGAAAATAATTCGCTTACCTTTTGAAACAGCCTTCACAGCATGATTTGGCTTTGGAGAGGTTGAGCTCTTGAGTTCTTTGGAAGGAGGAGGAGAAAAAGTTGGTCTTTGAAAAACAACCTCCTTTACTTGTTCCTTAACATCAGCATCAAGTCTTTGATAGCCAGATTGTGTTTTACCTTGATATCCTTGAGAACTTTTCCTTTGTGATGACTGAGATGGGGTAAACCTGTCAGACTGAGCAGAAGGATTTGCAGATAGGTTTCCAGAGGCTCCTACACTGGGAGGAGGAGGAGGAGGACCTCTGGGAGTCCATCTTGGGGAAGGACTGTCATACCTCTTTGACTTCTTCCTTAGCTTCTGTTGATTCTTAGAAAATGCCATCCAGTGCTGGAATTCTTTAGATTTAGGATCAATGCCTTTTAAGACATAGTAGGGAACATCATGGTCAGGATTTGGAGGAGGAGGAGCCAAGGCTTTCCTTTTCTTTTTAGCAGATCTCTTTCTCTTAGACTCATCAGATTCATCAGAATCAATCTCATCCTCAGAATTTGAAGAAATAGGAATATCATACGGATCAATCGCCTCTTGCACAGCTCTTTCCTTCTCTTTTAGGGCAGCTTTTTCTAATTCATCTTCCATGGCATCCTGTGCCAGAAGGGTATCTAAATCCAATCCAGGAGAGTCATCCCAGACGGTAGACTTTTCAATTTGAACATCTGAAGCCTTTTCTTATTGATCAGAAACTGTCATGGGGACCAGTTCTACTTGCACTGCTAGCTGAGCTGGCTGAGCAGCCTTAGAAACTTGAGCAACTGGTTCTGGTTCAGATTGAACTTCTGGAGATGGTTGGTGATCAAGCTCTTGGACATCTAATACTTCTTCCATTATATTTGTAGTATTATGAACAAAAATTTGCTAAATGACATCGAATCATTCCTTCCAGGTATTCCCATACTAGCATATCAGTTATCAAGTCTAAAAAGTGAGTAAAAGGGTACCTTCAGAATTGTCCTTTGAGTGTCCTAACTCCCATAATTCATCTAGGAAGGAAGTGATAACTCCTTCTAGGTATAGGGCGACCAGGGGAGTGGAGCATTCTTCTAGGCAAACTTTGACAATAAACTCAGACTTCATTACAGCATCAGAAATTTCTTTTTAAGATAATGGAGGAGGAGCTGATTCTTCTATCTCTTTCTCTACAACTGCAGGAGGATCTGCTGGAGGGGAGGCCAAGGGCAGCTCAGAGGCATCTTCATAAAGCATCTCCCCCTGCCAGATTTCAGTAGATACTGAAACCAGGCCCCTAGATGAAGAGGGCTCAGCAGATTTTGATAGGGCTTGAATGACAGCAGTCAAGGAAGAGATGGAGGAAGCAAGGGGAGCAATTGCCTCTTCAATCATAATTTTGATTGAAGGAGTAATTAACTCCAAGATGCTAGAAATGAATGCTGGAGTGATTTCAAATGATGATGGGGGAATCTCAGTGGATGGATGATCAGCAGGAATGGTGTATTCTTGATGAACTGGAGAGTGAGCTGGAGATGGAGAGTGAACTGGAGAATGATGGGTGGATGTAAGATCATCAATGTGATCTGAAGAAGGAATTGGAGAATGAGGAGGAGTAGAAAGCTCAGAAACCAACAAATCAAAACTAGGATGAGATATCCTAGCAAGATGAGGAGGTAGAGGAGATGCATGAGGTGATGCATGGAGAATTGTAGATAAATCAGGAAGATGAGAGGCAGAAGGTCGTACTTCAATTGAAGTTGATGGAACTTCAACTGAAGTAGAAGGTAATGCAGATGAAGAAGATGGAAGGGAGAGATTTGCTGAGCCAGCTTCTTGTAGGAGAGGAGTGACTGAAGCAGTCCTGGTGCTCTCAGATACCGCTGGAGCAACCCCTGCTGGAGCGGGCTTCAGAAAAGTCCTTTTCCACTTGGCGAACAAGGTTGGGTCCATCTTCTTGCTGGCATTGATGGAAGTAGCAGCTGAAACTAACAAATGGGGATATTTTTCCTTCAGAAAAATCTCAAGCACCCTACCCAGGGTGACTTATTTCTTGCTATTCTTTTTCCTGATCAAATCAAACAATACTCCTGCCCAATTAATCTTCTTTTTGTTCACAATTACACACATTAGGGCAAACTGTTGCCTGGTAATATTGTCATGGGCAGAGTGCTTTCCCAGTAGCACTTTTCCTACGAGTTCAGCAAGGAACTTAATCTTAAACGGAAAATTCACCTTAAGCAGCTTAGAGGGAATGCCTGCGGCATATCCTAACTCTATCAGCATTCTCCCAAACTCTGGGGTATCTTGCTCGTAATCTTCTTCCCCATTTAACAATCCAAAAATTTCAGTTAAAATGGCGAGAGTCAAAGTTACCTCTTCTCCGCCAATTGTTTCGGTCATTGATTCGTCATTTGAAGACGAAGTAAATGCCCATTCTTTAATCTCTTGAATGTTTATCTTTATCCTGGAGGACATGAGCTTTTCCAAACCTTAATCTTTGCATAAGTTGAGAATTTCCACAATAGCAGATTCGCAGCAACTAAAAGAATCGAAATCCACACTAAAGCCTGCATCGAACTTCACCACTGTCAGGAGAGCTGGAGATATCGCCATCGAAGGGGCTAGAGAAGACGAGGGAGACGGCAAAGGCGAAACGACAGAAATCGCGAGACAAAGAGAAAGCAGGAAGACGGAATGCGAGAAGACGCTCTCCGTCGACGATAAAAAGAAAGATCTCTTAACCTAGGTCGACCATCGGCTTTATATTAAAACAACGATCATTGATCTATTTAAAAGATACTGGAGACGATGGTCGAACGGTCGTTCGACGATCGTTCCTGAAGCAGAGTAGTCGATCCATCGTTCGACTATTTCTGTCTTCACAAATAGCAAGTTGTCGTCAACCATAGATCGATGATAGGCTCGACCTATTCGACGATCTTCGAACGCCGGTCGACGAACTTCAAGCAGATAAGCTATATTCAACCATAGGTCGACGATAGGCTTGATCCGATCGACTATCTTCGAACGTCATTCGACGATCTTCAAACAAGTTTCAACAAGGCAGACGTCACACTTAGTCTCTTCCATTAATCATGCCTAGTTGAACCAAAAAGAACAGATGCTTCTGTTCATCTAAGGGCTTGGTGAATATATCGCCTCTCTGAAGGTCAGTGGATATGAACTCAAGGCTGATCTTGTTCTTTTCCACACAATCTCTCAGGAAATGGTGTCGGATCTCAATGTGTTTCGTTCTAGAGTGGTGCACAGGATTTTGTGCAATAAAGATACCACTGGTACTATCACACATGATTTTTGTGTTCTTGTGTGTGTACCCATAATCCAAAAGCTGGTTTTGTATCCACAGGATCTGTGAACAACAACTAGCAGCTGCTATATATTCAGCCTCTGCAGTTGAAGTTGAGACAGAAGCCTGTTTCTTACAGAACCAAGAGACCAATCTCTCTCCCAAGAACTGACAAGTTCCTGAGGTGCTTTTCCTGTCAACTCTACAGCCAGCATAATCAGAATCAGAGTATCCAATCAACTCAAATTCTGATTCAGCTGGGTACCAAAGTCCTAGATTTGGACATCCCTTCAGGTATCTCAAGATTCTCTTGAGAAGAATCAAATGAGATTCCTTGGGGTTGACCTGCAATCTAGCACAAAGGCATGTAGCAAACATTATATTTGGCCTACTTATAGTTAAATACAATAGGGAACCAACAATGGCCCTATAATTCTTTTGATCAACAGGCTTTCCCTGATCATCAGAATCTATAACTACATTAGTATCCATGGGTGTATGCATTGCTGAAGCATCAGCCATCCCAAACTTCTTTACCAATTCCTTGGCATATTTGGATTGGGAGATGAAGATGCCATCAGCATCTTGCTTTACTTGGAGACCAAGAAAGTAAGACAACTCACCCATACTACTCATCTCAAACTTAGAATGCATCAAGTTAGAGAACTTTTTGCACAGTTTGGGATCAGTGGAACCAAAAATAATGTCATCCACATACACTTGAACTAAAAGGATTGTGTCCTTGTGGTGCTTGATGAAGAGGGTTCTATCAACTACTCACCTAACAAAGTTGTGCTCTAACAGGAAACTAGCTAGAGTCTCATACCAGGCTCTTGGTGCTTGTTTGAGTCCATAAATAGCTTTTTGCAACTTGAAAACATGTGAGGGCTGAGTTGAAGAAACAAACCCAGGTGGTTGTTCAACAAATACATCTTCCTTTAGCTCACCATTTAGAAAGGCACTTTTGGCATCCATCTGAAAAACCTTAAACTTCATATAGGTTGCATAGGCTAGAAAGATCCTTATTGCCTCTAGCCTTGCAATAGGAGCAAAGGTTTGGTCATATTCTATACCTTCCTCCTGTCTGTAGCCCTGAGCTACAAGCCTAGCTTTGTTCCTTATAATGATTCCATTTGCATCCAACTTATTTCTATACACCCACTTGGTGCCTATGATCAGTTGGCCTTTAGGTCTTGGAACCAAAGTCCATACTTTACATCTTTCAAACTGATTGAGTTCCTCTTACATAGCAATGATCCAGTGGGAATCTAGCTCAGCATCTTTAATGGTGAGGGGCTCAATCTGTGAAAGGAAACAAGCATGCATCACATCCTGTCTTAACTGATGTCTTGTTTGAACACCAGCTGATATGTCTCCAATCACTTGAGATGTAGGATGATCTCTAAGTGTGACAATATTAGCAGGTGGGATGTGATCTTCAGCAATAGTTGGGATTAATTCCTCAGGAGGAATTTGATCTACTATTGGTGGTACAGCAACAACTTCTGCAAAGTCTTCATCACTGTCTGATTCAGTGATATGAAGAGTTGATAGATGGAGAATCTCTTGAGTGACATTTGGTACCTGCAATGAACTTGAGGAAGGAGAATTTTCCTTCTCCTTGTAAAACATCTGAGATTCATCAAAAGAAACATGAACAGACTCTTCAATTTTGGAAGATGATTTATTAAATACCCTATAAGCTTTGCTTACTTGGGAATATCCAAGAAAAATTCTCATTGAAGCTTTTGCTTCAAATTTTCTAAGGTATTCTTTATTATTATTATGAATATAAACTACACAACCAAATACTCTAAAATAATTTATTTTAGGTTTCTTTCCTTTAAGCAACTCATAAGGAGTTTTACACTTAAGCTTGTGTATCAGACTTCTATTCAAGACATAGTTGGCTGTACTAACAGCTTCTGCCCAATAGGAAAGAGGCATATTAGCATCTGCCAACAATGTGCTAGCAGCTTCAATTAGTGTTCGATTCTTCCTTTCAACTACCCCATTTTGTTGGGGAGTTCTAGGAGCTGAGAAGCTATGTTTGATACCTTCTCTCTCACAAAATTCTTGCATGAGAAGAGAGTCAAACTCAGTACCATGATCACTTCTGATCAAGGCCACATGAGTAGAGTACTCAGTCTGCACACATAATAGAAAATCTGTAAGGGCTTTGAAGTTATCAGCCTTAGTTCTCAAAAAGAACACCCAACTAAACCTAGAGAAGTCATCTACAATGACTAGGGTGTAATACTTCCCTCCTAAACTCTGTACATTTATTGGGCCAAATAGGTCCAAATGTAAGAAATACAGGATTCTAGGAGAATCACTTTTATTTACTGATTTAAATGAATTCTTGGTTTGCTTGCCTAATTGACAAGCCTTGCATAGGCTCTCCTTCTTGTAGGAGCAAGAAGGTAAACCTCTAACAAGGTTGTGTTTAGATAACCTAGATATATTCTTGAGGTTAACATGGCTAAGCCTTTTATGCCAAAGGGTGTTATTATTTGTTACTTCATTGAATAAGTAGATTTCAGAGTGAGTTGAGTTAAAATCTACTAAATAAATGTTACCTTGTCTAATACCTACTAACACAACATTATTATTTAAAGTAATATTACAAAGAGAGTTAGAAAATGATACCTGGTATCCAGCATCACATAACTGACTTACTGAAATGAGATTATGCTTCAGTCCAGTTACATAAGCAACTCTCTTGAATGTTACAGCTCTAATTGTCATCCTGTCATAGCCTTCAGTTTGACCACAGCTTGAATCTCCAAAGATTACCTTTGGGCCAAGCTTGGCCTTGAACCTTGACAGATGTTCTTTATTTCCTGTCATATGCTTGGAGCAACCACTATCCAAATACCACTTATTCTGAGTGATAGGATAGGTCTTCACCTGCAAATAAATCAATTAAACATTGTGGACCCAGGTAACCTTGGGTCCCTTGTTTTTCACATAAGAAAAACTGGAAATAAATGAATTAGCAGGTTGAGGGTGATAACCTAACGGGTAAGATCTCCTAGGTGGGATTCTCCATGCTGATGATGGGTCAATGAACCTAGGGTTTCTATTTACATTCGGGTTTCTAAAGTTCTGGTTGAAGTTTTGAAATTCATGTTGAAAACGTCGATCAGCATTCGACGATGGGTGCTCAGATCGTCGATCTCCATTCGACCACTGAGCCTGCGATCGTCGAGCAGCGTTCGACGCTCTTTATATTTCCTTAAACTTTTGTTTTCTTTTCTCTCTCTTAGCTTTATTTAAAGCTTTATTAACCTGATTAACTTGCTCAGTGTTCTTTATCCCATCAGCTGAGATAAAGTTCACTGGAGTTGAAAGATGATTTTTAAGAATGATTGGAGGTTCACTAGATGAAGCTCCTAAGCCTAATTTGTTATTGTATGACCTAGTGTTAGACATGCTGGTTATTTCAAGCAACTTAAGGCTTCTACCATTCAGATATTCTTCTAACCTTTTGGACTTAGCTAATTCATTCTTAAGGAATTTTATTTCTTCACTAGAATTAGTGAGTTCTGTTGTTAACCTAATGTTTTCAATAGAAATTAATTCAAATTCAGCTAGTTTATTTCTAAGCTCTTTTATTTCCTTTTCAGAACTAATTAAATCTAAACATAAGGATTTAAAATCAGAATCTGAACTCTCTGTAGCTGAGTGATTGTTGCAGGCATCAATTGCGATCAGGCAAACTTCCTTTGCCTTCTTTTCTTCCTCATCCTCACTGGAGCTTGAGGAGGAAGATTCCTCATCAGAATCGCTCCAGGTTTCAGCAACAAAACCTCTCTCCTTCTTTTTGTTCTTATAGGAGGATGTCTTGGAATGCTTCCTGTGCTGATCCTTGTCTTTCCTTTTCTCTTTATTCTTTTTCTCTGGACAGTCTGGAAGAATATGTTCAGGCTTCCTGCAACCATAGCAAATTATTTCTTTAGTAGGAGTACGATCATATCTTGGTTTTTCTTCATATTTTGAATATTTCTTTCTAAATTCTTTCCTTCCCATCTTGAGAAACCTTTTGGCAAATAATGCCATCAGTTCCTCATTGGACTAGCTTCCTTCAGAAGTATCAGTAGCTTTGAGAGCAAGGGTTTGCTCTATTCTTGTGGGAGTTGGAGTCTTTGCTTCAGCCTCAGCTTCCCTGGTCTTCAGCACTTACTCAAAGGACTTGAGCTTGCTGAGAAGGGCTTCTGTTGAGATTTTTGTTGTGCTTCTGGCCTTCTTGATAGGCCAGATCCTCAGATCCCATGTGCTAGGGAAGCACATAAGAATCTTATCATTGACCTCTATCAATGAAATATCCTTATCAAGAGTCCTCAGCTCATTGATGATTGAGCTGAGCCTTGTGTACATTGCTTCAACTGATTCAGCATCAGTTTTCTTGAAATTTTCATACTGGGAGATAAGGTTGGACCTTCTATCCTTCCTTTCATCAGCTGAACCAGCTACAATCTGGTTCAGTGTATCCCACATTGCTTTTGCTGAGGAGCAGTCAGCAATCTTCTGGAATACTTCATCAGACATTGTCTGAGCCAGAATGTTCATTGCCTTAGCATCTGCTATCTTTGCCTTTTTGTATTCATCATTGTAATCTGGAGGAGGCACTGCACTCCTATCTATTGATGATAAAGCAGTAGCTGCAGCAGGTGCTCTTGGTGGTCCTGTCAAAATAGAAGCAAAAATACTCTCATCAATAGAGTTCATATATAGTTTAATCTTTGCCTTCCAGATGCTAAACTTGGCTAAGTTGCATGCTGGAGGTCTGGTGCTAGAGTAATCCTTGAACTGGGCCATGATAGTGAAAGTGAATATCTATAATCCTTGGTATCTATCAGGATCTTGTGACTTAGGTGTTAGCCTATACAGTCAAACAACCTCCCTCTGATACCAATTGAAAGAAAAGGGATAGATACTACTCTAGAGGGGGGGTGAATAGAGTAATAAAAAATTGCACTAGCAAAGTTGACTGTCTACTCAACTCCCTTGGAGTTAATTGTGGAATAAAGGTTATAGATATTTGAAAAGTAACCCTAAAGCCTAACACAAGTGTTGTGCACAAGAGGCAGCCAACTGTAATTACAGTTAAGGCTTGGAATCCTAAACAACAACTAGCAAACCTAGTTAAAACTAATCACAGCCAACAGCACAAGTAATAAATCAAACAACCAGACGACACAAGGGAATTTATAGTGGTTCCCCAAACAACTTGGGTACGTCCACTCTTCTACCAACAAGGTAGGAATCCACTCAGGTTTTTGATCAGGTGCCCTGCCACCAACAAGATCTGCTTTAGGTAGATCTAGAAACCCTTTAGACTTTTGATCAGGTGTCAAAAAACCAACACAGGTTTTTGATCAGGTGCCCTGCCACCAAGGTATACTTTTGAAGGGAGTAATAACCCTTTACAGGAGGGGGAAAGGAGGTTAAAATGTCTTCTCTATTTTAAATAGAATTAGAGAAGCTCAAGAACTTGCACTGAGCTAGAAAGCTCTAAAGAGTCAAGGCTACCCCTGGCTAAAAGAATATCCAGGTGAAGTCTTGCTTCAGTGCAGAAAACACTTCAGAAAATCTGAAGGAAAAAACTACAAGAAGATAATAAATATGAAATGAAAATTCTTCTTCAGGCAGCTATCTTCTTCTTCTTCTTCTTCAAAAAGCTCTGAGTGAAGATCTTCCTGGCGGTAGGAGAACTCAGGTTGAAGAAGAGTGAAGAGCTAAAACTTCTTCTCAGTTGAATGTGAACGAGCTGAGAGCAGTTGTAAACTGTAAGTTGTAAGCTTGAATGCTGCTGTTAGCTTTTTGCTCTCTGAACTAGTTGATTTCTTTCTCCAAAGAATTCTTTATATAGCAGCAGCAGCAACGGCTCTAATTTGAGTTTGAATCTTGTCTTCTACTGAAATCTGCAAGCTGGGCTGCAAATAGCATAAAGCAAGAACAAAAACTGCAGACAGATATCCTATAAGAGGATAAAGCTTTCTAAGAAGCTGCAAGTAACTCTGATAAAATAATACTAGAGAAAGTCACATCAGAAGAGACTCTTTACGGCCAAAGAAGACTTTTTGAGTCTAACGGCTATAAAGGATAGTCTGGCAGATAAAGCAGAAAACATATTTCAACTAATAAGACAAACAACTTTGTCAGAAAAAGATTGGCTCATGCATAAGGAATGGAGCAGATATTGCATGGGAATAATGTCATAAATTTATTCAAATAATCTTTTATAAAATATGTCAAAATAAATATGAAATAAATCACATCATAGGAGATGACAAAATTACTCAAGACATACAGCAAAACGTCGAACGACCCTCGGAGATCGTCGATCGAAGCACAGAGATCGTCGACCTATCAGACAGATAGTCGAACGATACAGATAGTCGAACTTTCAAAGAAGATTGTCGAACTACCTCAGCAGATAGTCGACCTATCAGAACAGATAGTCGAGCTATCCGATAGTCGATCTATCAAGGCAGATAGTCGAGCTATCAAGCAAAACAGATAGTCGACCTATCAAACAGATAGTCGAACTATCAAAGAAAATAGATAGTCGACCTATCAACAGATAGTCGAACTATCAAAGAAAACAGATAGTCAACCTATCAACAGATAGTCGAACTATCAAAGAAATAGATAGTTGACCTATCAACAGATAGTCGAACTATCAAAGAGAACAGATAGTCGACCTATCAACAGATAGTCGAACTATTAGATAGTTGAACTATCCAAGCAGATAGTTGAACTATCAAGAAGAGCAGATAGTCGACCTATCAACAGATAGTCGAACTATCAAAGAAAACAGATAGTCGACCTATCAACAGATAGTCGAACTATCAAAGACAACAGATAGTCGACCTATCAAGCAGATAGTCGAGCTATCAGGAAGACGATCGTCGAACGGCTGATCGACGATAGTCGAGCGACGTTCGACCATAGTCGAACAAAAAACAACTTAACCAAATTTACATCTGGAAAAGTGACGCCTCTAAAACTAGAGCAAACTAACTAACCAACTAACCTTTGACCATAGATAAATCTTGGGTCAAGAGACTAAAAGAAGGACTGAACTCAAATCAAAACTAGGGTACCAACATGCACTTTATTATTATTATGCATTTTTAATATTTTTAGGTCATATTTTCTTTTAAAACAAAACTAAAAATTATCGGTAGAATAATAGGTATTTCAGGGAAAGAGTAGAAATAGCTAAGCCGGCCCCGAGAACAATACGACCCCAATATTCCTCCACACGGGAATATCATGTACTACACGTGATAGGTGCACTTGCCTCCCTCTCGTTAAAACTCGGTTTCTAACAAAATAAAAACGCACTTCTTTTTCTTTATAAAATAAAATCCCACTCATCTTAAAATAAAATAAAAAGAAACCTACGCGTTTTAACCATCAAGTTTTTGGCGTCGTTGCCGGGGAAATAATCATTTTACTATTTTGAATTCCTGAAACCTATTAATTTTACCCTTTATTTTTACTTATATATAGAAAAAAAATTAACCAAAAAAATTATAGTTATAATAAACATAATAATATCAATATTAATATTAATAATAAATACTTAAAAATCTAAAAATCAAAATATTTAAAAACTTTAAAACTTAAAAAAAATCAGAAAACTAAAAGACTAAACAAAAAATCAATCAAAAAACTTAAAAACAGAAAAAAAACATAAAAAACTTATAAAATTTTAAAAAAAAATAATTTAAAAAACCTAAAAATCAAAAAAAATTTGATGAAACAATTTTTTATTTTATTTTTTTTATTTTCATCAAAAAATTAAAAAAATTTAACAAAAATATATATATATGTATATATATCTTTCATATTTTTTTATTTTATTTTCCTTTAACTTCTTTTCATTTCTTTTTATTTTTTATTTTCAACAAAAATCAAAACAAAAAAAAAAGAAACATAAACTTAAAATTTAAAAATATATATATAAATAAATAAATAACTAAGGAAAAAAACTAAGAAAAAAATATATAAAACAAAAAAATTAATTATATATTTATTTTGTCATTTCGGTGCGCTTAACTATTGTGAGCGCTAGGGGATCGCACATCGGTCGCGCTCTTAGCTAAGACGTTAGCTTACGAGTCACACTCACCTGCGCCCCCTATCACCCGCACACTTTTCGCCGAACTTATATTTTTCTTTTTTCTGTTTTATTTTTTCTGCTTTTACTTTAACTTTTGCAGGTCTTAATTTAACGGGCTTCCCCGAACGCGGTTTAGGGAAGATTTCTAAACCCCTGTTTTTACTTTTTTGTATATATTTATTTATATATATATCCTGTTCATCATACTTAGTGCAACATTGGGGATAATGTTGGACTTAAGTATGGGGGTGTTTCCTATTTTCTGTCTTTTTATTTCCTGCACTTAACAAAAAAGAAAAAAAAACATCAAAAAAATTGCAAAAATTTAAAACTCAAAAAAAAAAATTCATGTTTTTATTTATAAAAATTTAAAACCCCAAAAAAAATGAAACATCGCTCCACAACGTTTGACTCATCGAACCAACCACAAATAAGAGTCTGTTCGCGGGCGATTCTTTTTCTTCTTTGTAAATATTTTGTAAATATTCTCGTCTCTTTCCACTTCTCTTTCCTATCTTGTAAAAATTCTCTCTCTTTTCTTGTAAATATTTCTGTAAATCTAAAAATTCAAAAAATTTATAACTCAAAAAACTCAAAAAAAAAATTGCATAACCTTTAAAAAAAATTCCAAAAAAATGAAAATAACCCCAAAATATAAAAAAAATTAGAAAAACTCCAAAAAATAAAAAATTAAATAAAAAATTTCTCTTGAATTAAATAATTTGAATCCCTTATTTCTTAACCTCTTTGCTCTCCAAAATAATCGTTTCGAGTTTATTTATAAGCGAATTTTAATTAATTCTTTATTTACTATTCGTTTATTAATTGTAGCTCGATAGACTTAAATTTCCTGGGTTAAGATTTTAAAGAATTTTTTATGTCTTTTTCTTATTATAGGGAACCTGTTTTTCTCATTTTCACTTCTAATTTTTTGAATAAAAGCACGTTTTTATGTTAGAAAATAACATTCATGGATTTTACATTATTTCTACTTATGCTTTTAGAAACGTAGGAACGTTCAAATTAAAAAGGTTGCTCTCGAATTTTTTTATTAAACTCTAGTTTTCTTTTAGAAATTCATCCCTTCCACTTGTTTTTCATACCTTAATTGACATGATTCCCCACTCACCCTTAAAAGATCTTATGTCAATGGGGTTAAGATTTCGTCCCGCAAACATAGGCACCCAATAATTAAAAAGATTATATGTTACGGAGTAAGAGGATAAAAGTCATTACTCCTATACATATACATCGGGTTTATTTTTATTTATGAAAAAGAAAAAAATTTGTGTTAGGAAAATAAGATTTCATTTTCCTAATAATCCAAAAAAAATGTGGAGGTTCGAGAAAAAATTACCTCGCCTCAAAATCAAAACCTTCTTCATATCCGCCAATCCACTTATATAGTTTTCATGATTCTAGAATTACTTTAAAACTTTTTGAGAGCATAATTTTTAAATTGAATTATTTCCTGTATATTTCTTTTTAGCTAAAGTTTTTTCGATAATTCCAATCCATTTTTTGTTAAACTAACAAAATAATTTTCGCTTTTTATTTTTTCATTAAGAAGTAATTTTCTGAAATAGTTCCTCTATTTTAACATTTTCATAAGTTAAGATTTAATTCTGAGATCCCGGAAATTCATTTCGATCTTTCGTACAATTAAGTTAAGCGTTAGTTAAATTTAGGATTCTTTTTTATTCCTTATAGGTTCATCTCCAACTTTTGCTCTAGAATAGCAAAAGCTTAAGTATGGGGGTATTTGATGAGTTGTAAATATACCTATATTTTCGTATTTTATTTAAGTCATTTTTGTTTATTTTTGTCTTTTTTTATTAGTTTTATTCAATAAATTGCCTCTTTTTGTAAATATTATTTCTA
Organism: Platanthera zijinensis; assembly: GCA_039513925.1. Taxonomy (NCBI): domain Eukaryota; kingdom Viridiplantae; phylum Streptophyta; class Magnoliopsida; order Asparagales; family Orchidaceae; genus Platanthera; species Platanthera zijinensis. Next base: position 120,608,701 of record CM077083.1, on the reverse strand, counting down.
ACTTAGCTTTATTTTTTATTCCAGAAAAATTCCAGAAAATGTCAAAAAATCGACTGACACGCCCGTGTCACATGATCGACACGCCCGTGTCACGCCCTCGACGATCGCCGACCACAGGTTGCCAGCTCGACGATCGGTAATCATCAAACCGAGCTCGACACGCCCCCAGACACGCCCGTGTCAAAGGGTGACACGGGCGTGACTTCGCCACCTGGCCCGACGTGACGCGCGCGACTTTGCGGCCGGACCGTACCATGATCCACCTCCCCGACACGCCCCAGTCACGCCCCAGTCACGCCCGTGACTGACACATGTCACGCCCGTGACCTAGGGCGTGACCGCCACGTGGACCGCCCCGAAGTCAAGGCTCCCATCAAATCCCCAGATCCACCTCACCGACACATGTCTCTTTTTGATAGCGTCGCGCTAAGTTGGTCATCGGCCTTCTGCACTTTTTTATTATTATGCATTTTTTTATATGTTTATGCCATTTTCTTTTTTATAAAACCAAACAAAATATTATCGGTAGAAAAATAGGTATTTCAGGGAAAGTGTAGAAATAGCTAAGCCGGCCCCGAGAACAATACGACCCCGATATTCCTCCACACGGGAATATCCTGTACTACATGCGATTGGTGCACTAGCCTCCCTCTCGTTAAAACTCGGTTTCTAACAAAAATAAAAACGCTCTTCTTTTTCTTTATAAAATAAAATCCCACTCATCTTAAAATAAAATAAAAAGAAACCTGCGCGTTTTAACCATCACCTTCCCTTTCTGAATCGATCGAGACGATCGATCCTAGCAAGACCGTTGGTAGACCTTGCTAGCTTTGCTACGAAGGTTGGATCTCCAAAGCTCAGCCGCCGCACTTCGTTGCCGTTGCCGATCCTGACAGCTACGCCGCCGCACTTATTACCGCCGCTGGTTTCGGGGAGATTCTCTCTAAGAGAGCACTTAGGTCGTGGACTCTTCGACTTACTCAAGAACGCAACATCGAACGAAGAGGGACACCAAGGGCTCCAAAAGTAGTTTGTATTTTATACATTCAAGTTTTTCTTTTGTTGTAAAGAAACGTTGGTTCCTCTGTGTAAGGGTTGGGTGCAACCCGTGGTGGAGGAGTGGTGACTCCTTCGTGTGGAAGAGTTACTTCCTTAGTATGAGGATTGGTTTTCAATCCTGTTGGTGAAGTGACCGAGTCGTCCCTTGTTGGGAGATAGGTCGAAGGGGGAGAGTGGACGTACCCAAATCGGAGAACCACTATAAATTACCTGTGTCTTTCTGTGCTGTGTTGTTTTGTTTGTTTGTGCAGGTATAGCTTAATTCCACAAAAATGCTGCAAGACACCTATTCCCCCCCCCCATAGGTGAAGGTAGTTGGCACTAGGTGGACTTTCAAGTGGTATCAGAGGGAGGTTACTCAGCAATAAGGTTAACACCTTGAGTAAGTTCCTGCCACTAGTGTCAAGAAGAAGGCACGTATCTACTATGGACGGACTCAAGTACTCAGGCAAGATCCAAGTGGGCACCAGGCTAAACTTTCCTATCTGGAAGGAAAGGATTTGATTTTACATGGAAGCAGTCGACCCCCGACTCTTCATGATTGTGGAGGAGGGACCTTATATTCCCACTAAGGCCTCCACCATTGATCCTACCAAAATGGTGCCAAAGAAGCTTTCTGAAATGAACAAGGACGAGATGGTGTTGGTCGGACTTGATAAGAAGGCACAGAACATACTAATCAGCGCAGTCGATGACTCCATGATGCAAAACTTCTGCAACTACAGGACAGCCAAGGATATCTAGCACAGCTTGATTATCCTGATGGAGGGCACAGATGAAGTGAGGGATGATCGGAGATCCCTCCTGAACCAAAAATATGAGGCCTTCAGGTAGGGGCCCAAGGAAGAGATCGGAGTTACCTTCGAGAACTTCCTCAAGATCGTCAATGCTCTCAAGGGATATGGAAGAGTGTTCACTGATGGTGAACTTAATGATAAATTCCTTAGGTCCCTTACTAAGGAATGGGACACGAAGATCTGCGCCATCCGAGAGTTTGGCAGATTAGCTGAAATTGATCATCAGATACTCTTTGGGAAGCTCATGTCCTATGAGCTCCAGCTGAACATGAGGAAAGCTTAAGAAGAAGCAGAGAAGGCCGCAGTCAAGGAAAATACTGTGGCCCTAAAATCCATTCACTCCAGGAAGGGCAAGGGTGCGGCTTCATCCCGTGTGGGGAAAAAGGATGAGGAGGAAGACTCCGAGCCATGCTCCTCCGACTCAGAGTTGTCTGAAGAATACTTCTCCCTCATCACCCGAGAATTCAAGAAGTTCCTCAAGATGAGGAATCAAAGAAAGAGAGACAACTCCTCCTCAAGAAATCAGAAGAAGAATTATTCTTCTGACAGGTATGAATCAAAACCGAACAAACATCGTCATACTGACATCATTTGTTTTGGGTGCAATAAGCCAGGACACGTCGTGGCCGACTGTAATCAAGGCAAGAGAGAGAAGGGGAAGGGAGAAGAGCACAGAACCGCTAGAGATAAAAAGAAGAAGAGGAGCTACATCGCCAAAAAGTCAAAGACACTGAGTGAGTCTGATTCCTCAGACTCCAGTGATTATAAGGAAGCCTACTTCGGGCCGATGGGTCGCTCTGACTCAGAAGGAGAATGCCCCCCATTCACCGGGAAGGTAAAAGCTCGTACCCCCCTCTCCGACTCTGACTATGAGTCTCCTGATGATGATCTCGAGGACAGCCCATCTGCCCGAGAAGCTGAGCTCCTCGAAAAGTATGAGCTTCTGCTCAACACCTTCGAGGAATGCCGCAAGAGATTGAGGGCTCAGAAAAAGGAAGTCAAATTCCTTAAGGTCGAGGGTGTCTCCCTAAGGGAAGAGATCACTAGCTTGATTTCTCTCCGACAGGAGCACCTGGACCTGATCTCTAAGCACTCAGAGTCTCTAAGTCTCCTTGACCTTAAATAGGAAGAAATCAATAAGTTGGAAGAACAACTTACGGCAGAAAAGAAGATTGTCCAAAGCTTCTCTATGCCAAAGACTGTTCTTCCACTGGTTGATACCTTCTCTGCTCAGGCTAAGGGGGCTGGCTTGGGGCATGTGGGTGTGCTTGGTAAATCATCCAGGAGAAACAAAAAGCAGAGGAGAAATAAGGCTGCTAAGAAGGCCTCTACTGCAGAAAAGGGAAAGGCCCCACTCAACACTGTTGTATTCAGGAAGCCTGGCTTTCCCTGCAATGAACAGGACTTTGAGTTAACCTATGGCCACTTCTTCCGGCCCTCGGTTGAAAAGCCCAAGAGCCGGTATGAGGGGTAAGCCTTCCCCCGCAAGTTTGGCAAGAGTGTCTTCAAGGCACCTTATGAGGAAGTTCAAATGGAGGATTATGGTCACTTCTCTAGCGGCCATAATAGGAAGCAGGCACCTAAGGCCAAGACTGTTACACTGAGAAACCAGGAGGTGAAGAAATCATTTGAATGTTGTCATCATGATGCCTCCACCTCCAGGTCCATGGCCCTGGCTGAACCTTCCGTTCCAAGGGTGAAGCAGGTGACTAGGAGAAAGTACAACAGATTTGACTGCTGGTGCTGTGGCAAAGTTGGTCACTTTACTGTGGATTTGCTGGTTTAATCCGAGGAATAACGAGACTCCTCATGTTGGCAATGCGAGGCAGACTACTCGTAGGGCTAACCATCCGAGGGGGAGTATGCTAACGAGGAATCTAGGACCCAAGTTTGATTGGGTTCCTAAGGGAAATTAATTCTGTTTTGCAGGAATGTCCAAAGGCCACCAAAACTCCCATATAGTACTTGGACAGTGGATGCTCCCGGCATATGACCGGGACAAGAAGCCTGTTGCGTGATTACTCTCCAGTCGAGAATGGACCCAAAGTGATCCTTGGGGGATCAGATCGAGGAGTCACCAGGGGTTACGGTATGATTTCTAATGGTATAATTTATATCACCGACGTGGCTTACGTTGAAGGGTTAAATCATAACCTGATCAGTGTAAGTCAGTTATGTGATAAAGGTTATGACGTTTAGTTCTGCAAGGATAAATGCCTGATAATATCGTGTGCCTCTTCGGAGACGGTATTAACAGGCATTAGGAGCAGAAATATCTCTTGCTTAGATTTTCTTAGTTTAGATTCATCTACCCCCGTATGCCTAGTAGCAACAGGCAGTGCATCTCTTTGTGAACAATGGCACAAGAGATTGGCACATATTAATTTCAAGACAATTAGTATGATGTTTTCTAAAAACTTAGTAAGGGATGCTCCCATCATTAAGTGCATCAAAGATAGCCCATGTCCTGCATGCCAGAAGGGCAAACAGACTTGGGCTACCTTTAAGGGCATCGTTGACAAAGACTCCTCCAGATATCTTTATCTTCTGCATATGGAATTGTTTGTTCCAATGCAAGTTCATAGCTTGGGAGGCAAGTCTTATACGCTAGTGATTGTTGATGATCACTCTCGGTTTACTTGGGTGTTCTTCTTAAAACGCAAGTCTGATACGTTTTACATCTTCACCAGTTTTGTCAGGCAGATTCAGAACGAACTTAACTGCTCAGTGGTCAAAATCAGAAGTGACCATGGAACAGAGTTCGAGTCTGGTGCTATGACAGAGTTCTGTGAAGAACTTGGTATCTTTCATGAGTTTTCCTCCCCGCGCACTCCTCAGTAGAATGGAGTTGCGGAGAGGAGAAATAGAACGCTTATTGAAGCCTGCACGACAATGTTGAATGACGCTTCTCTCCCAGAATATTTCTGGGCAGAGGCTGTCAATACGGCTTGTCATGTACAAAACCGGGCCTTGATCAACAAGAGTCATCATAAGATGCCTTATGAGCTACTAAAAGGCAGGAAGCCAACCATGTCCTATTTTAGGATCTTTGGCTGCAGATGTTATGTACTGAATAACGGGAAGTACCCGCGTACTAAGTTTGGTGAAAAATGCTTCGAAGGCATATTCATGGGCTATAGTAGCCATAGTCGGGCATATAGGGTTTTCAATAAGAAAACCATAGTGGTAGAGGAATCCATAAATGTGGTATTTGATGAAGGAAGCTTGCTTAACAGCAATTCTTCCAGTGGTCTTCTTGAAGATGCAGGTACAAGAATTGAACAGCTTAGTCTCGATGAGACCGCTAAAGATGCAACTCCCAAGTACGTCACAGTCACCACCACAACACCTATCAGAGATGATGATGGTCAGAATGGAGTTATCCTCCCTGAAGAGGAAGGAGCCCCAGAAAATGTTAGAGCTCCAGATGCCAGACTGCTAGAGCTTCGTCACGTGAGGGATCATCCCAGAAATCAAATCATCGGTGATCCTCGTGACGGTGTCAGAACTCGCCGAGGTATAATTAATGAGATTATGCATTTTAGCTTTCTGTCACAGGTTGAGCCAAATAAGTTCGACAAAGCGAACAAGGATGCAGCATGGATATTGGCCATACAAGATGAACTGTATCAATTTGAAAGCCTGGACGCTGGTTCCTAGACTAAAGGGGGAGAACGTGATCGGCACCAAGTGGATCTTTAGAAACAAACTGGATGAACACGGTGTCGTCATAAAGAATAAGGCCAGGCTGGTGGCTCAAGGTTACAGACAGGAGGAGGGGATTGACTTCGACCAGACCTTTGCACTAGTGGCAAGGCTCGAGGCGATCAGATTGTTCCTGGCTTTTGCTTCGCACAAAGGATTCACTATCTATCAGATGGACGTGAAATCTTCATTCTTAAATGGCAACCTGAAAGAGGAAGTATACGTCGCACAACCCCCAGGTTTTGTTAATCCGACTTATCCCAATCATGTATATTTTCTTAATAAGGCTTTATATGGCTTAAAACAAGCTCCTCGAGCTTGGTATGAGACTCTGTCTAGTTTTCTTCTTGAGAACAAGTTCTCTAGAGGAAAAATAGATAAGACATTGTTTCTTAGGGAAGTCAAAGGCAAGATCTTTTTGGTGCAAATCTATGTTGATGACATTATATTCGGCTCAACGGATAACAATCTTTGCAAAAAGTTTTCTAAACTTATGCAAGGAAAATTTGAAATGAGCAGTATGGGAGAGCTAAAGTATTTTTTGGGACTTCAAGTGAAACAGTCTGAGGATGGAATTTTCATTTCTCAGACGAAGTTCACAAATGAACTCCTCAAGAAATTCGGAATGGAGAATGCAACCTCTATGAGGACTCCAAAAGGATCCACTATGTCTCTGGATAAGGATGAGAAAGGGAAACCTTTTGATGAAACCAAATACAGAAGCATTATTGGATCCCTGCTCTACCTTACTGCAAGTAGACCGGATATTATGTTCTCCACCTGCGTTTATGCCAGATATCAGGTGAACACTAAGGAATCTCACTATGTCGCTGCAAATCGAATTCTTAGATACCTTAAGGGTACACCTAATCTTGGCTTGTGGTACCCGAGAAACAATGATGTCGAGCTAATAGGCTTTTCAGATGCAGATTTTGCAGGAAGAAGGGATGATCGGAAAAGCACTTCCGGGACATGTCAATTCCTCGGAAGAAGGCTTGTATCATGGAATAGTAAGAAGCAGAATTGTGTTGTAACCTCCACAGCTGAATCTGAGTACATCTCAGCATGAAGCTGTTGCACATAACTTCTATGGATCAAAAATCAGCTAGCAGACTATGACCTTCAGTTCAAAGAAGTACCAATGTATTGCGACTCCTCAAGTATTATAGCTATTGTAAACAATCCCGTGTCGCACAGCAGGACGAAGCATATTGAAGTGCGCTACCACTTCATTCGGGAGTATGTGGAAAACAAGGACATCTCTCTCTGCTATGTCCCTACGGATAAGCAGATTGCAAATATTTTTACAAATCCCCAAGACGAAGCCAAGTTCAGTCTCTTCAAAACTGAACTAGGTATGCTAAACCTTGAGGAATGAAGAATACAGAGGCTACCGGCTCTTGGATCAAGGGGGAGCATCCGCAAGAAACTCAAGTGTAAGCACAAATTCAAGAACTGAGGGGGAGCATTGTGGCAAGTGCTAAAGTCCCAGATTTGTAGAAGCCAAAAAGGGGGAGATTGCCCTCTCGGCTAAGGTGCTAAGGGCTAAGGTGCTCTCGCAAAGTATGCTCCAAATGCTCTAAAGATCATGGTATGGAAATTCTTTCTCAACTGATTATTCAGTTTATGTTTTTCTTCCATCCGTTATATTCACCTTAGCTTGTAGGGTTTAGGCTTCTTCAAATAGGGGGAGATTGTTGGGTATTGTATCCACAATATACCTGATTTGAAGAAGCCCCTGGACCAGCTAAGGTGAATTGACATTGTATTTGATCATTTGTCTTCAAGTTGTGCTTGCAGTTATTCCACACTAAGTACACACCAAGGTCAGGGTGCAGTGGGTCAATATACACGGGTCTGCGCAACGTAATCCCTCGTTGAGCAGATCAGTGTGTTGGCCTACGTGTACTCTCTTTATTGGAGTGTACTTACTTTCAAGTACAGGGCTGAGAAAGATCAAGAGCAGACAAGGAGCAAGGATGGGTCAAAGCAACTCGCGGGAAGAAAGACGAAAATCGTCTAAGTAGAAATCGTCGAGAATCACTAAGTGATTCTCGCTGATTCGATTCTCGCCGAATCGTCGAGAATCACTCGCTGATTCTTGCCGATTGTAGCCGGTTGTCTCAACGCCGTCTTGATTTCTGCTTAAGGCAGAATCATCGAGAATCACTAGTTGATTCTCGTCGAATCGTAGAGAATGACTTTGCATTCTCGTTGATTCGTCGAGAATGAATGATGATTCTCGCCGATTCTCTCCGGATGGCAAGATCTTCAGCCAAAATTCTGCCAAGTAGAATTCGGCAAGAATCATAAGTGATTCTCGCCGATTCGTCGAGAATCACCAATGATTCTCGCCGAATTTTCCTTAGGCCAATTTCTTCTGCTCCCTGGACCGGTCCAAATATTCAGGCGTTTTTTTGAACCGGACTTAGGGTTTCTACTAGTGGGGCCCAAAACGGTCATAATGTATGACCTACAGTATAAATACTGTTGTATTTCGATCATTACAGATACCGAATACCGAGAACAAGAAACGAGCCGCCATCGTGACCTAAAGCATCGCGGATTTCCTTCCGCCGCCGTCGCCGCTCGGATCACCATCGCCGCTCGTGCAGGTTGTCGTCGTTGCTGATCGTGGTTTCTTCTCGATCTCCCGACAATAGAAGCTCAGCCAAGCAACGCGTCTCACGTGTCTACCTAGAGATCCTTTGTCTCTTGATTTGTTGATCGGGAATACCTTCCCTTTTCGAATCGATCGAGACGATCGATCCTAGCAAGACCGTTGGTAGACCTTGCTATCTTTACTACGAAGGTTGGATCTCCAAAGCTCAGCCACCGCACTTCGTTGCCGCCGCCGATCCTGACAGCTACGCCGCCGCACTTCTTGCCTCCGCTAGCTTTGGGGAGATTCTCTCTAAGAGAGCACTTAGGTCATGGACTCTTCGACTTACTCAAGAACGCAACGTCGAACGAAGAGGGACACCAAGGGCTCCAAAAGTAGTTTGTATTTTATACATTCAAGTTTTTATTTTATTGTAAAAGAACGTTGGTTCCTCTGTGTAAGGGTTGGGTGCAACCCGTGGTGGAGGAGTGGTGACTCCTTTGTGTGGAAGAGTTACTTCCTTAGTGTGAGGATTGGTTTTTAATCCTATTGGTGAAGTGACCGAGTCGTCCCTTGTTGGGAGATAGGTCGAAGGGGGAGAGTGGACGTACCCAAATCAGAGAACCACTATAAATTGCCTGTGTCTTTATGTGTTGTGTTGTTTTGTTTGTTTGTGCAGGTATAGCTTAATTCCGCAAAAACGCTGCAAGACACCTATTCCCCCGCCCCCCCCCCCCATTGGTGAAGGTTGTTGACACTAGGTGGACTTTCATAACTTTTACCCTTAAAAGATCCTATGTCAATGGGAATAATATTTCGTTCCGTAAACATAGGCACCCAATAATTTAAAAAGATTATATGTTATGGAGTAAGATGATAAAATTCATTACTCCTACACTTATACATTGGGTTAATTTTATTATTATGAAGTTGAAAAAGAAAAAAATCATATTAGGAAAATAAGATTTCATTTTCCTAATAATCCAAAAAGAAAAAAATGGAGGTTCGAGAAAAAACTACCTCGCCTCAAAATCCAAGCCACTTCATAAACCGCCAAACCCCCTTAGCCAATTTCACGACTCTAGAATTAATTCAAAAATCTTTTTGAGAGCATAGTTTGTAAATTGCATTATTTCCCGTAAAACTCCTATTAGCTAAAGTTCATATAATTCCAAGCTATTTTTGTTAAGCTAACCATTACAATTATTTCTTTCTATTTAATTACATCAAGAAGTCTTTTGGCCAAAACTTTTGCCCTATGTAAATTATCTACATAATTTTAGGACTTAACTCTTACATGTCATATGTTTATTTAGATCTCTCTTATAATTAATTAAGCGGTAGCTAAACTTAGAGTTTTTTTATTCCTTATAAGTTCACCTCAAACTTTTGCTCTGGATAGCAAAAGCTTAAGTATGGGGGTATTTGATGAGTTGTTAATATACGCATATTTTAGTACTTTATTTATATCGTTTTAGTTCTTATTCATAGTTTTTAGTTATTTTTTTTATAAATATGTTTCTTTTTATAAATATTTACCTAACTTAACTTTAATTTTGATTTCTGAACTTTTTCAGAAATTGTCAAAAAATGACCTGACACGCCCGTGTCACTCAACCTGACACGCCCGTGTCACGCCACTCAGCGCCATCGAGACATAAGCCACTCAACGCCACTCAACGCTTTCACTGTTCGCCTCTCAAAGCCACTCAACGCAACTCAAGGCTTTCACTATTCACCTGTCAGAGCCACTCAACGCCACTCAACACCATCAACTCAACCTTCATCAACCAGAGCAGGACACAGTCGTGTCGCTCACTCGATGCTTCCAGCTCAAAGTTCAGCCTTCTTTAACCCGATAAGGACACGCTTACCAACACGCCCGTGTTCAACACCCGTGTCACCTGCTCGACTCAGCGCCTGCCGACATCAAGTTACAAGGTGCTCCAACACGCCCGTGTCACGCCTCCCAACACGCCCATGTTCGACACGTGTCCACTCCAGCTTCCCCCAGAAATCGGTCAGTCACCAGATTTTGACTTCTCAAATACACAAGGCTCGACACGCTCGTGTTCCACATGCCAACACGCCCGTGTCGACCCCTCTTTTTTGTCTATAAATAAAAAATTTTGTAATGACCAAGGGTTCACTTTTTGAGCCATTTTAGTGTATTTTGTGGGTTGCTTGGTGTATTCTATTGTCATGTAAGGAGAGCTTTCTCCCCTCTCTTTTTATATTTGTATTAGCTTTGTAATAGTTCATTTTAATCAATAAAATATGTTAGCTTTTCTCTTCTTAAATGACTTTGGAATGAACTTGTGTGCCCACTTTCTTCTTCATTTTATACCTTTGTATTTCGTAGTATTTCTCTTTATGAAAAGTGTGTGTGTGTGTGTGTGTGTGTGTGTGTGTATGGGTTTAGTTTTTTTATTTTTATCATCATGTTAGGTTTTATTCTAGTCTTTTTATTTCCAAAATGAAATGTTATTAGGATAGTTTTTTCTAGCTTTTATGATACTTTAAAAGTATATCTTTTTCATCCTCATGAATTTGTAAAAGAGGTTTCAAAAGTGATTTTTATTTTCTTTAACTTACCTTTTTTTTGGATTGTAAAACCTTTTTGTTCTTTTAAATTTTATTTCAACTTTGTTATCACTTTTATGAACTCTTAAGAATGAAAAAGTTATAATTTTAATTTTTGAGCACCTTTGATTTTAGCTTTTTTTTTGAAAAACTTTTGCTCATTTAGTTTTTATTTGTTCTTTTTATGTGTTTTTAGTAAAGTTTAAGAATAGAAAAGTAGTTATTTTAATTTTTAGGTAACTTTCATTTTGTTTTTAATTAGTGTGTGTGAGTGTATGAGTTAGGTTTTCATTTTGTTCTTTTAAATTTCATGTTGTGTGTGTGAGTTTATGAGAATAATTTTTAATGATTTCTTTCAATTATGTAGAGTGTGTGAGTGTAGAAGATAAATTTTCATGTTTTATTTTATCGCTTTCTTTCAATTATGTAGAGTGTGTGTGTGTAGGAGATAATTTTATTGCTTTCTTTCAATTCATGTAGAGAGTGTGCGTGTATGCATTTATTTCCGCCTACTCGTTAAGAGTTAAATGACATGTTTTCATTTCCCGCCTACTCATTCGAGTAGGACTTGTCATTTATCGTCTACTTATTTGAGTAGAACTTGTACTTGCATTTATTTCTGCCTACTCGTTAAGAGTCAAATGGCGTGTTTTCATTTCCCGCCTACTCATTCGAATAGGACTTGTCTTTACTTTATTTTATTTATGGTTTTGGACTGTGCGTGAGTTCTCGTTTTAGTTAGCTTTTCAATTTTTTCTAAATGTTTGTTATGTTATGTCTTCTTTTTATAACCCTTTAGCGTTTAGTCTCGAACTCGCGCCTCATCAAAATTATAAATTCGTTCCCATACGGATGAGTGGCTAATCGTCTTTAGCCCTCGGTATCGAAGAGCATTAGGACATATAAAATGATTTGAAATAATTAAAGTTCTGTATTTTCACTTTAAATTTAGGTCTTATGGTTTGCCCCGGGTTAACGACGTGTAGGACCACATATCGATGTGTGGGCTCCATTTCAGTTATCCATATGCTAGCTAGCTGAGAGGCCATGCGTATGGACTGATCCCCCTTGGTTAAATAGAATTGCGTGCATACCATCGAGAGAGGAGAAGCATAGTTCTACCGGATTGGTTTCCTCACCCAATAGCGGGGTTCTTAGCGTAAAGCAAGCGTTAAGAGGAATCCTTCGTCGGACTAACATTCAGTCGAATAGTCTTAGCGTTCAGGTGAGCAATATTCCTAGAGATAAGTGCGCTCATACTTATGGAACCTCCACGGCCAAGTTGCCTTTTATTAATTTGAAAACTAAGTTCAATAATTATTAAAAGTTATTTTAGTCTTTATCTGATTCGGTGCCGAGCGTTAACCCATCATCAAATAATCTAAATAATTTTCAGCCTTCTTTTTATTTCCGTTTTTAGTGACAAACAAAAATCCACCTTACTTTCAGTAAAATAATAGTCCTCCTGAAGGAGTAGGAATAATCAACACGACCCCGAGAACAATACGACCTCGGTATTCTCCCAAATATCGAGTACTACATGTGATAGGTGCCCTTGCCTCCTTTCGTTAAAAACTCGCTTTTTAGCAAGTCCGCGACGGTCGACTCATCGAACCAACCACCTAAATAAGAGTATGCTCGCGGGCCATCATTGTACATGCTTCAATCAGGATTTTATTAATTCTCTCAGCAACTCCATTTTGCTGTGGAGTGCGCGAGGAGGAAAACTCATGAAAGATACCTTGTCTTTCACAGAACTTTGTCATGGCACCAGACTCGAACTCTGTTCCGTGGTCACTTCTGATTTTGACCACTGAGTAGTCTAGTTCATTCTGAATTTTCCGGACAAAATTAGTGATAGAATCGAAGGTGTCTGACTTGTGTTTCAGAAAGAACACCTAGGTGAAACATGAGTAGTCATTAACAATTACTAATGTATAGACCTTACCTCCTAAGTTGTGAATAGGCATAGGACCGAATAAGTCCATATGAAGCAAGTATAAGCTTTGTGAAGAATCTTTCTCAGCAATACCATTGAAGGTAGCCCGTGTCTACTTACCCATTAGACAGTAGTGACATGGACTCTCTTTAAGGCATTTAATGATGGGGGAATCGCGCACTAGGTTATGAGAAAATATCATATTTATGGTTTTGAAATTAATATGTGTTAATCTCTTGTGACATTGGTCACAGAGAGACGCGCTACTTTTTTCCATAAAACACACTGGGGTAGAAGTGTCTAAACAAAGAAAATTTAAATAGAAAATATTTCAGCTCTGAGTGCTTGTTAAGACCGTCTCCAAATTTACAAACGATTTTATCAAACACTTGTCCTTACAGAACTCAACGATATAGCCTTTGTCACATAGTTGACTTATGCTTATAAGATTATGGTGTAATCCTTCAACATAAGCAACGTCTATGAAAGAGACTATGCCATTGGAAATCATACAATAACCTTTTGTTATTCCCCGGTCTGAATATCCAAAGATGACTTTTGGTCCGTCTTCGACTGGGGTATAATAACGTAAAAGGTATAGTCACCTTTTGTTTTCATGACCATTGGAGGAAGTTTCAGATTCTGAGAGAATGGTGTGCGAGTTTACCTTCCCGTGGTACTCTGAGTCACCCACTTAATTGTCAGATTGAGCCATAAGCCCAAAGTAAGCTTCTTCATTTTCATAACTTGACTCGCTCGAGTCATTGTCATTGAGAGTCTTTGACTTCTTGGCGACGAAGCTCTTTTCTTCTTTCTTCTTCCCTTTGAAGGATCTCTTCTCGTCCTTCCTGGAGCTTTCCTTCTTCTTATATGGACACTCCGCGATCATGTGACCTGACTTATTGCAACAGTAGCAAACAACGTCTGAAGAAGAAGATTTATTAGGTTTCGATTTATACATGTCCTTCTTGTTGTAGCTTTTCTTCGTATGATCACCGTCATAATGTGATCTTTTGGAATCTGAAGAGAATGACTTATTCTTCATTTGTCTCCTCTTGTTAAGTAGCTTCTTGAACTGCTTGGAGATTAGGGAAAACTCTCCGTCCGATAGCTCGGAGCCTGATGTACTGGGCTCAGAGTCTTCATGAGTGTCAGCAGCTCGTGTCCTTACTGGTGACACAGCTTTAGATTTTCTTGAGCCTTCTGCCTTCAGGGCCACAGACTTATCTCTTCTCCTCCTTTTTTTGTGTATTCATTTGTAGCTCAGAGGAGAGAAGCTTTCCGAATAGGTTTTATGGATCTATCTCTAGCAGCTTACCAAATTATCTTATGGAAGAAACTTTTGTATCCTAGTCCTTTGTCAAGGATCTGATGAATTTTCCGTTCAGTTCACCATGAGTTAATGCACGGTCATAGTTCTTGAGACCGTTGACTATCTTGAAGAACTTCTCAAAACTGTAAGCTATGGAGTCATCAGCACCTTGCTTGAAGGCTTCGTACTCCTAGTTCAACAACAATCTACGATCGTCTCTCACTTCTTCTGTACCTTCCATAAGGATGACAAGACAGTCCCACATCTCCTTGGCAGATTTGTAGTGGAATAAACTTTGAAGCATTGAGTCATCCACTGCACTTGCAATTATATTCTTCACCTTCTTGTCCATGGAGACTAGGGCAATCTCATCCTTAGTGAGATCCATCATCTTCTTGGGATCTGAATTGATGGATTTATAGTTGAAGCCTAAGTAGGGATGTGTGGTCCTTCTTCCACGATCTAAAAAATTCTCGGATCTGCAGCTTCCATGTAGAACTGTACTCTTTCTTTCCATATGGGAAAGTTCTCTTTGGTGCACACTGGTAGCTTCATAGAAGACATATCTTTGCTTCAATCTATGGTGACTATGTAGAATCTCTGAATGCTAGATCAGGGATCTTGTTCAAGGTGTTAGCCTTAACAAACAAAACACCCCTCTAATACCAATTGAAAGTATCTAGCGTCTACCTAAATCACCAAGAGGGGGTGAATAGGTGATGTTTTCATCTTTTTGCGGAATAAAAATTATCTAAAAAATAAGCACACAAACACAGAGATTTTTATGGTGGTTCCCTGTATTGGGTAGGTCCATTGTCCCGCCTCGCCTATCTACCACAAAGGGATAGATTCGACTACTTAACCTTTCTCAGATTATACTAATCTTACACCTCGGAGCAATGCTCCTACACCTGGATCCATAACGGATCTACAAATTCGATCCACAAGTCGGATCTACACCTCGATCTACAAACTCAATCAACTAATGGATCCACAAACTCGGAGATAAAACTCCTACAAACTCGGAGACAAAGCTCCTACAAATGTAAAAACAAATTACAACAGTAAAGAAAATGTTTTGCACTTCAGATCTGAAATCTTCTTGAATCTTCTTTCTTGAAACTAGAACAACTTGATGAAGAAGGTTGAGGAAGAAACCCAAGTAGACTGATCTGAAAGCTAGGATCCAACCCGATCGAATAGAAGTTGAAGAAACTGATGATCTAGGATCGGTCGAATCTTGTCTTTCTTTGATTCGCTGGGTCTTGAGCGAGCGACAAAAATGGTTGACGATGAAGATGATATATTTTTTTCTCCCGAAAATTGAAAGTGCTTCAGCGATTCTAATTCCGTGAAAATTATCCTTCTAATTGAATGAATCTTCATCTTATTATTCGGTGAATCCTTGAAATGTCTTTGTATATGTCATCGACCAATAGTATGTTGTCATTAAGATAGGATCCACATAATTAAGGAAAGATCAAACTTACTAAACATAGGTTAATTTGAATTCCTGTCAGAAAACTTGAAACGAAAAATCTTTAAGTCCATTTCTCGAGAAGAAGTATATTTCTCGAGAAAAAGACTTGGCTTCTCGAGAAAGAACTTGAAGAAAATTTTCTGTGAAGAAACCCACTGATTTCTCGAGAAGGACAATATTTCTCGAGAAAATAATTTTATTTCTCGAGAAACAATACGGCCTTTCGAGAAATTTACTTAGCGCAAAATACATGAAGTGAAGAACTTGTTTCTCGAGAAGAACAAGCTTTCTCAAGAAAAAAATTTCTTTCTCGAGAAATCATAGGGCTTCTCGAGAAATGTACTTAGTGAAAATTTCTGGTTCGAAAGACAGATTTCTCGAGAAGAAGGCTCAGCTTTCTCGAGAACTTATGCTTTTCTCGAAAACAACTTGCCTTCATGAGAAATGTACTAGGCTTTTCTCGTGAAAAAGACTTAGCATATATTTCAGGTAATTTCCTAAGAATTCTTGTAGTTTCTCGAGAATAGCAATGCTTTCTCGAAAAATTAACTTCAACTTCTCGAGAAATACATGTCATTTCTCGAGAAAATGACTTAGGGAATTTTCAGTGAACTTTTTCTTTTCTTCTAAGTTGAAACCAGCAACCCTTCCTTTCTTCCATTTCCTTAGTACTTGAAAATGAAGTGCATCCCAATAGAGAGGTTACACATGATTCAACACCATGGATCACACAATGAGGGATTACATTGCATGGTCCTGTGTTTAGTGACTCATTGTAAACTGACATTGGTCAATACTTAGCAATATTGACCTGCAAGCACTCAACTAAAAGATGGCATCAAATACAGCCTTAATTCTTCTTAGTTTAAGGGTGACTTCATACAAATCTGGGTTATTGTGGATACAATACCCAACAATCTCCCCCTATTTGTAGAAGTCAGAACCCTCTACACTAAGGTGAATTACATCAAGATAAATAAAGAAATAATAAGTGAAGCAGGATATGTATGTAAAACAGATAATAAATAATAAGTTCAACAAATTTCAAAATTTTATATATATATATATATATATATAAGATTTGTCCACAGAAATTTCTTAGCCCACAAAATTAAATAGGACTGAGGAACATAGAATCATTTGAATCTGTTGTTGTCTTCTTTCCTTCTTTTCTTGCTATCTTTTTTGATAACTGTAAGGCTTGGGGTAGTACTTTGCAGGTTTAGAAGGAACTTTGGGATTTTTCCTACCATATTCTCTATCGTAGATCCTCCTCTTAGTCAAAGATTTTTCATACAACTCCCACTCCTGGGAACTGTAATGATCATTTTTGTCTTCATTAAAATCTACAAGTAGTTTTAGAGTCTCAAGAATAAGTGACTTTGAGGTTGGGCTCCACACTTTAGCAAATTCTTGCGCTTTTCTTTTCTCAGCTTTAGGATTTGGAATGGATCGTCTTGCAGAGGAACCCTCACCATACTTCCTTCTTTTTGGTAATTGCACTTCATGAGGAAACTCTTGAGGATGCTCTTGTTGATCAGAAGTCCATATATGAGTGTAGTCTTCAGGAGGAGCTTCATAAAATTCTGGTCTGGGAGAGAATGTAGGCTTGCTGCCAATTGGATTAAGTTGAGGAGGTGGAGCTTCATTTGGATTGGTTTGAAGGTCTGGAAATATCTAATTGTGCATCCATACAGCAATATCATAAGTGTGAAGCTTTACCTCATGAATATGTGCATGTACATCTGCATTCATCTCTTTCAATTGTGCATCCCATAGGTTTTTCATATCAAGAATTTTCTTGTCAAGAACTTCTTTTACTTTGTCCCCACCCCCTTTTTGACTTCTACAGTAAGGGTTGCTATGGTATCTTCTTCGAATGTCCCAACTTCCTCACATGTTTTGAAATTTAGTTCTTCAACTTTCTTTTGTAGTAGAATCTAATTGTTTACAACGGTTACAGCTTGATCCATGACATGACCAACACTAGTAATAGTGTGGTTTATAGCTTTTCCACCAATGTTCATCAGTCTCATAAACTCATTTGTATTATATTGGACTTCAGCAAAGCCTCTACTCATCTCTTTCTCTAGAGTAGTGACTTTTTCAGTAACTTCCTTGAGAGACTTATCAAAGTACTCTCTTTGTTGTGTCAGCATTGATTCTATCTTACCCAAGAGGGTATCATCAGGAATAGTAGTAGGAGGAGGAGGTGTAGGAGGAAGAGTCGGAGTGGTCCACATAGGTACTTCTTCAATGACCACTGAACTTTGAGTTCTTTTGAAAGATATAATCTCATCCCCTTCCTCACCTAGGATAGTGGGGAGAGAAATCCAAACTCCTCAAGGGAGGTTCTACAGGCTCTGGAATAATTTCTTCTTCAATAGTTTGCAAAACTATAGTCTCCCCCCTCAATATGTGCCTGGGGCTGGGAGTCTTCTAGTATCTCTACTAGAGGATTTTCTTCAGGGGAATTTCAGGAATAGCTTCAGGGGACTTTGCAGTAGTCTTCTCAAGAGAGATGAATAGGGGGTCATCTGAGTTGAGTTATTGTATCATCTCATTTATGTCTTCTATAGAAGCTAGTAGAGTGTCTTGGTCAGGGGAGGAGTGAACACTCAGACCTGAGCCATTATCATGAGCAGGGGGTCTTTGCTCATCAGCTGACTGATCTAAGTTTTCCTCTTCCACTACAACATCAACATCAACCACTTTCTCTTGAACCTGGGCTGCAAGAACATCTGATTGAATCACTGTCTCATGTATCTCAGTTTGTTGTACATCTATAAGAACTGTAGGAAAAGACTCCCCCTCAATAGTTGCACTAGATGTGCAAGCTGTATCAGTTGGAGGAGGAGATGGTATCCTATCCTCATCATTAATAATGATTTTATGGGATGGAGGAGCTTGTCCTGGCCTTGGGATTCTGATCTCCCATCTCTGGATGGAGGAAATTGATATTTTCTTTAGGTGGTGAATTGCCACATCTTTGGAAATGTCAAAGATTTCTGGGTGTGCTTGATTCAAGTACAGAGAAATAATTCTACCAAAATTTGGCACCTTCATACTCTCCTTGATCTTTTCAAATAGAAGGCATCCCCATTAGAACTTCTTTCTGCACACCACTGCAGTTATCATATCAAAGAACTTTGTAGAAATATATCCAATGGACCCAGTTTTGCATAGGAGAACCTTTCCTAGAATATTAGCCAGAAGTTTGCTCCCATCTGACATGTTTTGTCTCTTAACTGAAGAGGAGGTTTCTGGAAGACCACAGAAGGAGAAGGCTCTTGAATATTCAACTTCTTCTAGATAGTCTTCTTCATCTATGGATGGCAATCGCAGAAACTCTGTGATGAAAGATGGCTTGATTTTGAGTTTCATACCTCTGATGGAAGTTTTCAACAACTTCCCGCTTCTCTTGATCTTGGCATGATGGAAGAACTCTTCAACATAAGGTAATAATACCTTGCAAGAATTTTCCAGGAGAAATGAGAGGTCGGCGGAATCTAGAAGCATCAGAACGTTTTTGAAATTGTCATAAATTTCTTCTATGTCGGCGCGAACAAATTCACTTCCCATGCCAATCATGGAGGAATGAGCCATCGAATGCAGAGACAGAGAAATTTCTGGATTCGGGTAGAAGAGACAGTGGGTTTTACGAGAATAATGGCGGTGGCCTTCGTGGAACGGAACCGACTTTCTCGGGAAGATATTTCGAAGTTGTGGGTTCAAGAATTTATATGGACTTATCTTTTATTTATATAAAATTAAAAATTTTGAAGAATTAAAAGTAATGCATACCTGAGCAGCGGTTCGAATTCCTCATCAAAAGGAGAAATAATCTGGCGGAAGAGTGCATTTCTCGAGAACAGTAGGCTTCTCGAGAAATCTATAGGCATTTCTCGAGAAAAACATAATCCATTTCTCGAGAAAAAGAATTCATTCCGAGTAGTTAATAAAGCATTTCTTGAGAAATGTAGAGTCATTCGAGAAATCTAATTCCTTTTCGAGAAATCCATATAATTTTCTGAGAAACACTAGATCTTCATAGAATTTGTCCTTGACTTCAGAAAAGATCACTTCAGGATTCCATGTTAAGCATGTCAAGTTCTGTCTTGAAAAAGGAGAACTTGGCCTCGTCCAGCGATTTTGTTAAAATATCTGCCACCTGTTTGTCCGTCGGGACATAATTGAGGGTTATGTCCTTATTCTCCACATGCTCCCAGATTAAATGGTAACGTACTTCGATGTTCTTGGTCCGGCTGAGAGAAATAGATTGTTGGTGATAGCTATTGCGCTGGAAGAGTCGCAATACATTGGAATTTCTCTAAACTTCAAATTATAGTCTTCGAGTTGGTTTCTGATCCATAGAAGTTATGCACAACAACTACCCATAGAGATATACTCTTGCTTGGCAATAGATGTTGCCACACAATTTTGCTTCATACTCCTCCAAGAGATAAGCCGTCTTCCGAGGAATTGGCACGTCCCAGAAGTGCTTTTCTTATCGTCCCTTCTTCCTGCAAAATCAGCATATGAAAAGCCAATTAGCTCGACGTCATTACTTTTTGGGTACCATAAGCCAAGATTGGGTGCACCCTTAAGGTATCTTAAAATTCATTTTGCAGCGACATAATGAGTTTCCTTAGGGTTAACCTGATATCTAGCACAGACACATGTTGAGAATATTATATCTAGTCTACTGGCAGTTAGGTAGAGTAAGGATCCAATAATGCTTCTGTACTTGGTTTCATCAAAAGGTTACCCTTATTCATCCTTGTCTAGAGACACTGTTGTACCCATTGGAGTCCTCATAGAGGTTGCATTCTCCATTCAAAATTTCTTAAGAAGCTCCTTGGTGAACTTCGTTTGAGAAATGAAAATTCCATCCTCAGATTTCTTCACCTAAAGTCCTAAGAAATACTTCAACTCTCCCATACTGCTCATTTCAAACTTCCCTTGCATAAGTTTAGAAAACTTTTTACACAGGCTGTCTTCCGTAGAGCCAAATATGATGTCGTCGACATAGATTTGCACTAGCAAAATCTTGCCTTTAAGTTCCCTATGAAATAATGTCTTATCTATCTTCCCCTTGTGAACTGGTTCTCAAGAAGAAAGCTAGACAATGTCTCGTGTTGGGTACATTGGAAAATGTGTACCTGATTTGGAAAAGCCAAACTTAGCTCAATGATATACATCAAGGTTTATTTGATGTAGTTTTAAGTTTATATGTGCAGGTTAAGAATGTGCTAAAATACAAAGAAAAATTTCTAAGTCCATGTGTCGACACCTGAGGAAGCTGTGTCGACACTTCAGTAAGATTGTGTCAACACTTGGAAGTGGCTGTGTCGACACTTCAGTGAGTTTATGTCGACACCGGGAGGCAGTGTCGACGCACAGAAGCATTGTCTACATCAATTGTGTCGACACTGGGAGACAGTGTCGACACACAGAAATAGTCAGTCGACATCAACTATGTCGACACCGGGAGGCAGTGTCAACACACAGAAATAGTCAGTCGACAACAACTTTGTCGATATCGGGAGGCTGTGTCGACACACAGAGGCAGAGTCGACAACAACTATGTCGACACCTGGAGGCAGTGTCGACACACGCTATGTTCTGAGTCTACATCAACTGTGTCGACACACAGGACTTGTGTCGACACACAGCTAAGTCTAGACCAAGTTGATTTCTTATGAATGGTGAAGTGTTTGTGTCGACACAAATAATCAGTGTCGACACATTCTCAAGAAGCAGTGTCAAGAAGCTGTGTCAACATAAAGGCAGCTATGTCGACACCACCAAAGTCTGTGTCGACACTTAAGTCACTTGTGTCGACACAAATTGTCAGATGGTCTCGACACTTTATGACAGTCAGTCTCGACGCTTTGCTGACAAAGAAAAAGGCTCAAGATCTGGTTGATGACTTTACAGCTGTGAGTTACAACAGGTTTACTGAAGTTGTCAGACTTGTCAGAAGTTAGTTATAAACCGGATAAGCCGGTTACAATGGATAAAGTCTATATATATATGGATTCAGAAGAAGATAATTAATGAATGATTCATTATTGACACACAAAAACACAACTATTGTGAGAAAGATCTCTGATCAAGAAAGTGCAAGGCACAGAAGAAGATCTTCGTAAGAAGATCTAAGAAGACATTCTGAAGTGATCATCCACTCAGTTTCAGTCTAAGTTGAATTCAATCAAGAATTCATAAGTATCTTTAAGAGGTTTGGAGAGAGAGAGATCCAGCTATTTGAAGTCAAGAAGGAGTCAATCACAGGTCTCTCAAGTAGCAGATACTGAACTAATCTGTCAAGAAGATTCAGATCTATTTCTGGTATCTAAGAAGGAAGCTGCCAGTGAGTTATATTCAAAGGAAATCAACCCAACTAAGTTCAGATTCAAGAAGCTTTGAAGAAAGCTAAGATCAAGTTGATTTCAGCCATCAGGCTCATCAAGAAGCTGATCAAGAAAGTCCTTATCCCTTCTCTCTCAACAGGGGTAAGAGATTATAAAATTCCTTATAAAAATCTGTAGGATCTATTCATAGATCTGAGTTGTAAGCCTGTGTTATAAAGGCTGAGTGTAGGAGATTTTGATCTCTGAGTGGTAGGGTTGTTTGTGCCTGAGTTGTAGGAGAAGGTATTCTCTGAGTTGTAGGCCTTGTGGCAAGGCTGAGGTAGGGCTGTTAGCCTGAGTTGTAGGAGAATTTGTTCTCTGAGTTATAGGCCTTGTGGCAAGGCTGAGGTAGGGCTGTTAGCCTGAGTTGTAGGAACCTTTAAGGGTTCTGAGCTGTAGGATCTGAGGATCTGAGATAAAGAAAGAAGTTAGGCCGAATCTAGCATACTGCTAGATAGGTGAAGGGGGAACGTGGATGTACCCATACCTTGGGGAACCATTATAAATCTATGTGCAATCTGTGATGCTTGTGTTATTATAGTTTTTGTGATTATATGTATTGTGATAGCTGTAGAGATTTAAGCTTTATATTAAGGATCTGTAGCTAAACTCTTCCTTAAGTTAAAACAAGGATAAGAACCTATTCACCCCCCCCCCCTTCTAGGTGTTTAGGTTGTCTTGAAGTAAAAACTATCAAGTGGTATCAGAGGGAGGTTACTCAAAGAAGGACTTAACAGTCTGAGTTAGATCCCTAAGGCAGAATCAAGAATCAAGAAAATGGGTTCTGGAGAGAATCACAAGGAACTAGGGTCAATGAAATTACCCATCTGCAGGAAAGAGATTTTTGGAATCTGGAAAGAAAGGGTTAGGTTGTTTATGGAGGCCTCTGAGCCAAGGATATATATCACAGTAAAATAAGGTCCATATATCCCAATGAATGTATCTGAGCATGATGCAAATCAAAGAACTCCTAAAGATTTTTCTGAAATGACTAAGGATGAGATTATACTGGCAACTATGGATAAAAGAGCTCAGAATATCATAGTGAGTGTCATAGATGATTCTACTTTCCAAAATTTGATTCACTGCAAAACCTCTAAGAAAATGTGGGACACTTTGATTGTCTACATGGAGGGTTCTGAAGAAGTTAGACAAGACAGAAAGTCTATGCTCAAACAAGAATATAAGAGTTTCAGACAAGGGAAGTCTGATAGCATATCTGAATGCTACAAGAAATTCTATAGGATAGTGAATGAACTGATGTCCTATGGAAGGGTCTTCAGTACATATGATCTGAATTAAAAATTCCTAAGATCCTTGATAAAGGATTGGGATACAAAGATTTGTGCCATTAGAGAAGTGGCCAAACTAGCAGACATTTCTCCTCTAACCTTATTTGGAAAGTTGTTATCATATGAAATGCAACTAATGGCTAGGAAGGAGGAAGAAAGAAATACAAAAGGAGAGCATAGAGAAAGGTCTGTGGCCTTCAAGGTTGAAGCCACTAGAAAGAATAGAAGGATATCTCCATCACCTCCTAAGGAAGTTGTTGAAGTTATCTGAGAGAATTCAGACAATCAGAACTCAGATAGCAATGATTCAGATGCAGATTTTGCTGCCTTTACAAGGCAGTTTTAGAGGTTCTTGAAGAATAAGTAGTGGAATTCAAGGCCCTCCACATCACAGCCAGTTGATGACTACTATCAAAAGAGAAAATCATCAAGAAAGGAAAAGAGCAGGTCTAAGCCCAGCAAAGCTACAACATCAAAAATTGTTTGTTATTGCTGCAATAGGCCTGGACATATGGTGGCTGAGTGTCCAAAAAAGAGGAAGGAGTCAGCAGACAGAAAGAAGACTCAACAAAAGGGCAAGAAGTAGAAATCCTTTGTTACTAAGAAGGAGAAGAGTCTTACAGATCAATCCTCCTCAAAGTCAAAATCTAAAGTTGAAGCATACATTGGACTGTATGCAGCTAGTGAATAAGATGAGTTTATGTAATTGTTGAACTCCATCTATGAACAAGAAGACCATCAGTGCATGGGACTGATGGCTGAATCAGAAGACAATAAGTGCCAGGATCAGCCTTGTCCCAATAAGTTACAAAGTAATTCTAGAATTTCTGATTACAGTACTAGTTCAGAGTCAGATTCTTCTTCATTAAGTGATGACGATGGATCTGAATCTGAAGGAGATATTCATCAGTTTATAGATGAATATGGGGACTTATTGCAGGCACTTAAGAAAAGCAAAAACCTGGCCAAAACTCAGGCTAAGGAAATTGCAGATCTTAAGATGACTGTATCTAGTTTAGAGAAAGAATTGGATCAAAAAATGAATGAGGTTGCCAAGCTAAAAACTATAACTGTTATTCAGATGGGTACAATCACATATAAAAATGATCTAATTAAAAGTCTGGAAGTCAGACTTCAAAAGGAGAAAGATTTGGTGGCTAGTTACTTTAAGCCAAAATCAGTCTTACCCTTAATAGATGAGTTTGTGGCTCAAAAGGGTAAGGCAGGATTATGCTTTAAAGGTAACACCAGGGCTGTCCAATTCAAGAGAAAAGGCAAAGCACTAGTCCAGCCAGTAAATTTTAAAGTGCCTGTAATGTTTAGAAAGGTACAAGTACCTTCTAACAAATATGATCTTGAAAACATTCATGGTCATAATGAGACTGATGTTCTAAATAATAAGGGTGTTAATGCCAATAAGTCAGCCTATGTCAATAAACCCCATGTTCCAAGGAAAACAGTGGGTGTAGCTGCAGCAGCACCAGCACAGAACAGGAATTTTTCTGCTAAAAATGTATCTAGACCTAGATACAACAAGTATAAATGCTGGTGCTATGGCAAGACAGGCCATTTTGCCTTAGACTGCTGGCATAACATAAGTGTCAGGAAGAACAACAGTCTACCAGTTAGAAGAGCTGCTGGTAGATTTGATATGAATGGTGCTAACTTGAACCAAGGACCTAAGACTTTCTTGGGCTCTAAGGTTAGGTAATTCTGTATTGTAGGAAAGTCCAAGTTGTCATGCCCCTATATGGTACTTGGACAGTGGATGTTCCAGGCACATGACTGTAACAAAGGGATTGCTGAAGGAGTACTCACCTATCAAGGATGGGCCTAAAGTAATCTTTGGTGGATCTGAAAGAGGAATCATCAAAGGATTTAGTAACATTTCTTCAAACCAAATTACCATCACTCAAGTGGCTTATATAAAAGGTTTGAAACACAACCTGATAAGCATAAGTCAGCTGAGTGATCTAGGATATGACATTTCATTTGTTAAGAATGGATGTCATATAAAAAGGTCAAGTGATCAAAAGATCATTTTGACAGGATATAGAAAGAGGAATGTGTACTTTCTCAATTTTGAGTGTGAGAACAATGGTTCTCCTATTTGTCTTGTAGCTGATGAGAAAGCCTCTCATTGTGTCAAATGGCACAAGAGGCTGGCCCATCTTAACTACAAAACAATTGGCCAACTCTTTAGCAAAGAGTTAGTGTGGAATTGTCCTCAAGTTAAGTGTATAAAGGAAGGGATATGTTCAGCTTGTCAAAAGGGCAAGCAGACAAAATCCTCCTTTCATAGCCTTGAAAACAAGGATTCAGTGAGGTTTCTATACCTCTTACATATGGATCTTTTTGGTCCTATGTCAGTTCATAGTCTAGGTAGGAAGGTCTACACTTTTTTGGTTGTAGATGACTATTCTAGATATTCCTGGGTGTTCTTTCTGAGACAGAAATCTGAAACCCCAAGTGTTTTACATAGTTTTGTCAAACAAATTCAGAATGAACTGAATAGTACAGTGTTCAAAATCAGAAGTGACCATGACACTAAATTTCAATCTGAAAGTATGACAAGATTATGTGAAGAATTTGGGATTTTTCAAGAGTTCTCCTCACCTAGAACACCTCAGCAAAATGGTATTGCTGAAAGAAAGAATATGACATTGATTGAAGCTGGTAGAACTCTATTGAGTGACACTTTTCTCCAAGAATACTTCTGGGCTGAGGCAGTTAGTAATGCATGTAATGTGATTAATAGGTCCTTTATTACAAAAAGCCACAAAAGGACACCCTATGAGATCATGAAAGGTAGAAAACCAAATTTATCCTATTTTAGAATCTTTAGTTACAAGTGTTATATCCTTAACAATGGCAAGTCTTATCTAACTAAGTTTGGCTCCAAATCCCAAGATGGGATATTTGTTGGGTACAGCATCAATAGTATGGCTTATAGGGTCTACAACTTGATTACATAGGTTGTAGAAGAATCTGTACATATTGTATTTGATGAAACTAGATTAATCAACTGTGAGTTGCCTTGTAGTTCATTCAGTCCAATAGTATAAGCAACAGAATGGACAAGCTTTCCATTACAGAAAGCTCAACTGCAGATGAAGAATTGGAAAATGATGGCTACTGTCCAGGGGGAGTACAAGACTCTCTAGAAGCTGATGACAACCAAGAGGTGCAACATAATGAAGAAACTGGAGGTGTTCAGCCAGAAGGAAGTCTACCTCCAGCTGTAAGACATCTAAAGGATCATCCAGCAAATCAGATAATTGGTGATCCAAGACATGGAGTGCAAACCAGAAGTAGAAATCTTAATACAATCATGCACTCAAGTTTTCTATCTCAACTAGAGCCAAAGAAATTTGAAGAAGCTATCCAAGACCAACACTGGATTAATGCTATGCAAGAGGAGCTTAATCAGTTTAGATGATGCAAGGTCTGGGAGTTAGTTCCTAAACAAAAAGACCACAACATCATTGGTACAAAGTGGATTTTTAGGAACAAGTTGGATAAGAATGGAGTTATTTTGAAGAACAAAACAAGATTGGTTGCAAAAGGATACAGGCAGGAAGAGGGAATAGACTTTGATCAAAAATTTGCCCCAGTAGCAAGACTGGAAGCAATCAGGATGTTCCTTGCCTATGCAGCATATCAAGGCTTCAAGGTATACCAAATGGATGTGAAATCAGCATTCCTGAATGGTGATCTAAAAGAAGAAGTCTATATAGAGCAGCCATTAGGTTTTGTAGATTCTCTTAAACCTGGTTATGTCTATAGACTTAGGAAAGCATTGTATGGGTTAAAGCAAGCCCCAAGGGCTTGGTATGAAACCCTGTCTACTTTCCTTATTGAGAACAAATTCTTAAGAGGTAAAATAGACAAAACTTTATTCCTAAGGGAATCTAAAGGTAAGATAATCTTAGTTCAGATCTATGTAGATGACATAATTTTTGGGTCTACAGAGAACAACCTTTGCAAGAAGTTTGCCAAACTTATGCAAGGGAAGTTTGAAATGAGTAGTATGGGGGAACTTAAGTTCTTCTTGGGACTCCAAGTAAGACAGACTGATGATGGCTTCTCCATATCCCAGTCTAAGTTCATCAAGGAATTAATTAAGAAGTATGGTATGGAACCATCCTCCACCATGAGAACTCCTATGTGAACAAGTATGCCTATATGCAAAGATGATGCAGGTAATCCTGTAGATGAGTCTTTGTATAGAGGAATAATTGGCTCTCTATTATATCTCACTGCTAGTAGACCAGACATTATGTATGTTACATGTGTCTATGCTAGGTACTAAGCATGCCCTAAAGAATCACATTATACTGCAGTCAAGAGGATTTTGAGATATCTAAAGGGCACACCTAATCTAGGCCTTTGGTACCCTAGGAATGGAGATTTTCTACTAACAGGTTATTC
Source organism: Platanthera zijinensis (assembly GCA_039513925.1). Taxonomy (NCBI): domain Eukaryota; kingdom Viridiplantae; phylum Streptophyta; class Magnoliopsida; order Asparagales; family Orchidaceae; genus Platanthera; species Platanthera zijinensis. The sequence continues at coordinate 120,581,088 of CM077083.1, read as the reverse complement.
AGATGCAGATTTTGCAGGCTATAGAGAAGATAGAAAAAGTACTACAGGTACATGCCAATTCTTAGGAGGAAGGTTGATTTCCTGGAGCAGTAAGAAGCAGACTAGTGTGGAAATATCCACAGCTGAGTTTGAATATGTGGCAGCAGGAAGTTGCTGTGCACAGCTGTTATGGATTCAACATCAGCTAAGGGACTATGGTATTCAAGTAAGTAGAACACCTTTATTGTGTGATTCTAAAAGTGTCATTTCTATTACAAATAATCATGTTTCACATAGTAGGACTAAGGATATAGAGATAAAATACCATTTTCTTAGAGAACATGTAGAAAAAGAAGACATCTCATTAGAATTTGTTAAAACTGATTATCAAATTGCAGATGTATTTACTAAGCCTCTGGATGAAACTAAATTCAATAGATTTAAAATTGAATTAGGAATGCTGACCATAGGTTAGTTTACCAAAAATTGGCTAAGTAAAATGGTGTCAACACATTCAGTAATAACGTGTCGATACAGAGAAGTTATGTCGACAATTCAGGGAAATTGTGTCGACATAGAGTAAAAGTGTCGACACCTAAGGGACTATATGTCGACACATCCAGACAAGCAATGTCGACACATCCAGAAGAGTTGTGTCGACACATCCAGAGAAGTAGTGTCCTCATATTCAGTCAAGTGTCGACACTTCGAATAAGTGTCGACACAGAATTTCTGTTTCTCGTCTTCGTAAGTCAAGTGTCGACACATCATCAATTTGTGTCGACACATAGAGGTCAAATTTGTTGTCGAGACATTAGGAGTTTGTGTCGACGCATTCCAACTGTTTCAACACATTTAGACTGTCTTTGCCCGCCTTTTGACCTTCTTTGATTTGAAGGGTATAAATAGGTCATGAATATATTCTTTCGACACGCTCACCAGGGTTTCGAGACAAAAAACCTTGTGTCGACAAACTCTCTTCTCTCCAACCAAGCTTTCTCTTCATTCTAATGGCGCCCAAGGTTGAAGACAACATCAATGAAGGATATGAGTTGGTTAGGCATGCATTCGACGATGCCGCAACGGAGATCAAACAGGTCATTTCTCTTCTTGCAGAAAACGGACTAGAATATCTTGTCTCTGAACCTACAAAGATATGGAAGAAAGAAATATTCGAGTTCTACACTACAGCATCTATGGACTCAACAGGATTGAAGATCAAATCCACTGTACATGGAGAAAAAGTCAAGCTGTCTCAGAAAAGGTTGAGCAAGATTCTCCATCTTCCTAGAATACATGATGAGGAAGAGGTCCCATCCTCAAGGACCAGGGAGGCGCTTCAATGGTGTGGATTGGATCCAACCTTAAAGATAGGAGCTGCCATCACCAGAAAAGGCATGAATCATCAAGGAAAATTCCTGTCTGAAATAGTAGGTAAAGTGATCTTATGTAAACCAGGTGGCCATGATAGGATATTAGCCTATATGTTCAGCCTGATGATAAGGGTAATCTTTAAGATTCACACAAATTGGTATGCAGTACTGTTTGATAAGATAAAAGAAGGAATCAAGAAGCCAAACTTGGCTAGGATCATGAGTATGTACCTGCCTGGAATAATTCCAGAGGTGATGCAATAGATTCCTAGATCAAAGATAAATCACATGAGGAGAATGGACATAAGGTTATTCTCAAGATAGGATAGAGGTCTTTCAAAGGAGATGCCTGATGTGGACAGGCAAGAGCTAACAGAAAAGTCACCAGCACATGACCTTTCTGAGCATGGTCATGAAGATGCACAAGAACAGGAAGAGAAAGTTAAAGAAAAGTTTCAGGATCAGACTGTTACTACCCAAGTCCAGGAAGAGACTATCTCTGCACAGGTGAAGGGGAGCCAATTACTGCACAGTTGCAGGGGGAGCCACAGTTGCAGGGGGAGCCACATTTTGAACAGGTGCAAGAGGAAGAAAGATTCAATTTATACGAGGACATAGTTTCTCAAACTGGTCTTGATATCTCTGGAGGTGCTACTGCTGCTGAGAAAGTAATATCTCCTGCTCACACTCAACAAGAATTCACTCTTGAAGAGTTGTTTCCTGATCTTTAAGGAGCAGTAGATAAGATGGAGACCCTAAGATTTGAGGGGGAGCAAGTAAGAATTAAGGAGGAGCAACATGGAGCTAAGAAAGAAATTTCTTCCACTCCTCAAGAGAGAGTTAATCTTGAAAGTTCTTCAGAGTCTGAGCATGAAGAAGTCAGGGAGGCCAAGAAAATAAAACTAATGGTCTTTAAGAGAAGAAGTCAAAGCTATAAGAAGGCTCTCCAAACAACTACTTCACAATCTCCTTCTGATTTTGATTACAATAAGCTTATGGTGAATTTACAAATGAAGCTGGATGAGCAAAGACTTGCCTTGGAAAAATATGTAGATGAAAGCCATAAGGCTCTTCAATTTGATCTAGCCCAAGACATAAAGTCAATAAGATTTTAGGTCAACCAGAACAAGAAAGATATGACAGATAGCTTCCATAAGGGAGACAATGTTGTGGTATTTCTAGCAAAGCACCAAGCAGAAATCAAGAAGAAAGTGGATGAAATGGCTGTTAAACAAGGCTATGTCCTTGAAAATCAAATAAGAATGAATGACAATCTGACTGAATCACATAATGTGATAGTCACTGAGTTCAACAATACTGTTATTGCAATGATTGAGGCAAGAAATAAGGAGAAAGAAGAATTTGATAAGAAGCTACAGGAAACATTGGATTCCTTTAAGTCAGCTATTACTAATTCCCAGAAAACAATTTCTGATCAACTTCAAAAATTAAAGTCATTCTTTAAAGATGGAATCAATTACCTGGATAGACAAATCAGGTTTCAGAAAGATGACTTGAGAGAACATGTGGCTAGAAAAGTCTTAAAGGGGGAGAGGGTGTTTGTCTATGCTGGCTCTGATCATGCCAAATGGGTAACCAACAGCATTAGAGCCACTCTGGGATATCCACCCTTGTGTTATGATGATAATGTGGTTGAGTCAGGGGTGCAACCAACTCTACTTGAAGGTGATCAACCTGAGGTTGCCCAAGTTATTTACCCTCCTGCAAATCTTGAGATGATACATGAACAGGTTCAGTCAATGTACAGCCCTCCACAACCAATTACTAATGTGATTATTGAAAAGGTTGATATGCCAGATACTGTTATCAAAGCTCAACAAGAAGCTCAGTTATCAAAGAAGAGATTCAGAGAGTAAGCAGAGCTAAAGCCATACTTTGAGCAGTGGAGCCCCACTTCAAGGAATATAATATTAACTGCCTGGAAAGCTGTAAAAGATCAAGTACATGAAAGGGGTAAATTGTACAATGAGCAAGAATGGCAAAAGTATGAAGCCAGGCAGGAGGCCATAGTTCAATACAGGAGAAAGGCTAAGAGTGGGAAGCTACCTCCTGATGCTCAGGAGCCTAGCAAGTATTTCCCCAAGCCTTTTCATTATTTTGAAGGGCAAAGGATCAAGTCTGAAGCACAAAATAAATTTGATTTGAAAGGCAAGAAGCCCGTGGAAGATACAGAACCTCTTGTGTAGGCTCAGATTATATCTGGAAAAGGGATAGTCATCAAGGAGCCAGCCCAGCCTTAGTCTAAGCTTTACTAGTTTTTTGTTCAAGAACTATGTAATTATTTGTTTGTTAAAGAAATCAATGTAAACAACTTGTAACAAGTATTTTTGAGTTAATATACAAAACATTGTTCTGTGATCATTTTCTTTTACATCTTTTATTCTGTGATGTAATTATGATATGTGTTTTGTTTATAAAGTACCCTGTAATGTAATGCTTATGTACATCATCATGTTTATTTTCTAAGTAGTGTATATCATTGGCTAAAGAGCTATGAATTCTCCAAATAGGGGGAGATTGTTGGGTACATTGGAAATTGTGTACCTGATTTGGAGAAGCCAAACTTAGCTCAATGATATACATCAAGGTGTATTTGATGTTGTTTTAAGTTTATATGTGCAGGTTAAGAATGTGCTAAAATACAAAGAAAAATTTCTAAGTCCATGTGTCGACACCTGAGGAAGCTGTGTCGACACTTCAGTAAGATTGTGTCGACACTTGGAAGTGGCTGTGTCGACACTTCAGTGAGTTTGTGTCGACACCGGGAGGCAGTTTCAACACACAGAAGCATTACCGACATCAACTGTGTCGACACCGGGAGGCAGTGTCGACACACAGAAATAGTCAGTCGACATCAACTGTATCGAAATCGGGAGGCAGTGTCGACACATAGAAATAGTCAGTCGACAACAACTGTGTCGACACCGGGAGGCTGTGTCGACACACAGAGGCAGAGTCGACAACAACTGTGTCGACACCTTGAGGCAGTGTCAACAAACGCTATGTTCTGAGTCTACATCAACTGTGTCGACACACAGGACTTGTGTCGACACACAGCTGAGTCTAGACCAAGTTGATTGATGATGAATGGTGAAGTGTTTGTGTCGACACAAATAATCAGTGTCGACACATTCTCAAGAAGTAGTATCAAGAAGCTGTGTCGATATCAAGGCAGCTATGTCGACACCACCAAAGTCTGTGTCGACACTTAAGTCACTTGTGTCGACACATATTGTCAGATGGTCTCAACACTTTATGACAGTCAGTCTCGACGCTTTACTGACAAAGACAAAGGCTCAAGATCTTGTTGATGGCTTGACAGCTGTGAGTTATAACAGGTTTACTGAAGCTGTCAGACTTGTCAGAAGTTAGTTATAAACCGGATCAGCCGGTTACCATGGATAAAGTCTATATATAGATTGATTCAGAAAAAGATAATTACTGAATGATTCATTATTGACACACAAAAACACAACTATTGTGAGAAAGATCTCTGATCAAGAAACTGCAAGGCACAAAAGAAGATCTTCGTGAGAAGATCTAAGAAGACATTCTGAAGTGATCATCCACTAGGTTTCAGTCTAAGTTGAATTCAATCAAGAATTAAGAAGTATCTTCAAGAGGTTTGGAGAGAGAGATCCAGCTATTTGAAGTCAAGAAGGAGACAATCACAGGTCTCTCAAGTAGCAGATACTGAACTAATCTGTCAAGAAGATTCAGATCTATTTCTAGAATCTAAGAAGGAAGCTGTCAGTCAGTTATATTCAAAGGAAATCAACCCAACTAAGTTCAGATTCAAGAAACTTTGAAGAAAGCTAAGATTAAGTTGATTTCAGCCATCAGCCTCATCAAGAAGCTGATCAAGAAAGTCCTTATCCCTTCTCTCTGAACAGGGGTAAGAGATTATAAAATTCCTTATCAAATTCTGTAGGATCTATTCATAGATCTGAGTTGTAAGTCTGTGTTATAAAGGCTGAGTGTAGGAGATTTTGATCTCTGAGTAGTAGGGCTGATTGTTCCTGATTTATAGGAGAAGGTATTCTCTGAGTTGTAGGCCTTGTAGCATGGCTGAGGTAGGGTTGTTAGCCTGAGTTGTAGGAGAATTTGTTCTCTGATTTGTAGGCCTTGTGGCAAGGCTGAGGTAGGGCTGTTAGCCTAAGTTGTAGGAACCTTTCAGGGTTCTGAGCTGTAGGATCTGAGGATCTGAGATAAAGGAAGAAGTTAGGCTGAATCTAGCATACTGCTAGATAGGTGAAGGGGGAAAGTGGATGTACCCAGACCTTGGGGAACCACTATAAATCTGTATGCAATCTGTGATGCTTGTGTTATTATAGTTTCTGTGATTGTATGTGTTGTGATAGCTGTAGAGATTTAAGATTTATATTAAGGATCTGTAGCTAAACTCTGCCTTAAGTTAAAATAAGGATAAGAACCTATTCACCCCCCCCCCTCTAGGTGTTTAGGTTATCTTGAAGTTAAAACTATCATCTCGTACCAAGCTCGGGGAGCTTGCATTAAACCATATAGGGCTTTATTTAAAAATAAAACATGATCAGGGAATTGAGAATTGACAAAACCTAGGGGTTGCGCTACGTATACTTCCTCTTTCAGATTCCCGTTGAGGAATGTTGACTTCACGTCCATTTGGTAGATGGTGAAGCCTTTGAGGGAAATATACGCTAAAAATAACCTGATCGCCTCGAGCCGAGCCACTGGAGCAAATGTCTGGTGGAAGTCAATCCCCTCTTCTTATCTATATCCTTGTGCAACTAGCCAGGCTTTGTTCTTGATAATTACTCTGTGTTCGTCTAGCTTGTTTCTGAATATCCACTTGGTGATGATTAAGTTCTGTCCCTTTGGCCTGGGCACTAGCTCCCAGACTTATGCACCGTTTAAACTGGTTGAGCTCCTCTTGTATTGTCATGATCCAAGAGGCATCTTTGTTTGCTTCCTTGAACTTCTTCGATTCAACCTAAGACAGAAAACTTAGATGCAAAATTTCGTTAGCTGTACCTCTTCTGGTTCTCATACTATCGCCTGGCTCTCCAATGATTAGATCAGCAGGGTGATCTCTTAGGTGTCAGAACCCTAGATACCTTGCCCTCTCTCCAGTAAGCTCTGGAGAACCTTGTGCCTCTATGGGTTGAGCCACTTCTTCCTCTAGAGGTTCTTCATCCACCAAGCCTGGATTAACGATCTTTACTGAGCTTGGACCGTCTTCCTTGACAGCTTTATCCAAGCTTAGCTCCTTGAACCTGGTACCTGCATCTGCACCAATAACACTAGACAAGCTGCTTTGGAGCAGGCTAGTCTCATCAAATACAACGTTTATTGATTCTTCTACCACCAAAGTTTTCTTGTTGAAAATCTTATATGCCTTACTATGGCTATTATATCTTACAAAAATACCTTCAAAACATTTTTCACTAAACTTAGTTCGGTAATGCTTCCCATTATTAAGTATGAAGCATTTGCTTCCAAAGATTCTAAAGTAGGACACAATCGGTTTTCCGCCCTTCAATAGCTTATATGGGGTCTTACGGTAGTTTTTGTTGATTAGTGCTCTGTTTTGCACATGACAAGCCATGTTGACTGCTTCAACCCAGAAGTACTCCAGGAGTGAAGCGTCGTTCAACATGGTTGTACATGCTTCAATCAGGGTTCTATTCTTTCTCTCAGCAACTCCATTTTGTTGTGGAGTGAATGGGGAGGAAAACTCATGAAAGATACCTTGGCTTTCATAGAACTTTGTCATGGCACCAGACTTGAACTCTTTTCCATGGTCACTTCTGATTTTGACCACTAAGCAGTCAAATTCATTCTGAATTTGCCAGATAAAATTAGTGAAAGAATCGATGGTGTATGACTTGTGTTTCAGAAAGAACACCCAGGTGAAATGTGAGTAGTCATAAACAATTACTAATGATATACCTTACCAACTAAGTTATGAATATGCATAGGACTGAATAAGTCCATATGAAGCAAGTATAAGTTTCGTGAAGAATCTTTCTCAATAATACCCTTGAAGGTAGCTCGTGTCTGCTTACCCATTTGACAGGAGTGGCATGGACTCTCTTTCAGGAACTTAATGTTGGGGGCATTGCTCACAAGGTTGTGAGAAAATAGTATATTTAAGATTTTGAAATTAATATGTGCTAATCTCTTGTGTCATTGGTCACAGAGAGACGCACTACTTTTTACCATAAAACACACTGGGTAGAAGTGTCTAAACAAAGAAAATTTAAACAGAAAATATTTCTGCTCCGAGTGCCTATTAAGACCGTCTCCAAATTTGCAGATCATTTTATCAAACACTTGTCCTTGCAGAACTCAACGATGTAGTCTTTGCCACATAGTTGACTTATGCTTATAAGATTATGGTGTAATCCTTCAATATAAGCAACGTCTGTGAAAGAGACTATGCCATTGGAAATCATACCATAACCTTTTGTTATTCCCCGTTCTGAACCTCCAAAGATGACTTTTGGTCCGTCTTTGACTGGGGTATAATCACGAAAAAGGCTTCTTGTCCCGGTCATTTGTCGGGATCCTCCACTGTCCAAATATCAGATCGGAGTTCTATTAGCCTTTGGGCATTTATGTAAAAATAAATCAGTTTACCTTAGGAACCCAAACATATTTGGGTGCATGGTTCTTGGTCAGCATACTCCCCTAGGAACATTAGCCTTGTGAGTGATCGATCTCGCATATCTAACTCTAGGAGTTACAAGATTGGTAGGGTTATACCAACAATTTGTGCCAAAATAACCAATTTTGTCGCAACACCAAAAGTCAAATCTATTGTACCTTCATTTGTACTCCTGCTTTACCCTTTAAACGTGGGGTCTAGCAGGGGTAAAATTCTTAGAGGTGGTGGCTTCCTGGTTACAGCATACACAAGGGTTTCCCATCTCCGTAGCCTTAGGCACAGCAGATGTGACTTTTGGTGCCTTCTTTTTGTTATGGACATGCATATATGGAAAATAACTCCTCATCTGAATTTCCTCAAACGGTGCTTTGAACACGCTGGCACCAGAGTCATGGAGATGGGTCCATCCTTGGTATCTGTTCTTGGGCTCTACTTGAGTAGGCCTAGCATGATGACCATAGGACAACTCAAGCTCAAACTTGTTCGTCGGAAAGATTACTTTCCTGAACGAAGGATGATCTATGGGTGCCTTCCCCTTTTCTTTGGCACTAGCCTTCTTGGCAGCCTTACCTTTTCCACCGACATGGCCAAGACCACCACCCTTCTTTTGAGCAGAGAAATCATCTATGAGAGGAAGAACGGTCTTTGGCTTGAAGTGACTCTCAACGAGTTTTATCTCCGCCGCGATCTTTTCTTCCAGCTCATCAAGATATTTTTCCTTAGGTTTTTACGTCTTAGCCTAGTCCTTGAGTTCCTATTTCAGGGAGTGGACTTCATCTCTGAGAGGAAGTAATTATGCAATTTCTTCCTTCAAATTTGCTTCCACTGCCTTGAGGGAGGAAATCTCTTTAACTTGCTTTCAGACTACCTTTCGGCAATTGTTGATAGCCTTTAACAAGTGCTCGTGCTGAGCCATCAACCCTGATTCATTCTCATCAGAGGAGTATTTTTCATGAACATTGGAGGAAGTTTCAAATTTTGAGAGAATGGTGTACGATTTTACCTTCCTGTGGTACTTTGAGTCACCCACTTCTTCGTCAGATTGATCCATAAGCCCAAAGTAAGCTTCTTTGTTTTCAGAACTTGACTCGCTCGAGTCACTGCCACTGAGAGTCTTTGACTTCTTGGCGACGAAGCTCTTTTCTTCTTTCTTCTTCCCTTTGATGGATCTCTTCTCGTCCTTCCTAGAGCTATCCTTCTTCTTATATGGACACTCCGCGATCATGTGACCTGACTTATTGCAATAGTAGCAAACAACGTCAAAGGAAGAAAATTTATAAGGTTTCAATTTATACATGTCCTCCTTATTGTAGCTTTTCTTCGTACGATCACCATCACGATGTGATCTTCTGGAATCTAAAGAGAAAGACTTATTCTTCATTTGTCTCCTCTTGCTAAGCAGCTTCTTGAACTGCTTGGAGATTAGGGAGAACTCTCATTCAGATAGCTCAGAGCCTGATGTGTTGGGCTTAGAGTCTTTAGGAGTGTCAGGAGCTCGTGTCCTTACTGGTGACACAGCTTTAGATTTTCTTGAGCCTTCAGCCTTTAGGGACACAGACTTATCTTTGTTGGAAGTTCTGTTGTTCTGCTCCTCCTTCTTTTGTGTATTCATTTGTAGCTCATAGGAGAGCATCTTATCGAATAGGTTTTGTGGATCTATCTCTAGAATCTTCCCAAATTATATGATGGCAACAACTTTTGTATCCCAATCCTTTGTCAAGGATCTGAGGAATTTGTTGTTCAGTTCACCATGAGTGAATGCACGGCCATAGTTCCTGAGACCGTTATCTATTTTGAAGAACTTCTCAAAACTGTCAGTTATTGAGTCATCAGCACCTTACTTGAAGTCTTCGTACTCCTGGTTCAACAATGATCTACGATTGTCTCTCACTTCTTCTATACCTTCCATAAGGATGACAAGACAGTCCCACATCTCCTTGGCAGATTTGCAATGGAATAAATTTTGAAGCATTGAGTCATCCACTGCACTTGCTATTATATTCTTTGCCTTCTTGTCCAGGTAAACTAGGGCAATCACATCCTAAGTGAGATCCATCATCTTCTTGGGAATCTTAATTACTGGATTTATAGTTGAAGCCTGAGTAGGGATGTGTGGTCCTTCTTCCACGATCTGAAAAATTCTCGGATCTACAGCTTCCATGTAGAACCGTACTCTTTCTTTACGCATGGGAAAGTTCTCTTTGGTACACACTAGTAGCTTCATGGAAGACATATCTTTGCTTCGATCCATAGTGACTATGCGGAATCTCTGAACGCTAGATCAAGGATCTTATTCAAGGTGTTAGCCTTATCGAACAAAATGCCCCTCTGATACCAATTGAAATTATCTAGTGTCTACCTAAATCAACTAGAGGGGGGTGAATAGGTGATGTTTTCGTCTTTTTGCGGAATAAAAATTAAATAAAAGATAAGCACATAAACACAAAGATTTTTATAGTGGTTCCCCGTATTGGGTACGTCCACTGTCCTGCCTCGCCTATCTACCACAAAGGGATAGATTCGACTACTTCACCTTTCTCAGATTATACTAATCTTACACCTCGAAGTAATGCTCCAACACCTGGATCCACAACGGATCTACAAAGTCGGTCCACAAGTCGGATCTAAACCTAGATCCACAAACCGGATCTACAAACTCAATCCACTAATAGATCTACAAACTCGTAGATAAAACTCCTACAAACTCGGAGACAAAGCTCCTACAAATGTAAAAACAAATTAAAACAGTAAAGAAAATGTTTTACACTTCAGATCTGAAATCTTCTTGAATCTTCCTTCTTGAAACTAGAACAACTTGATGAAGAAGGTTGAGGAAGAAACCCGAGAAGACTGATCTGAAAGCTAGGATCCAACCCGATCGAATAGAAGTTGAAGAAACTGATGATCTAGGATCGGTCGAATCTTGTCTTGCTTTGATTCGCTGGGTATGGAGCGAGCAACAGAAAGGGTTGACGATGAAGATGATTGGCTTTTTCACCCGAAAATGGAAATTGCTTCAGCAATTCTAATTCCGTGAAAATTATCCTTCTGATTGAATGAATCTTCATCTTATTACTCGGTGAATCCTTGAAATGTCTTTTTATGTCATTGACCAACGGTCAATCGTCATTAAGACAGGATCCACGTAATTAAGAAAAGATCAAACTTACTAAACTTAGGTTAATTTGAATTCCTGTCAGAAAACTTGAAACGAAAAATCTATAAGTTCATTTCTCAAGAAGAAGTATATTTCTCGAGAAATGACTATCTTTCTAGAGAAAAAGACTTGGTTTCTCGAGAAAGAACTTGAAGAAAATTTTATGTGGAGAAAATCACTGATTTCTTGAGAAGGACAATATTTCTCGAGAAAACAATTTGATTTCTCGAGAAACAATACGGCCTTTTGAGAAATTGACTTAGCGTAAAATACATGAAGTGAAGAACTTGTTTCTTGGGAATAACAAGCTTTCTTGAGAAAAGAATTTCTTTCTCGAGAAATCATAGGGCTTCTTGAGAAATGTACTTAGTGAAAATTTCGGGTTCTGAAGACAGATTTCTCGAGAAGAAGGCTTAGCTTTCTCGAGAACTTGTGCTTTTCTCGAGAACAACTTGCCTTCTAGAGAAATGTACTAGGATTTTCTCGGGAAAAAGACTTAGCATATATTTCAGGTAATTTCCCGAGAATTCTTATAGTTTCTCGAGAATAGTAATTCTTTCTTGAGAAATTAACTTCGAATTCTCGAGAAATACATGTCATTTCTCGAGAAAATGACTTAGGAAATTTTCAGTGAACTTTTTCTTTTCTTCTAAGTTTAAACCAGCAACCCTTCCTTTCTTCCATTTCCTTAGTGCTTGAAAATGAAGTGCATCACAATAAAGAGGTTACACATGAGTCAACACCATGGATCACACAATGAGGAATTACATTTCATGGTCCTGTGTTTTGTGACTCATTATAAACTGACATTGGTCTACACTTAGCAATATTGACCTACAAACACTCAACTAAAAGATGGCATCAAATACAGCCTTAATTCATCTTAGTTCAAGGGTGACTTCATACAAATCTGGGTTATTGTGGATACAATACCCAACAATCTCCCCCTATTTATAGAAGTCAGAACCCTCTACACTAAGGTGAATTACATCAAGATAAATAAAGAAATAACAGGTGAAGCAGGATATGTATATAAAAATAGATAATTAATAATAAGTTCAACAAATTTCAAAATTATATATATACATAAGATTTGTCCACATAAATATCTTAACCGACAAAATTCAATAGGACTGAGGAACATAGAATCATTTGAATTTCTGGTGTTGCTGTCTTTCCTTCTTTTCTTGTTGTCTCTTTTGATAACTGTAAGGCTTGGGATAGTACTTTGCAGGTTTAGGAGGAGCTTTGGGATAGTTCCTGCGATATTCTCTATCATAGATCCTCCTCTAAGTCAAAGATTTTTCATACAACTCCCACTTCTGGGAACTGTAATGATCATTTTTGTCTTCATTAAAATCTACAACCAGTTTCAGAATCTCAAGAATAAGTGACTTGGAGGTTGGGCTCCACACTTCAGCAAATTCTTGAACTTTTCTTTTCTTAGCTTCAGGATTTGGAATGGATCGGCTTGTAGAGGCACCCTCACCATACTTCCTTCTTTTTGGTAATTGCACTTCAGGAGGAAACTCTTGAGGATGCTCTTGTTGATCAGAAGTCCATATATGAGTGTAGTCTTCAGGAGAAGCTTTATAAAATTTTGGTCTTAGAGAGAATGTAGGCTTGCTGCTAGTTGGATTAATTTGAGGAGGTGGAGCTTCATTTGGATTGATTTGAAGGTCTGGAAATATCTGATTGTGCATCCATACAGTAGTATCATAAGTATGAAGCTTTACCTCATGAATATATGCATGTGTATCTGCATTCATCTCTTTCAATTGTGCATCCCATAGGTTTTTCATCTCAAGAATTTTCTTGTCAAGAACTTCTTTTACTTTGTCCTCTCCCTTTCTGACTTCTACAGTAAGGTTTGATATGGTATCTTCTTTGAATTTCCCAACTTCCTCACATGTTTTGAAATTTAGTTCTTCAGCCTTCTTCTACAGTAGAATCTGATTATTTGCAACTGTTATAGCTTGATCCATGATATGACCAAAACTAGTAATAGTGTGGTCTATCGCTTTTCCACCAATGTTCATTAGTCTTTTAAACTCATTTGTATTATGTTGGACTTCATCAAATCCTCTGCTCATCTCTTTCTCTAGAGCAGTGACTTTTTCAGTAACTTCCTTGAGAGTCTTGCAAAGTACTCTCATTGTTGTGTCAGCATTGATTCTATCTTACCCAAGTGGGTATCATCAGGAATAATAATAGTAGGAGGAGGTGGAGGAAGAAGAGTCAGAGTGGTCCAGGTAGGTACTTCTTGAATGACCACTGAACTTTGAGCTCTTTTGAAAGATATAATCTCATCCCCTTCCTCACTTAGGACAATGAGGAGAGAGAAATCAAAACTCCTTAGGGGAGATTCTGTAGGCTATGGAATAATTTCTTCTTCAACAGTTTGCAAAACTGTAGTCTCCACCTAAATACATGCTTGGGGCTAGTAGTCTTATGATATCTCTACTGGAGGATTTTCTTCAGGGGTCTTTTCAGGGATAGCTTCAGGGGACTTTGTAGTAGTCTTCTCAGGAGAGATGAATAGGGGGTCATTTGAGTTGAGTTCTTCTATCATCTCATTTATGTCCTCTATAGAAGCTAGTAGAGTGGCTTAGTTAGGGGAGGAGTGAACACTCATACCTGAGCCATTATCATGAGCAGGAGGGCTCTGCTCATCAGCTGACTGATCTAAGTTTTCTTCTTCCTCTGCATTATCAACATCAAACACTTTCTCTTGAACCTGGGCTGCAGGAACATCTGATTGAATCTCTATATTTGTTATCTCAGATTGATGTACATCTACAAGAACTGTAGGAGCAGGCTCCCCCTCAATTGCTGCACTAGATGTGCAAGCTGTATCAGTTGGAGGAGGAGATGGGATCATGTCCTAATCATCAATAATGATTCTATGGGTTGGATGAGCTTGTCTTGGCCTTGGGATTCTGATCTCCCATCTCTTGATAGAGGAAATAGATATTTTCTTTAGGTGGTAAATTGCCACACCTTTGAAAATGTCAAAGATTTCTGGGTGTGCTTGAATCAAGTACATAGAAATAATTCTACCAAAATTTGGCGCCTTCAAACTCTCCTTGATCTTTTCAAATAGAAGGCATCCCCACTGGAACTTCTTTCTGCACACCACTACATTTATCATTTCAAAGGACTCTATAGAAATATATCCAATGGACCCAGTTTTGCATAGGAGAACCTTTCCTTGAATATCAGCCAGAAGTTTGCTCTCATCTGACATGTTCTGTCTCTTAACTGAAGAGGAGGTTTCTGGAAGACCACAGAAGGAGAAGGCTCTTGAATAATCAACTTCTTCCAGATAATCTTCTTCATCTATGCATGGTAATCACAGAAACTCTATGATGGAAGATGGCTTGATTTATAGTTCCATACCTCTGATGGAAGTTTTCAACAACTTCTTGCTTCTCTTGATCTTGGCATGATGAAAGAACTCTTCAACATCAGGTAATAAGACCTTGCAAGGATGTTCCAGGATGAATGAGTGGCCGGCAGAATCTAGAAGTATCAGAACATTTTTGAAATCGTCGGAAATTTCTCCTATGCCGGCGCGAACAAATTCACTTCCCACACCAATCTTGGAGGAAGGAGCCATCAAATGCAGAGATAGAGAAATTTTTGGTTTGGAGGAGAAGAGGTAGTGGGTTTTGCGAGAAGAATGGTGGTGTCCTTCATGGAACGGAACTGACTTTCTCAGGAAGATATTTCGAAGTTGTGGGTTCAGGAATTTCTATGGACTTATCATTTATCTATATAAAATTATAAATTTTGAAGAATTAAAAGAAATGCATACTTGAGCGGCGGTTCGAATTCTTCATCAAAATGAGAAATAATCTGGCAGAAGAGTGCATTTCTCGAGAAAAGTAGGCTTCTCGAGAAATCTATAGGCATTTCTCGAGAAAAACATAATCCATTTCTCGAGAAAAAAGAATTCATTCCGAGTAGTTAATAAAGCATTTCTCGAGAAATATAGAGTCTTTCGAGAAATCTAAGTCCTTTTCGAGAAATCCACATAATTTTCCGAGAAACACTAGATCTTCATAAAATTTGTCTTTGACTTCAGAAAAGATCACTTCAAGATTCCATGTTGAGCATGCCAAGTTCTGTCTCGAAAAAGGAGAACTTGTGCTCGTCCAGCGATTTCGTGAAAATATTTGCCACATGTTTGTCCGTCAGGACATAGTTGAGGGCTATGTCCTTATTCTCCACATGCTCCCAGATGAAATGGTAGCATACTTCGATGTTCTTGGTCCGACTGTGAGAAACTGGATTGTTTACGATAGCTATTGTGTTGGAAGAGTCGCAATATATTGGAATTTCTTTGAACTTTAAATTATAGTCTTTCAGTTGGTTTCTGATCCATAGAAGTTGTGCGCAACAACTACCCGCAGAGATATACTCTGACTCGACAGTAGATGTTGCTACATAATTTTGCTTCTTACTGCTCCAAGAGATAAGCCGTCTTCCGAGGAATTGGCACGTCCTAAAATTGCTTTTCCTATCATCCCTGCTTCTTAAAAATTCAGCATCTGAAAAGCCAATTAGCTCGACGTCATTACTTCTTGGGTAACATAAGCCAAGATTGGGTGTACCCTTAAGGTATCTTAAAATTCGCTTTGCAATGACATAATGAGATTCCTTAGTATTCACCTGATATCTAGCGCAGACACATGTTGAGAACATTATATCTGGTCTACTGACAGTTAGGTAGAGTAAGGATCCAATAATGCTTATGTACTTAGTTTCATCAAAAGGTTTCCCTTTTTAATCCTTGTCCTGAGACACTGTTGAACCCATTGGAGTCCTCATAGAGGTTGCATTCTCCATTCTGAATTTCTTATGAATCTCCTTGGTGAACTTCGTCTGAGAAATGAAAATTCCATCCTCAGATTGCTTCACCTGAAGTCCTAATAAATACTTCAGCTCTCCAATACTCCTCATTTCAAACTTCTCTTGCATAAGTTTAGAAAACTTTTTGCACAAGTTGTCTTCTGTAGAGCCAAATATGATGTCGTTGACATAGATTTGCACTAGCAAAATCTAGTCTTTAACTTCCCTAAGAAATAATATCTTGTCTCTTTCCCCTTGTGAACTTGTTATCAAGAAGAAAGCTAGACAACGTCTCGTACCAAGCTCGGGGAGCTTGCTTTAAACCATATAGGGTTTTATTTAAAAAGAAAACATGATCAGGGAATTGAGAATTGATAAGACCTTGGGGTTGGGCTACATATACTTCCTCTTTCAGATTCTCTTTGAGGAATGTTGACTTCACATCCATTTGGTAGAGGGTGTAGCCTTTGAGGGCAGCTTATGCTAGAAACAACCTTATTGCCTTGAGCCAAGCCACTGGAGCAAATGTCTGGTCGAAGTCAATCCCCTCTTCTTGTTTATATCCTTGTACAACAAGCCGGGCTTTGTTCTTGATAATTACTCCGTGTTCGTCCAGCTTATTTCTGAATATCTACTTGGTGTCGATAACGTTCTGCCCCTTTGGCCTAGGCACTAGCTCCCAGACTTTGAACCATTCAAACTAATTGAGCTCCTCTTGTATTGACATGATCCAAGAGGCATCTTTGTTTGCTTCCTAAAACTTCTTTGGTTCAACCTGAGACAGAAAACTCAGATGAAAAATTTTGTTAGTTATACCTCATCTGCTTCTCACACCGTCGCCTGGCTCTCTAATGATTAGATCAGCAGGGTGATCTCTTAGGTGTCGGACCCTAGATTCCTTGCCCTCTCTCCAGCAAGCTCTGCAGTATCTTATGCAGCCTCTATGGGTTGAGCCACTTCTTCCTTTAAAGGTTCTTCATCCACCAAGCCCGGATCGACGATATTTACTGGGCTTTGATCGTCTTCCTTGACATCTTCATCCAAGCTTAGCTCCTTGAACCTGGTACCTGCATCTACACCAATAACACTAGACGAGCTTCTCTGGAGTAGGCTAGTCTCATCAAATACAACGTTTATCGATTCTTCTACTACCAAAGTTTTCTTGTTGAAAATCCTATATGCCTTAATATGGCTACTATATCCTACAAAAATACCTTCAAAACATTTTTCACTAAACTTAGTTCAGCAATGCTTCACATTATTAAGTACGAAGCATTTGCTTCCAAAGATTCTAAAGCAAAACAAAGTCGATTTTTTGCACTTCAATAGCTCATAGGGGGTCTTACGGTAGTTTATGTTGATTAGTGCTCTGTTTTGCATGTGACAAGTCATGTTGATTGCTTCAGCCCAGAAGTACTCCGGGAGTGAAGCGTCGTTTAACATGGTTGTACATTCTTCAATCAAGGTTCTATTCCTTCTCTCAGTAACTCCATTTTGTTATGGAGTGCGTGGGGAGGAAAATTTATGAAAAATACCTTGGCTTTCACAGAACTTTGTCATGGCACCAGACTTCAACTCTGTTCTGTGGTCACTTCTGATTTTGACCACTGAGCAGTCCAGTTCATTCTGAATTTGCCGGACAAAATTAGTGAAAGAATCGAAGGTGTCTAACTTGTGTTTCAGAAAGAACACCCAGGTGAAATGTGAGTATTCATCAACAATTACTAATGTATAGACCTTACCACCTAAGCTGTGAATAGGCATAGGGCTGAATAAGTCCATATGAAACAAGTATAAGCTTCGTGAAAAATCTTTCTCAACAATACCCTTGAAGGTAGCCCGTGTCTGCTTACCCATTTGGCAGGAGTGACATTGACTCTCTTTAAGGAACTTAATGTTGGGGCATCGCGCACTAGGTTGTGATAAAATAGCATATTTTACGTTTTGAAATTAATATGTGCTCATCTCTTGTGTCATTGGTCACAGAGAGATGCACTTCTTTTTGTCATAAAACATACTGGGGTAGAAGTGTCTAAACAAAGAAAATTTAAACAGAAAATATTTCTGCTCTGAGTGCTTGTTAAGACCATCTTCAAATTTGTAGACGATTTTATCAAACACTTTTCCTTGCAGAACTCAACGATGTAGCCTTTGTCACATAGTTGACTTATGCTTATAAGATTATTGTGTAATCCTTCAACATAAGCAACGTCTGTGAAAGAGACTACGCCATTGGAAATCATACCATAAACTTTTGTTGTTCCCCGGTCAGAACCTCCAAAGATGACTTTTGGTCTGTCTTCAACTGGGGTATAATCACGCAAAAGGCTTCTTATCCCGGTCATGTTCCGGGAGCATCCACTGTCCAAATACCAGATCGGAGTTCAATTGGCCTATGGACATTCCTACAAAAATAAATCAGTTTTCCTTAGGAACCCAAATGTATTTGGGTCCTTGGTTCCTGGTCAGCATACTCCCCCTAGGAACATTAGCCTTGTAAGTGGTCGGTCTCGTATATTTAACTCTAGGAGTTACAAGATTGGAAGGGTTATACCAACAATCTGCGCCAAAATGACCAATTTTGCCGCATCACCAATAGTCGAATCTGTTGTACCTTCATTTGTACTCCTGCTTTACCCTTTGAACGTGGGGTCTATCAGGGTTAGCATTCTTTGAGGTGGATGCCTCCTAGTTGCAGCATACATAGGGGCTTCCCATCTCCTTAGCCTTAAGCACAATAGATATTGCTTTTGGTGCCTTCTTTTTGTTATGGCCATGCACATATGGACCATAAATCCTCATCTGAATTTCCTCAAACGGTGCTTTGAACACGCAGATGCCAAAGTCACGGGGATGGGTCCATCCCTGGTATATGTTCTTGGGCTCTATATGAGTAGGCCTAGCATGATGACCATAGGACGACTCAAGGTCAAACTTGATTGTCGGAAAGATTACTTTCCTGAACGAAGGTTGATCCATTGGTGCCTTCCCCTTTTCTTTGGTGCTAGCCTTATTGGCAGCCTTACCTTTTCCACCGACATGGCAAAGACCACCACCCTTCTTCTAAGCGAAAAACTCATCTATAAGAGGAAGAACAGTCTTCGGCATGGAGTAACTCTCAACGAGTTTTCTCTCCACCATGAGCTTTTCTTCAAGCTCATCAAGATATTTTTCCTTCAATTTTAATGTCTTAGTCGAGTCCTTGAGTTCCTCTTTCAGGGATTGGACTTCATCTCTGAGAGGAAGTAATTGTGCAATTTCTTCCTTCAAATTTTCTTCCACTGCCTTGAGGGAGGCAATCTCTTTAACTTGCTTTCGGACTACCTTTCGGCATTTGTCAAAAGCCTTTAACAAGTGCTCATGCTGATCCATCAACTCTGATTCATTATCATCAGAGGAGTAGTTTTCATGACCATTGGAGGAAGTTTCAGATTCTGAGAGAATGGTATGTGAGTTTACCTTCCCGTGGTACTCTGAGTCGCCCACTTCTTCGTTAGATTAAGCCTATAGCTCAAAGTAAGCTTCTTCATTTTCAGAACTTGACTCGCTCGAGTCACTGTCGCAGAGAGTCTTCGACTTCTTGGTGATGAAGCTCTTTTCTTCTTTCTTCTTCCCTTTGAAGGGTCTCTTCTCGTCCTTTCTAGAGGTGTCCTTCTTCTTTTAGGGACACTCCGTAATCATGTGACCTGACTTATTACAACAGTAGCAAACAATGCCAGAGGAAGAAAATTTATTAGGTTTTGATTTATACATGTCCTCCTTATTGTAGCTTTTCTTCGTACAATCACCGTCACTATGTGATCTTCTGGAATCTGAAGAGAAAGTCTTATTCTTCATTTGTCTCCTCTTGCTAAGCAGCTTCTTGAACTGCTTGGATATTAGGGAGGACTGTCCATCTGATAGATCGGAGCCTGATGTGCTAGGCTCAGAGTCTTCAGGAGTGTCAAGCGCTCGTGTCCTTACTGGTTACACAGCTTTAGATTTTCTTGAGCCTTCTGCCTTCAGGGCCATAGACTTATCTCTGGTGGAAGTTCTGTTGTTGTACACCTCCTTCTTTCGTGTATTCATTTGTAGCTCATAGGAGAGCAGCTTTTCGAATAGGTTCTGTGGATCTATCTCTTGCAGCTTCCCAAATTCTCTAATGACAACAACTTTTGTATCTCATTCCTTTGTCAAGGAACTGAGGAATTTTTCGTTCAGTTCACCATGAGTGAATGCACGGCCATAGTTCCTGAGACCGTTGACTATCTTGAAGAACTTCTCAAAACTACCAGCTATGGACTCATCAGCACCTTGCTTGAAGGCTTCGTACTCTTGGTTCAACAATGATCTATGATCGCCTCTCACTTTTTCTGTACCTTCCATAAGGATGACAAGATAGTCCCACATCTCCTTGGTAGATTTGCAGTGGAATAAGTTTTGAAGCATTGAGTCGTCCACTACACTTGTTATTATATTCTTCGCCTTCTTGTCCACGGAGACAAGGGAAATCTCATCCTTAGTGAGATCCATCATCTTCTTGGGAATCTAAATTGTTATATTTATAGTTGAAGCCTGAGTAGTGATGTGTGGTCCTTCTTCCACGATCTAAAAAATTCTCGGATCTGCAACTTCCATGTAGAACCGTACTCTTTCTTTCCACATGGGAAAGTTCTATTTGGTACACACTGGTAGCTTCAGGGAAGACATATGTTTGCTTCGATCCATGGTGACTATGTGGAATCTCTGAATGCTAGATCAGGGATCTTTTTTAAGGTGTTAGCCTTATCGAACAAAACGCCCCTCTAATACAAATTGAAAGTATCTAGCGTCTACCTAAATCACCTAGAAGGGGTGAATAGGTGATGTTTTCGTCTTTTTGCGGAATAAAAATTATTTAAAAGATAAGCACACAAACACAGAGATTTTTATAGTGGTTCCCCGTATTGGGTGCGTCCACTGTCCCACCTCGCCTATCTACCACAAAGGGATAGATTCAGCTACTTCACCTTTCTCAGATTATACTAATCTTACACCTCAGAGCAACACTCCTACACATTGATCCACAAAGGATCTACAAACTCGATCCACAAGCCGGACCTACACCTTGATCCACAAACCGAATCTTCAAACTCAATCCACTAACGGATCTACAAACTCGGAGATAAAACTCCTACAAACTTGGAGACAAAGCTCCTACAAATGTAAAAACAAATTATAGAAGTAAAGAAAATGTTTTACACCTCAGATCTGAAATCTTCTTGAATCTTCCTTCTTGAAACTAGAATAACTTGATGAAGAAGGTTGAGGAAGAAACCCGAGAAGAATGATCTAAAAGCTAGGATC
Organism: Platanthera zijinensis; assembly: GCA_039513925.1. Classification (NCBI taxonomy): domain Eukaryota; kingdom Viridiplantae; phylum Streptophyta; class Magnoliopsida; order Asparagales; family Orchidaceae; genus Platanthera; species Platanthera zijinensis. The sequence continues at coordinate 120,559,730 of CM077083.1, read as the reverse complement.
TGACCCGATCGAATAGAAGTTGAAGAAACTGATTATCTAGGATCGGTCGAATATTGTCTTGCTTTGAATCGCTGGGTCTGGAGATAGCAACAAAAAGTGTTGACGATGAAGATGATCGGCTTTTTCTTCCGAAAATGGAAAGTGCTTCAGCGATTCTAATTCCGTGAAAATTATCCTTCTGATTGAATGAATCTTCTTCTTGTTATTCGACGAATCCTTGAAATGTCTTTTTATATATCATCGACCAACAGTCAATCGTCATTAAGATAGGATCCAGGTAATTAAGGAAAGATCAAACTTACTAAACTTATGTTAATTTGAATTCCTGTCAGAAAACTTGAAACGAAAAATTTGTAAGTCCATTTCTCGAGAAGAAGTATATTTCTCGAGAAATGACTAGCTTTCTCGAGAAAAATACTTGGCTTCTCGAGAAAGAACTTGAAGAAAATTTTCTGTGAAGAAAACAACAGATTTCTCGAGAAGGACAATATTTCTCGAGAAAACAATTTGATTTCTCGAGAAATAATACGGCCTTTTGAGAAATTGACTTAGCGCAAAATACAGGAAGTGAAGAACTTGTTTCTCGGGAAGAACAAGCTTTCTCGAGAAAAAAATTTCTTTCTCGAGAAATTATAGGGCTTCTCGAGAAATGTACTTAGTGAAAATTTCTGGTTCTGAAGACAGATTTCTCGAGAAGAAGGCTTAGCTTTCTCGAGAACTTGTGCTTTTCTCAAGAACAACTTGCCTTCTCGAGAAATGTACTAGCTTTTCTCGAGAAAAAGACTTAGCATATATTTCAAAAAATTTCTAAAGAATTCTTGTAGTTTCTCGAGAACAGCAATGCTTTCTCGAGAAATTAACTTCGACTTCTCGATAAATACATGTCATTTCTCGAGAAAATGACTTAGGGAATTTTCTGTGAACTTTTTATTTTCTTCTAAGTTGAAACCAGCAACCCTTCCTTTCTTCCATTTCCTTAGTGCTTGAAAATGAAGTGCATCCCAATAGAGAGGTTACACATGAGTCAACACCATGGATCACATAATGAGGGATTACATTGTATGGTCTTGTATTTGGTGACTCATTTTAAACTGACATTGGTCTACACTTCGTAATATTGACCTGCAAACACTCAACTAAAAGATGGCATCAAATACAGCTTTAATTCATCTTAGTACAATGGTGACTTCATACAAATTTGGGTTATTGTGGATACAATACCCAATAGTACCCTAGAAATAGGGATTTTGAACTAACTGTCTATTTAGATGCAGATTTTGCAGGCAGACAAGAGGATAGGAAAAGCACTTCAGGCACTGTCAGCTCTTGGGAGGAAGACTAGTGTCATGGAGTAGCAAGAAGCAAACAAGTGTTGCAATTTCAACTGTAGTGCCAAAATATATAGTTGCTGGGAGCTGTTGTGCATAGTTGTCTTTGATCCAGCATCAGCTCCAGGACTATAACCTCCATATAAGTAGAAGCCCTTTATTTTGTGATTCTACTAGTGCAATCTCTATAGCTAGGAATCCTGTCTCACACCGCAGGACAAAGCACATAGAGATTAGGTATCACTTTATAAGATAGCATGTGGAATGTGAAGATATTAGTCTTGAGTTTGTCCCTACAGACAAGCAAGTGGCTGACATCTTCACTAAGCCACTAGTTGAAGCAAAGTTCAGCACCTTCAAATTTGAGTTGGGTATATTGAACTTTGTCTAGCTTCAAATGCACCACATGTTGTTTTTGTTGCAGGTTGTACAACTTCTTGCAGTTTGAAAATACATTCAGTGGTATCAAGCTCTCCAATTGGTTATAGAGTCTATCAGAAAGGATGACAGAAGATGCTCTAGTTGGGGGGGAGCAAGTTTAGCTTCATGTAAAGAATAAGAAGATGCAACAGTTGATTAACTGAAATCAAAAAGGGAGAGAAGATAATCAGAGGCCAGCAGCCCCCCTGATTATTTTATAGAAGTCAAAAAGGAGGATAAGGAAAAGAAGTTATCAAGAAAATGATCAAGGCTATGCAGCAAAATAGGGGGAGCAGGGAGTAGTCATGATCACCCTACAGACAAGGTAAATGGGGAGATTGTTGGGGAGAAGTGAAAGATCAAGCATCAGGCAGCAAAATAGGGTGAGCTCTAAGTGATCATCATCACCTTGCAGGCAAGGAAAGTGTGGTAACTGTTGGGTATTGTATCCACAATGTACCTGATTTGAAGAAGCCCCTGGACCAGCTAAGGTGAATTGACATTGTATTTGATCATTTGTCTTCAAGTTGTGCTTGCAGTTATTCCACGCTAAGTACACACCAATGTCAGGGTGCAGTGGGTCAATATACACGGGTCTGCACAACGTAATCCCTCGTTGAGCAGATCAGTGTGTTGTCCTACGTGTACTCTCTCTATTGGAGTGTACTTATTTACAAGTACAGGGCTGAGAAAGATCAAGAGCAAACAAGGGGCAAGGATGGGTCAAAGCAACTCACGGGAAGAAAGACGAAAATCGTCTAAGTAGAAATCGTCGAGAATCACTAAGTGAGTCTCGCCGATTCGACGAGAATCACTAGTGATTCTCGCCGAATTGTCGAGAATCACTCGCTGATTCTTGCCGATTGCTGCCGGCTATCTCAACGCCGTCTTGATTTCTGCTTAAGGCAGAATCGTCGAGAATCACTAGTTGATTCTCGCCAAATCGTTGAGAATGACTTTGCATTCTCGCCGATTCGTCGAGAATGAATGATGATTCTCGTCGATTCTCTCCAGATGGCAAGATCTTCAGCCAGAATTCTGCCAAGTAGAATTCGGCGAGAATCATAAGTGATTCTCGCCGATTCGTCGAGAATCACCTATGATTCTCGCCGAATTTGCCTTAGGCGAAATTCTGGTGCTCGCTGGACCGGACCAAGTTTCAGGCGCTGTTTTGAACCGGAGCTAGGGTTTCTTTTGGTGGGGCGCACAACGGTCATATTGTATGACCTACTGTATAGATACTTCAGCATTTTGAACAGTAATCGGTACGAATACACAAAAAAGAAAACCGAGCCGCCGACGTGACCTAGATCGCGGATTTCTCTTCCGCCGCCGCCATCATCGCTCAGGAAGTTAGTCGCCGCCGTTGATCGTGGATACCTCCTGATCCCTCGGCGACAGAATTTTTGCCAAGCAATGCGTCTCACGTGTCCTTCTAGAGATCCTTTGTCTCTTGGTTTGTAGATCAGGAATACCTTCCCTTTCCGAATCGATCGAGACGATTGATCCAAGGAAGACCGTTGGTAGACCTTGCCAGCATAGCTACGAAGGTTGGATCTCTAAAGCTCAGCCGTCGCACTTCTTGTCGCCGGCGATCCCGAATGCCAAGCCGCCGCTCTTCTTGCCGTCGCCGGTTTCGTGGAGATTCATTTTAAGTGAGAGCTAAGGTCGTGGACTCTTCGTCTTCGTCAAGAACGCGTCATCGAACGAAGAGGGACACCTAGCACTCCATAAGTAGTTTGTATATTTTATACATTCCATTTTATTTTTGTTGTAAAGGAATGTAGGTTCCTCGTTGTCAGGGTTGGGTGTAACCCGTGGTGGAGGAGTGGTGACTCCTTCGTTTGGAAGGGTTCCTTCCGTTAGTGTGAGGATTGGATTTCAATTCGGTTGGTGAAGTGACCGAGTCGTCCCTTGTTGGGAGATAGGTCGAAAGGGGAAAGTGGACGTACCCAAATCTGGGAACCACTATAACTGCTTGTGTCTGTTTGTGCTGTGTTGTTTTGTTTACTTGTGCAGGTAGAATTTTAATTCCGCTAAAATCTCTACAAGACACCTATTCCCCCCCCCCCATAGGTGAAGGTAGTTGGCACTAGGTGGACTTTCAAGTGGCATCAGAGGGAGGTTACTCATCAAAGGGGTTAACACCTCGAGTAAGTTCCTGCCACTAGTGTAAAGAAGAGGGCAGATATCTACTATGGACGGACTCAAGTACTCAGGCAAGATCCCAGTGTGCAGAAGACTAAACTTTCCTATCTGGAAGGAAAGGATTAGATTTTACATGGAAGCAGTCGACCCTCGACTCTTCATGGTCGTGGAGGAGGGACCTTATATTCCCACTAAGGCCTCCACCATTGATCCTACCAAAAAGGTGCCAAAGAAGCTTTCTGAAATGGACAAGGACGAGATGGTGCTGGTCGGACCTGATAAGAAGGCACAGAACATACTAATCAGCGCAGTCTTTGACTCCATGATGCAGAACTTCTGCAACAACAGGACAGCCAAGGATATCTGGCACAGCTTGATTATCCTAATGGAGGGCACAGATGAAGTGAAGGATGATCGTAGATCCCTCCTGAACCAGAAAAATGAGGCTTTCAGGCAGGGGCCCAAGGAAGAGATCGGAGTTACCTTCGAGAACTTCCTCAAGATCGTCAATGATCTCAAGGGATATGGAAGAGTGTTCACTGATGGTGTACTTAATGATAAAATCCTTAGGTCCCTTATTAAAAAATGGGACACAAAGATCTGCGCCATCCGAGAGTTTGGCAGATTAGCTGAAACTGATCCTCAGATACTCTTTGGGAAGCTCATGTCCAATGAGCTCCAGTTGAACACGAGGAAAGCTGAAGAAGAAGCATAGAAGGCCGCAACCAAGGAAAGACTATGGCCCTAAAAGCCATTCACTCCAGGAAGGGCAAGGGTGTGGCTTCACCCCGTGCGGGGAAAAAGGATGAGGAGGAAGACTCCGAGCCATGCTCCTCCGGCTCAGAGTTATCTGAAGAAGACTTCTCCCTCATCACCCAAGAATTCAAGAAGTTCCTCAAGATGAGGAATCAAAGAAAGAGAGACGGCTCCTCCTCAAGAAATCAGAAGAAGAATTATTCTTCTGACAGGTATGAATCAAAACCGAACAAACATCGTCATACTGACATCATTTGTTTTGGGTGCAATAAGCCAGGACACGTCGTGGACGACTGCCATCAAGGCAAGAGAGAGAAGGGGAAGGGAGAAGAGCACGGAACCTCTAGAGATATAAAGAAGGAGAGGAGCTACATCGCCAAAAAGTCAAAGACACTGAGTGAGTCTGATTCCTCAGACTCTAGTGATGATGAGGAAGCCTACTTCGGGCTGGTGGGTCGCTCTGACTCAGAAGGAGAATGCCCCCCATTCACTGGGAAGGTAAAAGCTCGTACCCCCCTCTTCGACTCTAACTATGAGTCTCCTGATGATGATCTCGAGGATAGCCCATCTGCCCGAGAAGCTGAGCTCCTCGAAAAGTATGAGCTTCTGCTCAACACCTTCGAGGAATGCCGCAAGATATTGAGGGCTCTGAAAAAGGAAGTCAAATTCCTTAAGGTCGAGGGTGTCTCCCTAAGGGAAGAGATCACTAGCTTGATTTCTCTCCGACAGGAGCACCTGGACCTGATCTCTAAGCACTCAGAGTCTCTAAGTCTCCTTGACCTTAAATAGGAAGAAATCAATAAGTTTGAAGAACAACTTACGGAAGAAAAGAAGATTGTCCAATGCTTCTCTATGCCAAAGACTATTCTTCCACTGGTTGATACCTTCTCTGCTCAGGCTAAGGGGGCTGGCTTAGGGCATGTGGGTGTGCCTGGTAAATCATCTAGGAGAAACAAAAAGCAGAGGAGAAATAAGGCTGCTAAGAAGGCCTCTACTACAGAAAAGGGAAAGGCACCACTCAACCCTATTGTATTCAGGAAGCCTTGCTTTCCCTGTAATGAACAGGACTTTGAGTCAACCTATGGACACTTCTTCTGGCCCTCGGCTGAAAAGCCCAAGAGCCGGTATGAGGGGTGGGCCTTCCCCCGCAACTTTGGCGAGAGTGTCTTCAAGGCACCTTATGAGGAAGTTCAAATGGAGGATTATGGCCACTTCTCTAGTGGCCATAATAGGAAGCAGGCACTCAAGGCCAAGCCTGTTACACTGAGAAACTAGGAGGTGAATAAATCATGCGACTGTTGTCATCATGATGCCTCCACCTCCAGGTCCAAGTCCTTGGCTGAACCTTCCGTTCCAAGGGTGAAGCAGGTGCCTAGGAGAAAGTATCACAGATTTGACTGCTGGTGTTGTGGCAAAGTTGGTCACTTTGCCGTGGATTGCTGGTTTAATCCGAGGAATAACGAGACTCCTCATGTTGGCAATGCGAGGCAGACCACTCGTAGGGCTAACCATCCGAGGGGGTGTATGCTAACGAGGAATCTAGGACCCAAGATCGATTGGGTTCCTAAGGGAAATTAATTCTGTTTTGCAGGAATGTCCAAAGGCCACCAAAACTCCCATATAGTACTTGGATAGTGGAACTCCCGGCATATGACCGGGACAAGAAGCCTGCTGCGTGATTACTCTCCAGTCGAGAATGGACCCAAAGTCATCCTTGGGGGATCAGATCGAGGAGTCACCATGGGTTACGGTATGATTTCCAACAGTATAATTTCTATCACCGACATGGCTTAAGTTGAAGGGTTAAATCATAACCTGATCAGTGTAAGTCAGTTATGTGATAAAGGTTATGACGTTAAGTTCTGCAAGGATAAATGCCTGATAATATCATTTGCCTCTTCGGAGACGGTATTAAAAGGCATTAGGAGCAAAAATATCTCTTGCTTAGATTTTCTTAGTTTATATCATCTACCCCCATATGCCTAGTAGCAACAGGCAGTGCATCTCTTTGTGAACAATGGCACAAGAGATTGGCACATATTAATTTCAAGACAATTAGTATGTTGTTTTCTAAAAACTTAGTAAGGGATGCTCCCATCATTAAGTGCATCAAAGATAGCCCCTGTCCTGCATGCCAGAAGGGCAAACAGACTCGGGCTACCTTTAAGGGCATCGTTGACAAAGACTCCTCCAGATGTCCTTATCTTCTGCATATGGACTTGTTTGGTCCAATGCAAGTTCATAGCTTGGGAGGCAAGTCTTATACGCTAGTGAATGTTGATGATCACTCTCGGTTTACTTGGATGTTCTTCTTAAAACGCAAGTCTAATACATTTTACATCTTCACCAGTTTTGTCAGGCAGATTCAGAATGAACTTAACTTCTCGGTGGTCAAAATCAGATGTGACCATGGAACAGAGTTCGAGTCTGGTGCTATGACAGAGTTCTGTGAATAACTTGGTATCTTTCATGAGTTTTCCTCCCCGCGCACTCCTCAGCAGAATGGAATTGCGGAGAGGAGAAATAGAACGCTCATTGAAGCCTGCACGACAATGTTGAATGACGCTTCTCTCCCAGAATATTTCTTGGCAGTGGCTGTCAATACGGCTTGTCATGTACAAAACCGGGCCTTGATCAACAAGAGTCATCATAAGATGCATTATGAGCTACTGAAAGGCAAGAAGCCAACCATGTCCTATTTTAGGATCTTTGGCTGCAGATGCTATGTACTAAATAACGGAAAGTACCCGCGTACTAAGTTTGGTGAAAAATGCTTCGAAGGCATATTTATGGGCTATAGTAGCCATAGCCGGGCATATAGGGTTTTCAATAAGAAAACCCTAGTGGTAGAGGAATCCATAAATGTGGTATTTGATGAAGGAAGCTTGCTTAACAGCAATTCTTCCAGTGGTCTTCTTGAAGATGTAGGTACAAGAATTGAACAGCTTAGTCCCGATGAGACCGCTAAAGATGCAACTCCCAAGTACGTCACAGTCACCACCACAACACCTATCGGAGATGATGACGGTCAGAATGGAGTTGTCCTCCCTGAAGAGGAAGGAGCCCTAGAAAATGTTAGAGCTCCAGATGCCAGACTGCTAGAGCTTTGTAACGTGAGGGATCATCCCAGAAATAAAATCATCGGAGATCCACGTGATAGTGTCAGAACTCGCCGAGGTATAATTAATGAGATTCTCCATTTTAGCTTTCTATTACAGGTTGAGCCAAAGAAGTTCGACGAAGCGAACAAGGATGCTGCATGGATATTGGCCATGCAAGATGAACTGCATCAATTTGAACGATACAACGTCTGGACGCTGGTTCCCAGACCAAAGACGTAGAACGTGATTAGCACCAAGTGGATCTTCAGAAACAAGCTGGATGAACACGGGGTCATCATCAAGAAGAAGTCCAGACTGGTGGCTCAAGGATATAGATAGGAGGAGGGGATCGACTTCGACCAAACGTTTGTGCCGGTTGCAAGGCTCGAGGCAATCAGACTGTTTCTGGCATATGCCTCTCACAAAAGATTCACTGTCTATCAGATGGACGTGAAATCGGCATTCTTGAATGGAGACCTGAAAGAGGAAGTATACGTCGGTCAACCCCAGGTTTTGTCAATCCTACTTATCCTAATCCTGTATACTTTCTTAATAAAGCTCTATATGGCTTCAAACAAGCTCCACGAGCTTGGTATGAGACGCTGTCTAGTTTTCTTCTTGAGAATAAGTACTCTAGAGGAAAAATAGATAAGACATTGTTTCTTAGGGAAATCAAAGGCAAGATCTTGCTGGTGCAAATCTACTTTTGATGACATTTTATTCGGCTCAACGGATAACAATCTTTGCAAAAAGTTTTCTAAACTTATGCAAGGAAAGTTTGAAATGAGCAGTATGGGAGAGCTAAAGTATTTCTTGGGACTTCATGTGAAACAGTCTGAGGATGGAATTTTCATTTCTCAGACGAAGTTCACAAATGAACTCCTCAAGAAATTCGGAATGGAGAATACAACCTCTATGAGGACTCCAATGGGATCCACTATGTCTCTTGATAAGGATGAGAAAGGGAAACCTTTTGATGAAACCAAATATAGAAGAATTATTGGATCCCTGCTCTACCTTACTGTAAGTAGACCGGATATTATGTTCTCCACATGTGTTTGTGCCAGATATCAGGTGAACACTAAGGAATCTCACTATGTCGCTGCAAAGCGAATTCTTAGATACCTTAAGGGTACACCTAATCTTGGCTTGTGGTACCCGAGAAACAATGATGTCGAGCAAATAGGCTTTTCAGATGCTTATTTTGTAGGAAGCAGGGATGATCGAAAAAGCACTTCTGGGACGTGTCAATTCCTCGGAAGAAAACTTATATCATGGAATAGTAAGAAGAAAAATTGTGTCGCAACCTCCACAACTGAATCTGAGTACATCTCAGCAGGCAGCTGTTGCGCACAACTTCTATGGATTAGAAATCAACTAGCAGACTATGACCTTCAGTTCAAGGAAGTACCAATGTACTGCGACTCCTCTAGTGCAATTGCCATTGCGAACAATCCGGTATCACACAGCAGGACGAAGCATATTGAAGTGCGCTACCACTTCATTCGGGAGCACGTGGAAAACAATGACATCTCTCTCTACTATGTCCCCACGGATAAGCAGATTACAGATATTTCTAGACGAGGCCAAGTTCAGTCTCTTCAAAACTGAACTGGGGATGCTAAACTATGAGGAATGAAGACTACAGAAACTCCAGGCTCGTGCATCTAGGGGGTGCATCTGCTAGGAACTCAAGTGTAAGCACAGGTGCAAGAACTGAGGGGGAGCATTGTGGCAAGTGCTAAAGTCCCAGATTTGTAGAAGCCAAAAAGGGGGAGATTGCCCTCTCGGCTAAGGTGCTAAGGGCTAAGGTGCTCTCGCAAAGTATGCTCCAAATGCTCTAAAGATAATGGTATGGAAATTCTTTCTCAACTGATTATTCAGTTTATGTTTTTCTTCCATCCGTTATATTCACCTTAGCTTTTAGGGTTTAGGCTTCTTCAAATAGGGGGAGATTATTGGGTATTGTATCCACAATGTACCTGATTTGAAGAAGCCCCTGGACCAGCTAAGGTGAATTGACATTGTATTTGATCATTTGTCTTCAAGTTGTACTTGCAGTTATTCCACGCTAAGTACACACCAATGTCAGGGTGCAGTGGGTCAATATACACGGGTCTGCGCAACGTAATCCCTCGTTGAGCAGATCAGTGTGTTGGCCTACATGTACTCTCTCTATTAGAGTGTACTTATTTACAAGTACAGGGCTGAGAAAGATCAAGAGCAGACAAGGAGCAAGGATGGGTCAAAGCAACTCACGGGAAGAAAGACGAAAATCGTCTAAGTAGAAATCGTCAAGAATCACTAAGTGATTCTCGCCGATTCGACGAGAATCACTAGTGATTCTCGCCGAATCGTCGAGAATCACTCGCTGATTTATGCCGATTGCTGCCGGCTGTCTCAACGCCGTCTTGATTTCTGCTTAAGGAAGAATCGTCGAGAATCACTAGTTGATTCTCGCCGAATCGTTGAGAATGACTTTGCATTCTCGCCGATTCGTCGAGAATGAATGATGATTCTCACCGATTCTCTCCGGATGGCAAGATCTTCAGCAAGAATTCTGCCAAGTAGAATTCGGCGAGAATCATAAGTGATTCTCGCCGATTTGTCGAGAATCACCTATGATTCTCGCTGAATTTGCCTTAGGCGAAATTCTGGTGCTCGCTGGACCGGACCAAGTTTCAGGCGCTGTTTTGAACCAGAGCTAGGGTTTCTTTTGGTGGGGCCCACAACGGTCATATTGTATGACCTACTGTATAAATACTTCGGCATTTTGAACAGTAATCGGTACGAATACACAAAAAAGAAAACCGAGCCGCCGACGTGACCTAGATCACGGATTTCTCTTCCGCCGCCTCCATCGTCGCTCGGGAAGTTAGTCGCCGTCGTTGATCGTGGATACCTCCTGATCCCCCGGCGACAGAAGTTTTGCCAAGCAACGCGTCTCACGTGTCCTTCTTGAGATACTTTGTCTCTTGGTTTGTAGATCGGGAATACCTTCCCTTTCCGAATCGATCGATATGATTGATCCAAGGAAGACCATTGGTAGACCTTGCCAGCATAGCTACGAAGGTTGGATCTCTAAAGCTCAGCCGCCGCACTTCTTGTCGCCGCCGATCCCGAACGCCAAGCCGCCGCTCTTCTTGCCGCCGCCGGTTTCATGGAGATTCATTCTAAGTGAGAGCTAAGGTCATGGACTCTTCGTCTTCATCAAGAACGCGTCATCGAACGAAGAGGGACACCTAGCACTCCATAAGTAGTTTGTATATTTTATACATTCCATTTTATTTTTGTTGTAAAGGAACGTAGGTTCCTCGTTGTCAGGGTTGGGTGCAACCCGTGGTGGAGTGGTGACTCCTTCGTTTGGAAGGGTTCCTTCCGTTAGTGTGAGGATTGGATTTCAATCCGGTTGGTGAAGTGACCGAGTCGTCCCTTATTGGGAGATAGGTCGAAGGGGGAAATGGACGTACCCAAATCGGGGAACCACTATAACTGCTTGTGTCTGTTTGTGTTGTGTTGTTTTTATTACTTGTGCAGGTAGAATTTTAATTCCGCTAAAATCGCTGCAAGACACCTATTCCCCCCCCCCCATAGGTGAAGGTAGTTGGAACTAGGTGGACTTTCAATAACCTATAACTTGATACTTTTGTTATATGGTGTTAAGTATTCCAAGTTACTATTTTATCTGCTGCATATGTTAGTGTATATCATTGACTAAGAATTTTGTTTAAGGGTTTTGACTTCTTCAAATAGGGGGCGATTGTTGAGTCCATTGCTCACAATGTCCCAAATTTGTAGAAGTCAAACAAGTCAATGGTATACACATAGTTGTATTTGATGTATGTTTAAGTTCATGCATGCAGGATGGACAGGTATTCCAAGTGGTTGTGACAAGTGGTCACAAGGTAGAGGAGTGGAGAGACAAAAAACTGTCTAAGTCCACAGGCATTGAGTGAAGACAGTTCACTCAACGCCAGATGTCAAAGAAGGATGTTGGAAAAGCTGAAAATCACCTAAGTCCATAGGCATTGAGTGAAGCCGGTTCACTCAACGCCAGATACAAAAAAGCGCTGAGTAAGGTGTGGACAATCAAAGCCCAGCAGTCTGCAATGTAATTCTGCGACGAAGTCCACAGGCGTTGAGTGAATGCAGTTCACTCAACACCATACAACAACAAGAGCTGATTAAAGCTATGTCTGTCAAAGCTTCAGCAGTGGCAAGCAGAAAATCGACTAAGTGCACATGCATTGAGTGAGGATAGCATACTCAATGCCAAATGAGTAGAATTGTCAAGTAAAGACCAGTCATTCAAAGCCATTGCCCTGACAGTGAATAAAAGTGGTTAAGTCCACAGGCGTTGAGTGAAGCCAGTTCACTCAACGCCATAAAACAAAAAGCGTTGAGGAAAGACTATGCATTCAAAGCTTAAGAAGAAGGAAGACTGAAAAATGTCTAAGTCTATAGGTGTTGAGTGATGTCAACTCACTCAACGCCAAATTGCAAGAAGCATTAAATCAAGCTACTTCACTCAAAGCCATAGAGAATCTATCAAAAAAATTGGCTAAGTCCAGAAACGTTGAGTGAAGCTAGTTCACTCAACGTCATGCTAATTCTGTCAACGCCAAAGAAGAAGGAGACAGAAAAATTGACTAAGTCCATAAGCATTGAGTGAGGTCAGCTCACTCAATGCCCAAAGAGGAAAGCGTCGACAGAGCTATGGTCACTCAAAGCTTAATGAAGTTAGACAAAAAAATCTGTCTAAGTCTAGAGGCATTGAGTGAAGCCAGTTCACTCAACGCACTCAACGCTTCAGCAAGCTGGCAGATTTCAGAGTTATGGCTAAGTACAGAAGCATTGAGGGAAACCAGTTCACTCAACGCCTCAGTATGAAGATAGGCTGTCAATGAAGAGGCTAAGTCCAGGGGCGTTGAGTGATGAATCCTCACTCAACGCACTCAACGTCTGGCAGCGCAGAAAGTTTGGCCAAGTCAAAAAACATTGAATGAAGGTCATTCACTCAACGCTCTCAATGCCTGAGATTCAGAGAAAGGCTAAGTCTGAATTTGTTGAGTGAAGCTAGTTCACTCAACTCACTCAACGCCTGATAGTGCAGGGAATTTGGCTAAGTCTAGATGCATTGAGTGAAGCTAGCTCACTCAACGCACTCAACCCCTGAATTAAATCTGAAAATTTGGCTAAGTCCACAGATGCTGACATCAGCAAAAGTCAACCTAAGTCACCGAAATTCAAATTCATTGCGGGAAAGCTAGAAATCACCACTAATGGCGCCGCCGGCAAACTGTAAGGCTTTTCTGTAAAAGTAAGGCTATATATCTGCAATTAAAGCGGGGCCCACAGGTCAAAAGAGTCGTTTGGCGGCAGATGATACAAGGAATGAGATCGGCGATAGAGAAAATATCCTTTAGGGTTTGTCTTTTTTAAAAGTGGCAGAACTTCTTCTTCTTCCTCGCCATTGTTGCCGAGCTTGAAGCAGAGATCAAAAATCGACTGAACCCAAAAGGTCATCAAGGTAGCTGTTGTAATCAACACCGGCAATAGCAAGATCAGAGTCATTTCTCTGAGAGAAAAGCAGCCAAGGCCTAACCCTGCTAATGTTACTTCATAGCCCAAGCAGTGATGTCGCGGCCTCGCCACTACTACTTGATGATGATCCGGTTGCCGAGGCGCTACAGTATAAAGACTTTCGGAGCCATGATGACTGAAAGTCACTCTAGTGTCAACTACCTTCACCTATGGGGGGGATAGGTGATTTGCAGTCGTTTTGCGGAATTAAAAATTTACTTGCATAATAAAACAAAACAAGCACAACACAGAAACACACAGGCAGTTATAGTAGTTCCCCAATTTGGGTACGTCCACTCTCCCCCTTCGACCTATCTCCCAATAAGGGATGACTCGGTCACTTCACCAACAGGATTGAAATCCAATCCTTTCACTATTGAAGAAACCCTTCCACCCGAAGGAGTCACTACTCCTCCACCACGGGTTGCACCCAACCCTTATAATGAGGAACCAAAGTTCCTTTACAACAAAAGTAAAAATAGAATGTACAAAATACAAACTATGTATGGAGCGCTCGGTGTCCCTCTTCGTTCGATGAAGCGTTCTTGAAGAAGACGAAGAGTCCACGACCTAAGCACTCTCTTGGAGAAGATCTTCCCGAGATCGGCGGAGGTAAAGGATTGCGGCGGCGATGCTTTGTAGATCCAAACTTTGTAACAAAGCTAGTAAGGTCTACCAACGATCTTACTTGGATCGATCATCTCAATCGATTCGGAAGGGGAAAGTATTCCGGTTCAACAAACCAAGAGACAAGGGATCTCAAGAAAGAAACGTGAGACGCGTTGCTTGGCTAAGTTTCTATCGCCGAGAGATCAAGAAGAATCCGATCAGCGGCGGCGACAACCTTTCGAGCGACGACGACGGCGGAAGGAAATCCGCGATCTGCTAGGTCAAGTCGGCGGCTCTTTCTTTTTCGTGTGTTCGGGATTGTCTGTAATGTTCAAAATAAACGAGTATTTATACTGTAGATCATCCTTTATGACCAGTGTGGGCCCCACCAGACGAAACCCTAATTTCGGTTCAAATAGCGCCTGAACACTTGGTCCGGTCCAGCGAGCCAACGGAATTTGCCTAAGGCAAATTCGGCGGGAATCATTGGTGATTCTCGACGAATCGGCGAGAATCACTTATGATTCCCGCCGAATTCTCCTTAGAAGAATTTTAGCTAAGGAGCTTGCCATCCGGAGTGAATTGGTGAGAGTCACAATCCATTCTCGACGAATCGGCGAGAATGCAGAGTCATTCTCGACGATTCGTCGAGAATCACTTAATGACTCTCAACGATTCTGACTTAGCGTGAATTTTGCAAGCGTTGAGTCAGTCGGATGCAGTCGGCGGGAATCGGTGAGTGATTCTCGACGATTCGGCGAGAATCACTATTGATTCTCGTCGATTCGGCGAGAATCACTTAGTGATTCTCGTCGAATCTGACTTAGACGATTTTTCATCTTTCTTCCCGTGAGTTGCTTTGACCCATCCTTGCTCCTTGTCTGCTCTTGATCTGTCTCAGCCCTGTACTTGAAAATAAGTACACTCTAATAGAGAGAGTACACGTAAGCCAACACACTGATCTGCTCAATGAGGGATTACGTTGCGCAGACCCGTGTATATTGACCCACTGCACCCTGACATTGGTGTGTACTTAGCGTGGAATAACTGCAAGCACATCTTGAAGAAAATCATCAAATACATTATACTTAGCTTGTTCAGGGGCTTCTTCAAATCAAGTACATTGTGGATACAATACCCAACAATCTTCCCTTATTTGAAGAAGCCTAAACCCTACAAGCTAAGGTGAATGGAGCATATGAAAATCATAAACTACTAATTTAGTTGAGAGAGAAATTCATATCCACTTTCCTGAGAGCATACTTGGAGCCACCTTAGCCTTAGCCGAGAAGGTAATCTCCCCCTTTTCGGCTTCTGCAAATCTGGGACTTTACTTGGAGCCACATGCTCCCCCCTAGATCTTGCATCCATACTCTAGCTTGAGATCCTTGCTGATGCTCCCCCTTGATCCAAGATCCCTGAGTCGGACAGTCTTCACTCTTCATAGTTCAGCATGCCGAGTTCAGTTTTGAAGAGACTGAACTTGGCCTCGTCTAGGGGCTTTGTGAAGATATCTGCAACCTGCTTATCTGTGGGGACATAGCAGAGAGATATATCTTTGTTTTCCACATGCTCCTGAATAAAGTGATAGCGCACTTCAATATGCTTCGTTCTGCTGTGTGACACAGGATTGTTCGTAATTGCTATTGCGCTTGAGGAGTCGTAATACATCGGAACTTCACTGAACTCCAAGTCATAATCTTTGAGCTGATTTCTGATCCATAGAAGTTGTGCGCAACAGCTGCTTGCTGAGATGTACTCAGATTCAGCTGTGGAGGTTGCGACACAATTCTGATTCTTACTGTTCCATGAAATAAGCCTTCTTTCGAGGAATTGACACATCCCGGAAGTGATTTTCCTATCATCCCTGCTTCCTGCAAAGTCAGCATCTGAAAAGCTTATCAGCTCGACATCATCGTTTCTTGGGTACCACAAGCCAAGATTTGGTGTACCTTTAAGGTATCTAAGAATCCGCTTTGCAGTGACATAATGAGATTCCTTAGTGTTCACCTGATATCTGGCACAAACGCATGTGGAAAACATAATATCTGGTCTACTAGAAGTAAGATAGAGCAGGGATCCAATTATTCTTCTGTACTTGGTTTCATCAAAAGGTTTCCCTTTCTCATCCTTGTCCAGAGACACAGTGGATCCCATTGGAGTCCTCATAGAGGTTACACTCTCCATTCCGAATTTATTGAGGAGTTCATTTGTGAACTTCATCTGAGAGATGAAAATCCCATCCTCAGACTGTTTCACTTGAAGTCCTAAGAAATACTTCAGCTCTCTCATACTACTCATTTCAAACTTCCCTTGCATAAGTTTGGAAAACTTCTTGCAAAGGTTGTTATCCATTGACCCGAATATTATGTCATCGACATAGATTTGCACCAGCAAAATCTTGTCTTTTACTTCTCTAAGAAACAATTTCTTATCTATTTTTCCTCTAGAGAACTTATTCTCAAGAAGAAAACTAGACAGAGTCTCATACCAAGCTCGAGGAGCTTGTTTTAAGCCATATAACGCTTTATTAAGAAAATAAACATGATTGGGAAATGTAGGATTAACAAAACTTGGGGGTTGTGCGACATATACTTCCTCTTTCAGATTTCCATTGAGGAAAGCAGATTTCACGTCCATCTGATAGACAGTGAATCCTTTGTGCGAAGCATATGCCAGGAACAATCTGATTGCCTCGAGCCTTGCCACTGGTGAAAAGGTATGGTCGAAGTCAATCCCCTCCTCCTGTCTGTAACCTTGAGCCACAGCCTGGCCTTGTTCTTTATGATGACACTGTGTTCATCCAGTTTGTTTCTGAAGATCCACTTGGTGTCGATCACATTCTGGTTCTTTGGTCTGGGAATAAGCGTCCAGACGTTACATCTTTCAAATTGATGCAGTTCATCTTGCATGGCCAATATCCATGCCGCATCTTTGTTTGCCTCGTCGAACTTCTTTGGCTCAACCTGTGACAGGAAACTAAGGTGCAAAATCTCGTTAATTATACCTCTTCGAGTTCTGACACCGTCACGAGGATCTTTGATGATCTGATCTCTAGGATGATCCCTCACGTGTCGGAGCACTAGGAGTCTGGCATCTAGAGCTCTGACGTCTTCTCGGGCTTCTCCTTCTTCCGGAAGATTTTCTCCATCCTGCTCGTCAACTTCTCCAGCTGACGTCGAGGTGGAAACCTTGACGTACTTGGGAGTTGCACCTTTAGTAGTCTCATCAAGACTTAGTTGTTCAAGCTGTGCACCTGTATCTTCAAGAATGCCACTAGAAGAAGTGCTATGAAGCAAGCTTCCTTCATCAAAAACAACATTTATGGACTCTTCCACCACTAAGGTTTTCTTATTGAAAACCCTATATGCCCGACTATGGCTACTATAGCCCATGAATATACCTTCGAAGCATTTTTCACCAAATTTAGTACGCGGGTACTTCCCGTTATTGAGTACATAGCATCTGCAGCCAAAGATTTTTAAATAGGACATGGTTGGTTTCCTGCCTTTCAGTAGCTCATAAGGCGTCTTACGATGACTCTTGTTGATCAAGGCCCGGTTTTGTACATGACAAGCCGTATTGACAGCCTCTGCCCAGAAGTATTCTGGGAGAGAAGCATCATTCAACATTGTCGTGCAAGCTTTAATGAGAGTTCTATTTCTCCTCTCCGCAACTCCATTTTGCTGAGGAGTACGCGGGGAGGAAAACTCATGAAAGATACCATATTCTTCACAAAATTCTGTCATAGACCCAGACTCGAATTCTATTCCATGGTCACTTCTGATTTTGACCACTGAGCAGTTAAGTTCGTTCTGAATTTGCTTGACAAAACTCGTGAAGATGTCAAACGTATCTGACTTTCGTTTTAAGAAGAACACCCATGTAAACCGAGAGTGATCATCAACAATCACTAGCGTATAGGACTTGCCTCCCAAGCTATGAACTTGCACTGGACCAAACAAGTCCATATGTAGAAGATAAAGACATCTGGAAGAGTCTTTGTCTGCAATGCCCTTAAAGGTAGCCCGAGTCTGTTTTCCCTTCTGGTACGTAGGACAGGGGCTATCTTTGATGCACTTAATAATGGGAGCATCCCTTACTAAATTTTTAGAAAATAACATATTAATCGTCTTGAAATTAATATGTGTCAATCTCTTGTGCCATTGTTCACAAAGAGATGCACTGCATTTTGCTACCAGACACACGGGGGTAGAAGAATCTAAACTAAGAAAATCTAAACAAAAGATATTTCTGCTCCTAATGCCGGTTAATACCGTCTCTGAAGAGGAACACGATATTATCAAGCATTTATCCTTGCAGAACTTAACGTCATATCCTTTATCACATAATTGACTTACACTGATCAGGTTATGATTTAAACTTTCAACATAAGCCACGTCGGTGATAGAGATTATTCCGTTGGAAATCATACCATAACCTCTGGTGACACCTTGATCTGATCCCCTAAAGATGACTTTGGGTCCATTTTCGACTGGAGAGTAATAACGCAGCAAGCATCTAGTCTCAGTCATATGCCGGGAACATCCACTGTCCAAGTATCAGATTGGAGTTTTGGTGGCCTTTGGACATTCCTGCAAAACAGAATTAATTTCCCTTAGGAACCCAATTGAACTTGGGTCCTAGATTCCTTGTTAGCACACTCCCCCTCGGATGGTTAACCCTACAAGTTGTAGGTCTCGCATTTCTAACATGAGGAGTCTCGTTATATCTCGGATTAAACCAGCAATCTACGGCAAAGTGACCAACTTTGCCATAGCACCAACAGTCAAATCTGTTGTACCTTTTCCTAGGCTCCTGCTTCACCCTTGGAACGGTGGGTCCAGCCGGGGCCTTGGATCTGGAGGTGGAGCCATCATGATGACAGCAGTCACATGATTTCTTCACCTCCTGTTCTTTCAGTATAACAGGCTTGGCTTTTGGTGCTTGCTTCCTATTATGGCCGCAAGAGAAGTGTCCATAATCCTCCACTTGGATTTCCTCATAAGGTGCCTTAAAGACACTCTCACCATAGTTGCGGGGGAAGGCCCAACCATCATACCGGCTTTTGGGCTTTTCAACCGAGGGCCGGAAGAAGTGGCCATAGGTTGACTCAAAGTCCAGTTCATTGCAGGGAAAGCCAGGCTTCCTGAATTCAACAGGGTTGAGTGGGGCCTTTCCCTTTTCTGCAGCAGAGGCCTTCTTAGCAGCCTATTTTTCCTCTTCTTTCTGTTTCTCCTGGATGATTTACAAGGCACACCCACATGCCCCAAGCCAGCCCCCTTAGCCTGAGCAGAGAAGGTATCAACCAGTGGAAGAACAGTCTTTGGCATAGAGAAGCTTTTGACAATCTTCCTTTCTGCCGCAAGTTATTCTTCCAACTTATTGATTTCTTCCTGTTTATGGTCAAGGAGACTTAGAGACTCAGAGTGCTTAGATACCAGGTCCAGGTGCTCTTGTCGGAGAGACATCAAGCTAGTGATCTCTTCCCTTAGGGAGACACCCTCGACCATAAGGAATTTGACTTCCTTTTTCTGAGCCATCAATCTCTTGTGGCATTCCTCGAAGGTGTTGAGCAGAAGCTCGTACTTTTCGAGGAGCTCGGCTTCTCGGGCAGAAGGGATGTCCTCGAGATCATCATCATGATACTCAGAGTCAGAGTCAGAGTAAGAGAGGGGGGTGCGATATTTTACCTTCCCAGTAAATGGGGGGCATTCTCCTTCTGAGTCAGAGCGACCCATTAGCCCGAAGTAGGCTTCCTCATCATCACTGGTGTCTGAAGTGTCAGATTCACTCAGTGTCTTTGGCTTCTTAGCGATGTAGCTTCTCTCCTTCTTTTTATCTCTAGAGGGTATGTGCTCCTCTCCCTTCCCCTTCTCTCTCTTGCCTTGATGGCAGTCAGCCACGACGTGTCCTGGCTTATTGCACCCAAAACAAATGATGTCAGCATGACGATGTTTGTTCGTTTTTGATTCATACCTGTCAGAAGAATAATTCTTCTTCTGATTTCTGGAGGAGCCGTCTCTCTTTCTTTGATACCTCATCTTGAGAAACTTCTTGAATTCTCGGGTGATGAGGGAGAAGTCTTCTTTAGACAGCTCTGAGTCGGAGGAGCATGGCTCGGAGTCTTCCTCCTCATCCTTTTTCCACGAACGGGACGGGGCAGCCCCCTTGCCTTTCCTAGAGTGAATGGCTTTCAGGGCCACAGTCTTTTCTTTTGTTGTGGCTTTCTCGGCTTCTTCTTCTGCTTTCCTCGTGTACAGCTGAAGCTCATAGGACATAAGCTTCCCAAATAGTATCTGAGGATCAGTTTCTGCTAAGTTGCCAAACTCTCGGATGGCGCAGATCTTCGTGTCCCATTCCTTATTAAGGGACCTAAGGAATTTATCATTCAGTTCACCATCAGTGAACACTCTTCCATATCCCTTTAGGGCATTGACGATCTTGAGGAAATTCTCGAAGGTAACTCCGATCTCTTTCTTAGTCCCTTGCCTGAAAGCCTCATATTTCTGGTTCAGGAGGGATCTCCGATCATCCCTCACTTCATCTGTGCCCTCCATCAGAATAATCAGGAAGTGTCAGATATCCTTGGCTGTCCTGCAGTTGCAGAAGTTCAGCATCATGGAGTCATCGACTGCGCTGACTAGAATGTCCTGTGCCTTCTTGTCAAGTCCGACCAGCACAATCTCGTCCTTGTCCATTTCAGAAAACTTCTTAGGCACCATTTTGTTAGGATCAATGGTGGAGGCCTTAGTGGGAATATAAGGTCCCTCCTCCACGATCATGAAGAGTCGGGGGTCGACTGCTTCCATGTAAAATCTAATCCTTTCCTTCCAGATAGGAAAGTTTAGCCTGGTGCACACTGGGATCTTGCCTGAGTACTTGAGTCCGTCCATAGTAGATATCTGCCTTCTTCTTGACACTAGTGGCAGGAACTTACTCAATGTGTTAACCTTTTTGATGAGTAACCTCCCTCTCATACCACTTGAAAGTCACTCTAGTGTCAACTACCTTCACCTATGGGGGGATAGGTGATTTGCAGTCGTTTTGCGGAATTAAAAATTTACCTGCACAATAAAACATAACAAGCACAACACAGAAACACACAGGCAGTTATAGTGGTTCCCCGATTTGGGTACGTCCACTCTCCCCCTTCGACCTATCTCCCAACAAGGGACGACTCGGTCACTTCACCAATAGGATTGAAATCCAATCCTTTCACTATGGAAGAAACCCTTCCACCCGAAGGAGTCACTACTCCTCCACCACGGGTTGTACCCAACCCTTACAATGAGGAACCAAAGTTCCTTTACAACAAAAGTAAAAATAGAATGTACAAAATACAAACTACGTATGGAGCGCTTGGTGTCCCTCTTCGTTCGATGAAGCGTTCTTGAAGAAGACGAAGAGTCCACGACCTAAGCACTCACTTGGAGAAGATCTTCCCGAGATCGGCGGCGGCAAAGGATTGCGGCCGTGATGCTTTATAGATCCAAACTTCGTAACAAAGCTAGCAAGGTCTACCAACGATCTTACTTGGATCGATCATCTCAATCGATTCGGAAGGGGAAAGTATTCCGGTTCAACAAACCAAGAGACAAGGGATCTCAAGAAAGAAACGTGAGACGCGTTGCTTGGCTAAGTTTCTATCGCCGAGAGATCAAGAAGAATCTGATTAGCGGCGGCGACAACCTTTCGAGCGACGACGGCGGTGGAAGGAAATCCGCGATCTGCTAGGTCAAGTCGGCGGCTCTTTCTTTTTCGTGTGTTAGGGATTGTCTATAATGTTCAAAATAAATGAGTATTTATACTGTAGATCATCCTTTATGACCGTTGTGGGCCCCACCAGACGAAACCCTAATTTCGGTTCAAACCGCGCCTGAACACTTGGTCCGGTCCAGCAAGCCAACGGAATTCGCTTAAGGCAAATTCGGCGGGAATCATTGGTGATTCTCGACGAATCGGCGAGAATCACTTATGATTCCCGTCGAATTCTCCTTAGAAGAATTTTAGCTGAGGAGCTTGCCATCTGGAGTGAATCGGCGAGAGTCACAATCCATTCTCGATGAATCGGTGAGAATGCAGAGTCATTCTCGACGATTCGTCGAGAATCACTTAATGACTCTCGACGATTCTGACTTAGCGTGAATTTTGCAAGCGTTGAGTCAGCCGGATGCAGTCGGCGGGAATCGGCGAGTGATTCTCGACGATTCGGCGAGAATCACTCGTCGAATCAGCGAGAATCACTTAGTGATTCTCGTCGACTCTGACTTAGACGATTTTTCATCTTTCTTCCCGCGAGTTGCTTTGACCCATCCTTGCTCCTTGTATGCTCTTGATCTTTCTCAGCCCTGTACTTGAAAGTAAGTACACTCCAATAGAGAGAGTACACGTAGGCCAACACACTGATCTGCTCAACGAGGGATTACGTTGCGCAGACCCGTGTATATTGACCCACTGCACCCTGACATTGGTGTGTACTTAGCGTTGAATAACTGCAAGCACATCTTGAAGAAAATCATCAAATACATTATCTATTCAACTTAGCTTGTTCAGGGGCTTCTTCAAATCAGGTACATTGTGGATACAATACCCAACAATGACGCTAACGGAAGACAACGTTACAACCTCCGCCCGCGGCGTGCTAAGCCCACTTGAAGGCTCATTTTAAATTTATGCTCTTAAGTTATTTTATTTATATTTTATATTTGAGAATATAAAATTATTCCATGTTTGGGTAATAATTTTATATTCATGAGAGGACTTTTATTTTACTATTTCCTGCATTTAAAAACATTTGGTGTGTTTTTAACCGCCCGGATGGATGAGATTTCATCTCCATCTTGGGCGATTCAAAGTATGTTTGTAACTCCTATTTAAGGAGAACCTTTTATGAGAATATGAGACAAGAAGAATTGAACCCTAAACTCTCCTTTGAGAATTTCTGCCAAAAGGGGTTTCCCCTAGCCGCCCCCCCCCCCCCCCTTGTTTGGTGTGAAGCCATCCATTGCTTCCTCCACCCCTCTTTGGTGCGACTTCGGCGTGGATTCCTTAGGTGTGACTCCAAGGAAGAAGGTTGCAGCCCCATTCAGTGTGACACTGGTGGATCCGTGGAGAGAGTGAATCTCCCACCTTATCTTGTGTGCAAGTTGATTCCTGGTTGGGTAACTTCTCCTCACACCTCTTGTGTTTTCTTGCTTTTAGTTTGTGGAGATTGAGCAACCGTTGTTTCCGTGGTATTAAATATATCGCTTGAAATTTCTGAAATTGATTTCATCATTGACAAACTTCTATAATCTGTATCGGGTAGATCCTATTTGCTTGAGTGGATCTTGGCCTATAGCCTAGATTTTACTCTCAAAAAGGAGTGGAACCCTTTATGTTAATTTGGGGAATCATCCGACTCTTTTTCTTGATCGTTGTCTTAGAGTCGATCTCTCCTCCTTATGGTTTTATGTACTGCATTTGAGCCGATCCGTAGCGAGATGATAGGTGCTTGTGTAGGTGCGGTAGATCTTAGGCGTGTTGGGCATGGTAGGTCTACTTTGTGTCTGTACCGCTCTCCGAATGTCGGACACCTGCTGCATCAAGCAGAGCTTATCCTGAAGACAATTTTCTGGAGCTGGAGGAATGAATCTGGACTGAGTTTTCTCAGGACAGAAGGAGGAAGACACAGAGATCATTTCTTTATTGTCTATTCTACATCAACAAATCTACTTTTTTGTAAGATCTTTCTAAATCCGAGTTGTAAGCCTATTTATAAAGGCTGAGTGTAGGATATTGTATAGATATGAGTGGTAGGATTATGTTAAGAATCTGAGTGAAGGGCTTTGGGCTGAGTTGTAGGGAACTTG
Source organism: Platanthera zijinensis (assembly GCA_039513925.1). Classification (NCBI taxonomy): domain Eukaryota; kingdom Viridiplantae; phylum Streptophyta; class Magnoliopsida; order Asparagales; family Orchidaceae; genus Platanthera; species Platanthera zijinensis. Next base: position 120,535,931 of record CM077083.1, on the reverse strand, counting down.
TGCCTGAGTGATAGGATCCTTTGGATCTGTAGGGTTATCCTCCTAGCCTAAGTGGTAGTGTCTTTTTGGCCTGAGGTTGGTGATCTTTTGATCACTGAGTTGTAAGGCTTTGTGCACGAGCTGTAGGTCTTGGAGGAGACTGTGTGGTCCTGCGGAATTGTGTTGTAAGCTCTTAGGAGAAAAGTTTTTGAGTAAGGGGCATTGTCTAACAAAATATTAGAAAGGTTAGGGACAGTAGACGTACCCATAATCTGGGGAACCACTATAAATATTGTGTGTGATGTGTGTAATCTTTCTGAAAGCAATGCTAATCTAATTACATCAGACCATAAAACACACAAAGTCAAAGAAAATCTTAAAAAGACCTAAAAACCTATTCACCCCCCTAGGTGGTTAGCTACCCTTGCAATCAAAGACTTTCAGTTTCTAATACCGAGGATTTCTGGGGGACAATTGATGGGGACAAGCCTATTTATAAAATATTGGGGGTGTAGTTAGTCCACTCCCCATGATCCCATCATGGAGATCATGGGGGAACCACCACGCACACGATCAACATGCCTAATCGCCCGCATGGGGTCTCCCTCCTCGAGTTGCCCGGGGCTAGCCATGTTGGTCGGCCCCTCCCACCGTCGGCAGGCCAGCTCAAGCCGGTCCGGCTTCAGGTCGGCCGGAGGGCCGCACCTCGTGGTCATGCGCTCACGGCCGTGCCCACGCCCGCGAGGCGCGGCCATCCCGCCGGCCGGCGGGAGCCTCCCCTCCCGCAACCTCCGCGAGAGGTGATGGGGCGGTCGGTCACACTCCGCCCTCTATCCAAGAGCATTCGGTCGGCCTCCCCTCTCCTGCTCGGGCCATCTCCAGCCGGTCGCGCGGCACTACACCTGATGATTGGCGCTGGTATCGTGCCTGGTGGATGCTGTCGGGGTTGCGTATGACGGATTTTGTCGGGGTCAGGCCCGACGTGTTGCCCGAGAGCGGTCGGCCAACCCTCTCCGGCCGGTCGGCCGCACTTCCGGTCGGCGCCGCACTGACTGCCCGCTCCCTTCATCGAGGCCGGCCACCCTTGAGATGGTCGTCGGCCGCCTCTCTTGCCCTTTTTGGGCACCTTTCCTGTCATCCGATCATTCTGTCACGATCACAGTCGTCCGATGCGTGGGTAACTACCCGAATAATCACCTTCGGCAGTGGGGGAAACATATTTGTAGTAAGGGGTTGCATTTAGTAAAATTAAATATATGATTAATATTCCCGCAAAACTATACTCATAATTATGATATTGGTGATTACGGTGTGTAGATAGACGCATAACCATCGTAACCACCTCTTGGAGGCTATAAAAAGGCCTCATGTCTTCTCATTTCTCATCTTTCTCTTCTCTTTTTTCTTCCTCCTCAGGTCAGTGCTTTGTCGGATTCCTCCTTCAAGCCACCTTCTGTAAGACCCCCCCCCCTCCCAGAATACAAAACACGTCACGAGAGGGGTCTTATGCCCAGAACAGCCGCCTTGCGGTAGCACTAACACTCGGGCTAGCCTGTACCACAAGACACCTATTCTACCAGCTATAACCAATATCATACATTGCCAACCCAACCAAAATATAACACAGAAGTCAAATCCACACAAAGCATAAAGTCCATAATATCTTAAATAAAGAAGCTACAACAAGCTTCTAATATCAGAGTATATAAACAGTAGGTTGCCCAAAAAGGGAACAACAAAAACCTCTCGCACTCACATCAGTAACCGACGGTAGCGACGGTACCATCCTCTCAGGCCCTGTCGTCCTGGCATGGCTGTCCGGCTGCATAACCTACTGCTCCACCTACGCGGTTTCCTCCTAAAAAGGAAGACTTAGCAACCGTTAGTCATAAAGACTAAGTGGCTTCTCATCCACTCCCCCGGCGACTCCTCGGCACCGGGCGGAGAAAGGAACAGGGTTCAATATATATGAAACATAGGTACAAGCAGGTGGTAAATCACTATGTATATAAAGCAGTGTAATAAATGAGCAACTTATTCTAGCAATTCTATCATCTACAGCAGCATGAGAGTATAATATTATAACAGAAAGTAACTCAACTTATATGAATGCACATACAAACATATAAGTTGAGAATCGTTCAGCAGTAAGTAACTCATTGTATAGGATTCCCATACAAACTTATACGATGCGGATCTTGTGTATGCAATGGAGTGCAATGACATGTATGCAATACAATGACTCACCCATGATCACGCATATGCAATCGCTATGTTGACACAGACTTGCAGTTCCCACTTTTCGAGCAGGTAGCTAACCTCTCAGGCGTCATCCGTCGTGGCCAGACGGTGACAGTAGAGCGGGAACCTCCACTACTAGGCTGGTCTCTACACTACCTGGCCTAGGCATTTGTATGCCTCAATGCTAAGAACACAACATCGGAGCTCACATGCATACTACGGCTCAGCGGGTGTCTCGGGTAGATGTGCACCGAGATCCTAGCCCCGAACTAGCCTAAGGTATGATATGGAAGGAGCCTCATAAATGAGCACGAGGACCAAGCCCAACCGTTCACTTGGCACGAAAGGAGCCTCGGGACGTGAACACCGAGGACCAAGCCAAACCGCCTAAGGTTTATCCGTCAACTCCCATCGGTGTGACGATTGGCGAGCCCGTACACCTGCCACTCTATCATTAACCCGGGATTACGACACCGCGTGTCGACTCACACCGCATGCAATACAACCACTTCGAGGTACGGAAGGAGCCTCGGAAACAAGCACGAGGACCAAGCCCAACCGACCACTTGGCACGGAAGGAGCCTCGGGACATGAACACTGAGGACCAAGCCCAACTGTCCATTTATGATTCTTCCCAACATTACCAACCAGTGCGGTCAGATATCCGCACTTACTCCCTTCGCAATCTGGTACCCAAGGCACCATAAGGGTTTACCACAAACACAGGTGGCGAACCACCTCATACAACTCCTTCACCAAAATCAATCATTTGTGTACACATGAGTTAACCATTTATCTAACACATCACATATTCATAACCAACACCGAATCAATTACCCAAACTCTAGTGAATCTTGTTATAATTACCCTTTCTTCACTAATCCCCACCAAATCGTTTCGTTCAACCACATACCATTTCACCATTTTTTACGTGGGGTCTATCCAATAATTTCATCATGTGTTGAATTATCACAATTAAGCATAATATCATTCGCCTACAACTTAACGTCGGATTGTTACAAAATCTCTTCTGAGTCCAAACCCAACTTTACACTTACCCAGGAATTTCAGGTGCAAAACACCTGCTGGAGAGCAACATCAACCGGAGATTCCTGTGACTACAGGAATCCGGTGAGTGCGTGTAACTCGTCGATGGAGAGGTCTTTCCATGGGCTACAACTTTCATGTTCAGTCTGCAACCCAGATCAGAGTGTATCATACATGAAATTGGCTCCAAAGCCTGCTGCATACAGAATACAATTTCTGCACGCTTAATCTGACAGCCCTCTACTTCGATCAGATATTCCTGTGGCTACAGACTTCACCTGAAGGCGTGTAACCACTCGTTGGAAAGGTAATCCCAATAGATATGACTTTTATGTTTAGTTGGAAGCCTAGATCTGAACATATCTTGCCTGAAGATAGCCAAGAAGGTCGCTGCGTGCAGAACATAGATTTCTGCACGCATCTTGAGGCGAAATGAATGGCATCGGCTCATCTTCCTCCTCAAGCCGATTCTCCCATATCACAACCAGAATATCCTCCACCCTTATTCACCCTCTTAAGGCCATTCCTCTTCACGAAACCACCCCCATCATCACTTTGAAGGAAGGGGAGGTTGAAGATGACTAACCATTAGAACACAAGTTCTAGCATGGCCCTCCTAGAAACCTTCACCTCACACATCATGACTCATTTGAGTCGATGTATCGCCTAAGAATAACTATGGAACTAGCACCAAGGGAGAGGGGAGGAAGCTCACCTCATTTCTAGCGGTTCCACCATTTCCGGCCATGGATCTTGTCATTCTTCTCGTCGGCATCCCTTTTCCTTGGCGGCGGTGGCGATTCCTCTCAGAGTTTGGTTATCTCCAGCAGTTCTTCCCTCCTCCAGAAGATATGTCTTGGAAGAGAATGAAAACGGCTAGGGTTTCATTTTGCCCTTTTTATTCAGAGATGACACGGGTAGGGACATGCCCGTGTCCTTACCCGTGTCCTGCTCGGGCGAAACGGCGTCAATGGTTCGACTGTCGCTTCGTGCACATACACAGGTACTGACATGCTCGTGTCTGTACCCGTGTCAAGGTGGCACGACCGTGGTTTTGCCCGTGTATATACCTGTGTCCTGCTCTGGACATATTTCGTCGAGCTTGATTTGACGCATACGGGTAGGGACACGCCCGTGTCCCTACTCATGTCCTTCTCATGGCAATGACTGCATAACTCTCAACGCCATGCCACTCAACATCATGCCACTCAACGTTATGGCACACAGGTAGGGACACGCCCGTATCTCTACCTATGTCATACCCAAAACAGACACTCAATGCCATTCCACTCAACGCCATGGCACACGGGTAGGGACACGCCCATGTCTCTACCCGTGTCCTTCTCAGGACAAGCAACTCAAAGCAATTTTCTTATCACTCAAATCCATTGCACTCAAAGCCACGGCACACGGGTAGGGACACGCCCGTGTCTTTACCCATGTCCTTCTCGGGACAAGCCACTCAACGCCATTTTCTTATCACTCAAATCCATGGCACTCAAAGCCACGGCATACGGGTAGGGACATGCCCGTGTCTCTGCCTGTGTCTCTACCCATGTCCTACACAGGGCCAACTTCATTTTTCCCAATGAGTGCGTGCCTGATTGCCTGCACTCTCTGAGCCTAAATCAGCTCTCCGGACTCAAAGCGCGCACAAGGGGCCTAGCGCGAATCGGGACGTTACAAATCCTATAAACAAAATAAAAGATTTCGTCTCCGAAATCAGGTTAAGGCTACGGGGAGAGAAAAGCATAAAATAGACATAAAATAAAATATGCTTTTTAAAGATTACCTTGATGAAATAGCTCCGGATAGCGCTTTTGCATCAAGTCCACCGGCTCCCACTTATACTCCTCTTTCCCATGATTAGACCACAGCACTTTTACTAGAGGAACACTTTTGCGGCGCAAGGTCCTCGTTTCGCTGTCCACTATCCGCACAGGCTCCAGTCGCACCGACCTGTCAGTTGCAACTACTCCGTCAGTGGTTAGGACATATTGTTCGGGCCGCAACAACGCCTATTTGAGTGACGACACATGAAATACGTCATGAAGATTCTCTAGCTCCGGTGGTAACTCCAACTGATATGCCAACTGGCCAATCCTTCTAATATAACATAGGGCCCAACGTACCTTGGGCTAAGCTTCTTCACACCATGTACCCGAGATACTCCATGCATTGGCATGATCTTTAAGAATACCTTGTTGCCCACTGTTGAAATTTGTGAAGTGAAAGTAGTGATCGGTCAGTTCAGGAATACTATTTGCGCGGACTGGAGCTGGAGTTCGGCGGATTGGTGTTGGCTGTCTTTCCGTTTAGTTGCGTGAACTGTGCGGACTGCGCGGACTGTTTGAGTCTGGCAATGGCTGGCTGAGCGTGCAGGATGTTATTCGCGGTCTGTGCGGACTGTGGCTTGGAGTCCTTGCAATTAGCTTTTGGTCTGGAGTTGCGGTGAGCCGCAATCTGGTTGTGATCTGGCCTTGGAGCTGGCGGGCTGTATTGGTGTTCGCCGAGCTCGCGCAAGCTTGTGTTTGGACTTGTACTTCTGTGATTTCCAGGGTTTCCGCATTGTCGGCTGAGACCGGGCAGTTGGCCTGTTGGTCGCGGGCATTGCGAGCTAAGTTGGTGTCTGCATTGTCCGCTGTGACCAGGCGGTTATGCCTGTGGTTGTGGACTTGAGCGTGTGGACAGTTTTTATGTCCTCTCTCCATGCAGACTGGCATGGTGCTCAGCTGGTGGCGCTCTTGCAGGTTGGCAATCTGTTCGCGAGTCCGGCTTGTCGGTGCGGACTCGACGGACTGACAGTGCTAGCTGCGATCATGGGGTGGTTAGCCTATCTCTTAGGCGGTGATCACACTCCTCACCCCGCCTATAAATAGGACCCCCAGGCTCGTCATTTGATAACAGAGTGAACAGTAGGTCTGACTTAAGTTAAGGCTGCGGACTCATTTTTGTTATCCGCGCGGGTTGATTTGCTTAACCGGTTACTATGTGCAGGTGACGTGGATAGCACTGTGAAACCAGGAGTTTGGTTTTGACCTCGGTCAGGCTCAGTAAAGTTAGCGGACTGCTTTCAGCGGTTACCAGTTTCTGCATCAACTTTCCCAATTCAATAACCTATCTGCGCGACCTCGCGATCTCGGCGGTTAGGCGGTCTATTCCTCAGTTCAGTAGCAGCAGGCAGCTCTGCGAATAACGGCATGTCTGCACGACCTCGCGGTCTCGGCGGACTCCGTGTTCAGTTCGGCTTCAGCTCAGTTCGGGCGGTCTCTGCGGGAAGGCGACCTCGACGGTCTCAGTGTTTCTGTCCGCCCGAATTGTTTGTAGTTTCTATTTTTTATATACTGGCGAAATCATGTCTCGCCACGTATACCTCGCCCTGCAAAGAAGATTAATAAGATTTTGATTTGCTTGTTTCTATCAATGCACTCTGGTTTCTTGAGTATTCTTCCTGTTTTTCGCGTGTTCAAGTTGTGATCTGGATAGTTCCAAAGATATTAATTTGGCATTTGGGCTATCTTGCTGAGCATCTTGTGAAAATTCAACATAATATCAGAGGGAGGTTCAGTTGCTTGAGCGGTGATCAACAAGTTTTGTTGTTTCTCTGTGCTTCTGAAAGGTTTGCCAGGATAATGCAATGGACGGAGGTTTTGCAAGAGGTCTGGGAATTGAGCTTTTAACGCCGACTAACTTTAAGAAGTGGAAGTCTTGAATGAAAAGTTATCTTCTGGGCGAGGAGTTGTGGGAGGTCGTAGGTGGTGATTACCAGGTAGAAATTACAGCTGCTTTTGGAACTGCCGAGCAGGTGAGAGTGTGGAGGAAGACAAATGCCAAGGTTGAGTTTTCTCTCAAGCGGGCGATGTCACCTTAGCTCTTTGATCACATCTTAGGATGTGAGTCTGTTGCTGAGATTTGGACTTCCCTTGATGGGTTGTTCAATAGAAAGAATGTAGCTAGGCTACAGTTCTTGGAAAATGAGGTTGCTAAGGTAACTCAAGGAGATCTTTCTATCTCTAGATACTTCTTGAAGATGAAGAGCTTGTGTGCTGAGCTTTCAGCACTTGATCCTGATGAGCCGATCTCCGAGGCTAAGCTGAAGAGGCACATAATCCGTGGTCTGCGGAAGGAGTATGTGGCCTTCGTCACTTTTGTTCAAGGCTGGGCGACTCAGCCTTCTATTCTGGAGTTGGAGAATCTGCTTGCGTCGCAGGAGAGCTTGGCTAGACAGATGGTCGGTGTGACTGTCTCTGAAGGAGGAAGTGAAGCTCTCTTCACTGAGGAGAAGAAGAAGAAGAAGAGATGGGAAGGGAAGAAGAAGAAGAAGACTGCGGCTGGAGATGAACCTTCAACTTCTAACCAGCAAGAGGGGAGCTTTGCTCCCAAGAAGGATTGGAAGAAGAACTTGAAGTGCTACAGGTGTCATCAGCCGGGTCACTTCAAGCGTGACTGCAAAGTCAAGCTGTATCCTGGGCATGCTGCAGGCAAGGAGGAAGCTTCCTCTAGACATAAGGAAGCTAGTTGGGGTGGAGCTTTCATGACGGGCACTTGTGTCTGCACTTTGTCCACCATTGACTTCGAGGACGATTGGATCGTGGACTCCGGGTGTGGTCATCATCTCACCGGAGACAAGTCGAAGTTTTCCTCGATGCAGGCTTACTCGAGTAACGAAGCCATCATCACTGCTAATAATACTGTTCATACTGTAGAGAAGGAAGGTGTAGTGTCTGTAGGTAGTGATCAGGGTCCACTCACATTAAGGAGTGTCTATCACGTACCGGGCATGAAGAAGAATTTCATTTTGGTTACCAATGCAGTAGATGCAGGTTATCAGGTTCTGTTTGATAGAACAGAGGTGAAGTTTCTCCGCAACGTATCAGCGGTTAAGGCTGATGTTGCTCACGTTGTAAGGAGAGTGAAGGACTTGTTTGTTTTATCAACAAGCTCCTATGTTGATCGCATGAAGGCCAATGATAGCGCTGATATGTGGCATGAGAGGCTGGGGCACGTAGGGATGGATAAGATGAAAGCTATGGAAAATAGGAGCCTAGTGAGAGGCTTGCCTAAGCTATCATCCTTCGGTGATTATCACGTTTGTGCTGGATGTCAGTATGGCAAGTCTCATCGTCTTCCATTTGATAAGTCACAAACGAGAAGCAAAGCACCACTGGAGGTCATCCATGGTGATCTGATGGGACCAACCGTTACTGCTAGCCTTGGCGGGAGCAGGTACATGCTAGTCTTGATTGATGACTACTCAAGATACACTTGGGTATTTTTCTTGAAGGAGAAGTCTGAAGCCTTCCGGTTATTTGTGGAGTTCAAGGAGCTGGTGGAGGGCCGGCTTAACCTGCATATCAAAAAAATTTAGAACTGGCAACGGTAGAGAGTTTGTCTCCTCCGAGTTTTCTATTTTTTGTAGGAAGCACGGGATCCAGAGAGAGCTTACTTGTGCTCATACTCCACAACAAAATGGAGTTGCGGAAAGAAAGATATGTAATCTGATGGAGACTTGCAAATGTTGGCTTCATGCCAAGAGTATCCCAAGGTAATTTTGGGCGGAGGGAATGTCTTGTGCAGCTTATGTCATCAATCGGAAGCCCCTCAGTCCGATCAACATGAAGTCTCCCTTCGAGATGTTACTGAAGGAGAAGCCAAGTGTTGAACACCTTTAGGTGTTTGGTTCAACTTATTACATGCATGTCCCGGATGCTCTGAGGACTAAGCTTGATGCAAAGGCAAGGAAGCTTGTCTTTGTTAGCTATGATGAGCGGAAGAAGGGATGGAGGTGCATGGATCCTATGACGAAAAAGTTCGTTGTGTCAAGAGACGTTGTCTTTGACGAACTGACATCGTATGGAGGAAGCTCAGTTGAGCTTTCGGAGGGCAAGGTTGATGAAGGGCAGGAGGTGGCTGCTGAAGTTCTTCAAGAGGAGTTAGCTGTTTCACCAGCGGCTCCTGTTACTTCAAGTTCAGGGGAAGAAGCTTCTGGTTCAGGAAGCAGGGGGAGCACTGCTCCATGTTTGCTTGAAGAAGGAGTTGAACCTGAATAAGTAGTGGAGGTGGTGAACAAGGAGCAGCCTCTTAGGAGATCAAAGATGACCATCAAGCCTCTGGCTCGGTATTGTGATGGGAATACAGTGAGCTTTGTCTCCTGTTTCTTTGCAGGCCCTCTGTATGAGCGAGAGCCTTCAAAGTTTGAAGATGTCACTGGAGTGAAGGAGTGGGACAATTCCATGGATGAGGAGATGGCTGCCTTCAGGAAGAATGAAACTTTGGACTTGGTGCCCAAGGTGGATGGTGTTACTCCTGTTACTTGCAAGTGGGTCTATAAGCAAAAGAAGAAGGCGGATGGAAGTATCGAGCGGTACAAGGCTCGTCTTGTTGCTCGAGGATTCTCTCAACAGTATGGCGAGGACTATGAAGAGACGTTTAGTCTAGTGGAAAAGATGACTTCAGTACAAGTGGTGATAGCTTTGGCGGCCTGCCAGGGCTGGAAGATGTGGCAGCTGGACATAAAGAATGATTTTCTTTACAGGGAGATAGACAAAGACATCTTCATGGATCAGTCACTCGGTTATATTTCTGAAGAACATCCGGACTACGTCTGCAAGCTCAGGAAGGCCCTTTATGGGTTGAAGCAGGCTCCGAGAGCATGGTATAGGAAGATTGCAGAATATCTTCAATTCTGTGGTTATTTAGCCTCCAACTCAGACTCGAGCTTGTTCATCAAGAAGAAGGGGTAGCTTCAGGTCCTGGTTCTATTGTATGTTGATGACATGATCATAACAGGGAATTCGGAAGAGGAGGTTGTTAGACTCAGGTCTGAGCTTGCTATTCGCTTCGAGATGAAAGACTTGGGGGAGCTTCATCACTTTCTCGGTCTCGAAGTAGAGAGGAAGGAGAGCGGGATTCTTGTTTCCCAGAAAGGTTATGCGGATCAGATTGTGAGATGATTCGGCATGGAAAGGGGAAAGAGGTTCTCTACTCCGTTGGATTCTGGCTTGAAGCTTCGACGAGATGAGGGAAGGATTCTTCCTGATCCCTTGGTGTTTCGAGCTCTGGTGGGGAGCTTGATCTACCTGACGATTACAAGGCAAAACATTGCTTATGTTGTTGGTCGAGTAAGTCGGTTTATGGCGGATCAAGGGAAGTCTCATCTGATGGCGGCGAAGAGTATTCTGAAGTATGTGATGATGACTTCTGATATGGGACTCCTTTATAGGAGGGACTCGAGCTTTTATTTGCTGGGCTATACGGATGCTGATTATGGTGGTGATTCGGATGACCGAAGGTAAACTTCTGGTTATGTGTTCACTTGTGGATCAGCGGGCATCTCGTGGTGTAGCAAGAAGTAGGATTCGATGTCCGTCTCTACTACGGAAGCAGAGTACAAGTCTTCAGCCTTAGCAGCTCGGGAAGCCATTTGGCTAAGGAGACTAGTAAAGGACGTCCATAAGGAAGTGTAAGGTCCCACTCTGCTCCGAGTTGATAATAAGAGTGCTCTCAAGCTTGTGAACAATCCAGTTTGCCATGCGAGGACCAATCATATTGAGATCGAGCACCATTTCATTCGGTAGAAAGTGTTGGAGGGATATCTAGTGCTCGGGCATGTTCGGAGTGAGGAAAACCTTGCAAACATCTTCACAAAGCCGCTGTCGAAGGGGCCTTTCCAGCGACTTTGAGTTTTACTGGGCTTGATCTCAACTTCTCACTTCAAGGGGGAGTGTTGAAATTTGTGAAGTGAAAGTAGTGATCGGGCAGTTCAGGCGGACTGGGCGGCCTGGGCGGACTATCAGCGCGGACTGGAGCTGGAGTTCGGTTGACTGGTGTTGGCTGTCTTTCCGTTTGGTTGCGCGAACTGCGCGGACTGGTTGAGTCCGGCAGTGGCTGGCTGAGCGTGCATGATGTTGTTCGCGGTCTGTGCGGACTGTGGCTTGGAGTCCCCGCGATTAGATTTTGGTCTGGAGTTGCATTGAGCCGCAATCTGGTTGCGATCTGGCCTTGGAGCTGGCGGACTGTATTGGTGTTCTCCGAGCTCGCGCAAGCTTGTGTATGGACTTGTACTTCTGTGAAATCCAGGGTTTTTGCATTGTCCACTGAGATCGGGCAGTTTGCCTATTGGTCGCGGGCATTGCAAGCTGAGTTGGTGTTTGCATAGTCCGCTGTGACCAGGCGGTTATGCTTGTGGTCGAGGACTTAAGCGTGCGGAAAGTTGCTATGTCATCTCTCCATGCGGATTGGCATGGTGCTCAATTGGTGGCGCTCTTGCGTGTTGGCAATCTGTTCGCGAGTCCGACTTGTCGGTGTGGACTCGGCGGACTGACAGTGTTAGTTGCGATCATGGGGCGGTTAGCCTATCTCTTAGGGCGGTGATCACACTCCTCACCCCGCCTATAAATAGTACCCCCGGCTCGTCATTTGATAACAGAATGAACAGTAAGTAGGACTTGGGTTAAGGCTGCAAACTCGTTTTTGTTATCCGCTCAGGTTGATATGCTTAACCGGCTGTTGTGTGCAGGTGATGCGGCTAGCACTGTGAAACCAAGAGTTTGGTTTTGACCTCGGTCAGGCTCAGTAAAGTTAGCGGACTGCTTTCAGCGGTTACCAGTTTCTGCATCAAATTTCCCAGTTCAATAACCTGTCTGCGCGACCTCGCGGTCTCGGCGGGTAGGCGGTCTATTCCTCAGTTCAGTAGCAGCAGGAAGCTCTGCGAATAACAGCATGTCTGCATGACCTCGCGGTCTCGGCGGACTCCGTGTTCAGTTCGGGCGGTCTCTGCGGGCAGGCGGCCTCGGCGGTCTCAGTGTTTTTGTCCGCCCGAATTGTTTGTAGTTTCTGTTTTTTATATACTGGCGAAATCATGTCTCGCCACGTATACCTCGCCCTGTAAAGAAGATTAATAAGATTTTGATCTTATTGTTTCTGTTAATGCACTCTGGTCGCTTGAGTATTCTTCCTATTTTCCGCGTGTTCAAGTTGTGATCTGGGTAGTTCCAAAGATAAATTTGGCATTTGGGCTATCTTGCTGAGCATCTTATGAAAATTCAACACCCACTTCAAATTCCACCATCCGGTGTTTTGCATTATAATACTTTGCTTGGCGACTTTGATCCTCGAGCATGCGGTCCCGTATTAGCCTCACAGCCGCATCAGTATCATCGATGTATTCAACTCCCAAAGCCTTTGGAACTTCATCCTGCACCCATGACAAGGGTGTTCTACACCTTATTTTGTATATGTGGCTTCATGGGACGTCATCCCGATGCTAGCTTGATAGATGTTGTATGAGAATTCTACCAAGGGTAGGAGCCTTTCCCACGGCTCTCCTCTATCCAACACACACAACCTCAATAAATCTTCCAATGTCCTGATGGTCCTTTCAGATTGTCCGTCGGTCTGAGGGTGAAACGTTGTGCTGAAGGTAAGGCGTGAACCCAAATATGCCTGCACAGCCTTCCATTCCCTAGAGGTAAACCGACCATCCCGGTCAGAAATGATTGTCTTCGGCACGCCATGATACCGTACGAATTGTTCCACAAAAAGGCGTACCAAAACATCCACGTGTGATTCTTTCTTCATAGGTATGAACCGGGCTACCTTCGTCAAGCGATCAACGATTACCCATATCGAATCATTCCCTGAGCGGAAGTGAGGCAAACCGTGGACGAAGTCTATGGAGACATCCTCGAACTTCCACTCGGGGATGGGCAATGAATGCAACAATCCACCAGGGCTCCTGCATTCTGCTTTCACACTTTGACAGACCTCACAATGCGTAACAAAATGTCTGACTTCTTTCTTCATTCCCGGCCAACACATGGTCTTCCGCAATTCGGCATACATCTTAGCAATCCCAGGGTGCACAGAATATTGAGAGTAGTGTGCCTCTCTCAAGATATCTTCCCGAATTTTACCGCCCTTGGGAATGTAAAGCCGGCCACAGAAATGAACAAGGCCGTCCTTTAGAGAGTACTCATTTGTTATCTCATCTTCAATTGACTTTATTGTTGGGGCCAGAGCCTCATCCCTTCCTTGCTCCGCCCGGATCCTCGGATCCGGTCTCGAACATCGCACACTATGCTCATCGTGGTCAAGTACTCTGTATACCCGTCCGATTGATCCTTATACACCAAAGTGATCTCCATCTCCTCAAGCATCCGAGCTACCTCCATATGCATCAACCGGGACTCGGGGCTTGTTTCTGGTACCTTCCTGCTCAAAGCATCGGCTACAGAATTTACTTTTTCGGGGTGATAGTTCAGGGTGTATTCATAATCGCACAAAAACCCCAACCACCGCCGATGTCTTAGATTCAATTCCTTCTGGGTATGGACGTACTTTAAGTTCTTATGATCCGAGAAGATTTCGCAGTGTACGCCATATAGGTAGTGCCTCCAAATCTTCAAGGCGAACACTACTGCTCCCAACTCCAAATCATGTACTGGATAATTGATTTCATGCTTTTTCAGTTGTCTTGAAGCATATGCGATCACATGCCCGTGCTGCATCAATACCGCTCCCATTCCTTGATATGATGTGTCCATGTAAACTTGAAATCCTTCCTACCCTGATGTAAGGGCTAGGATGGGTGCGGATGTAAGTCTGTCCTTTAGTTCTTGGAACGCAGCTTCACATTGGGGTGTCCACTCATACGGCACACCTTTCTTTGTTAGGGAAGTAAGAGGAAGAGCAATCTTTGAGAATCCCTTTACAAACTTGTGGTAGTACCCGGCAAGTCCAAGGAAGCTCCGCACGTCGGCCGCTGACTTCAAAGGCGACCACTCCTTCACGGCATGCACTTTGGCTGGATCCACAGCTAGCCTAGCCCCATTGATCACATGACCCAAGAAAGCAACCTCCTTAAGCCAGAATTCACACTTGCTGAACTTGGCGAACAGGGCATGCTCTTTTAACTTCTTCAGTACTAAGGCCAAATGCCCGGCATGTTCTTCCTCCGTCCTTGAGTAGACCAAGATTTCATTGATGAAAACAATGATGAAGACATCTAGATAGGGCTCGAACACCTTGTTCATCAAGCTCATGAAAGCTGATGGGGCATTTGTGAGCCTAAACGACATCACTATGGACTCATACACTCTGTACCTTGAGCTGAAAGCTGTTTTCTGAATATCATCCTCTTGTATTCTCAATTGATAATACCCCGAGCGCAAATCTAGCTTGGAAAACCAATGCACTCCCACCAGTTGATCGAACAACTCATCGATCCGAGGTAACATATAGGTGTACCGTACCGTCAGTCGGTTGAGCTCCCGATAGTCTATGCATAATCGCATGGTTCTATCTTTCTTCTTAACGAATAGAACAGGGGCTCCCCAAGGTGATGAGCTGGGGAGAACAAACCCTGATTCTACCAACTCTTACAGCTGAACTCTAAACTCTGCGATTTCCTTCGGGGCCATCCGGTAAGGAGTCCTGGAGACAGGCTTGGCACCCGGTACTAACTTGATTTGAAAATCTACTTCTCTATATGGGGGTAATCCTGGCAATTTCTCCGAAAATACTTCGGGGAAATCGCGCACCATCCGAAAATCCTTGATATCCAATGCCACTCCTTCAGCTCGAAATAGATCATGAAAACTTCATCCCCCTTCATGTGGGCTTTTAAAGCCTGGACTGAAGATAACATCATACGGGGCGCGAAGTTAATACCTTGAAAGATGACCTCCGAATCTCCATGTCTCAACGAGATCCTCTTCTGCGCGCAGTCAATCTTCGCATAATGTTGATCCATCCATACCATGCCCAGAATGAGGTCGAACTCTGGCATTCCCAAGACTGTGGCAGGGGTGTCGAAGAGCTTTCCTTCAAGGAGAACCTCAAACTCGCACGTCGCGGTTGCCGTCATCTCCGATCCGTCTGGAATGCGCACCCTTCGAGCAATACCAGTGAAGTGTTTCACTCTATCTATATCTTTGATGAAGTCTTCAGACACAAAAGAGTGCGAGGCACCGGTGTCAAATAACGTATAGGCCGGTTTCCCGCCGACCATTACGGTGCCTAAGTGTCAATAATAATTCTCAAGCTAGGAGTCTAGTATATCTTAAGCAACTTGAGGGTATTAATGAAAATAAAATGACTAACTGTAATCATACCTTCAATCACCTCCTGAGGGTTCCGATCTTGAGTCATGTCCAACGCATACATCTGATCCCGAGCGGGCCCGGGGTTTCCTCTTCATGGCTTTCGACCACACATGTGCCCCCGCCCTCGAGGAGCTATTGGAGGGAAAGCGAGAGGCGCATTTCCAAATACTTGCGGGCAGTAGCGTCGAATGTGGCCGGTTGGTTGCATTCGAAGCACCCTCGCTCCTGCCACCCACCGGGTTGTTGAAATTGTTTAGGTGGAGGCAATGCTGGAGGTTGCGGAACCGGGCGCTCCATTCTAAAATTCTGGGGGAAACATCTGTCACCTCTTCGATATCCTTTTCCTCCTCTATTATCAAATCTCCTTCTATTGTTGGGGCCGGCTTCCATCACGCCTTCAGCTGACCTCTTACCACTTTCTAAGTGGTTTGCTTCCAACCTCTTTGTCATGTCAATAATCTCGGCTAGACTAGAGTCCGTTATAAACAAAAGGGCTTGCCTTAGGGGGTCTCGCAAGCCTTTGTAGAATCGTTTTGCGTATCCTCTATCATCCAACTCAGAATAGTCAGCAAATCTAGCCAAGTGCTGAAACTCCTGTTTGTATTCTGTCATCGACTTGGACCCTTGCTTCAGTTGCAAAAATCTCACTTCAAGATTATCCCGAGCTCATGAGGGACTCCTACCACCTTTTGGCGTGCAGCTCTAAGAGTGTCACAACAAGGGTCACCGCCATGTTGTTTGGGCACCTTATTCTTGCTTACCGTTCTTGTACAGTGTCGAGCCATTCTTCCGTACGCACTGCCGACTCCATCCCAAGGTAAGCAGGAGGGGAGAGAGCTCGGAAAGTGCTTAACCAAGTGGATCCTGGACCCTGTTGTTGTATAAGGGCTTGCTGGGATTGGGACCTGAAGGCGTCCAGGATAGTTATGAGCGTCTGCCCCTGCTCTGATTGTTAGAATTATGTAAGTACAAACAGAGCGGGGGTGCCCCTCACCGGCTCAACATGTACTGGGATCTACACATAAGGTACAAACTTAAGATTAGGTTGACTAATCTAAGGTCAAAGATGGACAAACTTAGTGTGAATTACATATGGGCACACCACTGCTTCCGCTAAGTCAGTTTGTCCCCAAACTGACTAATCGAACGGGGGTGGCACCATTGTTAAATGACTTCTTCAGTTCAGGATCGTAGCAAGCTGATACAATTTGTAAGACCCCCCTCCCGAAACACAAAACACGGCACGAGAGGGGTCTTATGCCCAGAACAGACGCCTTGCGGTAGCACTAACACCCGGGCTAGCCTGTACCACAAGACGCCTATTCTGTCGGCTATAACCAATATCATACATTGCCAACCCAACCAAAATATAACACAGAAGTCAAATACACACAAAGCATAAAGTCCATAATATCTTTAATAAAGAAGCTACAACAAGCTTCTAATATCAGAGTACGTAAACAGTAGTTTGCCCAAAAAGGGTACAACAAAAACCTCTCACACTCACATCAATAACCGACGGTAGCGACGGTACTGTCCCCTCAGGCCCTGTCGTCCTGGCCTGGCTGTCCGGCTGCATAACCTGTTGCTCCACCTATGGGTTTTCCTCCTAAAAAGGAAAACGTAGCAACTGTTAGTCATAAAGACTAAGTGGCTTCTCATCCACTCCCCCGGCGACTCCTCGGCACCGGGCAGAGAAAGGAACAGGGTGCAATATATATGAAACATAGGTACAAGAAGGTGGTATATCACTATGTATATAAAGCAGTGTAATAAATGAGCAACAACTTATTCTAGCAATTTTATCATCTACAGCAGCATGAGAGTATAATATTATAATAGAAAGTAACTCAACTTATATAAATACACATACAAACATATAAGTTGAGGATCATTCAGCAGTAAGTAACTCATCGTATAGGAGTGCCCATACAAACTTATATGATGAGGATCTTGTGTATGCAATGGAGTGTAATGACATGTATGCAATGCAATGACTCACCCATGATCACGCGCATGCAATCGTTATGTCGACATAGTCTTGCAGTTCTTACTTTTCGAGCAGGTAGCTAACCTCTCAGGCTTCATCCGTTGTGGCCAGACGGTGATAGTAGAGCGGGCATCTCCACTACTGGCTGGTCTCCACACTACCTAGCCTAGGCCTTTGTATGCCTAAACGCTAAGAACACAACAGCAGAGCTCACATGCGTACTACGGCTCAGCGGGTGTCTCGGGTAGATGTGCACCGAGATCCTAGCCCCAAACTAGCCTAAGGTGTGATATGGAAGGAGCCTCGGAAATGAGCACGAGGACCAAGCCCAACCGTTCACTTGGTACAGAAGGAGCCTCGGGACATGAACACCGAGGACCAAGCCCAACCTCCCAAGGTCTATCCGTCAACTCCCATCGGTGTGACGATTGGCGAGCCCGTAGACCTGCCACTCTATCCTTAACCCGGTATTACGACACCGCGTGTCGACTCACACCGCATGCAATACAACCACTTCGAGGTACGGAAGGAGCCTTGGAAATGAGCACGAGGACCAAGCCCAACCGACCACTTGGCACGGAAGGAGCCTCGGGACATGAACACCGAGGACCAAGCCCAACCGTCCATTTATGATTCTTCCCAACGTTACCAACCAATGCGGTCAGATATCTGCACTTACTCCCTTCACAATCTGGTACCCAAGGCACCATAAGGGTTTACCACAAACACAGGTGGCGAACCACCTCATACAACTCCTTCACCAAAATCAATCATTTGTGTACACATGAGTTAACCATTTATCTAACGCATCACATATTCATAACCAACACCGAATCAATTACCCACACTCTAGTGAATCTTGTTATAATTACCCTTTGTTCACTAACCCCCACCAAGTCGTTTCGTTCAACCACATACCATTTAACCATTTTTTTACGTGGGGTCCATCCAATAATTATCATCATGCATTTAATTATCACAACTAAGCATATTATCATTCGCCTACAACTTAACGTCGGATTGTTACAAAATCTCTTCCGAATCTAAACTTAACTTTACACTTATCCAGGAATTTCATGTGCAGAATACCTGCTGGACAGCAACATCAACCGGAGATTCCTGTGGCTACAAAACTCTAGTGAGTGCATGTAACCCCTCGATGGAAAGGTCTTTCCATGAGCTACAACTTTCATGTTCAGTCTGCAACCCAGATCAGAGTGTATCATACATAAAATTGGCTAAAAAGCCTGTTGCGTACAGAATATAATTTCTGCACGCTTAGTCTTACAGCCCTCTACTTCGATCAGAAATTCCCGTGGCTACAGACTTTACTTGAAGGCGTGTAACCACTCATTGGAAAGGTAATCCCAAGGGCTACGACTTTAGTGTTTAGTCGGAAGCCCAGATCTGACCATATCTTGCCTGAAGATAGCCAAGAAGGTCGATGCGTGAAGAACACAGATTTCTGCACGCATCTTGAGGTGAAATGAACGGCATCGGTTCATCTTCCTCCTCAAGCCGATTCTCCCATATCACAAACAGAAGATCCTCCACCCTTATTCAACCTCTTAAGGTCATTCCTCTTCACGAAACCACCCTCATCATCACTTTGAAGGAAGGGGAGGTTGAAGATGACTAACCATTAGAACACAAGTTCTAGCATGGCCCTCCTAGAAACCTTCACCTCACACATCATGACTCATTTGAGTCGATGTCTCGCCTAAAAATAACAATGGATCTAGCACCAAGGGAGAGAGGAGGAAGCTCACCTCATTTCCAGCGGTTCCACCATTTCTGGCAATGGATCTTGTCATTCTTCTCGTCGGCATCCCTTTTCCTTGACGGCGGTGGCGATTCCTCTCGGAGTTTGGTTGTGAAAGTGAGGATAGATACAACTCTAGAGGGGGGGTGAATAGAATATTCAAAAATTATGATACCCTACTCAACTCCCTTAGAGTTAATTTGCGGAATGAATTTATAGATATTTGAAACCCTAGAGCCTAACACAAAGTGAAGTGCACTAGATAAAGCTAACTGTAATTACAGTTGAACTTTGATCCTATCACAGCAACTAGCAATCCTAGTTATATCTACTCACATCCACAGTGCAATAAATTAAATGAAGCAACACAGACGACACAAGAAGTTTATAGTGGTTCCCTCTAAATAGGTACGTCCATTCTTCTACAACCCTGGTAGGAATCCACTACAGGTTTTTGTTCAGGTGCCCTGCCATCAACTGATCTGCTTCAGGTAGATCAAGTAGACCCTTTGAGCTTTTGATCAGGAGCTCAAAATCCAACACAGGTTTTTGATCAGATGCCCTGCCACCAAGGTTCACTTTTGAAGGGAGTAATAACCCTTTATACAGGAGGTTGAGAGAGTTAAAGTTTCTTCTCTATTGTTAAAACAGATTAGAGAAGCTAGTGGATTGCACAGAGCTAGAAAGCTCTAAAGAATCAAGGCTCCCCCTGGCTTAGAGAATATCCAGGAAGAAGTCTTGCTTCAGGGTGCAGGAACTCTTATGAATTCTTGACAGAGAACTGTCTTAAAATTCTGAAGGAGAAGCTTGAAGAAGACTCTTGATTGTAGAATGATTATTCTTCTTCTATAGCTTTTCTTTCTTCTTCTTCTTCTTCTTGAGGCACTGAGTGAATGTTCCTTGCAGCGGGATGAACTCAGGATTGAAGAAGAGAGAGTTGAAGAAGGATGATCTTCTCAGTTGAATGTATCAATGACTGAGAGCTGTATATTTCTTCTTGCTTTGAATCTGTGTATCTCTCTATGTGTTGTATATTGTATGTGTATCTCTTCTCTTATTTCAAAAGAAGCTCTTTAAATATGGGCCTTTGTAACGGCTATAATCTTGGTTTGAATTTTGTCTTCTTCTGAGATCTTCGATCTGGGCTGCAAGTAACACAAAACAAAACATATCATGCAGGCAGACATGCTATAAAGGGATAAAGCTTTCTAAGAAGCTGTAAATCCAATCTGATAAAAGGAGTACTAAAGAAAGTCACATCAGAACAAACTCTTTACGGCCAGAGAAGACTTTTTGAGTCTAACGGCTATAAAGGACAGCATGGCAAAATAAAGCAAAAAGATATTTCAACTAATAAGACAAAAAACTTTGTCAGATAAAGCATGACTTATGCACAAAGGATGGGGCAAAGATTGCCTTGAGATGTATGCACAAAATCAATGAAATAATCTTCAATAAAATATGCCAAATAGACAGGAATTAAATCATAGAACAAAACGAGTACAAAATTACTAAAGACAGACAAAAAAACATCGAACGACCCACGGAGATCGTCGATCGAAGCACAGAGATCGTCGACCTATCAGAACAGATAGTCGAACGACACAGATAGTCGAACTATCAAAGAAGATATTCGAACTACCACAGCATATAGTCGACCTATCAGAACAGATAGTCGAGTTATCAGATAGTTGAACTATCAAGGCAGATAGTCGAACTATCAAGCAAAACAGATAGTCGACCTATCAAACAGATAGTCGACCTATCAAACAGATAGTCGAACTATCAAGCAAGACAGATAGTCGACCTATCAAACAGATAGTCGAGCTATCAGATAGTTGAACTATCCAAGCAAATAGTCGAACTATCAAACATAACAGATAGTCGACCTATCAAACAGATAGTCGAGCTATCAGATAGTTGAACAATCCAAGGCAGATAGTCGAACTATCAAGAAATCTGTCTGGTCAAAAGAAGTCGAGCGGGGTTCGACGATCGACGAGGCAGATACCACAGAACGTCGAGCTAACAAGAGTTGAACTAACTCAGAGATAGACGATCTGCTGACTGACGATAGTCGACCAACTGATAGACGATCGTCGAACAGTTGATAGACGATATTCGAGCGGCGTTCGACCATAGTCGAACCAAAAACAACTTAACCAAATTTTCATCTGGATAAGTGACAACTCTACAACTAGAGCAATCTAACTAAACAACTAACCTTTGACCATAGATAAATCTTGGGTCAAGAAACTAAATGAGAAGACTAAACTCAAATCCAAACTAGGGTACCAACAATCTCTCCCTATTTGGGTTAAGTCTCTCAATAACAAAACAAACTACTGGAAATAAATTTAATACAGGAAAGGAAATATCTAAGCAGCAAATAGTATCAATCAAACAAACAAATAAACAAATGTCAATCAATGAAACTTAAGAAGCATCAGAATCTGATTTAGATATAGAGGAACCAGGAAGAAAAGAAATTTTTCTGAAAGGATCTAAAGCTTCTTTCTTTGATATCTTTAAATCTTGTTCTCCAATAATTCTAGATTCTCCTGTTCTTGGTACTACTACTTCAGGGTGCTTTTCCATATATTTTGAAGGATCAAAGACCTCAGGTCTAACCTGGAATTTTTCTAGCTCTTTCTTTCTGAATTTAGACATAGTAGTTAAGCCTGTAATATCTTTTCCTTCAGCTTTGGCTTTTCTGATCTGGGCTGATCCAACTAGTTCAAGAAATCTAGCCATCCTGAAAACAGGATTAAGCTCTTGACTTTCATATTCATTTTCACCAGTTGAATCTAAAGGTTTTACAGCTTTAAATTTTGTAGATAGTTCTAACATGCTTGCAGTTGGCTCTCTATTTTCTTGAATAATTAGGGAAGAAGGAGGAGCAAACTCAGCATATTTCTTACTTGATTTTTCAAAGAAAATAACCCTTTTACCTTTTGAATCAGTTTTCTTTGCTTGAGCTGGCTTTGAGGAAGATATGCTCTTGGTTTCTTTGGAAGGAGATGCTCTTCTCTTGGGAGAAGGAGGAGGAGAAAAAGTTGGCTTCTGATATACTACCTCCTTTACTTGCTCTCTTGTATCAGCTTGCCTTTGATATCCAGATTGGGATCTGCTTTGATATCCTGGATTGCTTTTTCTTTGATGAGATTGAGATGGAGTGAATCTAGCAGACGGGGCTGAAGGATTTGCAGACATATTACCAGACGCTCCTGCACTGGGAGGTGGAGGAGGAGGACCTCTAGGGGTCCCTTTTGGAGCTGGACTATCATACCTTTTGGATTTCTTTCTTTGCTTTTGCTGATTCTTGGAAAATCCCATCCAGTGCTGATATTCTTTGGACTTGGGATCTATTCCTTTCAAGATATAATAAGGAATATCATGATCAGGATTAGATGGAGGAGCAGCAGCTTTCCTTTTCCTTTTAGCAGATTTCTTTTTCTTGGACTCTTCTGAATCATCAGAGTCATCTTCATCATCAGATTGAGATGATTGAGGGTGATCATAAGGATCAAAGGCCTCTTGCTCAGCTTTTTCTTTGTCTTTTAATGCAGCTTTTTCTCTCTCTTCTTCTAAGGCATCCTGTGCCAGAAGAGTATCCAGATCCAGTCCTGGGGTGTCATCCCAGACTGTAGACTTTTCTTCTTGAACATCTGAAACTTTTTATATCTCAACTGCAACTGTCATGAAGACCAGTTCATCATTCACAGCTACCTGAGCTGGAGGAGAAGATACATGATCTTGAATAGCAGGTTCTTGCACTGCTTTTGGAGCTGGTTATGACGCTGGTTCTGGAGCAGCTTGAACTTCTTCCACTAAATCTGTAGTATCAGGAACACAGATTTGCTAAATGAAATTGAAACATCCCTTCTAGGTATTCACAGACTAGCATGTCAGTTAACATGTCAAGGAAATGAGTAAATGAATTACCTTCAGGATTTTCTTCAGGACTTCCTAACTCCCACAAGTCATCTAGAAAGGAGGTAATGACTCCTTCTAGGAATAGAGCAACTAAGGGAGTAGAAGCTTCTTCAAGGCATACTTTGAACGCAAATTCTGCTTCCATTATAATATCGGAAGGCTTCTGAACTGGTGCTGGAGCCGCAGAAGATGTGGCAATGTCAACTGGAACTGCTGTTACTTCTTGAATCTCAGCTTGGGGCTCTGCTGGCCGAGAAATAAGGGGCAGTCCTGAGGCATCTTCCTCGAACATCTCCCCCTGCCTGATTTCAGTAGAAACTGAAGTCAGGCCCCTAACTGAAGATGGCTCAGCAGATTTTGAGAGGGCTAGGAGGGAAGATGACAATGTAGAGATGGAAGAAACGAGAGGGGCAATTACTTCTTCAATCATGATTTTGATTGAAGGAGTAATTTGCTCCAAGATGGTTGCAATGAAGGCTGGTGTGATTTCAAATGATGGTGGGGGAATCACAGTAGATGGATGATCATCAGGGATGGTGTTCTCCTGATGAGATGGAGTGTGAACTGGTGATTGAGTGGTGGATGCATAAAGATCAATATGATCTGAATGAGGAATTGGTGACTGAGGAGGAGTGGATAGCTCAGAAACCAATAAATCAAAACTAGGATGAGAAATCCTAGCAAGATGAGAAGGGAGAGGAGATGCTGGTGGTGATGCATGGAGAATTGAGGAAGGGTCAAGAGGAAGAGAGGCAGTAGATGGTAATGCAGATGTGGATGGCACTTCAGTAGAGGTGGATGGTAATGCAGAAGAAGTTGATGGAATGGAGAGAATGGATGAGCCTGCTTCATGTTGGTGGGGAGAGACTGAAACAGTCCTTGTGCTCTCAGACACAACTGGAGCTACCCCTGCTGGAGAAGGCTTCTGAAAGCTCCTTTTCCACTTAACAAACAATATTGGATCCATCTTCTTACTGGCATTAATGGATGTTGAGACTGTAACCAACAGGTGGGGATATTTCTCTCTTAGAAATATCCCAAGTACCCTACCCAGGGTTACTTCCTTCTTGCTATTCTTTTTTCTTATCAAATCAAACATAATTCCTGCCCAATTTATCTGTTTCTTATTTACTATTGCACACATCAAGGCAAACTGTTGCCTGGTGATGTTATCATGAGTAGAGTGCTTGCCCAGAAGCACTTTTCCAACTAGTTCAGCCAAGAACTTTATCCTTAACGGAAAATTAACCTTTAGCAATTTAGAAGGAATGCCTTTTGTATGTCCTAATTCGGTCAACATCCTCCCAAACTCTGGGGTATCTGGTTTATATTCCTCTTCACCATTCAGTAATCCGAAAATATTAGTTAATACGACAAGAGTCAAGCTTACCTCTTCGCCGCCAATCGTCCCAGTCATAGATTCGTCACTAGAAGACGAAGTGAAGGCCCACTCTTTAATCTCTGGGATGTTTATCTTGATTCTTGTGGACATTAGCCGTTCCAGTCCTTGTTCCTTGCAGAGCTGGAGGATTTCTACTATCTCAGAATCACAGGCGCTGAAGGAGTCAAAATCTATGCTGAAGCCGGCGTCGAACTTCATCACTGACAGAAGGGCTGGAGCAATCGCCATTGATTGGGTTGGAGAAAAAGAGAGAGACGAGGAAAGCGAAACGGCAGAGAGCGCGAGGCATAGCTCAAATAGAAAGACGGAATACGAAAAGACGAGCTCCGTCGACGACAAAAAGAACGATCTATTAACCTAGGTCGACCATCGATTTTATATTAAAACAGCAATCGTCGATCTATTTTAACAGATACTGGAGACGATGGTCGACCGGTCATTCGACGATCGTTTCCTGAAGCAGAGTAGTCGATCAATCGTTCGAATATTTCTGTCTTCACAAATAAATAAGATGTAGTCGCCCGTAGGTCGACGATAGACTCGACTTGTTCGACTATCGTCGAACATCGTTCGACAATCTTCAAACAGATCTCAACAAAGGCAGAAGTCACACTTAGTCTTTTCCATTAATCATGCCTAGTTGAACCAAAAAGAATAGATGCTTCTGTTCATCTAAGGGCTTGGTGAAAATATCACCTCTCTGAAGGTCAGTGGATATGAACTCAAGGCTAATCTTGTTCTTTTCCACACAATCTCTTAGGAAATGGTGTCTAATCTCAATGTGCTTGGTTCTAGAGTGGTACACATGATTTTGTGCAATGGATATAGCACTGGTACTGTCACACATGATTTTGGTGTTCTTGTGTGTGTACCCATAATCCAAAAGCTGGTTTTGAATCCACAGGATCTGTGAACAACAACTAGCAGCTGTTATATATTCAGCCTCTGCAGTTGAAGTTGAGACAGAAGCCTATTTCTTACAAAACCAAGAGATCAATCTCTCTCCCATGAACTGACAAGTTCCTGAGGTACTTTTCCTGTCAGCTCTACAACCAGCATAGTCAGAATCAGAGTATCCAATTAACTCAAATTCTGATTCAGCTGGGTACCATAGTCCTAAATTTGGACAACCCTTCAGGTATCTCAAAATTATCTTGAGAAGAATTAAATGAGATTCCTTGGGGTTGACCTGGAATCTAGCACATAGGCATGTGGAAAACATTATATCTGGTCTACTTGCAGTTAAGTACAATAGGGAACCAACAATGGCCCTATAGTTTTTCTGATCAACTACCTTACCCTGATCATCAGAATCAATAACTACATTAGTAGCCATAGGTGTATGCATTGCTGAAGCATCAGCTATCCCAAACTTCTTTACCAATTCCTTGGCATATTTGGATTGGGAGATGAAGATGTCATCAGCATCTTGCTTTACTTGGAGACCAAGAAAGTAAGACAGCTCACTCATACTACTCATATCAAACTTAGAATGCATCAGGTCAGAGAACTTTTTGCACAGTTTGGGATCAGTGGAGCCAAAAATAATATCATCTACATACACTTGAACTAACAGGATTGTGTCCTTGTGATGCTTAACGAAAAGGGTTCTATCAACTACTCCCCTAACAAAGTTATGCTCTAACAGGAAACTAGCTAGAGTCTCATACCAGGCTCTGGGTGCTTGTTTAAGTCCATAAAGAGCTTTTTGCAACTTGTACACAAATGAGGGCTGAGTTGAAGAGACAAACCCAGGAGGTTGTTCAACAAATACCTCTTCCTTTAGCTCACCATTTAGGAAGGCACTCTTGACATCCATTTGAAATACCTTAAACTTCATATAGGCTGCATAGGCTAGAAAGATCTTTATTGCCTCTAGCCTTGCAATAGGGGCAAAGGTTTGGTCATAATCTATACCTTCCTCATGTCTATAGCCCTGAGCTACAAGCCTAGCTTTGTTCCTTACAATAATTCCATTTGCATCCAACTTGTTTCTAAACACCCACTTGGTGCCTATGATCAGTTGGCCTTTTGGTCTTGGAACCAAAGTCCATACTTTACATCTTTCAAACTGATTGAGTTCCTCTTGCATAGCAATGATCCATTGGGGATCTAGCTCAGCATCTTTTATGGTAAGGGGCTCAACCTGTGAAAGGAAACAAGCATGCATCACATCCTGTCTTAATTGATGTCTTGTTTGTACACCAGTTGATATGTCTCCAATCACTTGAGATGTAGGATGATCTCTAAGTGTGACAAGATCAGCAGGTGGGATGTGATCTTCAGCAACAGTTGGGATTAATTTCTCCTGAGAAATTGGATCAACTGTTGGTGGAACAGCAACTGCTTCCACGGTGTCTTCATCACTGTCTGAATCAGTGATATGAAGAGTTGATAGATGGAGAATCTCTTGAATGACATCTTTGCATGATTCTGATACCTGCAATGAACTTGAGGAAGGGGAAGTTTCCTTCTCCTTGTAATACATCTGAGATTCATCAAAAAAAACATGTACAGACTCCTCAATTTTAGATGTTGATTTATTAAATACCCTATAAGCTTTGCTTACTTGGGAATATCCAAGAAAAATTTCCATTGAAGCTTTTGCTTCAAACTTTCTAAGGTATTCTTTGTTATTGTTATGAATGTATACTACACAACCAAATACTCTAAAATAATTAATTTTAGGTTTCTTTCCTTTAAGCAACTCATAAGGAATTTTACTCTTAAGCTTGTGTATAAGACTTCTGTTCAAGACATAATTAGCTGTGCTAACAGCTTCTGCCCAATAAGAAAGAGGCATGTTAGCATCTGCCAATAATGTTCCAACAGCTTCAATCAGGGTTCTATTCTTCCTTTCCACTACCCCATTTTGTTGGGGAGTTCTAGGAGCAGAGAAGATATGTTTGATACCTTCTTTCTCACAGAATTCTTGCATGAGAAGAGAATCAAACACAGTACCATGATCACTTCTGATCAAGGCAACATGAGTAGAATACTCAGTCTGCACACATAGTAGAAAGTCTGTAAGAACTTTGAAGTTATCAGCCTTAGTTCTCAAGAAGAACACCCAAGTGAACCTAGAGAAGTCGTCTACAATTACTAAAGTGTAATACTTCCCTCCTAGACTCTGTACATTTATTGGGCCAAAAAGGTCCAAATGTAATAAATACAGGATTCTAGGTGAATCACTTTTATTTACAGATTTAAAGGAGTTTTTGGTTTGCTTGCCTAATTGACAAGCCTTACACTCCTTCTTGTAAGGGCAAGAAGGTAAACCTCTAACAAGGTTGTATTAAGATAACCTAGATATGTTCTTGAGGTTAACATGGCTAAGCCTCTTATGTCATAAGGTGTTGTTATTTGTTACTTCATTAAATAAGTAGATTTCAGAATGGGTTGAATTAAAATCTACTAAATAAATATTACCCTTTCTAATACCTACTAACACAACATTACTATTTAAAGTAATATTACAGAGAGAGTTAGTGAAAGATACCTGATATCTTGCATCACATAACTGGCTTACTGAGATAAGGTTGTGTTTCAGTCCAGTTACATATACAACCCTCTTGAAAGTTACTGCTCCAATGGTAATCCTACCATATCCTTCAGTTTGACCACAGCTAGAATCCCCAAAGATCATCTTTGGTCCAAGCTTGGCCTTGAATCTTGACAGATTGTCTTTATTTCCTGTCATATGTTTGGAACAGCCACTATCCAAATATCATTTGTCTTTAGTATATGGATAGGTATTCACCTGCAGAATAGACAATTAGACATTGTGGACCCAGGTAACCTTGGGTCCATTATTCTTCACATAATGAAAACTTGAAATAAAAGAATAAGTAGGTTGAGGTGTATATCCTAAAGGGTAAGATCTCCTAGGTGGGATACTCCAAGCAGTTAATGGGTCCACAAACCTAGGGTTTCTATTTATATTAGGGTTTCTAAGGTTCTGGTTTTAATTTTGAAAATCAAATTGAAATCGTCGATCAGCGTTCGACGATTGATGCTCAGATCGCCGAGCTTCGTTCGACCATTGAGCCTTCGATCGTCGAGCAGCGTTCGACGCTTTTTGTAGCACTTTAAATATTTGTTTTCTCTTTTGTCTTTTAGCTTTATTTAAGGCTTGATTAACTTGTTTTACTTGCTCAGTGTTCTTTATTCCATCAGCTGAAATAAAGTTCACTGGAGTTGAAAGATGATTTTTAAGAACCAATGGGGGTTCACTTGATGAGGCTCCTAAGCCTAGCTTATTATTGCCTGACCTAGTGTTTGTCCTGCTAGTGATTTCTAGCAGCTTAAGGCTTCTACCATTTAAAGATTCTTCTAATCTCTTGGACTTTGCTAGTTCATTTTTAAGAAACTTTATTTCTTCACTAGACTTAGTGAGTTCTGCTTCTAACCTAGCATTTTCAATAGAAAGGATTTCTTATTCTGCTAACTTATTTCTAAGTTCCTTAATTTCTTTTTCTGAACTAATTAAATCTAAGCAAAGAGATTTAAATTCAGATTTAAATTCAGCAGAAGAAAAATCATAAGAAGATAATACCTGATCTTCTGTAGGCATTTCTTCATCATCATCAGAACTCTCTGCAGCTGAGTGATTGCTGCAGGCATCAATTGCCATAAGGTAGATTTCCTTTTCCTTCTTCTCTTCCTCATCTTCACTGGAGCTTGAGGAGGAAGATTCCTCATCTGAATCACTCCAGGTCTCAGCAACAAATCCTTTCTCCTTCTTCTTATTTTTGTAGGAGGAGGACTTGGAGTGCTTCTTGTGATGTTCTTTTTCTTTTCTCTTTTCTTTGCTCTTTTCCTCTAGACACTCTGGTAGAATGTGTCCAGGTTTCCTGCAGCCATAACAAATAATTTCTTTAGCAGGAGATCTGTCATACCTTGGTTTATCTTCATATCTTGAAGATTTCTTTCTGAAGTCTTTTCTGCCCATCTTGAGAAACCTTTTGGCAAAGAGTGTCATCAGCTGCTCATTGGATTGGCTTCCTTCAGAAGCCTCAGCAGCTTTGAGAGCAAGAGTTTGCTCTTTCCTTATTGGTGTTTGAGTCTTGGCTTCAGCCTCAGCTTCCCTGGTCTTTAGAACTTGCTCAAAAGACTTGAGCTTGTCAAGGAGAGCTTCAGTTGAGATTTCAGTTGTACTTCTGGCCTCCTTGATATGCCAGATCCTGAGATCCCATGTGCTGGGGAAGCACATCAGTATCTTACCATTGACCTCTGTCAATGTAATCTCCTTATCAAGAGTTCTCAGCTCATTGATGATTGAGCTGAGCCTGGTGTACATGGCTTCAACTAATTCAGCTTTTGTTTTCTTGAAGTTTTCATATTGGGATATAAGGTTGGACCTTCTGTCCTTCCTTTCATCAGCTGAACCAGCTACAATCTGGTTCAGTGAGTCCCACATGACTTTTGCAGAGGTGCAATCAGCCACTTTTTGGAAGATTTCATCAGACATAGCCTGAGCCAGAATGTTCATAGCTTTGGCATCAGCTATCTTTGCCTTCTTGTAGGCATCATTGTAGTCTGGAGGAGGCACTGCACTGAGATTTGTAGATGTTGTAGCAGTGGCTGCAGCAGGAGGTATTGGAGATCCTGTCAAAATAGAAGAAAAAATGTCTTCATCAATAGAGTTCATATATAATTTGATTCTTGCCTTCCAGATGCTAAACTTAGCTAAGTTGCATGCTGGAGGTCTGGTGCTAGAGTAATCCTTGGACTGGGCCATGAAGTGAATATCTATAAGCTTGGTATCTATCTAGATCTTGTGACTCAGGTGTTAGCCTGTACAGTCAGTAAACCTCCCTCTGATACCAATTGAAAGTGAGGATAGATACAACTCTAGAGGGGGGGTGAATAGAGTATTCAAAAATTATGATACCCTACTCAACTCCCTTGGAGTTAATTTGCGGAATGAGTTTATAAATATTTGAAACCCTAGAGCCTAACACAAAGTGAAGTGCACTAGAGAAAGCTAACTATAATTACAGTTGAACTTTGATCCTATCACAGCAACTAGCAATCCTAGTTATATCTACTCACAGCCACAGTGCAATAAATTAAATGAAGCAACACAGACGACACAAGAAGTTTATAGTGGTTCCCTCTAAATAGGTGCGTCCACTCTTCTACCACCCTGGTAGGAATCCACTACAGGTTTTTGTTCAGGTGCCCTGCCACCAACTGATCTGCTTCAGGTAGATCAAGTAGACCCTTTGAGCTTTTGATCAGGAGCTCAAAATCCAACACAAGTTTTTGATCAGGTGCCCTGCCACCAAGGTTCACTTTTGAAGGGAGTAATAACCCTTTATACAAGAGGTTGAGAGAGTTAAAGTTTCTTCTCTATTATTAAAACAGATTAGAGAAGCTAGTGGATTGCACAGAGCTAGAAAGCTCTAAAGAATCAAGGCTCCCTCTAGCTTAGAGAACATCCAGGAAGAAGTCTTACTTCAGGGTGCAGGAACTCTTCTGAATTCTTGACAGAGAACTGTCTTGAAATTTGAAGGAGAAGCTTGAAGAAGACTCTTGATTGTAGAATGATTGTTCTTCTTCTATATCTTTTCTTTCTTCTTCTTCTTCTTCTTGAGGCACTGAGTGAATGTTCCTTGCAGCAGGATGAACTCAGGATTGAAGAAGAAAGAGTTGAAGAAGGATGATCTTCTCAGTTGAATGTATCAATGATTGAGAGCTGTATATTTCTTCTTGCTTTGAATCTGTGTATCTCTCTATGTATTGTATATTGTATGTGTATCTCTTCTCTTCTTTCAAAAGAAGCTCTTTAAATATGGGCCTTTGTAACGTCTTTAATCTTGGTTTGAATTTTGTCTTCTTCTGAGATCTTCGATCTGGGCTGCAAGTAACACAAAACAAAACATATCCTGCAGGCAGACATGTTATAAAGGGATAAAGCTTTCTAAGAAGCTGCAAATCCAATCTGATAAAAGGAGTACTAAAGAAAGTCATATCAGAACAAACTCTTTACGGCCAGAGAAGACTTTTTGAGTCTAACGGCTATAAAGGACAGCATGACAGAATAAAGCAAAAAGATATTTCAACTAATAAGACAAAAAAACTTTGTCAGATAAAGCATGACTTATGCACAAAGGATGGGGCAAAGATTGCCATGAGATGTATGCATAAAATCAATGAAATAATCTTTAATAAAATATGCCAAATAGACAGGAATTAAATCATAGAACATAAGGAGTACAAAATTACTAAAGATAGACAAAAAAACATCGAACGACCCACGGAGATCGTCGACCGAAGCACAGAGATCGTCGACCTATCAGAACAGATAGTCGAACGACACAGATAGTCGAACTATCAAAGAAGATAGTCGAACTACCACAGCAGATAGTCGACCTATCAGAACAGATAGTTGAGCTATCAGATAGTTGAACTATCAAGGCAGATAGTCGAACTATCAAGCAAAACAGATAGTCGACCTATCAAACAGATAGTCGAATTATCAAGCAAGACAGATAGTCGACCTATAAACAGATAGTCGAGCTATCAGATAGTTGAACTATCCAAGCAGATAGTCGAACTATCAAATAGAACAGATAGTCGACCTATCAAACAGATAGTCGAGCTATCAGATAGTTGAACTATCCAAGGCAGATAGTCGAACTATCAAGAAATCTGTCTGGTCAAAAGAAGTCGAGCGGGGTTCGACGATCGATGAGGCAGATAACACAGAACGTCGAGCTAACGAGAGTTGAACTAACTCAGAGATAGACGATCTACTGACTGACGATAGTCGACCAACTGATAGACGATCGTCGAACAGTTGATAGACGATAGTCGAGCGGCGTTCGACCATAGTCGAACCAAAAACAACTTAACCAAATTTTCATCTGGATAAGTGACAACTCTACAACTAGAGCAATCTAACTAAACAACTAACATTTGACCATAGATAAACTTGGGTCAAGAAACTAAATGAGAAGACTAAACTCAAATCCAAACTAGGGTACCAATAGGTTGTCTCCAGCAGTTCTTCCCTCCTCCAGAAGATATGGCTTGGAAGAGAATGAAAATGGCTAGGGTTTCATTTTTCCCTTTTTATTTAGAGGTGACACGGGTAGGGACACGCCCGTGTCCTGCTCGGGCGAAATGGCGTCAACGGTTCGACTGCCGCTTCGTGCACATACACGGGTACTGACACGCCCGTGTCTGTACCTGTGTCAAGGTGACACGGTCGTGGTTCTGCCCGTGTATATACCCGTGTCCTGCTCTAGACATATTTCGTCAAGCTTGACTTTACGCATACGGGTAGGGACACGCCCGTGTCTCTACTCGTGTCCTTCTCGGGGTAATGACTGCTTAACTCTCAACGCCATGCCACTCAACGTCATGCCACTCAACGTCATGGCACACAGGTAGGGACACGCCCGTGTCTCTACCCGTATCATACCCAAAACCGACACTCAATGTCATGCCACTCAACGCCACGACACACGGGTAGGGACACGCCCGTGTATCTACCCATGTCCTTCTCGGGACAAGCCATTCAACGCCATTTTCTTATCACTCAAAGTCATGGCACTCAAAACCACGACACACGGGTTGGGACACGCCCGTGTCTCTGCCCGTGTCCTTCTCAGGACAAGCCACTCAATGTCATTTTCTAATCACTCAAAGCCATGACACTCAAAGCCACAGCACACGGGTAGGGACACGCCTGTGTCTCTACCCGTGTCCTACACAGGGCCAACTTCATTTTTGCCAACGAGTGCGCGCCTGATCGCCTGACTCAAAGCGCGCACAAGGGGCCTAGCACGAATCGGGACGTTACACCTTCGAGCCACTTTTAAGTCACCTTCAAGCCACCCTCGGGTCATTGCCTCTCCACCTAAGTAACTCTCTCTCTCACCTCCAAAGTGTAGCGAGTAGCGGTCTGTCGCCCTCGATTCTCCAAACAAGCTGTAACTGAAAGCATATAGTGGAGTTCGACTAGCACAAATCCGGTCGTTGAGGGATTTTTTCACGTCAAAACATCATGTGCATAATCTCTCTCTCTCATTGGCTGTGTGCGCGCTCGACCGTTCGGATGGCTAAGACGGTACAAGTTAATCTGGTTCGATTAGGGCGTCTAGTTTGGCCGCAACAAACATTGATATGTTAATTAAAGATTTAAAATTCCTTAAAGCCATTATCCCCCCCCCCCCCCCCCCGCTTCATCTAGGGGCGTCGTAAGATCCAACAAGAATTGAAATTCTAGAATTATTTTTTCGACAAAAATCGATACCTGCAGCAATTGGTATTGTGCATAATTCTAATTATGTTGTTCGACTACAGGATTGAATTCAATTAACTGAATTGGAATTTAGGCATAAAAGTTGTTCGGCTGAATGATGGAATTAACGTACAATAATTTTATAAAATTCAAAATATATGTTAACATCAAATGCATTAAATGAGAAAAAATATCTTAAGACGCAAGTTATTCGCCTAAGCGTGGTTTTATGCTCGTGCATAAGTCTTTTTCCTTATGGCGAAAAACACGTATCCGGGGGAAGACACGCCCGCCCGGGCAAAAGAACGCATGCCTAGGCGAAAAAACGCCTGCTCGGGCAAAAAAAGTGCGACCGGGCGAAAAAAAACGCCATTGCAGGTAAAAAACGAGCGCACAGACGAAAAACGAGCGTCCGGCGCAAAAACACCAGCGCAGGCGAAAAAACGCGTGTCCGGGTGAAAAAACATGCGTCCGGGCGAAAAATCCCCGGCCCGGGCAAAAAAATGAGCGCTCGGACGAAAAAACGCGCGCCCGGGCGAAAAAAATGCGCGCTCAGGCAAAAATGGCGCGCCCGGGCGACAAAACGCGTGTCGGGGCGAAAAAATCCGCGGCGAGGCAAAAAACGTGCGCCCGGGCAAAAAACGTATGCCCGGCGAAAAACATGCGTCCAAGAGAAAAAAAGCGACCGCCCGGTCAAAAAACGAGCAACAACGAGCGAAAAAGCGCACGCCCGGACAAAAAACGTGTGCCCGGACAAAAAAACGCGCCGATTGGGCCGAAAACATCCGCTTATCCGGAAAACCCATGGGCGGAGGTAAGCATTGACGATTTGATTTTTTAATTCTAAGTGAAAGCCATGAAAATTCACATAAAACCCCGTGTCCACGTAAATTTCGTCTTAGTGTATATGGCATTTTGATCTTTATTCAAAACTTGTGAAACTTTTAAGGGCGAACCCATAATATCGAAACATGGAGGGGTGCCTATAATTATGCAAGCTCACAAGGGAGGTCCCTGTAATTAAACCTAAAAATAAATAAATATAACTACTTATACCGAATAATAATATATATAAGAAAAAAGAACATCCTTGATAAAACATCCTCTTCCTAATTGAGTGGTGTTATAAGGTCATAAATTCATAATGTCATTCGTAATTTATTGATGTCTGCAGATCAAAAAAATAACGGCAGCCCAAAAATTTCTTAAGTGAAAATCTCAAGCCGAGTAAAGACAAGGTCAAATGATCTCTTCTCAGTAGCCATCTGGCCCGTGGGCTCGCATGAGGCTGGAACTTGGAGCAGCACAAGGACTGCGGCTCTGAGCTTCAAGTATGCGCAATCAAAAAGCTCCCGGAGTCAAGACGTTCCTGGAGCCAAGAAATTCCCAGAGAAGACACGAATCAGGCCTTGCTCTGCATCCCCACAAGATTTCGCTGCAATGAAGGCATATGAGCTGAAATGAGTTTGTTTGACAAAAGAGTGGTTGAATGGTTGCATCCTGGTTTGGATTTTCTAGGATCAGCAAACTAAATGAAAGTGGGCCAAAATAGATTTAAGAAACTTAGATCCGGTGGGATTTGCCAGCTTTGTTCCGGTTGATTTAGGTTCTGTTTGGGACAACTTATGATGATGAATAACCGCTAATTGAAAATTGATGTTTGCATAGAGATTTTATAAAATCAATGATGAATAAACAGTCGACTGTTTGGATAGTTTGGTCATAAGTACTTATCTAAATTTCTCATTTATTCATAAGGGTCGGAAAAATCGCGCCCGGACGGAAAATTCGCGCCCGGGCAAAATAAATCACGCCCGGACGGATAAATCGCGCTCGGCCGGAAAAATCGCGCCCGGCCGAAAAAATCGCGCACTGGCGGAAAATTCGCGCCCGGGCGGAAAATTCGCGCCCGGGACGGAAAATTCGCGCCCGGGAGGAAAATTCGAGTCCGGGACGGAAAATTCGCGTCCGGGACGGAAAAATCACGCCCGAGCGGAAAAATCGCGCCCGGACGAAAAAATCAACTTTGAGTTTTCTTAAGAAATAAGCGCTTATGAGAATCCATAAGCTGAACCTGAATAGCTTATGAAAAATCGGATTATCATCAATTTTAAAATAATTGATTTTCTATAAGTTGCACAAACAAACACCTGAAAAACAACTTTTCCGTTTTGAATAGAGATTATTCATTATCAAAAACTGTCTCAAACAGAGCCTTAATCATCTGATGTTCCATGCATTTATAAATGAACAAGACGAGCAAATTGATCAAAATAAAAAGGGAAATGTTTAAGCTGTTTTAACTGTTAGCGTACTTGTAGCTTTCACGGTAGGGGAGAACTTCTACAAGCTGCACCCCAGCACCTAATTCCAAGGAATCCGGCGACAAGAACTCATCAGAATCTTTACCCCAGACAGAAAGAAAACTCCAATCATAATTCTTTCCGCCAAAAGAAATCAGAAGTTAATCTGGCAACTTCCGATATGGAGCACCTCAAACTGTTCAATAACCAAGATGTCGCAGCAACTGTGCCCCCTAACTATTCTGGCCTTTTCCTCATGATGCTGCCTCTAACTCTAGATTATTGAACTTCTAGGATTATTTTAAATTTTGAATATAACAATTATACTGATTTAAAGCGTCAAAAACTCCACTTACGCTTTATTCCATCTGAATTTAAAAGAAAACGATGCTTTTTATCAATTAATGAAACATTGATATAGAAGACTTTCAATATCGCATTACAACCATTCACGAACCAAACACTATTAGGATGCGAAAGCAGGAGTCAAAAACAGGATGCCGCCGGCAAGCCAAAAGGGGCCGTTCTTTTATTCTTCACTAAGCCAAAATTGCCCTCTAGATTCTGCTGAAGCCACAAACAGTAGTAGGGCACCAAACCGCTTCCCTCCCTAGTAGGGCTCGACGGGAGCTCTGAACTTCGCCCCAGCATAAACAGCAGCATCGCCGAGCTCTTCCTCAATCCTCAGCAGCTGATTGTACTTGGCAAGCCGCTCCGATCGGCACGGAGCTCCAGTCTTGATTTGGCCCTAAAACATGTAATTCAAATTTATAAGAGCACTCAAATATTTGGACTTTTTGACAGTGTCACATCAACCAACACAAGTAAAAACAACTCACAGTTGCCAGGCCCACAGAAAGATCAGCGATGAAAGTATCCTCAGTTTCGCCGCTGAATCGAACCAAATAAATTAACTTGGTGGTCACAAGTAGTGAATCTACTACAAAAAATCAAAAGGACAATAATACCTGCGGTGGCTTGCCATTATACCCCATCCAGCGTGCTTGGACATCTTAACAGCTTCAATGCTTTCCGTAACAGAGCCTATTTGGTTCACCTGTCATGAGTTTTCGCTAACATTTTCAGTGATCCTCATATATAATGCCCACAGAAATGTCTACTACAGTACTACTAAACTGGAACAGAACTACAGAAGTACCTTGGATTCTATTATTAGACAATGAAAAGGGTAAATAGATGAATATTTAGAGAGCTATGTATTAAAAGTACATCTCTAATTATGTTGATAAAGCTGTATGGATTCAAGCACGGGGCAGTTATGAGGTTTTTTTTTATCAAAACAGGTTAAATAAAAATAAACCTGAACATGCACAAAAAAACTTTACATTATTTACCGAAACCTCTCATCTGACTCTACACTGTTAACATATGTTTACAACAACACTCAGGCCTTTATCCCACTATAGTGGGGTCGGCTATAAGGATCCTGTGTCGCCACCGTGCCCCTATCTTTTGTCAAAATCTCACTAATGCCCAAGTACATCATATCTTTTCTTATAGTTTCATTCCAAGTCTTTATTGGTCCACCCCTCCCACGTTTAACATGCCTAGTGACTGGACTCTCACAACACCTAATAGGTGTCTCTAATGGTCTCCTTTGTACATGTCCAAACCATCTTAGTCGAGGTTCTCGCATCTTCTCTGCAATTCGTGTTATTCCTGTCTTATTCCTGATACATTCGTTCCTAATTATATCCAGTCTCGTGTGTCGACACATCCACCTAAGCATTCTCATCTCCGCAACTCCCATTTTATGCTCAAATACGCAATTCACTACCCAACACTCAGAACCATAGAGCAAAGTTGGTCTAATTGCAGTACGGTAAAACTTGCCCTTAAGTTTTAATGGTACCTTACAATCACATAAGATGAGTCCCTCCAATGTTTTTTTTGTATATATACAAGTGACAGTGCCCCGCGTGAGAGTACCCTTGCAACGACAGTGCGGGCGGCAACATTTGGCGGGGGGAGCAACATTTGGCGAGGACTGCGACATTCGGCGGGGGCAGCGACATTCGGTGTAGGCGGTGACATTCGATGTGGACAGCGCCATTTGACCTAAGCGGCGACATTCAGCGTATTTGCTCTCAGCGCACAAAGCACGTATTTCGCACGACGGCACGCCCGCCGCTCGCACAAATAATTTTAAATGATTTATATACATATGAATTATAAACATTTTTATATATTTATATTTACACAAATATAAATGGTTTATAAGCATAAATATAAATAATGATACCCCTCCATCTCTCTCTCTCTCTCTAACATAAATATTAATGGCAATGTAAACTTAAATGAGAGGTTTTGATAAATTTGAAAGATGGAGGGGAGATTTTAGTAAATTTTGAAAGACTGGGGGAGATTTAAATAAATTTTGAAAGATTGGGGGGAGATTTTAATAAATTTTGGAAGACTGGGGGGAGATTTTAATAAATTTTGAAAGACTGGGGGGAGATTTTAATAAATTTTGGAAGACTGGGGAGAGATTTTAATAAATTTTGGAAGACTGGGGAGAGATTTTAATAAATTTTGGAAGACTGGGGGGGGGGAGATTTTAATAAATTTTGGAAGGAGGGCAGGTTCATGTAATTATGCAAAGTTATGGGGAATAACCAGTAAATAACCATGCATAAAAAAGGAAACAGAGTATGGAACAATTATATTAGAGGAACAAGAAAGCTATCAATTGAGATAGGATAATGCCAGAATGACAGAATTGAAGGCTGCAGATGGGGACCATGAATACTGAAACTAAAAACAAATGGTTCTAAAAATTAACGAAACTGAGAAGAATTACCTTCAAAAGAAGGGCATTGCATGTATTTTCTTTAATTGCCTTGGCGACACGCTGCAGAATTCCAGAATAATAATATTAGTGGGGAAAAACAATAAAACTAGAGAGTTGGAGCTTATACAATATGAGGATGGTGATACTTACAGTGGGATTGGTGACAAGAAGATCATCTCCAACAATTTGCACATCATGACCAATCTCCTCAGTCATCTTTGCATAATGGGTCCAATCATCCTGATCGAATGGGTCCTCAATAGATATGATCGGGTACTCCGACACAAATGATTTGTACACATTTTTCAAACTGTCTCCTGATATCTTTTGGGATCCATCATTGTTCTGGAGGAGGAGAAATGATAGTTAAGCGATCAAATATACAAAACTAAGTCAGTGTTTGGCGTTACGGTGGCGGTCGAGAACGTGGTGGTTATGAACTGTCATTCGTGAATGCTCGATCACACTCACTGGAGCAAAAACATCATGCCAAACAAAACCTAAGTAGGAATAATAGGGGAAAAGTATTTAAAAACAAGTAAAAGTAGAGGATAAGAAGTATACCTCCTCCTTGAAGTTAAGATCGTAAGTCTGATCCTTCTCATTATAGAACTCGGAGGCAGCAACATCCATCCCAATGACAACCTATTGATGGAAGAAAGTATAAACACAAGACAACATATGAATCACATATGCTGTGGCATGCATCACATTTTAAAGTGTCAAATGTCTACAGGAAAAAAGAAAAGTACTTTGCCAGTATAACCAGCCTTGGCAATTGCAATTTTCAACAGTTCAAGGCCCTCCTTGTTCTCCTGCATTTTAATAAAAAACCAAGAAAATGCAAAATAAGAATAGAGAGAAGTATTATTCCTGCAGACAGAAATATAGCAGGAAATCAATAAAGAAAGAGCAGTCAAAAGATTGTACAAACAGATTATGACGTTCTTGTTAACCAATTTCAACAGAAACAACGGATGAGAATACCATGTGCCTCTATATTTGAACTATATTAAGTCAAATTTTCATATTTGATTGTGAAACTATCAAATTCATCACACCAGTCTAATTGTTCTATTATTATTATTTTAGAATAAAATAAAATATATATTTACAAATGAAAGGAGTAAAGAGTTCGAACCAAAGGGACATTTAGAGATGATTACTTAATATATTTAGTTAAAAAAATTCTAACATGTGAGGAGACTATGATCTCATCCCATTCTCCATTATGAAAGAAAGTTCTAAATATAGAAGTTAACTCAATATTAGAGAACAAGATTTGAATTATAACTGATCTACCTCCCAACAGTAAAGTCATAGGATATAGATGAATCTAGATGGTTATATAAAAAAATATAAGGAGAATATCTGAAGGCTGAAGATATCACCACCACAGAATTAGGTAGATGATCAGAGTCCCACAACTTCCTGTTGGAGGTACTTTCACCGTATAAAATGTGAATGTAAGGTTTATTGTCGCCGAATATTGAGCATGGGGGACATCGTGCCCCCGACGCTAATAACAGAGTAATATCAATGTCACAAAGCGGCTAATGCTAGGAAATAATTGCAAATATATTGTGAAGAATCACTTATTTTGTGAATTGAATAGAAAACCTGATGTGGAGCGTAGACGAGGACTTGCAGTGGATGACGAGATTTGGTCTCGTTCGGGGCCAATTGGCGACTTTTCATATATGGCAAGTCCGGATCGACGACCGAACTCCGCAGATTTGATATATTATTTCATTAGTTTGCATTGTATTTTGATGTATTTGGATGGCCCCACCTCCGGCCAATCATAGTCGTTGAAGGTGGGACGCCCTAGCTTTTATTTCATTATAAATAGGTTTGTAGTGGACTGGTTTAGGTTATTGCAGAGTTTGGTGAATAGAATTCCAGGATTCTAGCGATCCCTACACGGTGTCGACTCCGTGAAACCCTAGGTGACGACTACTGGGTGTATATCTCCTCCCCCAATGTTTTCCCTAACCCTAAGCCTCTTTTTCCCATCCCAAACTCCCTCCCGCAGTCCCCCTACAGCCCCCAAATCCAGCCACAATGGCTGTCAAGAAATTCCTCACTCCTACTCATGTCTATTATTCAAAAATGAAATTCACTGTTCATTTAATATAGTCCCCCCCCCCTCCTCTGGCTCTGTCGCCCCTCCAGATAACAAGATTACAGCCGCCGCCTCCTGCTCCTAAGTTATATTGCCGACAGCAAAATTCCAGCAAACAACCAGCCCCACCACTGCCCCTGCTCCCTTCCAGCGGCTTGTTTACAACTGCCGCCCAGCCCCTTGGCCCCACCGCAACACCCCTCCCACCACAGCCCCAAAGCCCCGCCCGCCCCCGCATCCTCCCTCTTCGTGAAACTACCTCCAATCAACCACTACATCCAGATCAGTCCAGATCAGTCCAGATCTAGACGTTTGCAGCCCGGATCCACCATTTCCCCTCACCCTCCCCACATTCCCTAGCCCGGATCCACTCTCAAATTATCGAATCTACCCTTCCCCGCCCGAATCTATACATACGTGACCGGATCTATCCATTTTTGATCCTATTCCACCCTCCATCGTCGAGGACAGCCACCTACATCATTTTCATCGCCTCCAGTTCCACCTTAGATCATCGTCCACGCATCTTCGACTCCA
Organism: Platanthera zijinensis; assembly: GCA_039513925.1. NCBI lineage: Eukaryota > Viridiplantae > Streptophyta > Magnoliopsida > Asparagales > Orchidaceae > Platanthera > Platanthera zijinensis. The sequence continues at coordinate 120,494,440 of CM077083.1, read as the reverse complement.
TCTTCAGTGTCATGGTCAGTCCACTATTTGGTGAGATTGCGTTGTATTGGTTTATCCATTTCAGCATTTATTCATTGGGTTGGACATTTTATATTGGCTTGGAGAAACATTATTGTAAAATTTTGCTCTAGATTATTACTGTGATTTGCAGGGTGTATTCGCTGCGTGCTCTTGCTTTGGCCCTCCGCATGGAGGAAAGAATAAGCTTGTCTCGCTTAAATAAATTATTTTTCCTTGTCTTGTATTATTTGTGTGGGATGTTTTAAATTATTATCTAGTTGTGGCTTAACCGTCGGATTTGCGTAGTATATAGGATTAAGTCGTAGATTTTCCGCCGCCTATAGATTCACCATGCGTCAATTGGTATCAAAGCGAGGTTGCGCGCTCTTTTTGATACGCAGTTGTAGAGTCTATAGGTTTTCATTATGTATATGTGTCAATATTATTCCTCCCCTCACTTAGGAGGTTTCGAGTTCACTTGCACCCTCTCTCGCTGATAATCGTCAGGGAGATCTTCATGTTACTATGACGATTATTCTCGATCACAACACACCACTTTTAGAGATCGTGTTGACTCACCGACACTACCCCACTGCAATAGAGACGATTAGTATAATGATAGTCGTCGTTCAAATCCTTGCACGCGAGCGGATCATGTTGATCCTTCGGCTCGACTCGAGTACCTTAGAGATGACTATTATGAGGATCGTCGTTCTGAGAAAGATCTCGAAAATTAGTTTCATACCATTGCCCCTTCTTTTGACGGCTCATCGAGTCCCGAGTCCTTCAGTTATTGGCTCGTGGATATGGAGTATTATCTCGATCATTTTGAATTATTTGATGAGTGTCGCATCAAGTTTGTGAAACTTAGACTTCTAGATCAGGTGAGGGCATATTGGTCTAGCATTGAGAGAACCCGCGAGCGAGACCGTCTGCATCGCAACACCAGTTGGGTGGACATGAAATGTACATTGTGTCAAAGGTATCTGTCTTCGTCGTATCGAAGTCGCTTGCTCGACCAATTATTTTTCCTTCAGCAAATATCAATGTTTGTCGCTGAGCCATGAACATTTCCCGATTTTGATTTGGATTTCGGTCTGACATGCATAGAAAGGTAGTTTATCATAGCTCGAAGTCCCTCGAGCTGACATATCAGCTCACCCTTCGTTATGAACAGTCTTTAAGATCTGTCAGAGCTGGTCCATGGGATTCTCACCTTGACCTCCGCAGTACGAGTCTCTCTCATACTGAGGTCACCACAATGCCTATCATTGTCCTGTCAGCCACGACAGAAGTGATACCTAATGTGGATTGCTCTCACCCCAGTGAGGTGCTTAGCCTAGTGAGTGACTTATCTCTTGTTTCAAACCTGTCTCTTGTGACCCCGACTGAGAGCGGGTCTGAGCGGCCTATTGAGTCTGTAGTGTTGCGTTCCTCACCCACACCTCTTCCTCTGCCATAAACCGGGTTAGTTAGCACCCCAACCACAAACCCATTCTCTGACACCGCACCCACAGATCCATTCTTGAGTGTAGGTCTGTATCGCTCTCCAATTATCATTACCATGAGTCACATCACGATCGAGAGCCCATAGCCTGATGTTGATCTCCTAGCGTCTATGTCACCCATTCACGAGAACACTACCCCTTACAATGGTACTCATCGGGAGGACCTTGACCCTAGTGACGAGTTCTATGATGAGCCCCCAGTTGAGCCTACTGATGATCTGCAGCATCCTGATGAGGATAAGATTTCAGGGGATCCCTGCATGTATGAATATCAATTTATTGATGCCTCTTCCATTATCGTCCCTGACCGTGCCCCAGAGGATGGATTTTGTGTGGAGCGTCAACTATTTAGGGCACCACCCCTGCTGACGCATCGCACTCTCGATGAGTTTTGGGACACACCACCTGCTGTCCCACCAGACGAGTTTTTTTATTTTTTGGGATACTCACCACACTATAGAGTCACGTCTTCTAGTCGGTGTACACGACTTTCACTCAGGTGATCGTCGCATTTGCGATGAATTTTTATACGTGTTGGATCTCGTGGTCAACCGTAGAGGGGGGTGAATAAGGTTTTACGCGTTAATAGAAATTTAAAAATGTTTTGCTCAGAAAGCCGAGTTCTGGAAGCTACCACGGGGTGTTAGGTATGTAACGCGCAGCGGTAAGTCGATGAACTCGTTTTTCTGCGCAAGTTCGTTCGCAAGCCCCACAGCTCAAGCACTCACTTTAATAAACCAGAACAGTCACAGAGTTAATCAAAAAAGAAACTGGAATTCCATTGCATGAATCAGAATAACTATTGTTCTAGATGATTACAAAAAGGGTGATCTCCGTGATGCCGGAGATCTAAGGCGATGAGAAATAAAAACTTTTTTTGTTTCTATACCGATCCGCTCCACGAACCGGTTGGCTCTCTCCTTTTCCCTCCAAGAAAAGTCTTCGAGCCGGCTCCTCACCTCCTCACAAGGGTCTTAGAGCCCCGCTAGATCCTCCCGATCTAGACGTCCTTATCACCAGGACGATTTTTCACGGAGTCCTACCCGGATTCCGACGACCCTTACCGGTCGATTTTCCTCTCCACAAGATTTAGAAACCAAGAAAGATTGCAAGAGTAAAAGATGTAAATGTTTAAAAGATGAAGTTCTCCCTCTTAAAGACTTCTCTGTAGAGCGATCCGCGGCCGGTGCTTGAGATCTCCGTTTCCTGGAAACCGGTCGGCTCTTCGTAGTCGATGTAGATCTTGGATCGCCGGAGTCTTTCGATCACGAGCGAGAGGGAGACGGCTTTCTTCCTTTTAGACGAAGATGACCAGAACGGACGAAAGGAGGCGGCCGAACCCTAGAGTGCAGGAACTTCTGTCTATCTTTCGTCTGGATTCTCTTGTTGGTCGGGGCACAGTAACCAAGGCGGCCTTTTATACGTCTTCGTGAAAACAGGCTACCGCCGGCGGTAAGACTAGCGCCCGCCGGTAGGTTCGCGCGCTTGTTGTGTCAGCTGTCGTCCAAATCTGGAATAATAATTAAAACGAATATTTGTCGTTTCATCGTTGCTAGTGCCGCGTGGCTACAGTTACCGTCGCGCGGTAATATAGGACACGACAATTCGGAAACAGCGTGACGATATTCGTCGAGCGGCTAGCGCGGCGCAGTAACTGTTATCGCCTGCGGTAGTTTGACTTCTTCGAGAGGCTAGCGCGGCGCGGTAAGCACTACCGCCTAGGGGTGCAAGCGGTTCGGTTTAGGTCGGTTTGGACCCAAACCAAAACCGAACCGATGTTTATCGGTTCGGTTCGGTTTTTTGGTCGGTTTACTCGGTTTGGTTTTCGGTTTTTCAGTTATACTATTTAAAATAATTGTGTACTTAAATATCTCAAGAAAATTTAAAAAAAGATATGATAATTAAAAATAAATATCATTAAGTTTTATTTGCATATGATATATTACAACTAATAGCTCATAGTACATAAAAAAATTATGATTGAATATTTTTATTGTGAAATCGAGTAATATATAAAAAGATATAAATAAAATCAGGTAAACAAAATATTTAATTCTTCTTGATGCATAAAATATGTATTACAAAAATTTATTTTGACTCAAATGATATAAAAATTATTAACTTGATATAATTTATGTACATTATTTAGTTAATAAAAATAGTTAAAAGATCATTATTGATAATATTTTTACATGTATTATTAGTCGGTGCGGTTCAGTTTTTTAGAGAGGAAAACCAAAACCGAACCGAGTCGTTCGGTTCGGTGTAGAATCGGTTCGGTTTGGGCGGTTTGGTCGGTTTTCGGTTTTTCATGCACACCCCTACTACCGCCTGCGGTAGTTTCCCGAGAGCCAGGCCAAATTAATTCCTTGCGTTAGCGCGTGCGGTAGGACTAGCGTGGCGCGATAGTTTCCCGAGAACTTTGTCCAGTTAATTCACGGCTCCCGCCCAGCGGTAACTTCTACCGCTCGGCGTTAGTATCCATAGAAGTCTTCTTCTTCGCTTGTACCTGTCAACCTGCACACTCTATCAACACAAGACATGATCAAATACAACCTGAGAGTTGATATTCTCAAACACAGGGCATGTGAAACATCGGTTCCAACAAACTCCCCCTTTTGATAATATTAAATGTCGCTCATGAGAAATAACAATGTGATAGAGTGCAGATAAAGAATAAGAGTTATAAGCAAACAACAGGTTGCAGGTTCGCTATGTAGCTCCCCTACACACACGCACCTCCTATATACATGTTCGACTTGCTCCCTCACTCTATGCGCACATGTTTTAACATGCTCCCCCTACAAGTGACATCTCCTAACCCGTGAGTGATACTCATGAACATACATACTCATGAACCAATTATTCTCCCTCTTTGATAATATCAAAAGAGAGGGCAACACCAACCAGACATGCAGGATGAAAATAATAGATATGATGAGCGTTTAGACAAATAACAGATAGTTCACACACAAAGTAATGGTTAGAGATAATAATCTTAGAGGGGACTCAAAACGGAATACATATCAGAAAATTGTAAGCACATGAGTCACAAAGTAGAGCAAGGTACACAGACAGAGAGATTCAATTTTCAGAGTTCATATGAATTGGACAGCACGGACTAAACTAAGCACACGAGTACGTCTACAATGCTATAAGAGTAAGGAAGTAATCAAGTGAGACAAACATTGAAAACGTGATGAGTGTAAATCGTGGGCTAGTACGTATTGTGGTAAAGAGAGATAGTGTAGTTGCAGTCCAATTCTTATGTGTGGAAGTCTTAGACAAGGCAATGACATGTGTACGTGTAGCATCAAAAGCGAGATAACAAGGGAAAAATAGCATATTGTCCATGTGAATCTCGATCGTCTAGGAACCTACCTAACACAAGAGAAATAAGGTGAATAATCACCTCACATGTCATTCGATGTCATACCTAGGCAAAAACTAGGGGCACTAAGCTAAAGATAGAGTCGATGCACAAGATCGAAGTGACTCTTTAACCAAGGTGTTCATCCTCACAATGCTCATGAAGACTTATCAAGAGGAATGAGTAGTGCTTGGGGGGACCGTGACAAGAGATGTGATAGCTTCCATAGTTTTATTTTGTTAGCGTAGATCTATCACTTTAATCTTTTTTTAAAGGTTCACGGAGCCCCGAGTCAATCGAAATCTATCCACCTAGAAAGAAACACTTTAATTTGTATACATACGACTTTTGTACTAGAGTTTTGGCCCAAAGTTTCACACCTAGTATAATCACAAGTGTATCGTGACATTGATTATTCAACGTATTTCTAGCATGTTAGAATATAGTGTCACGAATTATAGCATTTATGCATAGCATTTTTCGTCTTGAGTGCACCCGCTAGGGATGTGTGTATCATGTGAAGTCATTCCCCTATCTAAGTCCTCACACATACCTAGAGGCATAAACAACAGACACGACCCCGTCTTGTCGCACTCAATAGCTAAGCACTTATAGATTCAGCCCACTATGACCGAAGGTCAATGTTTGCAAAGATTAAGAGTCTGAACTCAAACATTGTACGTACGCGTTATGGTCTATGTCGCAGTCATGTGAGCCCGTTAGCATTATAAATCAACAACAGTTTTTTTTTGTGTGTTTTTATATATATATAAAAAAATTTTGTTTTTTTGTTTTTTTTTTAAATGACAAGGAAACTCAAGTAAAAACAACTCATAAGCAAGTACACGAAGAAAAAAAGGAACATAAAGAAAAAAAAACTACACACACAGAACAGTTAAACACGAATAACTATAATTAGGATGAGAGATCCAGAACGTCAAGCTCGAGCAAAAGTGGAGAGAAACGTACATATGGGAGTTGTTTAGTGAATATGTCCGCTAGTTGGTCATCGGTGCCAATGAAGTTTACACTCACGTTCTCCTTTTTTATAAGATCACGAATGAAGTGGTGGCGCACGTCAATATGTTTTGATCTAGAATGGTGCACTGGAATATATGTCAAGTCTATGACACTTTTGTTGTCGCATCTAAGTGTAGCAAACCTACACGTGAGGCCAAAGTCTTCTAACGTTTGAGACATCCATAGTTCTTGAGCGCAACAGCTTCCTAAGGCGATATACTCGGCCTCAGCGGTGGAGAGTGCAACCGAGTTCTGTTTGCGGCTTGACCAGGAGACTAGTGTCGGGCCTAGGAAATGGCATGTACCGCTTGTGCTCTTGCGATCAAGTGAACATCCGGCATAGTCTGAGTCTGAGTACCTGATGCACCCTGCGGTGCGTAATATTTTATCGTATTTATTTATATACTGCATTTATGTACTTGTTTCATGTTATGTACTTGTTTCATGTTATGTACTTGTTTTATTGCCCGGCTCATCGGCTTGACCACCCGATGGGATCTTAAATAAATGAGTCCGATATTAATAGTAGTAGGACAGGAACGGCAAGCCCAACATTAATTAAAAAGATGCATGATTGGAAACATTTCAAATTTAAAAAGTGTCTTGCATGATTTTAGGACATAGTTTGGAAACATTTCAAATTTTAAAAAGTGTCTTGAATGGAAGATTCTATTTTTTGGAAAGAGAATTAAGAGAGGGATATCTCTTGCCCAAAATGGAGAGATATTCCAGCCAGCTTATAAAATCCACGGTCATGTGCAGTGAAGGAGGTCGGACAGAGTTTAGAACGGGAATCCCGATTCTTTGCTCATTGCCGACAACCACTTCCTCCACCGCACGTATCGCCAACATCGCTCAGTTTGGAGAAGCACCACCGCCTGGAAGCTCGTGCGCGAACATACGCCGGAAGACCTAGCCCCGTCATCGCTAGCCCGCGTCGGCGCCTCCCTGCCTGGCCGTAGAGTTGCAAACAGACCGTCGTTGACTTCGGAATCTGCTTCCGACGGTCCGGCCTGTTCACGCCGTCGACTTCGACCCGTATCCGGCCGATAGATCTTGGGCCACTCCTCCTGTGCGGGACCGATTGGAATTGGGCTTGCTTCTGCCGTCGTTTGGTATACCGGTCACTACTTTTTTCTTAGTATTGTTTCATGAACTTCATTTAATTACACTTGGGCTTGTCGTTGCGTTCTCCTTATTATTAATATCGTTATTCATAAATTGTTGAATGTTATTCATGTGTGTGGCCGTATAAATCTCGTAATGGATCCGAACCGTAAGGCGCGAAGAAGTTTCACTCGAACGCAAATTAATAAACATTTAACGTCCAAAGCGACGAGCTTGGTTTTCGCGCTCGAAAATTCAGTTTTTTTGGCCAACTCGGCTCTTATTTTCAAATTAATATTTAATTTTGAAAGTGAACACCGTCATTTAATTTATAACAAAATAGATATTTGCTCAAAATTTTCAATACAAATCCGTGTTACATCAGTACCCGTGATGTGTGAAATCAGTGGTGTGTGGGTACCAGAGTCCAAGGGGTTTGCGTGCCAATCAGATACCTAAAGATGTGATGCTTTGCGGCTTTCAAGTGTGACTCCTTAGGGTCGGCTTGATATCTAGCGCAAAGACACACCGTGAATGTGATATCGGGCCTAGAAGCACTCAAATATAGCAAAGATCCTATCATACCTCTAAACACCGTCTGATTGAAAGAAATGCCGCATGCATCTTTTCCTAATTTCAGAGAGGCACTCATAGGAATTTTGACTTGTTTCAAATTCTCAGACCCAAAACGCACGAGCATATCTTTGATATATTTTGATTGACTTATAAAAAACCCGTCTTTGCGTTGAGAAATCAGAAATCCTAAGAAATAGGTAAGTTCTCCTACTAGGCTCATTTCGAATTCAGATTTCATTAGGGTGACAATTTCTTCACACATCTTTTCATTCGTTGCCCCAAAAATGATATCATCCACATAGATTTGTAGCATAATTAGATCTGAATTCTTGGTCTTTAAAAATAAGGTTTTGTCCGCACTACCCATCCTAAAGCCATGATCTAAGAGAAAAGTAGTGAGCCTATCGTACCAAGCACGGGGTGCCTGCTTCAGTCCATATAGGGCCTTCACCAACTTGTATACGTGGTTTGGATAGGCGGCATTTATGAAACCGGGTGGTTGCGCTACATACACCTCGTCCTTAATATACTCATTCAGAAATGCACTCTTAACGTCCATTTGATATAATCGAATCTGTCTATAGCTGGCAAACGCTAAGAACATATGAATGGATTCAAGACGTGCAACAGGTGCAAACGACTCTTCAAAATCCACACCTTCTATCTAAGAATACCCTGGAGCCACCAACCTCGCTTTATTTCTTGTTATCCTAGACTCACCATCAAGTTTATTTTTGAAAACCCATTTTAAGCCTATGACTGGAAGGTTATCTGGACGTTTCACTAACACTCATACCTTACTTCGCTCGAATTGGCTCAGCTCCTCATTTATCGCCAAGAACCATGATTTATCTTTTAAGGCTTCTGAAACGTTCTTGGGTTCAATATCAGATAGAAAACACAAGTTTGAGAATGACTCATGAAGTGCGGACCGAGTTCTAACTCCATGAGATGGCTCTCATATGACTAGATCACGAGGATGTTGCTTTGAAAAAATTAAGTTACTAGGAGGCCAATATCCTTGTTGAAGACTTTGAGTTTCACTCTCCACGATTCTCTCCTCACCTTCATTCCCTATCAGTACACTCTTTTCAACTTCCTCTCCATTCGCCTTTGGCCCGTTAGTTGGTGAATTTTCATTGAAATGCACATGAGCCGATTCTTCAACCACTAAGGTCCTCTTATTGTAGATCCTATAGGCCCGACTCTTGCTCGAGTATCCTAAAAAGGTACCTAGATAAGATTTTTCGTCAAAATTTCCTAGATGATCCTTAGTGTTAAGAATGTAGCACGGGCAACCAAAGACCCTAAAGTACGATACTGAGGGTTTCCTTTCGAAATACAGCTCAAATGGAGTTCGCTTTAAAAGTAGGTGAAGCATGACTCGGTTCATCACGTAGTTTACCGTGTTAACTGCTTCAGCCCAGAAAGATCGTGGTAAGCCGAACTCGGCGAGCATTGTGCGGGCTAATTCTTGAAGAGTGCGATTCTTTCTTTCTACAACCCCGTTCTGTTGAGCAGTGCGAGGGGCAGAGAATTCGTGCTTAATTCCTAAGGTGTCACACGGGTTTGAGAAATCCTCATTCTCAAACTCTCCTCCATGATCTAATCTAATACATTTGATTTTTAGCTCCTTCTCATTTTGAAGTCGCGTGCAAAGATTTGAAAATTCGCTAAAGGTGTCAGATTTATTTGCTAGAAAGATCGTCCAACAATAACGTGAATAGTCATCTATGATAACGAAGGTGTATCGGTTTCCACCTAAACTACACGTACTAAGGGGTCCAAACAAATCCATGTGAATGAGTTCGAGTGGTCTAGACGTGGAAACTACAGTTTTGCTCTTGAAAGTGGTTTTGATAAATTTGCCTTTTTGACAAGGAGCACATAAGACATTTAAGCTATCGCTTAAGTTGGGAAGTCCCCGAACAAGTTTCTTTTTCGATAGTTTTACAATAAGCTTGCTACCAGTATGTCCTAGTCTCCTATGCCAAAGATCTAATTTCTCATTCTTAGTAACTAGACATTTCAAATTAGATGCAGAAATATCATCAAAACTAACAGTGTACACATTATGATTTCTGTGAGCTAAAAGTAATACACTAGAAATTTTGGCATCAATAATTTTGCAAGTGTTTGTAGATGACTCAAATATGACATATAGACCTTTATCACACAATTGACTAATAGAGATAAGATTATGCTCAAGTCCATCTACAAACAAAACATTAGAAATAGAAAATGTTTTGTTACCTATAGTGCTGCTTCCAAGTATCCGTCATTTGTTGTTGTCCCCAAAGGTCACCATGTCACCCTTCTTCTTCTCCAGGCTAAGGAACTTTTCTTTATCTCACTCATGTGCTTGGAGCAACCAGAGTCCAAGTACCACACGTTCTTCGTGTCCTTAGCCTGCCAACAGACCTAAAATGATGATGAGGGTAAAGTTCTGGTTACCCAAATTGTCCCACCCATATGATAGGTAGAAGACTTTGGTAGCCAGACTTGCGTATTTTTCTTGGCACCTTTCCTCAGACACGAGCCGGATGTGTGACCAAACTTATGACAGTTTGCACACAAAGTGTAAGCAGTGGATGCTGCCTTTATCGAGTTGCTCGAGCTCTTGCTTGAGGATGGGGATAGCCCTCCAGAACTCTTAACCTTATCTTTAGATTTCTTAAAATTGGACTTATGCTCAGAGTGATGGTGATTTCCGCTCGGTGGTGATGTTGGACTCGCATATCCTAATCCAAACTTTCCAGATCCATGACATTGTGCACCCAACAGCATATTTAAAGACTTTTGGCATATTCCAAACTTTTGGATGGCACAATTAAGATCATGGACCCTCGCCTTTAGGGCAGTGTTTTCAGTCACAAGCATCACACACTGATTGGCAAATTGTTTCTTTCCTTCCTCTACCTTGGCAAGTGACAAGTGAAGTCTCTTCTCCAGGACATTCTTTTCATTTATGAGACTATTCGTTCTCGCCGACGACTTGGAGAGACTTGCCTTTTGTTCTTCGATCGTTGTCATCAAGTGAGAGCACTCTAGACACTCGATCTTTTCTTTGCCACTTCTGATGACTTCATTTTTTAATTTTTCTAAGTCCTTTTTGATTTTCTAATTCTCGACTCTCAAGGACTTTTTCTCAGAAATAACACTTTCTAATTTATCAACTAAGTATTCGTAAATTTCTAGAAGTTCAGTATAAGTGGGTGGGGTTACCTCTGTGTCGTTCTGGACACTGGACTCATCGTCAGATTCTTCTTGATTCTTCCCCATGAGGCATAGATTTGCCTCGTCTTCACTGCCAGTCTGTGGTGCTTGACTCGTCTGATCCATCCTCATCCCAGGTGAGCGCCTTCAGCACCTTCTTCTTCCCTTTGTGTCGGCTTTGCTTTTCTTTTTCCTCCTTCTGAAGTCTTGGGTATTCTCTCTTTAGGTGCCCAGGCTTGTGGCAATGATAGCACTCCGGCTGGGACTTCTCATCATTGTTTTTCGTCTCTTTTGATGGCTTGTTCCACCTTCTTCCTTCTCCAGCTCCTCTCTTCAGGAATTTCTTGAATTGTCCCTGCTTCTTGGGATTCTTCATGAATTTTTTGAACTCCCGAACATAGAGGTTCTCCTCCTCATCTTCCTCAGAATCTTCAGCAGCTTTTCTCTCCCTTGCGGCCTTCAGCTCCAGTCCCTTCTTCTTTACTTCCATGGGATATTCCTCCGCTTGAATCTTTAGTTCAAGTTCGTGTGTTTTCAGATTCCCGATGAGGCTTTCTATCTCCAGGGCGCTGATATCATGAGATTCGGCGATCCCAGTCACCTTTGGGTTGAAGAGAGGAGGCAAAGATCGCAGGATCTTCTTCACCAGATCACCATTTGAAAAGCTCTTCCCGAGGGATCTTGAGACGTTGACAATCTTGGTGAATCGTGTATACATGATGTCAACCTCCTCATCGATCTCCATCCTGAACTGCTCATATTCAGACGAGTCGGAACAGCTTCAACTCTTTCACCTGCGAAATACCTTCATGAGTGAGCTCAAGAAGACGCCATATATCATAAGCAGTCTCGCAGTTACATATTCTATTGAATTCAGTTTTTTTTCAAAGCACAGATTAATGAGTTCATGGCATTGGCATTATTCATACATCTAAGCTTGTCTACGTCATCCCACTTATCACGTGGTTTTTCTAAGACTTTATCCCCAACCGTGACAGTGGGTGCAGTGTATTTTGTCTCTATCATAACCCATACGTCCATGCTTTGAGTCATCAAAAAGATTCTCATGTGTGTTCTCCAGTGACTATAGTCACTCCCCATAAATAATGGAGGTCGACTCACACCTTGTCCCTCATTGAATGCATGAATGGAGTTGGCAATCTTACTTCAAGTTTTTTAAACCTTTTAGAAGTAACCTCCTCTGATACCACTTGTTGGATCTCATGGCCAACCTTAGAGGGGGGTGAATAAGGTTTTACGCGTTAATAGAAATTTAAAAATGTTTTGCTCAGAAAGCCGTGTTCTGGAAGCTACCACGGGGCGTTAGGTATCTAACGTGCGGCGGTAAGTCTATGTCTCGTTTTCTTGCGCAAGTTCGTTCGCAAGCCCCATAGCCCAAGCACTCACTTTAACAAACCAAACAATCACAGAGTTAATCAAACAGAAACTGGAATTCCATTGCATAAATCAGAATAACTATTGTTCTAGATGATTACAAAAAGGGTGATCTCCGTGACGGCGGAGATCTAAGGCGATGAGAAATAAAAACTCTTTTGATTTTTATACCGATCCGCTCCACGGACCGGTTGGCTCTCTCCTTTTCCCTCTAAGAAAAGTCTTCGAGCCGGCTCCTCACCTCCTCACAAGAAAGGGTCTTAGAGCCCCGCTAGATCCTCCCGATCTAGACGTCCTTATCCCCAGGACGATTTCCCACGGAGTCCTACCCGGATTCCGACGACCCTTACCGGTCGATTTTCCTCTCCATAAGATTTAGAAACCAAGAAAGATTACAAGAGTAAAAGATGTAAATGTTTTAAAGATGAAGTTCTCCCTCTTGAAGACTTCTCCATAGAGCGATCCGCGGCCGATGCTTGAGATCTCTGTTTCCTGGCAACCGGTCGGCTCTTTGTAGTCCATGTAGATCTTGGATCGTCGGAGTCTTTCGATCACGAGCGAGAGGGTGACGGCTTTCTTCCGTTTAGACGAAGATGATCGGAACGGGCGCAAGGAGGCGGTCGAACCCTAGAGTGCAGGAACTTCTGTCTATCTTTTGTCTGAATTCTCTTGTTGGTCGGGGCACAGAAACCTAGGCGGCCTTTTATACGTCTTCGTGAAAACAGGCTACCGCCGGCGGTAGGTTCGCTGGCTTGTTGTGTCAGCTATCGTCCAAATCTGGAATAATAATTAAAACGAATATTTGTTGTTTCATCGTTGCAAGCGCCGCGTGGTTACAGCTACCGCCGCGCGGTCATATAGGGCACGACGATTCGAAAACAGCGTGTCGATATTCGTCGAGCGACTAGCGCGGCATCTGCTATCGCCTGCGGTAGTTTGATTTCTCGAGAAATCCTTCTCATCATTCGTCGAGAGGTTAGCATTTCGCGAGAAGTCCTTCTCGACATTCGTTGAGAGGCTAGCGCGGCGCGGTAAGCACTACCGCCTGCGGTAGTTTCCTGAGAGCCAGGCCAAATGAATTCCTTGTGTTAGCGCGTGCGATAGGACTAGCGCGGCGCGATAGTTTCCCGAGAACTCTGTCTAGTTAATTCACGGTTACCGCCCAGCAGTAACTTCTACCGCTCGACGTTAGTATCCATAGAAGTCTTCTTCTTCGCTTGTACCTGTCAACCTGCACACTCTATCAACACAAGACATAGTCAAATACAACCTGGGAGTTGATATTCTCAAACACAAGGCATATGAAACATCGGTTCCAACAATACGTACCTCCCGGTGAGCCCCCAAATGTGTTACGCTCCCCGAGAGACATTTGACTCATAACGACCTCATATTTGAGTGTAGATGCTCGCACAGTCACCAGAACACAACACACTCGGGATGAGTTTTTTTACTCCCCTGCGAGAGCCTCCAGATAGGTCACCTCCTTTGATAGATTTTCAGGTCATTATTAAAGTTTCCCTTAGAAAGCATGTAGTGACTGTCGTGTTTTATTTGCATCATGTGCATAAGTCTGTTGAGTCGTTCTTCATCATTTGCATGAGTCTATTGAGTTGTTTCTTCATCATTTGTGTGTGTTTGTTGAGTTATTTGCCCGTCGTTTGCATATGTGGCATGTGTCGGTCCGACGAAGAATCCATAATGATAATCAATTTTGTAAGTCACATGCGGATGTTCACTGGCAAGAGCAGATACTTTATAAAGGCGAGCAAGTGATGGTGAGAATCTGAGTTGTGAGGCTCCATGCGAGACTTGCTAAAAGCTTGAGCATTAGGCGAATCGATCCCTATATAATCATGAGACGGATCGAATCAAACATCTACGATCTTGATATCCCTGCAAGTATGAATATCCACCCGGTATTTAATGTTGAAAATCTGACGGCATACTACGAGCCTCGTGAGTATGTGGACACAAGCAGTGAGGACTTCCAGCTGCCCGCACCTCCACTCTTGGACCACCCACGTCTGATGGCCATCACTGCTCACCCACTTCTGACACCCACCCATCCGGGGACTAGTCTTCATTGGTTCTACCTACGGCGTCGCTGATCGCACCGGGATCCACCACTCGTGAGTTGAGCGTTGAGAGCATCATGGAGACCAGACTCTGCCAGTACATTCCTACTATAGACGTTGATGACACTTGGGTTCTTGCAGTAGAGCTTGATCGATTCGCCCCTGGACTTCGACTTCAGTACGGCCGTCTCCATTCACCGTAGATGACAGCTTTTCAGTCAGGGTGAGTTGATTGGCGAAGACACTTTTCCAGCGACGACACTTGGGCAACCTGTGGTGGACCTCTTCGAGTTTTACCTGTCATACAGCGAGAGATTTCCGATCTCTATTCATCGGGAGATGAATTCTTTCAAGTCGGGGAGATTGATGCAGAATATAAACGAGAACTTGCAGTGGATGACGAGTTTTGGTCCTGTCTGGAGCCAATTGGTGACTTTACATATATGGCGCGCCCGGATCGACGATCAGACTCCGCAGATGTGTCCGGATTTGCGTTGCAAATCGATTTGATATATTACTTCATTAGTTTGCATTATATTTTGATGTATTTGGGTGACCCCACCTCCGGCCAATCATAGTCATTGAAGGTGGGATGTTCTAGCTTTTATTTCATCATAAATAAGCTTGTAGTGGGCTGGTTTAGGTTATTGCAGAGTTTGGTGAATAGAATTCCTGGATTCCAGCGATCCCTCCACGGTGTCGACTCCGTAGAACCCTAAGTGACGACTCCTAGGTGCGTATCTCCTCCCCAAGATTTGCCCAAACCCAAAGAAACTTTTTCCCCTCCAAAACTCCCTCTCGGCCCCCCTACAACCCCCAAATCCAGCCATAATGGCTGTCCAAAAATTCCCCACTCCTATTCATTTCTACTATTTAAAAATGAAATTCATTGTTCATTTAAAATAGTTTTTTTCCTCCCGTGAACCCTCCCCCCCCCCCTCCTCTGGCTCCGCCGCCCCTCCAGCCAAAAAGATTACAGTCGGCCTCCTCCTGCTCCTAAGTTATACCGCAGCTGCACAACAAAGTTCCAACAAACAGCCAGCCACCCCACCCCCACCACTGCGCCTGCTCCCTTCTGACGGCTTGTCTACAGCCTCCATCCAGCCTCTTGGCCCCACCGCAGCCCCCCACCCCCTCCCTCCACAGCCCCAAAGTCGCACCCCCCACATCCTCCCTCTTCGTAGAACCACCTCCAATCAGCCACTACATCCAAATCGATCTAGATCTGAACTTTTGCAGCCCCGATCCACCATGTCTCCACACCTCCCCTCATTCTCTAGCCCACATCCGCTCTCAGATCTACCCTTCCCCGCCCGTATTTATTCATACGTGGTTGGATCTAACCATTTCCGGTCTGATTTCACCCTCCACCGTCAAGGACAGCCACCTACATCATTTTCATCGCCTTCGGTTCAACCTTGGATCGTCGTCAACGCATCTCCAGCTCTGGATTCTTCAGTGTCATGGTCAACCCATTATTTGGTGAGATTTCGTTGTATTGGTTTATCATTTTCAGCATTATTTATTGGGTTGGACATTATATATTGACTTGGAGAAACATTATCGTAAAATTTTGCTCTACATTATTATTGTGATTTGTAGGGTCTATTTGCAGCGCACTCTTGCTTTGGCCCTCCACACGGAGGAAATTCTAAGCTTGTCTCGCTTAAATAAATTATTGACTTGTCTTGAATTATTTGCGTGAAATGTTTTAAATTATTATCTAATTGTGGCTTAACCGTCGGATTTGCATAGCATGTAGGGTTAGGTCGCAGATTTTCTGTCGCCTATAGATTCGCCCTGCGTCAAAACCATACCCCCTTGTGTAGAAAGAGGGAGGAGAAATTACAGAAGGGAATATTTCAGAGTTTATTCAGGTACATATATTATAATATCAATATGCACATCTAATGAAGTATTTTTATTACTCTGCCTCAAGCTAAAGCAAATATGTCAATCATGCTCAATTTGTCACATAAACTTCTAGTTCTCCTCCAATTAAGAACTTTGGTGAAGAGGACTACAACTTGATATTCAGACCTTAGTAGTAGAGCAAATATCTTTCTAGATAGAACTGAATCTCTAACAAAGTGACAACCAACTTTGATGTGTTTGATAAGTTCATGGATAATTGTATTAATGGCTATGAATGTCGCCGCACGATTTTCACGGCATAGAGGATTGTAGTTGAAGTACAGTGTCCAAATTCTTCCATAAGAAACTTGACCAAGAGTAGTTCACAAGTGTCTTGGGTCATCGCTTTATATTCTGTTTCAGTACTTAACCTGTCAACTACACTTTATTTTTTTAACGCTAGGTGACGAGGTTTCCTCAAACAAGGGTGTGATAGCCAGAAGTAAACTACATACCGAGTCAGCAACTAGCATAGTTGGCACCAAAATTTCCATAAATATTAACATGACCCTTCTTTTTGTTGCACAATCCTAGTTGGAGACCCTTTTGAGACACGAAGAATTTGATAAACAAATATCTTAGTGACATTTCTTGGGTTTGACCATACATTGAGTGATCGCTCAAACTGCATAGAAGAAATCTGACCTAATAATTGTCAAATAAATTTGCCCACCAATCTCTTTTAGTTTTTTCTTTGCAAGTTCTACAAAATTATTCTCCAATAAATTGCTTATTTGGTCCATACGGAATACTGCAAATTTTGCCCCCAGTAATCTAGTCCCCTCAACAATGTCTAGGGCATACTTCCTTTGAATAAAAAAGACAATGTATTTGGTACGTGTTACTTCAATGCCCAGAAAGTAGCCCAGTTTGTCTATGTACTAGGTCTTCAAGTACTTAGTAAGATGTTCATTTATAGCGTGTATGTCTGACAGATCAATGTGAGGGTGCAACAGTGAACAATACCATCATATACACTATCAAAATGACTGTTGACTTTTCACAAACACAACATGTCGCAACACGAGTACCTAAACCTAAACTAGATCAGCATCTGTGAGAATTTCTAGAACAAAGCCCGTGGACAATTATCAAAATGCTGACAGAATTCAACCGTGCCACAGGAGAAAATTTTCGAAATCTACATCATATGTCTGTGTAGCCCTTAGAAGTCAAAATAGTGGTTTGTCAAAGAGGATAATCTTCTAGGCTAAGGGTGCCTAGTCGTCGATGCAGTTCAAATATACTCAAAGGACTTTTCTTCAAAGAGTAAAGATTTGCATAGTGATCATACATCTCTTTTTGATTTCTAGGCACACCAAGGTGCTGCTACCAATGGATGAATGAAGATTACTAAAGAGCTACCCCATGGAAACAACATTTTTTCAAGCCAAGTTTCTCTACTTTGCCTTAACCACATTGCCAGAGACAGGTGGTGCTGCCAGAAGACGAGGGAGTCAACCCTAAGAAGTGAAAGATCAAGAATGAATGCAACCAAACGAGATAATTAGTGAAAGTAATTTGTAGCCGCGACTGTGGTCCGTGAAGGATGAAGATCGCACCATTTAACCAAATATTTGATTGTGGTCAAGAGGGCAGAAAATAGGCACAAAAAGAACGAAACAACACAATAGTTACTGGATGAAAATATTGCTAGGTATCGACGGGATGAATGCCCAGGCAAAAGACAATCGACTGGGTAAGAGTATGAAGTAAATAGCTATGTGTCTTCAATCAACTACACGATCAACTTGACGAGCGTCGAAAGACAATCAACTGCATGCCAATCGACTAGATGAGCGTAGGAAACAAGCGTGATGAAAGGAAAGGAACGAGCGGAAGCACAAAATCAACAACCCATCGGTTTTGATCTTTTGGATCAACGATCGATGGTGTCGATGAGCTTTTCTCCCTTGGCAAATAGGGCTGATGAGCCTTTGTAGTCAATTGGCAGGGAGGACTTCTTCAATACGGAGAAATCTCGTTGCCACCGGCAGAAGCAGGAGTTTGTATCCTTCGCTTGCAAGCAACACACGAAGGAGGAGAGGAGTTAAAACTGGCCCTAGATCGTGTTATGATACCACGTAAAGAATCATTGATTTCTTATATAGTTATATTGAATAGACATGTGACACATGTCCCCTTAATTATAAGGAGGGCAGAAATTACAGGCGGAAATATTCTGGAGAATATTTAGGTACATATATTACAATATCAATTATTAGAGTTATTATATTTGGGTATTTTAGTATGTTCAAGGTTTAGTCCCACATTATGGGTTAGGTTTGTGAGTCTTATTATAATGCTATAAATTTCCCTATGTGGATGAATGAAAATACACAGTATTTTAATTTCATTTCTTTCTACATGGTATCAGAGCCCAATATCTGAAACCCTAAATTTTTTTTGCTGCTGCCACAAGCTTCCGCCTCTCTTTTTTTGATCCCGTCGACCGCGTCTGCTAGCACTCCTGTCTTGCACCTCTCTTCCCGCTCTCGTCAACAGAAACATCGTTTGACTCCATCAACGGGAGCAGCCCTGCTATCCCCTTGACGACCATGGCTTCCTTTGACGCTTTCGTAGAAGGGCTTCGCTGCTTCCCGATTCATCATCCTGCTCCCGTCACACGTTTCTATCGCAGATCGTTGATGGTGATCCAATCCATGATGCGCATGTGGATTCTTGCCCGCTGCTGCTTGATTGCATCTGTTTTTGTCAATGATGGAGCTTCTTCTCACGATTGTTTCGCCTGTTCTTCTCCCGATCTAATGTATTTGTTCCCTATTCCCGTCAAGTTGTTGTTGCGCCTACGCTTCCGTAGACGGGCTCCGCTGCTTCCCGATTTGTCATCCTGCTCCTGTCACGCGTTTCTGTCGCAGATCATTGATGATGATCCAGTCCATGCTACGCCTGTGGATTCTTGCCCGCTGCTGCTTGATTGCATTTGTTTCTGTCAATGATGGAGCTTCTTCTCACGATTGTTGCGCCTTTTCTTCTTCTCCCGGTCGAATGCGTCTGTTCCCTATTCCCGTCGAGCTGCTGCTGCGCCTGTTCTTCTCTTTCGATCTCGTCGAGCTTCCTTTCCACGTTCCCGTGTTGTTGCTCCGGATGATGGTCGAGCGTTTGTTATTGTTGCCTCCATGGATCCTACCTGTTGTTATCTCCACCTTCATGGATCCTTGTTGTTGCGGCCCCCATGACTCCCTTCGTGACGAGTTCTTCTCTTCCTTGTCGGGCTCCCTTCCCGCTCGCCGCTGCTTGAGCCTTTTTTGCTCGCCGCTGCTTGAGCACTCTGCTCACAGCTGCTTAGGCCTTATGCTCGTTGTTGGCTTGTGCTCGTGCTTTGCTCACTGCACCTTGGATTGTGCTCTTGCTGGCAACCGTTCTCCATAGTTTTTATTTTATGTTTTTGTGTGCAAGTCATGTATATGTCTTATGTTCGTGTACCAATGCATTGTATGCCTTCATGCACGTGGTCTACGTAAGGAGTGTTCATCACAGCCTCCGGGTATAGTCTATGCCTTCATGCACGCATTCCACGTAAGGGGGAGTGTGCGCGATGGCAGCGACTCAGCTGCCTCTTTCCCGACCCCTGCCTTAGTCACACATGGCCTCTAGGCACAGCCTATGCCTTCATGCGCATGATCCACGTGCGGGGGAGTTTTGTGTCTCCCCACATTTTTCTTCGATTTTAGGTGGGGTTGGTTTGCCCTTTCTTGGTTGACCTAGTTTGAACTCTGGGAGAATCAAGCAAGATAATAGTCGGTTTGTGGAACAATGTGCCCAGTTGGAGTATCCCCTGTGACACACGGTTGGGCCTCGATGGCTGCACTTTTGTCCCACGTTGCCAAGCCCCATTTAACTCTCTTTTTATGTTGCGTTCAAGCAGAAGGATTCACCTCCACCTTGAGGGGGCGTGTAGTTATTATATTTTGGTATTTTAGTATGTTTAAGGTTTAGTCCCACACTATGGGTTAGGTTTGTGAGTTTTATTGTAATGCTATAAATTCCCTATGTGGATGAATGAAAATGCATCAAATATTTTAATTTCAACTTTTTCTACATCAATATACATATATATATATACTATATAAAGGGAAAAACACTATTTGGAGAAACATTCAACTTTCCAATTTTACTCATCTTTATTACAAATTTCCAATTTCTTTAATTTATGTGTTTTTCTTTAATTTTAAAAAATATGCACTCATATAGACAGAATCTCTTACCTACAATAAAAATTGTGCTCTTCCCGCCGCTCGCAAACTCCCGTGCACAAGGAAAAACGAGTGATGTGCGGAGTATAGCGCTCGAAGGTTTGTGAGCGGTGGGATCGGCGTCGCGCCATGGAAATATCATGACCGGAGTACTGTTGTGCGGGGCACTGGGACCCCCGTGCACTGTCGCGATCAGGGAGCTGTAGTGGTTGGCTATAAGGGTGGAACCCCATGCCAATCACTCATGTGTGTGTGTACATGGATATACATAAACAAATATATCTAATATAGATAACACATGCACATTTTAAACACAACCTAAGTAATTTTAGTAGCTTCATAGTTTAAAAACTAAGCTTTTATGCAGACTAAACCATATTGGAGAAATTAATATTTGGTTGAACTAAAAGTTAGTAGAATTGAGAGAGAGAAAGATAAGATTGATGAATTAAAAGTCTACAAGCAATTCTAGTTTAGAAAAGTGGTTGGAAAGCAGGATGCCAAAGGAGAAATTTTAGATCTCACTATTTAAATGATGTTAGAAGTTCTAATTTCTAATTAGAACCTTAAAGCTTCCAACGAGATAGTAAATGAAACTTGGTGCTAATAGCTGATAAGAGGGTGCACAAACAAGAAAAAATGCAGCACACAGGTCATTCTAGATTTCACAAACAATGAATTAGCTCAAAAGAAAATCAAAAAGATGTTAGAAGTTCTTAATATTGCAATGATAAATCTACAATAAATCAAAAGTAAAAGAGCTGGTTATATTTAACTATTACTAGCGGAACAGGAATGGTTTCCCCAAGCAAAATTTTCCCTCCGGCCTCTGCAATGGCAATTATTGTCCAGTTGTTGTGGGTATTTTCATTTCTCAACACGCACCCTTTTATATATTTTAACATATTTTATTAAATTTATTTACTTCATTCTCTCATTTATATTTTATTATTTTCTTTACTACATTTATTTTTCTCTCAATGTTTTTTACATTTTATTTACAATATTTGGGTGAAAGGGGGCCTTGGCTCACCGGTTAAGGTGTCGCCGTGTGACCTGAGTCCCGGAAGAAACCTTTTGCAAGGAAGAAACCTCTTGCAAAATGCAGGGTAAGGTTTGTCTATATTTTATTTTTGTGGCGGGAACCTTCCCCAGACCATCTCTGTGCGGGGATGCTTTGTGCACCGGGTGTTGAAACCGAAAACTCGGTCTCTGTGGAGTTCACCCTTGGGGAAGGAGTGATCGCACACTTCTCTCTCGCGACCAAACGACTAAGGAAAGAGAACAGGGAACAGACCCAAGGGCTCGGCGTGGAGGTCCCACCACACACCCGAAAGATCTTAGAGCGCTTCCCCTCCCTAGCCAAATGTCAAGCTAAGGATATCTCAGAAAGCGCAAGAAGACCTGGGCACAAGCATGCCTTCTGAGGTACCCTCTTGGGTCTATTTATAGTTTTCTGAAAATAGTCTGACAACAACCAGCTTCTAATGTTCTAAACGGCTATACGCAGTCCAAATTGGTCTGCCAACAGCGTAACTCCGCTGTTCTGAGGGGCTAAATGCAGACCCCTGAGGGCATCCAGGTAATTTTGCCTCTGGACTCTGCTGGGCAAATGATCTGTGAGAGCACCACTCGACTGAAGGGGCGAATGTTGGGAGCACAACGCATTTGCCGCCTTGAAGATCTCTGAAGGGCGAGTGCCTGGCTAGGCGGCCACCCGCCTAGCTTGGCGAGAACTGGCCTCGTAAGCGCGCTAAGGCGCGAGATCCCTAGGCGAGTGCTGGATGAAGATTGCACTCGCCGAAGGGCCAAACCACACCTCCTCGGGCTGCATGAATGCCCCTCTCTAGGCCTTGGGCGAGTGCAGGACAAACTGTCTCACTCGCATATCTGATGTGGTCCACTCATCGAATATGGGGTTGTACACAATCCCCGCGCTTTGTGAGCTTTAACAAAGCTCGGAAAGAATCATCCAACCCTACATATTAGATGAGTGGATACTGACCTGGAAGAGAATCTTCTGTGGGCCCCTGCATGGCCATATAAATATCCAGGTAGTGGCAAATGATTCTTGCCTTAATCCTCTGTTGTCGCTATCACCTCTAATCGCGATGTCGCTTTCCAAGGAAGCTCTAGACCGCCTCCGTGCTGTCCAAGACAAGAACAAGACCTTGATGGGCTCACTCACCCCCTGACTTTCTCGAAAAGCACTCGGGTCATCCCCGAAGAAGAAAAAAGCTTAAGTGGTCTGGCGCAACCCAGCCAAGGATGAGTCGACCTTTCAAAATCCTTCCCCAACAAAGACATCATTGGTATTTGCACTTTCTTAGTACTGCTAATCCCCTTTCGTTGTCGAGATAAAATGTTGATTTGTTGTATCTATTCGCAGATCCCGCCGGTGGAGAAGGAAGTTAAGGAAACGAGTGCTAAACCGGACTCGCAAGGGAACGGGTACGGCCAAATGGCCCGCGAGATCACCTCCCCACTCCGACTCGACGTTCCTGCGCAGGAGAAATGTAAACCTTCTTCTAACATCTAGCCTTTCATCCTCTGGCTTACCTGCCTTTTCTTTGCAGCTCCCGCTTTTGGGACTTCGGGGTTAAGAGTTCCAACGCCAAGATCCACCGCTCGCGAGACACCTGTAGATCTCGCCTCGACTCTACCCCGGGCGGATGTCATCCCCAACCTTCCTTCTGAACCAACAATCTTCCCACCGGGCCTAGGGAAGAGGAACATAACATTCGACACCCCCTTTGAGGGGCGGCCCGGCACTTCTCGCCATCCTTCCGATAAGGACGCGGGTGTCGGATCAGGTAACGACTTTTACTAGCTTTCGTAGAAGATGCGAGAATCAAGTATAAGTAACACCATTTAGCGCAGGTTTTCGCAAGATCTCCACTGATGTTGACATCGATGAGGAGGAGGTATCGCCCCTTCCTTTTCCGGATTCAATTCCTGATTACCTAGGCAATCTAGAGGACGTTGTTGGGATGAAGCGGCAGGTGGCCGAGATACTACGGAAGCAATCGTTGTTGCTGCGCGGGATCGCATCCCAGGTGCGGGAAAATCAGGAGTCTGCCGAGGAGTGGCTTCTCAGCCTGGAAAACAGCTACACCCAGCTAGTCGCCAATCTGTTGGGAGAGGTCGGTGGCGGGACAGAGTACCCTGGCCTTCACATCGCGCGGGTCAAATACCAACTCTATCTCGCGTAGCGAGAACTCCAGACCATTCACTCTATCCACTATGCATGTGCCATGTTGGGAGCGGGAAGGGGAGGTCGAGAACGGCGATAATGGCCCCCTAGTGGGCCTACCGGCACTCGCCTCCCGCTCCAGCTTTATTTTATAAGCTCTGTAATAATGGCTATCAGCCTTGACGCCGAACGCTGACAATGTGTGATGGTTGTATATTGTTTGATCTCGCTTTCTTTCCTGTCTTTTATCGTATATGTATTCTTGTTCTTGCGGATGCTTTTGCTTATGTCGTTCCCCCAGCTTAAAACCGCAGTGCGAGTGAGACGGTGCGAGATCTCGCCAGGGGCCAAGGCCGGACCTGGGGCGAGATCTAAAAAATGTGCAATCTGCACTTCTTTTGTGCCTCGATCATTTCCCGCCCAAAATTTCCTATAAATAGATTGCTTACCTACCACATTAATCATCGCGTTCAAAAGTTTTTCACTTTCCTTGTCATTTTCCCTTCTCTTGCACTCGCACCTTTGCTTCTATTTTTCTTCCAAGCGAGATGTCGGGAGAGGGTGATGTGAGGAAGAAGTGCGCCGCCGCATTCGCCGACTACCCATTTATGAACTGTAAAATGTCAAAGGAAGAGTACCATTCACTCGTGAATCTCTATACCACCCCAGGCTTCAAGGCGCGACATCCATCTGATAATGAAGCGATCAACCACTTCTCGCCTTGCGAACTCGCACTCCCCGCTGAGCACTTCGAAGTTGGACTCCGCCTCCCCATATGGCCTGAGGTCCGCCAAGCTCTGCGTTACTTCGGCGTAGTTCCCGCGCAGCTCAACCCAAATTCCATAGCCCTGCTAGTCGCATTCGTCTGCTATATGCGGTCAGAGAGAATGGAGTTCAGCCTCCCAGTCTTCCGCAAATTATTCAATTTTCGCGCCAAGAGGGACGGGATCGTGTTCTTCTCCGGCAACAACCTGAAGGCGAAAGGTCTCGCCAACAAGAACCATAACTGGGTCAAGAAGTTCATCTTTGTCTCCGGTGACTTCGGCAACCTCCCCCTTTCGTCGATCCAGTAAGAGGAATCTACCTACCGTCCTCCCAGTCTCGGCGGCCATGAGTCCAATCTCCATCAATTCCTCCTTGGGAAGGATTTCGACGTTATCTTTTTGAGGAGGAACGTCGACACGCTCCTGCCAGTTCTCGCCGGGGAGGGTAGTTCTCGCATTCGCTACTCTAGATATTATAAGGTTTGGAAAATTCTCTAACTTATGATATTTGTGCAGGGGTGCGAGATCTCCCTCTCAACCTCCCATCTATCGACAGCACGACATCTTCTGCCGAGATGGCCCGCGGCAGCGGCTTGTAGAAGCTCATTGAAGTCGCTGCCGAAATCAAGCAGCAAAAACTGGAGGCCTTACGCACCGCCATCTCCGCCTCCTTCCAAGAAACCATCAACATCCGAGAAACCAGCAGCTACCGAGAAGCCCATAACTGCCGCGAAGCTAACCGCTACTGATCTCGGCAAGGGCAAGGAGATTACCATTGATTCTCCTAAAAACGTCGTCGGCGGTGTAGTAAGGAAGAGGGCGGGGGAGACCGGCGGGACCTCGGCACAGGGGAAGTCGGAACCCAGGGGCCACAGGAACTTCGTCCTGGGTGAGGATGTGCTGAACGACAGCGAAGAGCCCCTGCTGGTGTGGGATCGAAAGGCCAACAGGGCCTCCATCTCCATCGTGCTCCCCTCCTGGCAGGAAGGCGATACGGTCCCGGGCCAGGCCTATGCATTGGCCTTTGGCATATATGGGCGGGACAGCGCCGCCTACTATGACAGGGCATTGACAAAATCACTCGCCTACGAGAGCTCGCGGGCCCAATTCCGCGCCCTCAAGCTCGCGCATATGTCAGCGCGTCGTAGCATCCGCCTTGCGCGACAACTGGCGGATGTTAGCGAGGCGCGATCCGCTCTCTGCTCGGAGGTGAAAACGCTGAAGGAGGAGCTCGCGGCCTCCAAGAAGGATCTCGCCCTGCGAGAAGCTGGAGTGGTAAGTTTTTACTCCCTCGCCTATATATTCGCCATACTTTTTACTCTCACCCTGATCCTTGGTTATTTTGCAAGATGTCGCGACCGTCGCCGTGAAGGACGTGCATATCGCCCATCTTGAGGACGGGAATAGGCGGATAAGAGCTCAAAATCAGCAGTGGATCGACTCGCTAATCCCTCCTCCCCCGAGCGAGAAGGAGGCCCTGCTGTATACACAACATGAGATTGACCTGATGATGCAAGAGCATGCCATCATGGGAGCCAGGCACGCGCTCCAGATGATGCAGCAGGCCGGTTTCCTAAACAGCGACCGCGAGAAGGTGACATCCGAGATCTTGATGCCAGAGCTCTTCCAGCTTGTTCCCGAGCCAATGGAGAGCGTGGATGATAATTTTGGAGAGAGCGAGCACTCGGCCTCGTCGTCTTGAGGCCCTCGCCCTTTTAGCCTTTGCTTGTACTCTTTTCTTTCGGGCCTTGCCCCCTTTTTTCAATGTAATAATTTTGATAAATGAAATAAATTGTTATAAAAATTCTCATCTCTTTTCTTTCATTATTCTTTCTAATGCCAGATGTCGCGGTACTTAAAAGTGCATTCGACTCGCGCTTCCGCTTAACCCACGGCCGTAACATCTCGCGATACCTTAGGCCGGCTTTTGCTTAGGATTGGGCTTCGCGTTGTTCTCGCCCTTTAAGCTCACACGCGTGCAAGTTCTCGGGCCTGCGAGAGCGAGTTCTAGGCACTCGCCTTTGCTTACTCCCTTCAGAATGGCGAGATCACCTTACTTGGCGAGATCTTCCCGAGGACTTGTCTTTCCTTTAAAGAAAACCTTACCCCTCTGGGGTCATGACGACGTCACTCAAGGATCCCGGGCTTGCCAGCTAGGTGGAAGCCTGAAAGCGGGAGCATCTCGGGACCTAATCCCAGAGCAAGAATACTTTCCTTTGATCAACCACCGGGCGCTACAACCGGCCCAATCAACTAGGTGAAAGCCTGACGGCGGGTGTTGAGCATCAACCGGACTCAGCCCTCAAGGGTCATAACAACATCACTCGAGGATCCCGTCCTTGCCAGCTAGGTGGAAGCCTGGCAGCGGGAGCGTCTCGGGACATAATCCCAGAGCGAGAAAGACGTCCACCGAGGACCCCTGCCCTGCCAGCTAGGTGAGAGCCTGGCAGCGGGAGAAAGCTCGGGACTTGGCTCTAGAGCAGCAACATTGTCAACCGAGGACCCCTGCCCTGCCAGCTAGGCGAGAGCCTGACAGCGGGAGAAAGCTCAGGACTTAGCTCCAGAGCGACAACATTGTCCACTGAGGACCCCTGCCCTGCCAGCTAGGCGAGAGCCTGACAGCGGGAGAAAGCCCGGGACTTAGCTCCAAAGCGAGAACATTGTCCATCGAGGACCCCTGCCCTGCCAGCTAGGTGAGATCTTGATAGCGGGAGAAAGCTCGGGACTTGTCTCCAGAGCAGCAACACTGTCGACCGAGGACCCCTGCCCTGCCAGCTAGGTGAGAGCCTGACAGCGGGAGAAAGCTCGGGACTTAGCTCCAGAGCGAGAATATTGTCCACCAAGGACCCCTGCCCTGCCAGCTAGGTGAGAGCCTGACAGCAGGAGAAAGCTCGGGACTTGGCTCCACAGCAGCAACACTGTCCACCGAGGACCCCTGCCCTGCAAGCTAGGTGAGAGCCTGACAGCGAGAGAAAACTCGGGACTTAGCTCTAGAGCGAGAACATTGTCCATCGAAGACCTCTGTCGTGCCAGCTAGGCGAGAGCCTGACAGCGGGAGAAAGCTCGGGACTTAGCTCCAGAGCGAGAACATTGTCCACCGAGGACCCCTGCCCTGTCAGCTAGGTGAGAGCCTGACAGCGGGAGAAAGCTCGGGACTTAGCTCTAGAGCGAGAACATTGTCCGCCGAGGACCCCTGCCCTGTCAGCTAGGTGAGAGCCTGACAGCGGGAGAAAGCTCGGGACTTAGCTCCAGAGCAAGAACATTGTCCGCCGAGGACCCCTGCCCTGCCAGCTAGGTGAGAGTCTGACAGCGGGAGAAAGCTCGGGACTTGGCTCCAGAGCGAGAACACTGTCCACCGAGGACCCCTGTCCTACCATCTAGGTGAGAGCCTGACAGCGGGAGAAAGCTCTAGACTTAGCTCCAGAGCGAGAACATTGTTCACTGAGGACCCATGCCTTGCTAGCTAGGTGAGAGCCTGACAGCGGGAGAAAGCTCGGGACTTAGCTGCTCCAGAGCGACAACACTGTCCACCGAGGACCCCTGCACTGCTCCAGAGCCTGACAGCGGGAGAAAGCTCAGAACTCAGGCAGACTTTCTCATCCGTTCATACACTTCTTTGCGAGAAATTAAGAGTCAAGAAAATTCATATTAGAAAAATAGGGGTTACGTACACAATTCATGAGCAGAAGCACTTCACGTTGTCACCAATAACTTAAGGCCCACCCATTCTGTCTTCCTGCCTCCTCCTCAGGTGGCCTCTCCTTCTCCTCCTCAGGGCTATCGCTATAGTCTGATGCTGATCGGGGAGAGGGGGGCCCTGGCCCTGCCTCCTCAGGGCCAGCCCTGGTCCCCCTGACGGTTGTCTCCTCCATGGAAACCTCTCCACGGGCCCTGATCCTGCCACTCCTGCTGCCTCCAGCCGAGCCGATTATTCGGCTCCTGACGCCCCCACCTCAACTATTGTTGTTGTTGTACCTGTTGTTGTTGTTCCCGCTGTCGGGGTTCAGCTCCCCTCACCTCCTGCCCCCGGCCACCTCCTAGACTCTTCTCTTCTTCTGTGGCCCACCTGGTCAGCTTCTTCGCGAACTCGGGGTTTGACGCCTCCCCCTCAACTTCCCTTGCCGCCTTCTCCATCAACTCTATGTAGGAAAGAGGCGGCGCCCTCTTCAGCTCCATTCTGAAGAAATCATGTCGTAGCCCCAAGGTAAGGGCCATCATCAGGGTGTGCCCTGGCATCTCCTGGACCTGGGTGACCTCCTCCTGGAACCAGTCCGCGTAACTCCCCAAGGTCTCGTTCACCCCCTGCTTGATGTGGAACAGGGACTCTGACTCCTTCCTCTTCTTGGAAGTGGTGAACCTCAGCATGAACCCACGGCGCAGGTCCTCGAAACAGCAGATTGAGTTGGCCGGTAGCTGGTGGAACCACTCTCTCGCCTTTTCCTTGAGGGTGATGGAGAAGAGTCTGCACTTGAAGGCATCTGACATCTGCCGTATCGAAACCACATCCTCAAACTATTGGATGTGCTGGAGCGGGTCATCCTTCCTGATATAGTAGGATATCTCCGGCTCCCTAAACCCTTCCGGAACTGGAGCAGAAGAAACCAACTCGCTAAAGGGGCTGCCTCCCCTGCTGGGCGAGCCAGAGGTTCTCGCACCCCCATCTCGCCGAGCCGGCCTCCACTCGCCGACTGGGGGAAGAGCACTAGTCCGGGGAGATCGTGCCCACTCCCCTCCTCTGCAACCTCCTTCCCAACTCGTCGAGCCGGGGCGTCCTCGCCTAGAGCCGGAGCGGCGGCGACTAGGACAGCTGGTGTCGAGCACTCGGCATGCGCAGTGCAAACTTGAGGAGGCTAAGTACCTCCTGCCGGAACTCCTCGAACATCCCCATCGTGGCGTGAGGGGAGGGGGTGGTGAGTCAGCTCTGTCCGAACCTTGCCCTTCTCCTCCAGTCATCGAGCCTGCTGAAGATTTTTTGTGCTGACCACTCTCCACGCTCACCGCACCAAAATGTTGAAACTGAAAACTCGGTCTCTGTGAAGTTCATCATTGGGAAAGGGGTGATCGCACACTTACTTCTCTCTCGCGAGCCAAACGACTAAGGAAAGAGAACATGGAACAACCCAAGGGCTCGACACGGAGGTCCCACCACACACCCAGAAGATCTTAGAGCGCTTCCTCTCCCTAGCCAAATGTCAAGCTAAGGGTATCTCAGAAAGCGCAAGAAGACCTGGACACAAGTAAGCATGACTTCTGAGGTACCCCCTTGGGTCTATTTATAGTTCTCTAAAAATGGTTTGCCAACAACCAACCTCCGTTGTTCTAAACGGCTATACGCAGTCCAAATTGGCCTACCAACAGCGTAACTCCGCTGTTCTGAGGGGCTAAATGCAGACCCCTGAGGGAATCCAGGTAATTTTGCCTCTGGACTCTGCTGGGCAAATGATATGTGAGAGCACCACTCGGCTGAAGGGGCGAATGCCGGAAGCACAACGCATTCACCGCCTTGAAAATCTCTGAAGGGCGAGTGCCTGGCTGGGCGGCCACTCGCCTAGCTTGGCGAGAACTGGCCTCGTAAGCGCGCTAAGGCGCGATCCCTAGGGGAGTGCTGGATGAAGATTGCACACGCCGAAGGGCCAAACCACTCCTCCTCGGGCTGCGTGAATGCCCCTCTCAAGGCCTTGGGCGAGTGCAGGCCAAACTGCCTCACTCGCATATCTGATGGGGTCCACTCATCGAATATGAGATTGTACACCGGGTTCCCCTTTATTTAAACTATTTGGGCGGTACAAAGTATTTTGATTATGTAATGCAAAAGCCTGTCTTAAAAAATATAAACAATGAGACAATCAAGTGATTTTCAACCTAAAAGAGAGACTGGGCTGAATGTATTAACTTGCAAAGAGATTTGTCAAAAAATGTTAATAGATCTTGAAATTGCAACTACAGATCCATAGCATTCGGAGTTCATCATTTTAATAGAAAACAATCAAAAGCTTTTCAGTCTAAAAAACATCCAGACCTGAATATTAGGTGCGAAACCACCTTCATCCCCAACATTGGTGGCATCCTGACCATACTTCTTCTTAATCACACTCTGAAAGTGAAAGATTAAAACCATGAGAAAGAAGTAAACATCAGAAAAGAAGATTGAAATCCAGTAAATGGATTATTCATCACCTTTAGGTGGTGATATACTTCAACGCCCATCCTCATGGCTTCTTTGAATGATGATGCTCCAACAGGAAGAATCATAAATTCCTGGGTAATACAAATAATCAAAACAAGGGTCGGTGCATATGAATATTACTTGGAAACTGTAATAAGGCCCTCTCTCCGTTTGGACGGGATTGAAATTACTATAAAAAGAATTCCACATAATTTGATATGATTATAAATTCTTCTATTACTTTATCACAAAATTATGGAATGGGAATTCATCATTCAAATTCCAATTCCACTCAATTCTAATTTAAAGGCTCAACTCCAACAAAATGAACGGAACGGTCCACTCATTTGGACGGAATTGGGGTCTGAAATCAGAATTTAAGGTCCAATTCCAACACTCCGATCCAAATTATGTTGTTTGGTTATGCGCTTGAAGAGCGGAATTTGAATTCAAAGTGACTTCCCTGTAATCCATTTTGAAGTAAACTCGATTATTCTGTAAGAACTGGAGACCAGTTACCGTCAGCACTCATAAATATAAAAATTGGAGAATGGTATTCGCATTGACCAGTATTCACATGTGATATTTTGTAAGTTTACATTTCATAATAAGATGAATTTACCTGCATAGCCAGCTTGTTTCCAGCATGTGACCCTCCATTGATAACATTGAAGGCAGGCACGGGAAGAACCAGATTCTTGTTTCCAGCAAGATTAGCAATATGCTGCATAAAAGAGATGATAAATTGATTTCCTGTGACAAAAGGGAACTCGATGAATAAATAAATTGAATTCACAAACCTGGTAAAGAGGGATTTTCTTCACTGCAGCTCCTGCTTTGCAAACAGCAAGAGATACTGCCAATATAGCATTCGCACCAAGCTAAAAAAAAAATAAACATATTAATTGAAGAAAAGCATATATATATATATACTATATTAAAAAAATATATCGTGGTGTTCAAATAGCCATGAATTAACAATTCATCTAAAAAATCAGACATGTTCATTCAGCAACGGAAATTACGGACTGCCCGATTAAAAAGAAATCCCTATTAAACACCGCAAGAAGCGAAATCCTCGCAAACCTACCACGACAGTGCCCTCCTCGCTCCCCTACGCCGCACCAACTCACACTGCTTCCACAGTCCCATGAAATCCCTGTAGCCGTCGAAGACCTAAACATTACAACCTCTGCCATCGAACACATCAACGACTCCTACCTCCACAGCACCGGCTGACGCCCAACAGGTACATGTTTCCTTCTCCCTCAACATTCCATGGCATTGATTTAGGGTTTTTCGTTTTCAATTTTGTTTGGAATAACGATTTTTTCCCGTTCGCTCACACTCCTCCCACAGTCCCACAAAATTCCTGAAGCCGCAGAAGACCTAAACACTACGACCTCTGCCGTCAAACGCATCAACTACTCCTGCTTCCACAGCACCGGACGACGTCCAACAGGTATATGTTTCCTTCTCCCTCAACATTCCATGGTATTGATTTAGGATTTTCCATTTTCAAGTTCGTTTGGAATAACGATTTTTTCCCGTTGTTGAAATCAGATCTGATCTCAGTTTCAACTTCAGCATTAATTTCACATTTCATTTCAGCTTTTAATAGCAGTTTTCAAATCAGTTTCGTTTCTCCCCTGTTTAAAATTCCAGTTTTAGGGTTCTCCGAATTTCGGTTTCATTGTGATTTTGTTCTTCAGTTACTTTTTTGAAATGGGTTTTGGATTTCAGTTTAGTACTAATTTTAGATTTCATTTCAGTTATGAATAGCAGTTTCTGATTTCAGATTTCCGTTCATTTTCGTTTTTCCCGTGTTTTAAATCCCAGTTTTAGGGTTCTCCGGTTTTTGGTTTGATGGTGATTTCGTTCAGTTACTTTTTTGAAATGGGTTTCTGAATTGGTTTTAAATTTCCCGGCACTGATTCGGTTTCAGATTTTGTTTTAAGTTTCTGTTCTCGAAAATCGTTTTGAATTCCGTTCTATCTATACGGTATTAATCATATCTTTTGAATTCAGTTTAAATTTCAGTTTTGATTTCAGTTTTAACACAGTTTAAATTGTTCATTTCAAATCTAATAGCAGTTTCAAATTCACGTTTTCTTCACGATATCCCTTCCATTTTCAGCTTTTGGGTAAGTTTTTTAAAATTAGAAAACCGAAATAAAAATTTGAGTGCAATATTGAAAAAATTTGCTTAACTCATTTGATTGCACTTTCAAATTTCAAATTTTCACCTGCAGTATAAATCTGTTTTTCCTCCATTTTTGTTTATTTAAAATTCCTGATTACAGTTTCAACTTCCTTAAACATCTCAGATTTCAATGAAGATTTTAAATTCAACTTTTGATATCATTTCTGATTTCAGATCCGCATTTCCCCGTTTTTAAAAATCAAAATCTGAAATCAGTTTTGATCAAACGTTCGGATTTTTAATTCAGTTAAGAATTCTGATTTTGAAATCAGTTCTCCGTTTTGATTTTGATTCCAGATTTCATGTTTTCATTTCAGTTAAGATTTCAGTTTTAAATTCAATTCTAATTTCATTTTGATTTTCGTTTTCAGTCTTGATTTTTGATTTGTAATTTCTAATTTGAGTTTTGATTACAGTTTCTAATTTAAGACTTTTCAAATGTGATTTCAGTTTTGATCTTTGGTTAGATTTGGAATTTTAGTTTCAATTTCAGATTTCAGTTGGATTTTTAATATCAGCTATGAGTTTTTTCAATTTGAGGATTTCAGTTAGGATTTTAAATCATATTTGAGTTTTTGATAAAAGTTTGAGTTTTTAAAGTCAGTTTAGATTAAACTTTTGGTCTTGATTTCATTTTTAATTCCCCAAGGTTTAAGATTTTGTTTTCTATTTCCCGTTTTTAATTTTGTTTTAGATTCCTTCTTTGTATGTTTAATTAACTATTGCATCAACTGCTCGCAGAAAACACATCATCCAGCATGACTCCTTCACTTCTGAAATTACAATTTACATGTTTGTTCTGCATTGTTTTTTAAACATGGATATATTATGCAAAAACGTTATTAGGCAAAGAGTTAATTTCCTCAACTGCTGTGAGATAACTCACATTTCAGTGCACTCTTTGATAGAATAGCATGATTTTCATCCTTACATTTTCATTAAATGTTAGTGTCCATTCTTGCAGGAGTGGAAAGCACCTAAGCAAAGACATCTATCTCTTCTGAAGGCGCTTTGCTTTCCCAAGCTGTAAGTTAAGTTATTAAGAAAGCATTCATTAACTCTTTTTACATCAATTTTTAATAATGTGGCAAGATGATCATCAATTATCTATTAAAAACATTCAGGTACTAATAATATACATTCACTTTGCTCAGTTTAGAAATTTGGATGTAATCTCTAAAATTTTCTAATATAAATTTGAACATTATGTTAATCTATACATATATAGAGTGAACAGAACCATGATGACATGGGTTAATTTAGTTCTTGGAGGTAATCTTTAAAATTTCTAATATAAATTTATACCAATAATTATTGCAGAAATCCCTTTTTTTTAATTACATTTTTTGTTACAATTTTAGTCTAAGTTTTCATTTGAGTTCTCATTTCTGTTTACATTTATTTTATTTTCAGTTTTCGTTTTAATTTTAGTTCAGTTCTAATTTCAAATCTGATTTACTAACATTTTATAACTTCATTCACCACTTCCACAATTTCATCTCAGATTTAAAAAATCACCAAATGAAGAAAAAAATACTTGGATTCAAGTAATTCTTTCTTCATTTGGTGGGGTAGATCTTCAAATGCTTTTACACCTATTTGTTTATATATTTAGATGAAGTGTAATATGGTAGGTCAAATACTGATCTATAAAACCACCAATTTACATGTCACCTCAACAACGACGTGATGCAATAAATGCTCGTCAAAGGGAAAATCATCAACATCAACAACACATCAATGCCTCCATCGAGCACAACACTCCATCCAACCAACATTCGGAGAAAACCGCATCACCAGTGCCAAACGAAACTTCCATGGCAGAGGACTCAGTTAGACCCCCAGAACAACTCGGCGGAGAGGGAGACCACCAATACATACATCGACTATTAACCTACATGAAGCAACAATTGTGCGGGAAACAACCACTGCAACACCGCGACCAGCTCGACCTAGAGGAAGGCCTCCAATGTTCGCATCAACTCAACAACAACATGATGTAATTAATGCTCGACAAAGGGAAAACCGTCGGGCTCAACAACGCAATAATACCCCTATCGAAGACCAAAATGGCACAACAAGAACATCAGACTACGATGAATAAATGGAACTTGGGGATCAATCATACACAATACACGGTAAGACTTCATCTAAACACGTGGAAAGAAACCGTACAAGTAAGTTCAATTACAAATGTAAAACTCATAATAATCTATCTACTATCACACAGAAAATGCTCCTACTCAAGGTTTAACTCGTCATTTGAGCGCAAGAAACTGTTATCCTGCAGTAAATGTTCCTCCGATAAGTCTATGTTTCCCGACTACTTGTCATTGTCACGGTAAGCTTCTTCACAATGAAACTACTACACTATGATGCAAAGGAGGCTTGGTCGATGTACCAGATATTTTAGTACACTCGAGCTTTTGGAACTCTTCACGGCACAAACTACAAAAGGACGTAACTCTTAACTTATATATTTTTTCATGTTTTACTTGCCTTTTCAAATCTTTTGAATCCATGCAAACATTAGCTAATGAAGTTCTCTCCTCCATGACATACCAACATGATGTGATCAGCACAAGAAAATATCCACACCATCCACAACATTCCGCGACAACTGAAAGCAACATAACAAACGAAGCAAGCCATGTACCAACACCTTCAGCCCCGCATCCATCTCGACCGAGAGAAAGACAACCAATTCACACGTCACCTCAACAACGACGTGATGCAATAAATGCTCGACAAAGGGAAAATCGTCAACGTTAACAACACATCAATGCCTCCATCGAGCACAACACTCCATTCAACCAACATTCGGAGAACACCGCATCGCTAATGCCAAACAAAACTTTCATGGCAGAGGACTCAGTTATACCCCCAGCACAACTCGGTGGAGAGGGAGACCACCAATACAAACATCGACTATTAACCGACATGAAGCAACAATTGTGCGGGAAACAACCACTGCAACACCGCGACCAGCTCAGGCCAAAGAAAGGCCTCCAATGTACGCATCAACCCAACAACAACGTTATGTAATTAATGATCGACAAAGGGAAAACCGCCAGGCTCAACAACGCAATAATACCCCTATCGAAGACCAAAATGGCACAACAAGAACATCAGACTACGATGAAGAAATGGAACTTGGGGATCATTCATACACAATACACGGTAAGACTCCATCTAAGCATGTGGAAAGCAACCGTACAAGTAAGTTCAATTACAAATGTGAAACTCACAATCATCTATCAACTATAACACAGAAAATGCTCCTACTCAAGGTTTAACTCGTCATTTGAGCGCAAGAAACTGTTATCCAGTAGTAAATGTGCCTCTGATAACTCTATGTTCGACTACTTGTCGTCATTGTCGCGCTACGGTTCTTCACAATGAAAATACTATACTATGCTGCAAAGGAGGCTTGGTCGAGGTACCAGATATTCCAGCATCACTCGAGCTTTTGGAACTCTTCACGACACAAACCACCTTGGTTATTAAAGGGGCAAGGCGCACCAAAGCGCAAAGGGATCTTGGAGCCTAGGCGCAAGGCTCAAAGCGCAGGCGCGCGCCCGAAGAAGGCAAGGCGCAACCACATTCATTTTAAATAATCAGCATCAAACATCAGTTCATCATCTTGAACAAATTCTTCATATATTATAATCATTAATTATTCATTACTATCATTTATATCTCTTAAAAACTAAAATCAATTTGGTCACTTCCATCATATCTAAATCTCAACGATCGACTATGTTTCAAACACACTAAATCATATAAAAATTATTGAGTTCGTACATTATTTTTTTATTAGTTTGAAAAAAAAATATTTAACAATAAAAATCACACTCAGGCGCGTCTTTAATGTCCAAAGGCTCAAAAAAGGCGCACGAATGTGCGAACCTTTGAGCCTGAAGCCTTAGTCGCGCCTTTAACAACATAGCAAACTACAGAAGGATGTAACTCTAACTTCTATATTTTTTCATATTTTACTTACCTTTTCGAACCTTTGGAATCCATCCAAACAATGGCTAATGAAGTTCTCTCCTCCACGACAAATGTTGCCCCCAACACAAATGCCCCCCCCCCCCATGACAAATGCCGCCCCGACGACAAATGTCTCCCCCACGAAAAATGTCGTCACCACGACAAATGTCCTGCCCACGACAAATGTCGCCCTCACGACAAATGTCGCCCCCACGACAAATGTCTCCCCCACGACAAATGTCGCCCCCACGACAAATGACCCCCCCACGACAAATGACCCCCCCACGACAAATGTCGCCCCCAACGACAAATGTCGCCCCCATGACAAATGTCGCCCCCATGACAAATGTCACCCCCATGACAAATGTCGCCCCCCCCCACACACAGCAAATGACACCCCCACAGCAAATGTCGCCCCCACGGCAAATGTCGCCCTCACGGCAAAATGTTGCCCTTACGACAAATGTCTCCCTCACGACAAATGTTGTTCCCATGACAAATGTCGCTCCCCAGCCGAATACCCCCCGGGCCAAAGTCTCGTGCATGTCACTCGTGTTTGTGTGTGTGTGTGTATATATATATATGTGAGTGTGTGTGTGTGTATATGCATGTAAATATATATATATGTATATATATATATATGTATATGTATATATATAATGGCAAAACTAGGTCGGTGATGATCTCAAGTAGAACCATCAAATGAATGTGAACCTTCCAAATCCAATCCAACAATCTAATGGAATGTGAGACTCCTTGTGTGACCACACCTTCTCCTCAAACGTCAACAGCTAATAAGATCGTTCAGCCTCAATAGGAATCTCCGCCTTGAGAGGTTCGAGGGGGACATTCCAAGTGACTTCCCCGGCTCCCTCTCCTCAATTCACCTTGGTAGGCGCGGTTACAGCTTGTTGTGACGGCACGTTCTCTCTCTCTTCTGCCCGGACTCACCTGTATCCCAGGAAGCAAGCATTTATTGCACATGTCTGTTCGGGCAGCCCTCTGTTAGTATAAATAGAGGATCAGAGGTGCCCATGGGGGTACACTGAACTTTAGTCTAAATCCCCTTTAGTTGGTACGATTACAAGATCTTGTCATTCTCTATTGCCTAGAAATTTGTGCCTTGTAATAGCTCTGTAATAATCTTTCAAAGTAATAATAGCAAATGCAACAAGAGGCATTACCGTTGCGGGAAATCTGGTGTGACCCCTCGCGGCAGATCGCTCTCTCTCCCTCCCTCCCTCAAACTCTTTGCGACTAGTAGTAAAGTGCTTGCACCGCCGATCTCTCTCGCTCCCTCGCGGATTGTGGTTGGGTGTGAAGGTTAGGGTACAAAATTGAACTCAACAAATACTTGCTTATGTGTGTCGGGCCGTTATGCACACAATGTGCGGCGACCATAGTGTTTGGCCATCACTGAGTGAATGTCGGTTACTACGCAATCACATATTGTGCACCGCAAACTAGATGCACAGCAACTACTACAAATGTAAAATTAAAATCCAATCAGAGAAGATGCCCAGGAGGCTACAGAGAGAATAAAAATTGCAAATTTCATGGAGATGTGGCACCTTCTGTTTGCACCAACCCCACTGGTTAGAGGTCCCATCAAGCTCTTGCACCATGAAGTTATCAATCTGTGTTTGCTCTGTTGGGTCCTACATAAATGTACAAATAATTTCAGCACAATGCACTCATTCTTGGCTTTCTATTTGTCTATGCTTATGAATAGAATAAAATGACGGAAGAAAAAGGCCGGAAATATTTACCTTCCCAATCAAGGCGGGTCCAATGATGGTATTCACATTCTGAACAGCCTGCAAAAGAGGGATTGAGAAGAAGTTAAACATAAAATTTACTTAAATGGATATATAAGAGTTTGCATATGAAACAGTTGGTAACAGATTAAGATTCCATTTGGTTAAGCCTAATATCTAGAGTAGTGGTTTTTTGGAAAAAAAAATTGCTTCATAAATAAGCATTTGTAAACTCCGCTAACAAAGAAATGGGATTTTTCTTAGCTGAATTTTCAAATGATACTAGGCTTAAACAAA
Source organism: Platanthera zijinensis (assembly GCA_039513925.1). Classification (NCBI taxonomy): domain Eukaryota; kingdom Viridiplantae; phylum Streptophyta; class Magnoliopsida; order Asparagales; family Orchidaceae; genus Platanthera; species Platanthera zijinensis. The sequence goes on along the minus strand of CM077083.1, from coordinate 120,455,666 downwards.
CAGAGCCAAAGATTACATGTGTGAGCAATAGAAGACTAAATTGAGCTTGTGTTAAATAATAACCACTTCTGGAGAAACTCCCCGCCAAATTTACAATTGATGAACCTAGAAAGCAATACTTGTTATAAATAATGTTCACCAGATATTTGCAAGAATCTACAATGAATAAAATATGCCGTGAAAAATAAAACATCAATGAGCTAGCAAAGAATCATTCATCCTAAGTCCTTAATTAAAATTTAATGAGTTTTAACTATATTATTTCAGATATCATAAGAACATCAATATTTACTATTATTAATAAGATAGTTTCGTACTATACAGATGCCTATCCATACAAGACCAAAATCATCAATCGGTAAATTTATTAAATAATTTGCATCTACCAAATACAGGCTGAGAATATAACTACAAAGATCTGCATGATGAGAATAAAATCATAAAAGAACAGGAAGTCATGAAACTTCATGATACAATGTATGGCTTTGAACTCGATCAAGAATTACCATTGATTGAGTCAGGCTCTGTCAAAATTGAAAATAATTTTATCTTGTGATAGATAATGACAGTTCAAGATGACTAAAAGTAAAAATAATAGAGGAATGAAAAAAATGAACCTTTCTCCATGTGTAGATAACCTCTAGTCAAAGAAACAACTAAATACTTAACAAGTACTATACCAACACAACTATGTAACAAGCCTTCTGATACGACCCATTATGGGCTACCCATTGCTCAGCACGTCCGGGCTACCCGCTGCTCGGCCTGCCGATCCATAGACGGACCCAGAAAAGTGATCCATACACGGATCCAACAACGGAATCGTATCAGGGTCACGGCCCACACACCCCAACCCCTCTCCAGTGGGCTACCAAGCTGCTCCGCAATGGATCCATAGCTGGCCTCACATGGCGGGTTGTTGAGGCGGGGGCTCAAACCCCCAACCTCCTAGATAAGAGGGGGGTGCATGCCCCTCTCATCACCAACTGAGCCGCGAACGGGTAGCCTAGAACGGGTCGTATCATACACCCAACCCCTCTCCTCGGGGGCACCAGGCTGCTCGGTCACCCGATCCAAAGCTAGTCCCGGAAGGCGAGTTGTTGAGGCGGGAGCTTTATCCCCCGACCTCCTTGATAAGAGGGGATTTCTCCGAGTCATATCACCAACTGAGCAGCGGCTCAGTTGGTGATGAGAGGGGCATGCAACCCCCTCTTATCTAGGAGGTTTGGGGATCGAGCCCCCACCTCAACAACCCGCCATGTGGGGCCAGCTATGGATCCATTGCGGAGAAGCCTGGTGGCCCACTGGAGAGGGGTTGAGGTGTATGGGTCGCGGTCCTGATACGATTCAGTTGTTGGGTCCGTGTATGGATCATCGTGCCGGGTACGTCTATGGATCTTCGTGCCGGGTCCGTCTATGGATCGGCAGGCCGAGCAGCGGGTAGCCCGGACATGTTGCTCCGAGTAGCCCAGAACGGGTCGTATCACCTTCTTGCGAAGAAACTGGAATACATACTTGCATTCATAATTCCATAGACACAATAATTATGTAAGAGCATAAATGAAGATGAACTTGTCCCTGAATGAATGGAAAGAGTCAAGCTAACCTTAAGCACGCCCTTCCCGAGATATTCAGATCCTCCATCTCTAAGTTCCAAAGCTTCATACACACCTGTGTGAACAAGAGAAGCACGGAACCGATCAAATTCAAAGTACAAGAGAAATAGGACGCAGATAATTTCTTCCCCCTGAAAAATATGTAGTATATTCGCTCAGTTTCAAGACACGACGCTGATCGGCACCCTTCGTGACTACCAGATCAGATCTAAACTGCTAAATTCTTTCAAATCTGTTCCACTTGAATGATATCAACAGAAATAAATAAATAAATAAAACCTAAAGAATGAGATCAAATACCCGTGGAGGCGCCGCTTGGCACTGCAGCCCTAGCAAGGGTTCCATCGCTCAGGATAATATCCGCCTGCCAGTAACCACAGATCAAAACGTAATCAATAAAATAGTTAAGCACGAGACATGTGCTCTTGCAGTCTAGATCGAAATCGCAAGAAAATAAAAAGCGATCAGAAACTAATTCGGAATCCTATATCGTGCCGGAAGCTAAAAAAGCGATCTGAGATCTGCAGCTCACCTCGACGGTGGGGTTTCCACGGCTGTCGAAGATCTGCCTCGCCTTAACGTACTTGATCGTCACCATTGTTCACCGGAAGGTGGCCGAGAACTACTCGCAAGTCACAGAGAAAAGAAACTATATCGAAGATTTAGCAGCACGAAAGGAAGCCATTGTTGCGATCATTTATGGAAGAGAGCTGGAGATCTCTAGGTTTTGGCAAACTATCCTAGCCGTTAATTGATCGAACGGTCGATGGAGGTGAGAGAGAAGTGTAGAGGTCCATTTCCTAGCTTGGGCGTCAAGCTGTATCATCGCCAAATTCGCTCGTGCCAAATAAAAAGGTTAGAGCTTAAATTCAATGAACCTCGTGACAGCGCCAAGTTGACCCCCGATACTGAAGGCGGGTGGGAATGGGTGGGAATTTGGAAGGTTGCACTTGGCTGGGGGCGCATATTCCAAGGCATATTCCCAATGTCGTAAGATTTGACTTTGATTATTTGTTTTTCAGTTAAAAATGTCCTTGAAATATAAGAGGGTTGATATTTGTAGATCTAAAATACATATTTGCATATCCATAATTATAAAATATAAAGAATTGTTAACCTTAAATAACCCTTTAATTGGAGCCCACTCAATTTGAAATTTGTGCCCCTCGCTCTACACTAAAACAGTGATTTCACGTTGCGACTCCAAAACCGACATTATCGCCGCCGCCAAGAACACTCAGAATAGCCGTCGAAAATCCATCCAACGCTTCCTTGTCTCCATTAACCCACTCCATTCTTTGGTATTTCTTCTCCCCCAAGTTTCTCTTCGACGCGGCTGATCTGCTCCGATTTGCCCCCATCGTGATTTTCGTTTTCTGCATCTCGTCTAATCTTCTTTTAGGATTTTCAGGGTTCAAATCCCTCATTGCTAGCAACGAGAAGATATTTGGGTGAAGATGTCAAATCCTTCATCGTCAACATTACTTTACAGTTACGAGGTATAAGGGTTCGTCAATTTAGATTGTGTTTTTGTTTTTTTTGTAGCATAGTAAGTATTAGTTTTGTCTAATTTATTTCTAAACTGAAATGAGTAGCGGAAAGATAAAATTATTTACATATGGAGACATTTCTCAACAACTGCATGTACATGTCTTGCAATATTTGTTGGGTTTTCTTTGAGAGGTGCACATCACATGTGCGCAGCGGAATATCAAACAAAAAACTCAAAGAGAAATGGATCTTGTGATAAATATTGATCAAGAATTAGAAAACAATTTTAGATAAAAGTATACCTTAGTGGGATTGAGTCACTGCTCAACCAAGGTACTCCAAGGAAGTCCGATGAACACTTGCGGCTGGAGTTTCGAGCGTAGAAGTATATCCACGGCTCTATGGGTATCCACACGAGCAAGAAGAACTCTTAGACTCTTGTCACACAAGATCTAGGTTGGAAAAAGGAATGTCCTCAACGTCTCCACAAATTGCTAGATCCGTCAAAGGAGAGGCGGCGATGACAAAGACAAATTGATTCACGATGACTGTATCTAGATCGGAATCGTCAGTGACACGGAGCAGCGGTTGTGACTTCAAGGTTGCGGAACTGTTCCATCGGGAAGAAGAAGTCGCCACACTCACAATCTGGATCGATTAGGTTAAAAGCATCCCGAGACAACATGTATCTCATCTATATATACCGAAATAGTTGTTACCTGCAGACCAGGCCAAAAATGGATTTAAAGAATCAAACCAGAGTTAACAGCATTCGTCGAGATGATACATGTATATACGACGAAACTAAGATCCATTCGTCGAGACAACACGAGAAAACTCTGATGAATTAAGACAGATCAATTCGTCGAAATATCAAGAGAATACTCAACGAATCCAAGTCCAATTATCAAAATGTCAAGAGAATACTCAACGAATCCAAGTCCAATTCGTCAAAATGTCAAGAGACCTCTCGACAAATTCAGACTGGTTCCTCAAAACATCAAGATACCTTTCGATGAATTATCCTTGAGTCTTCCGATAACTTACCAGGTCATCTATATTCATAATATAGGTCTCGGGCTTCCTCCAAATCTAGAATGTCATACGCTTGACCTTTCACTCATATCACATATGAGCAATGTCAACACAAACATATCCAACTTCTCCAATACTCTTATGTGTAACCTCATAGACTCATATTGCGTTGGCAGTGAGACTACCTGTTTGACAACTTCTAGATCACAATGGTAACTGAAAGACTTTATTTCAAGAGCCTAAACACCTAGAGGGGGGTGAATAGGTTCTAATCCTTTTTTAAATTCTTTTTTAGGCAAACAGTTAGATGAATCTTCAGCACAGATTATTCAATACACAGAATATAAAACACATCACAGCATACACCAGATCTATAGTGGTTCCCCAAGATATGGGTACATCCACTTTCCCCCTTTCGCCTATCCAGTAGATAATTGGATTTAGCCTAACTTCCTTCCACTAGCTCGGATCCGCAGATCTTACAATCTCAGAACCAAAATAATTCCTACAGCTCAGACTTAACCAAGTCCTACCTCAGATTCTTCTCCAGAATCCTACCTCAGGCCTTAGCCCTACCTCAGCCTTTATAACTAGGCTTACAACTCAGACTTATCACAAGTCCTACACCTCAGGTTATCAGCCCTACCTCAGCCTTTATAATTTTAGGCTTACAACTCAGATCTAATAATAGATCTTACAAGAAATTGAATGTATTAAGAAATAGAAACATTCACTAGCTAGATTTCTCTATTGGTGTACCCTTCTTGATCAGTTCTTGAATGAACTGATCCTTCTGATCCAACCTAACTTAGCTTTTCAAAGCTTTTTGATAGAACCAAAATAAGGTGGATCTTTTCTTGTTGTTGAAGTTGATCTTCAGTCAGCTTCTTCCTTAAATTCAGATTGAAATCTGAATCTTACTTGTAGACAACTCTGAATCTGCCTTCGTAAGGGTTTCCCCTGTTCTTGTTGAAGAAATTCTCTCATTTTTCCCTTTTTTTTTTAATCGATCATCAACTGGTTGTTACAGATTTAACTCTTATATAGAGATTTCTCCACGGTTACCGGCTGATCCGGTTTATAACAAACTTCTGACAGTTCTGACAAAGATGTCACACCGGTTGGATATGACAACTGTCAAGTCACTAGACATGTCAGTAGATTCTTCAAAGTTATTCCAACTCAGCACAAATCACTCAGCAGACTGCTTCATATGTGTCGACACATATAGGCTAAGTGTCGACACAAGTCTTCATGGTGTCGACATAATACTCCAAGTGTCGACACAGTCATACTTCTGATTCTCGACACTTCTTCTGTTGTATGTGTCGACACAAGTCCTTTGTGTCGACACAGCAACTTCTTGTCTCGACATATCTATTGCAGATAGATGGCGTTGAGTGTTTGTCAAACGGCGTTGAGTGTGTGTCGACACAAGTCCTGTGTGTCGACACAACTGCTTCAAGTGTCGACACAGCTATTGCTGGCAGATGGCGTTGAGTGTGTCGATGATAAGTCACTAATTATAGATCTTTTTATATAGTTTTTATTTAATTAATAATAAGATTATAATTATATTTTAGTAATTATGGTTCAAATTGTTTTATTTTCATATTTCAGGTCAATATGAGCTGCGAATAGCAATTTGGAGCTTGCTGGACTGATCAGGAGTTGAAACGGAGAAAATAACCATTTTTGGTCACGGATAGCTGAACTTCAAATGATCATAACTTTCAAACCAGGAAGAGTTACGGGACGTGCAACCAGTCAACGGAAAGAGGACGACGTCCTCTACAAATCTGGAGAGTTTCAAAAGTACACGCCCCTGAGACACGGGCGTGTCTAGGGCGTGAACACGGGCGTGTCTAGTTCAAAAAAATAATTTTCTCCAGAAATCTTCCTGGGACAATTCTGTAATATTTCTCAAGTACACGCCCCCCCTGTCACGGGCGTGACCTAGGGCGTGACCTACCCGAAACTGCCAAATTAATCCCAGATTGCGCCGTTTCGAACCGTTTTGCTGACCCAGTCCGACACGCCCTTGGTCACGGGCGTGACCTAGGCCGTGACCACTTCATAAATGCCAGAATTACTTCCCGCCGTTTCAGCTTCCCGCCGTTTTCCAGAAACATCCTTGACACGCCCTAGGTCACGGGCGTGACCTAGGGGGGCGTGACCCGTCAGTTAACAGATTTTGGCGGTTTCTCCTCCAACGTTCCCAGGGTTTCAAGACGACGGTTTCGAGCCTGACACGCCCTAGGTCACGGGCGTGACCTAGGGCGTGACCAAACAAAAATTTTTCCTATAAATTCCAGACTGCTTCAGATGTCTAGGGAGAGAATTTTAGGAGTAGGAGTCTTATAGTTAGCTGTTTTATTTTTGCTGTACTTTTCATTTCTTAGTCTAATTTTACACTTTGTAAGTTTTAATTCAACTTTGCCTTTCCTTTTAATCATGTTTCTCCTTTTCTTATCTTGTAATTCTCTAATTATGATGAGTAGCTAGTTTTCATTTAGCACTTGATTGTGATGATGCTTGGAATTAAATAAACTTTCTTTTCTTGAATATCTTGTTCTTAATCTTCATCGCTACGATTTATCTTTGATTTCTATTTCATCGAATTCATATTACGCGTATATGATTTTCGATCTAAGATCCGTATCCTAAATGACCGAGAGGTTGCGGATACGAGGAGATCACTCAAAGATAAAAGGAGTTGAATGCACTCCTCGAGAGAGGATGACGTAAATCTTCCGGATTGGAGTCAAATCCAATAGAGGGGTTCACCGCCTAAAGCAAGCTTAGGGGTTTCGACTGGCCGAGAGGTCTTAATCGATCAACCTAAGGTTAGTTAGAAGCATGAGCTCGAGAGAGACGCTACTATACTTTAGGAACCTCCACGATCGAGTGAGTAGATAAGAGCTCGCATTGCTTTATTTTACAAGAAGGTTTAGTTTATCCCAAGGGAATTCAAAATCAAGTGCTAGCTTCCTCAAAATCGTATTTCTATTTCTTAGATTAACGCTTAGTTTTTCCTTTTCCGTGTTTAAACAAAAACCAACTTTTCTGTCTGATAAGATAATAGCTTTTCTTGTGAGTACAAGTACTCAACAGGCCCCGAGTCGAATACGACATTTCTATACTATATTTCGATAGGTACACTTTCTTATTCGGGATTCTAGTTTGGTTGTAATTTAACTTCTAGAAAATCATCATCAAGTTTTTGGCGCCGTTGCCGGTGATAGTTTAACTTTCAAGGCAGCCTAAACACCTAGAGGGGGGGGTGAATAGGTTCTGCTTCTCTTTCTAAAACTTCTAGACAGAATTCAATTTATTAACTAATATAAAAACACAGCAATCACAGAAAACAAAACATCACAGATTGCACTATGTTTTATAGTGGTTCCCCAAGGTCTGGGTACATCCACTTTCCCCCTTCACCTATCTAGCTGTTATGCTAGATTCGGCCAAACTTCCACTTATCTCAGATCAATAGATCTTACAGCTCAGAACCCAACTGGTTCCTACAACTCAGGCACAACTGCCCTACCTCAGCCTTGCCCCAAGGCCTACAACTCAGAGAATATCCTTCTCCTACACTCGGGCAATCAGCCCTACCACTCAGAGTTCAACACTCCTACACTCAGCCTTTATAACATAGGCTTACAACTCAGATCTGTATAAACAGATCCTACAGAAATATAGAAAAGATTGTTTAAATTGTCTTGCCAAGTTGAGAGAGAAGAGGCAATGACAATTCTTAATCAGCTGATGCAATCAACTATTTCTTAGCCTTCTTCAAAGCTTCTTGAAAATGTACTTAGCTGAGTTGATTCCAAACAGCTTCTTGAGAATTCACTGGTGGATTCTTTCTTCTTCTTCAAATTCTGACTTGATCTCTCTCTATCCAGAACTTTGAATGATTCTTCTGAATTCTGATTAGAACTCTTCTTAGATCTATCCTTAGATAGTCTTCTTAGATCTCCCGGAGAAGATCTTCTTAAGTGCCTAGCACTTTCTTGAAATGAGTAGAATGTAATCCTTCTCCACTTTCTGATCCAATGTATTTCAAAGGGTCAGTTCTATATGTTGTTGATTATCTTTTTCTCCTTCTGAATCTGTCTATTTATAGACATTCTTCATGGTAACCGGCTGATCCGGTTTCTAACCGTTTTCTGACAAGTCTGACAACTTCAGTTAACTGGTGATAACCCACAGCTGTCAAGTCTTCAAACAAGTCCTGTGCCTTAGTGTTGAAACAGTCTGTCAGAAAGTGTCGAGACCATCTGTCTATTTGTGTCGACACAATTGACTTTGGTGTCGACACTGCCTTCAGTGATGTCGACTAAATTGCCTTTGTGTCGACACATCTTCTTCTGAAACTAACTTGGTCTTTGACTCTGCAGTGTGTCGACACAAGTCCTGTGTGTCGACACAGTTGTTGTAGAATCATAACTTTAGTAAGTGTTGACTTAGCCTTCAGGTGTCGACACATTCATTTTTTTTAGCTTTGCTATAATGTGTCGACTTACTCACTATGTGTCGACACATTCTGCTGGTGACGACAAACTTGTGGTCGACTATTTTCTTCTGTGTCGACATATTCAGATGATGTCGACAAACTTGAGATCGACTATACTCTTCAGTGTCGACGCATTCTCCCAATGTTGAGGTCGACGTTTTTCTTCTGTGTCGACACAATTTCCCAGTGTTGTGTCGACTTACTTCTTCTGTGTCGACACAATTTCCCAGTGTTGTGTCGACTTACTTCTTCTGTGTCGACACTTTTTCCCAGTGTTGTTGTAGACTATGTTATGTGTCGACACTTTTTCCCAGAGTAGTGTCGACTTACACCTTCTGTGTCGACACACTTTCCCAGTGTTGTGTCGACAACTTTCTTCTATGTGACGACACATGTTCCTTTGTGTCGACACTTGGACTTAGAATTTTTTCTGTAAACTTTAACAATTCTTTACCTGCACATGTCAACTCAAAACAACATCAAATACAACATGATGTATATCATTGAGCTAGGTTGGGCTTCTTCAAATCAGGTACACATTTTCCAATGTACCCAACAATCTCCCCCTATTTGGAGAAGTCATAACCCTTATAGCCAATGATATACACCATTTATAAATAGTATAAAATGATGATATATGACAATACACAGGGATACTTAATTATAAACAAAATAATAAGAACATCATGGATAAAACAATCTATCACAGATTTAACAATATTTTGTTTATTACTGGGTAATGTTTGATTACATGGTTTTTCTTTGACTGATCACATTACATCATTACAAAACATTATGAAAGAACTAAAACATTATCAGGATTGATCAGGCTCTCTAATAACAATCCCTTGGCCAGATTTAATTTTAGCTGTCACAGGAGCTTCTGATTCTTCAGCCATCTTTTTTCCTTTAAGATCAGCTTTCTTCTTAGCTTCTTCCTTGAGCCTTTGCCTTTCAAAATAGTGAAAAGGCTTTGGGAAGTATTTGCTTGGCTCCATAGCATCAGATGGAAGTCTTCCCAGCTTAGCTTTCCTTCTGAATTGTACAATGGCTTCTTGTCTTGCCTCATACTTCTGCCATTCCTGCTCATTGTACCACTTGCCCCTTTCATGAACTTGATCTTTGACAGCTTTCCATGCAGTGAGTATTATATTTCTGGAAGTAGGACTCCACTGCTCAAAATCTGGCTTCAGCTCAGCCTGCTCTCTAAATCTTTTCTTTGACAGTAGAGCATCTTGCTGTTCTTGCAAATTTACCTCAGGCTTATCAACCTTTCCAAAGATAACATTTACAACCTCCTTTGAAGGACTATACATATATTGCACTTGCTGATCCAATATATCAAAATCTGGAGGGGGGTATATGACTTGGGCAACCTCAGGTTGGTCACCTTCAAGTAGTCCTGTTTGTAGACCTGACTCAGCCACCATGTTATCATCACACAATGGTGGATATCCCAATGTGGCTCTTATACTATTGGTCACCCATTTGGCATGCTCAGAGCCTGCATGAATTAGCATCCTCTCCCCCTTTATGGCTTCTCTTGATACATGATCTCTAAGATCTTCTTTCTGAAATCGAATTTGGCCATCCAAATAATTCACTCCCTCCTTGAAAAATGGTCTTAACTTTTGAAGCTTTTCAGATATTTCCTGTTGAGAGGTTGTGATGGCAGTCTTAACAGATGCAATAGCAGCCTGAAAATTCTTATCAAATTCTTCCATTTCTTTGGCTCTATCTGCATGCATCCCTGGAACAATCTTCTTCACCTCTTGAATGATCTCATTATGAGATTCAGTTAAATTGTCATTCATTCTTATTTGATTTTCCAGAACATAACCTTGCTTCAAAGCAATATCATCCACCTTTGTAGAGATAGCCTGCTGTTGTTTAGCCAGATAAACTATAGCATTGCCACCCTTGTGGAAGCAATCTGTCATTTCAGTTTTATTCAAGTTGACTTGAAATTGGATAGATTTGATATCTTGGGCTAAGTCAAACTGCAGAGTTTTGTTGCTTTCATCAACATATTTCTCAATGGCCACCCTGTGGTCATCCAATTTCACCTGTAAATCCACCAAGAACTTGTTATAATCAACTTCAGGAGGTGGTGGTGGAGGTGTTGTCTGTAAAGCCTGCTTATAAGTCTTGCTTCTTCTTTTAAATACAACCAGTTTTCTTTTCTTAGCCAACCTGGCTTCTTCAGTTTCAGATTCAGAAGTACTCTCAATGTGAACTCTATCTGCTTCAGTGCCATGTTGCTCAGTTTCAACATGTACTGGCTCCCCCTCAATTCTTTGCTCCTCCTCTACTTCTTGTACTTTTTCAATCTCTTGAACTTTCTCCACTCCTTGTTCTAGCTCTATGTCAAGAGGCTGCTCAACATCTTGGTCCTCTTCTATTCTATCAGTAGCTATGTCATCATTAGGAAATAACTCATCCAGAGTGTATTCTTTTTGAACTGGAGCACCTGAAGATAAGTCATTAGGTGCATCCTTGTGCACATTCTCAGGCAGCTGCATATCTGGAGTAGGAGAAGACACATGCTCCCCCTGAACCTGTGCAGAGAAAAAAAAAACTTTTAGAAAGTCTTTTATAGTAAAATACATTTGCTCCCCCTACACCTGTACCACTTGTACCTGAGCAGGGGTAGATACATTTTGAGCAGGAGATTGAACTGGCTCCCCCTGCATCTGTGCAGATGTATCTACTTGATGAACTATAGTGGAGGCAGGTTGTTCTTCACTCTGTATCCTAAGTGGGTCCTCTTGTTGTTGCTCAGTCTCGTGAGCTGGAGAAGGGGATTTCACAGGGGTGTCTGGCCTGCTCTCTTCAGGCACATCCTTAGACAGCACCCTTTCCCACCTGGAGAATAGTCTCATGTCCATCCTTCTCATATGATTGATTTTAGATCCTGGCAGTTGCTGCATCACTTCAGGAATTGCTCCATTGAGATATAGACTTATGATCCTAGCCATGTTAGGCTTCTTGATCCCTTCTTTAATCTTGTCAAATAGGATTACTGACCAATCAGTAGGAATTGTAAAGGCAATCCTGGTCATAAGGTTGAACATATAGGCAGAAATCCTATCATGTCCACCTGTCTTGCAGAGAATTACTTTCCCAACTATTTCAGACAAGAACTTTCCTTGCTGATTCATACCCTTCCTATTGAATGCAGCTCCAATCTTCATGTTTGAATCCAAACCACACCATTGAAGGGCTTCCCTTGTCTTAGAACTAGGAACCTCTTCTTCATTTTCAACTACTTGTAATTGCAAAAACTTTCTCAAACCTCTTTGGGTAATCTTAATCTTAGTCCCGTGAACAATGGACTTGATCTTGAGTTCAGTAGAATGGACTGATGCTGAGATAAAGAACTCGTGCACCTCCTTCTTCCAGATCTTGGATGGTTCTGAGACAAGAAATTCTAACCCTGAGTCGGAGAGGAGGGTTATAACCCCTTGAACATCGGGCTGCGCATCTGCAAACGCCTGGCGCACCAACTCATACCCTTCATTAACATTGTCTTCAATCCTTGGTGCCATCGAGTCGTCGAGAAGGCTTGAGAGAGGAGAGAAAGAAAGACTGTCGACAAAGGGTTTGAGTCTCGAAAACCTTGAAAGCGTGTCGACAATAAGAGCTTTTGACCTATTTATAGCTTCTGTTGAAAGAAGTTCAAAAGGCGCCAAAAACAGTCTAAATGTGTCGACACAGACAGAATGTGTCGACACAAGCTTCTATTAACTCGACATTTCTTCAGCCTACTATGTGTCGACACCAATTTGTGGTTATGTCGACACCTTGGATACATAGTAGAAAGACAGAAATTCTGTGTCGACACTAAGGACAAGTGTCGACACATATTTTGTAAGTGTCGACACCATAATTCTGGTTGAGTCGACATTACATTTCTGGTTAAGTCGACAATAAAACTCTTAAGTGTCGACACATATTCTCTGTGTCGACACAAAATTTCTGACTTGTCGACATAATTTCTCTGAGTCGACACATTATTACTGAATGTGTCGACACATTCTTACTTAGCCAATTTCTGTAACTTCAATGTGTCCTTTTTAACACTTGATTATGTTGTTACTACTTTTACTTACTTATAAACCATTTCAATAGCATTGTTAATGATTTTGTTTAATACATTAATCAATGGTTAACATACCTAATTCAATTTTGAATTTATTGAATTTGGTTTCATCTAAAGGCTTAGTAAATACATCTGCTATTTGATAATCTGTTTTTACAAATTCCAATGAGATGTCACCTTTTTCTACATGTTCTCTAAGAAAATGATATTTGATTTCTATATGCTTAGTTCTACTATGAGAAACTGGATTATTAGCAATAGAAATAGCACTCTTAGAATCACATAAAAGGGGTGTTCTACTTACCTGAATACCATAATCTTTAAGCTGATGCTGCATCCATAATAGCTGTGCACAGCAGCTTCCTGCAGCAATATACTCTGACTCAGCTGTGGAAATTGCCACACTAGTCTGTTTTTTACTACTCCAAGATATTAGTCTTCCTCCCAGGAATTGACAAGTACCTGTAGTACTCTTTCTATCCTCTCTACATCCTGCAAAATCTGCATCTGAATAGCCTGTTAGTTGAAAATCTCTATTCCTAGGGTACCAAAGACCTAGAGTAGGAGTGCCCTTTAGATATCTCAGAATCCTTTTTACTGCAGTATAATGAGATTCTTTAGGGCAGGCTTGGTACCTAGCACAGACACATGTTGCATACATAATGTCAGGTCTACTAGCAGTGAGATATAGTAGTGACCCAACTATTCCTCTATACAATGATTCATCAACAGGTTTACCTGCCTCATCTTTGCATATTGGCATACTTGTGCCCATAGGAGTTCTCATGGAGGAGGATGACTCCATACCATATTTTTTAATTAATTCCTTGGTGAACTTAGACTGGGATATGGACAATCCATCATCAGTCTGTCTTACTTGGAGTCCCAAGAAGAACTTAAGTTCTCCCATACTGCTCATTTCAAACTTCCCTTGCATAAGTTTGGCAAACTTTTTACAAAGGTTGTTTTCAGTAGATCCAAAGATTATGTCATCAACATAGATCTGGACTAAGATGATCTTTCCTTTGGATTCCCTAAGGAATAGAGTTTTGTCTATCTTTCCTCTTGAGAATTTATTCTCAATGAGGAAGGTAGACAGGGTTTCATACCAAGCCCTTGGAGCTTGTTTTAACCCATACAAAGCTTTCCTAAGCTTATACACAGAATCAGGTTTAAGAGGATCTACAAAACCTGATGGCTGCTCTACATATACTTCTTCTTTAAGATCACCATTCAGAAATGCTGACTTTACATCCATCTGGTATACTTTGAAGTCTTGGTAGGCTGCATAGGCAAGGAACATTCTGATTGCCTCCAGCCTTGCTACTGGAGCAAAGGTTTGATCAAAGTCAATCCCTTCTTCCTGCCTGTATCCTTTTGCAACCAATCTTGCTTTATTCTTTATTATTATTCCACTTTCATCTAGCTTGTTCCTATAGATCCACTTAGTCCCAATTATGTTGTGGCCTCTTGGTTTAGGAACAAGCTCCCAGACCTTGCACCTTCTGAACTGATTCAGCTCCTCTTGCATAGCATCAATCCAGTGCTGGTCTTGGATAGCTTCTTCAAACTTCTTAGGTTCCATTTGAGACAAGAAACTAGAATGCAAAACTGTGCTTTGATTTCTGCTTCTAGTTTGCACTCCTTGTCTTGGATCACCAATTATCTGATCAGTAGGATGATCTCTTAGATATCTTATAGCTGGAGGTAGATTCCCTTCAGGTTGAGCATCTCCAGCTTCTTCATTCTGCTGTTCCTCTTGGTTTTCATCAGCTTCCATTATCTCTTGTACTCCCCCTGGACAGCAGCCTTCATTTTCCAATGCTCCCTCTTCCTTTGAAGCTTCAGCAATGGAGAGCTTGTCCATCTTCTTGCTTATACCTGTTGAGTCATTTGATCTACAAGACAATTCACAATTGATTAATCTTGTTTCATCAAATACAATATGCACAGATTCTTCAACAACTTGAGTAGTTAAGTTGAAGACTCTATAGGCCTTACTATTTGTGCTGTACCCAACAAATATCCCATCCTGGGATTTGGCAGCAAACTTAGTCAAATAAGACTTACCATTGTTAAGTATATAGCACTTGCAGCCAAAGATCCTAAAATAGGATAGATTTGGTTTTCTGCCTTTCACAATCTCATAGGGAGTCTTCCTGTGGCTTTTGGTGATAGAAGCCCTATTGATGACATGACAAGCAGTGTTAACTGCCTCAGCCCAAAAATATTCTGGGAGAGAGGTGTCACTCAATAGAGTTCTACCAGCTTCAATTAATGATCTATTCTTTCTTTCAGCAATTCCATTTTGCTGAGGTGTTCTAGGTGAGGAGAACTCTTGGAAAATCCCAAAGTCTATACACAAGTTTGTTATGCTTTCAGATTGAAACTCAGTACCATGGTCACTTCTAATTTTGACCACTGTACTGTTCAGTTCATTCTGAATTTGCTTTACAAACTTAAATAATACACTTGGGGTTTCAGATTTTTGTCTCAGAAAGAACACCCATGTAAATCTAGAATAGTCATCTACAACCACTAGTGTGTAGACCTTCCTACCTAGACTGTGAACTGGCATAGGACCAAAAAGATCCATATGCAAGAGGTATAAGCACCTCACAGAATCCTTGTTTTCAAGGCTTTGAAATGAGGTTTTTGTCTGCTTGCCCTTTTGACAAGCTGAGCATACCCCTTCCTTTATACACTTAACTTGAGGCCCATTCCTCACTAGTTCTTTACTAAAGAGTTGGCCAATTGTCTTGTAGTTTAGATGAGCCAATCTCTTGTGCCACTTAACACAATGAGAAGCATTGTCATCAGCTACAAGACAAATGGGGGATGCCTTATTCTCACATTCAAAATTAAGGCAATACACATTTCTCTTCCTATACCCAGTCAATATGATCTCTTGATCACTTGACCTTTTGATATGACATCCATCCTTACCAAATGAAATGTCATATCCTAGATCACTCAGCTGGCTTATGCTTATTAGATTATGTTTCAAACCTTTTACATAGGCCACTTGGGTGATAGTAATTAGGTTTGAAGAGATGTTACCAAATCCTTTGATGACTCCATTTTCAGATCCACCAAAGATCACTTTATGTCCATCTTTGACAGATGAATACTCCTTCAGCAGCCCCTTTGTTCCAGTCATGTGCCTGGAACAACCACTATCCAAGTACCATATAGGGGCATGGTAACTTGGATTCACCTGCAATACAGAATTACTTACCCTTAGAACCCAAGTAAGTCTTGGGTCCTTGGTTCAGGTTAGCCTTAATAAAGTTATCATAACCTCTTCTAACAGGTAGACTCTTATTCTTTATAACACTTGTGTTATACCAGCAGTCCAATGCAAAATGACCCCTCTTGCCACAGCACCAACATTCAAACTTATTGTATCTAGATCTAGATACATCCTTGTCAGAAGCATTTCTGTTCATTGCTGTTGCTGTTGCAACTTCTCCTACTGGTTTCTTAAAACCATAGGGCTTATGACCATAGGTAGGCCTGCTTGCCTTAACACCCTTGTTCTTCAGAACATTTGTCTTGATATGATCCTGAATGTCTTCATGATCATATATGTTAGAAGGCACTTTCTCCTTACCAAACCTTATGGGGACTGAAAGGTTTAGTGGCTGAATAGGGGCTTTGCCTTTCCTCTTGAATCTGCCAGCCCTGGAGTTACCCTTAAATCCTAATCCAGCCTTACCCTTCTGAGTGACAAATTCATCTATCAAGGGTAAGACAGATTTTGGCTTAGAGTAACTAGCCACTAAATCCCTTTCAATTCTAAGTCTGTCCTCCAGACTCTTTACTTGATCATTAGTATAATTAATTGTGCCCATCTGAATAATAGTTATATTCTTCAGCTTGGCAATTTCAGCTAACTTTTGATCAAGGACTTTTTCTAACTCAGTTGTTGTAACCCTTAGATCAGCAATTTCCTGAGCCTGTGATTTAACCAGGTTCTTGCTTTTCTTAAGGGCCTGCAACAAGTCCCCATACTTGTCTATCAATTGATAGACATCTCCTTCAGATCCAGATGCATCTTCATCACTTGATGCAGATGTAGCTGATTCTTCACTTGTACTACAAACATATGTACTGGAAGGACAGTTTACCTCATTAGGACCAGACTGATTCTGGCATAGGTCCTCTTCTGATCTAGTCATCAAACCCATGCATTGATGTTCATTGATGGAGTCTAGCAACTGCATAAACTCCTCTTCCTCAGATGCAGCATATAATCCAATATATGCTTCAGCTTCAGATCCTGATTCTGAAGTTGACTGGTCTGACAGACTTTTATCTTTCTTTGCTACAAAGGATTTCTCCTTCTTGCCTTTCTGATAAGTCTTCTTCTTTTCTGAAGATTCCTTCCTTTTGTCAGGACAATCAGCCACTACATGTCCAGGCCTATTGCAACAATAGCAGACAATCTTTGAAGTAGTGGCTTTGCTGGGCTTTGACCTGCTTTTCTCTTTCCTAGATGACCTTCTTTTCTGATAATAGTCATCTACTTGCTGTGATGAGGAAGGCCTAGACTTCCATTGCTTCTTTTTCAAGAACCTTTGAAATTGCCTAGTGAATGCAGCAAAGTCTGCATCTGAATCACTGCTGACTGAACCCTTATCTGAATTTTCAGAACTACCTTCTTCAACTTCCTTAGGAGGAGATGGTGATTTCCTCCTATTCTTTCTAGTGGCTTCAGCATTAAATGCCACATTCTTTTCTCTATGCTCTCCTCTTGAGTTTCTTTCCTCCTCCTTCCTTACCATAAGTTGCATTTCATAGGATAGCAACTTTCCAAACAGAGTTGGAGGAGATATCTCTGCCAATTTTGCCACTTCTCTTATGGCACAGATCTTTGTATCCCAATCCTTTGATAAGGATCTTAAGAATTTGTCATTCAGTTCATAGGTACTGAAGACTCTTCCATAGGAAATTAGCTCATTCACAATTCTATAGAATTTCTTATAGCACTCAGTTATGCTATCAGATTTTCCTTGTCTAAAACTTTCATACTCCTGATTTAGCATAGATTTTCTGTCCAGCCTTACTTCTTCTGATCCCTCCATGTAGACAATCAATGTGTCTCACATCTCCTTGGAGGTCTTGCAGTGAATCAGATTCTGAAATGTTGAATCATCTATGGCACTGACAATGATGTTCTGTGCCCTTTTGTCCATGGTTGCCAAGATGATTTCATCCTTGGTCATTTCAGAATAAGTCTTTGGTGTTTGGATATTTGCATCAAGAACAGATATCTTCATTGGTATGAAGGGGCCTTCCTGTACTGTGATGTAAATCCTTGGGTCAGATGCTTCCATAAACAATCTGACTCTTTCTTTCCAGATCCCAAAGATTTCCTTCTTGCATATGGGTAATTTCATTGACCCTAGCTCCTTATGATTCTCTCCAGAACCCATCTTCTTGATTCTTGAATCTGCCTATCAGATCTACCTCAGACTGTTAAGTCCTTTTTGAGGAACCTCCCTCTGATACCACTTGATAGTTTAACTTTCAAGGCAGCCTAAACACCTAGAGGGGGGGGGGGGGGTGAATAGGTTCTGCTTCTCTTTCTAAAACTTCTAGACAGAATTCAATTTATTAACTAATATAAAAACACAGCAATCACAGAAAACAAAACATCACAGATTGCACTATGTTTTATAGTGGTTCCCCAAGGTCTGGGTACATCCACTTTCCCCCTTCACCTATCTAGCTGTTATGCTAGATTCGGCCAAACTTCCACTTATCTCAGATCAATAGATCTTACAGCTCAGAACCCAACTGGTTCCTACAACTCAGGCACAACTGCCCTACCTCAGCCTTGCCCCAAGGCCTACAACTCAGAGAATATCCTTCTCCTACACTCAGGCAATCAGCCCTACCACTCAGAGTTCAACACTCCTACACTCAGCCTTTATAACATAGGCTTACAACTCAGATCTGTATAAACAGATCCTACAGAAATATAGAAAAGATTGTTTAAATTGTCTTGCCAAGTTGAGAGAGAAGAGGCAATGACAATTCTTAATCAGCTGATGCAATCAACTATTTCTTAGCCTTCTTCAAAGCTTCTTGAAAATGTACTTAGCTGAGTTGATTCCAAACAGCTTCTTGAGAATTCACTGGTGGATTCTTTCTTCTTCTTCAAATTCTGACTTGATCTCTCTCTATCCAGAACTTTGAATGATTCTTCTGAATTCTGATTAGAACTCTTCTTAGATCTATCCTTAGATAGTCTTCTTAGATCTCCCGGAGAAGATCTTCTTAAGTGCCTAGCACTTTCTTGAAATGAGTAGAATGTAATCCTTCTCCACTTTCTGATCCAATGTATTTCAAAGGGTCAGTTCTATATGTTGTTGATTATCTTTTTCTCCTTCTGAATCTGTCTATTTATAGACATTCTTCATGGTAACCGGCTGATCCGGTTTCTAACCGTTTTCTGACAAGTCTGACAACTTCAGTTAACTGGTGATAACCCACAGCTGTCAAGTCTTCAAACAAGTCCTGTGCCTTAGTGTTGAAACAGTCTGTCAGAAAGTGTCGAGACCATCTGTCTATTTGTGTCGACACAATTGACTTTGGTGTCGACACTGCCTTCAGTGATGTCGACTAAATTGCCTTTGTGTCGACACATCTTCTTCTGAAACTAACTTGGTCTTTGACTCTGCAGTGTGTCGACACAAGTCCTGTGTGTCGACACAGTTGTTGTAGAATCATAACTTTAGTAAGTGTTGACTTAGCCTTCAGGTGTCGACACATTCATTTTTTTTAGCTTTGCTATAATGTGTCGACTTACTCACTATGTGTCGACACATTCTGCTGGTGACGACAAACTTGTGGTCGACTATTTTCTTCTGTGTCGACATATTCAGATGATGTCGACAAACTTGAGATCGACTATACTCTTCAGTGTCGACGCATTCTCCCAATGTTGAGGTCGACGTTTTTCTTCTGTGTCGACACAATTTCCCAGTGTTGTGTCGACTTACTTCTTCTGTGTCGACACAATTTCCCAGTGTTGTGTCGACTTACTTCTTCTGTGTCGACACTTTTTCCCAGTGTTGTTGTAGACTATGTTATGTGTCGACACTTTTTCCCAGAGTAGTGTCGACTTACACCTTCTGTGTCGACACACTTTCCCAGTGTTGTGTCGACAACTTTCTTCTATGTGACGACACATGTTCCTTTGTGTCGACACTTGGACTTAGAATTTTTTCTGTAAACTTTAACAATTCTTTACCTGCACATGTCAACTCAAAACAACATCAAATACAACATGATGTATATCATTGAGCTAGGTTGGGCTTCTTCAAATCAGGTACACATTTTCCAATGTACCCAACAGCCGGGGAATTTTCTTTGTCGATATTTTGAAAGCAAGAATCTATTAATCTTATCATTTTTTTATGTTGTATGTTTTTCTTTAAAAGTTTTAACTTTAATTTTTTATAATTAAATTTTTTTGCGAAAGGGCCGTGCCGAGTTTTCATCCCGCAATACCGCCTAGTACCTTGCGAACCCTTCATTGGGTATCCCTTGGGAAGTCCGTGAAATTTTATTTTATAAATTTTTAATTTTAAAACTTTTATTTTATAATTCTCCTTCTTGACCCCTATTCATTTTTTTTTATTTCTCATTCCATTCTTTTAAGTACCGGTTGCTTTATTTTCTTCTTAAAATAAAATAAAAATATGTTATCACAATTGGCCGCTCAAATTGCCGAGCTCCAACACAAAATTAATCTTTTGCAAGCTGCAAGACAGCGTCAAGTTTTGTGTAATTTTTGCGGTGCCCCTCATCGAAGTGAGGAATGTTATTATTTTTCTCATCAAAATTTTTCCTATAATTTTCACTATAATTATGAAAATAATTATTCCTACTTTAATGAGAATCCTTTATCGAATTTTCATAAAAATAACTTTTCTAAATTTTTTTCCAATTTTAATGAATTTAATTCTTCAAATTTTAATGAAAATAATTTTCATGAAAATTCTTTTTCAAGCTTCAATTCGAACGATTTTTCTGATCTTAGTAATTTTCCCTCTTCCTCGGATGTTGATTTCCGGCATGATCACCCGAAAAGATTCCCGAGTCCCGAGGCTATTTCTTCTGATTCGACTTTTTGTTCATCTTCTTCCGCACCGCAACTTTTCTCTCCTAATTTTGGGGATTGTTCTCCATTTCCATGTGATTCTTCTCCCCAAAATTTGGAAGCGAATTTTATTGCTTTTACTGATTTTTCTCCTTCCTCGGAAAATAATTCTAATAAGGAACATGACTCTTCATGTTCTCCTTTAGATTCTTATTCCGAAGAAGAAAAAAAAATTTTATTTAAAGAGTTTGTTAGATGTATGAATGCGTTGGGAGGAGTAGAAGAAGAACATGTTTCTCCTCCTACTACTCCCAATTTTTCTCCTATTAATGAATTTTCAAACACAATTTACGATTATTTAGGAGCAAAAATTTATGAACTTGATGCGTCCGATGATTTAATTTTAACTCAAACTACGGAAGAAAAATTAATTTTAGAAAATAAACAATCGGAGCTTGATCAATTTCTTTCACACGACCCTCCGCCATGTGAAATTGTTTCTAACACGTTTCTTTTTGATTTTTCTTACTCTAATGATTTGCATGTAGACAATGAGCCGTTGCAATCCAATGTCGTCAACGATCACTTTGCCGCTCATCTGCAAAAATTCACATCACCTCAGGTATGTATAGGTGATTTGAATTTACATCCTCAAGACCACCATTCCAAGAAGAAAAATCAAGAAGCAAGCAGAGGAGTAGCTTGACGAGCGTCTTTGGCGTATTCACCCAAGCGGGAATTAAGGAAGTTGCCCTTACACTTAAAATTTTATTTCCGTTTTTCCTAACCAATACCGTCTAGCTTAAAGACGGGAAAAAGAAAAGCGCTCTTGGGAGACACCCCTTGCTTATCTTTAATTTGTACGCATTTATTTTCTTTTCTTCTAAAATATTTTCAATTTGTTTTTTTCCCCTCGCACTTAAATTATAAACATTGGGGACAATGTTTATTTTTAAGTATGGGGGTGGATTCTTAGTTTTTGTTTTTATTTAAAAAATCAAAAAAAAAAATATATATATAAATCTTTATAAATTAAAAACAAAATTTTGTTTTCTTTTTATTATTTAAAAAAACGAAAAAAATTAGGTTTAATTCTTAATTAGAGAAGTCATTATTTCTATATTTATTCACATGCAAAATTCCTAGTAATTCAATTTTTTTATAGTGTTTAGAGAATTTTAATGTTTTAATTAAATGTTGAATTTTGGAGTAAAACTGTTGGCCATGTTGTGTTTCTAGTTAAGTGCACGTGTAAGTAGAATTTTATGTTTTTAAATATTCAGCATATATTTAGATTTTCATTTTTCTAAATGCGTGGAAATGTTTTATTTTACTTTAATTTTGAAAACCGGTAAAACTTTAAAATAATTTAGGTGAGTAAGTAGAAGTTTACTAGAGAGATATTTTGCGGACCAAGAAAGAGATATTCTTTCTCGATGTCTAGAACTTGCCCTCTAACTATTCTCAAGACTTTGCATAGGTTAAACTCATTAGCATAAATATGATTTAGGCTTTTTATTTGGCCAGTTTGAGCTTTTGTACCCGTACCTAAAATTTTTATCTTTGTTAAGCCATTTTGAGCCTATTTCCCTATTCCTTTGTTTTAGCTCCACCAAGAACTTTACCAAAGCCTAAAAAGCATCATAATTACACACCTAAACCCGAGCTTGAAAGAACAAATATAGAAATATTTTGGGAGTGATTAGGAGCCACTTTATTTCGGTGGTTAATTAAAAATTAGAAAAGAGCTGATTTATTTTCTCTCCTCTTCAAAATAAAGAAAAAAATTATCATTAAAAAAATGAAGAGGTAGAAAAAAAAATTCAATATGATTAGAGAGTTAAAAAATAAGAAAAGAAACAAAGGAATTTAGGAATTGGCTACATTCTTTAAAGCCATGACAATTTATTTTTGTGCAAGCTCTCTCTAGGTTTTGGTGTGCCTAGCCACCGTTTTTTATCTTTGACCATCCTCACCAAAAACCTAAGCCTACATTTCAACCTAGTTAAGTCCTATTGATTTGCACTTATGAGTTAGACTAGTGCCGTGACGAGAGTGTGAAAGGGCAAGCCTATGGCCATCGACATTGATGGATTTCTTTGAAGGGTATCTTAATCTTTGTTTGTGCAATATTATCTTAGTACGCACGCTACACTCTCCCTAAAGATAATTTTAGGATTTACCAGATTTTCATTTTTAAAGTAAAAATAATAATGAAAATGCATTTTAAGAAAAATAAAAACCTAATTTGTATGCTGAGTAAGTATTTCTACAAAAATATCTACAAGCATAGGCATAAGACTTCGCATTTTACTCCTTAGGTTCAATTTTCTTTTCTAGCATTTAAAATTTTTCTACTCCCTATAGGAAGTTGTTTGCTCGGGACTAGCAAACGGATAAGTATGGGGGTATTTGATAAGTCACTAATTATAGATCTTTTTATATAGTTTTTATTTAATTAATAATAAGATTATAATTATATTTTAGTAATTATGGTTCAAATTGTTTTATTTTCATATTTCAGGTCAATATGAGCTGCGAATAACAATTTGGAGCTTGCTGGACTGATCAGGAGTTGAAACGGAGAAAATGACCATTTTTGGTCACGGATAGCTGAACTTCAAATGGTCATAACTTTCAAACCAGGAAGAGTTACGGGACGTGCAACCAGTCAACGGAAAGAGGACGACGTCCTCTACAAATCTGGAGAGTTTCAAAAGTACACGCCCTTGAGACACGGGCGTGTCTAGGGCGTGAACACGGGCGTGTCTAGTTCAAAAAAATAATTTTCTCCAGAAATCTTCCCGGGACAATTCTGTAACATTTCTCAAGTACACGCCCCCCTGTCACGGGCGTGACCTAGGGCATGACCTACCCGAAACTGCCAAATTAATCCCAGATTGCGCCGTTTCCAACCATTTTGCTGACCCAGTCCGACACGCCCTTGGTCACGGGCGTGACCTAGGCCGTGACCACATCAGAAACGCCAGAATTACTTCCCGCCGTTTCAGCTTCCCGCCGTTTTCCAGAAACATCCTTGACACGCCCTAGGTCACGGGCGTGACCTAGGGGCGTGACCCGTCAGTTACCAGATTTTGGCGGTTTCTCCTCCAACGTTCCCGGGGTTTCAAGACGACGGTTTCGAGCCTGACACGCCCTAGGTCACGGGCGTGACCTAGGTCGTGACCAAACAGAAATTTTTCCTATAAATTCCAGACTGCTTCAAATGTCCAGGGAGAGAATTTTAGGAGTAGGAGTCTTGTAGTTAGCTGTTTTATTTTTGCTGTACTTTTCATTTCTTAGTCTAATTTTACACTTTGTAAGTTTTAATTCAACTTTGCCTTTCCTTTTAATCATGTTTCTCCTTTTCTTATCTTGTAATTCTCTAATTATGATGAGTAGCTAGTTTTCATTTAGCACTTGATTATGATGATGCTTGGAATAAAATAAACTTTCTTTTTTTCTTGAATATCTTGTTCTTAATCTTCATTGCTACGATTTATCTTTGATTTCTATTTCATCGAATTCATATTACGCGTATATGATCTTCGATCTAAGATCCGTATCCTAAATGACCGAGAGGTTGCGGATAAGAGGAGATCACTCAAAGATAAAAGGAGTTGAATGCACTCCTCGAGAGAGGATGACGTAAATCTTCCGGATTGGAGTCAAATCCAATAGAGGGGTTCACCGCCTAAAACAAGCTTAGGGGTTTCGACTGGCCGAGAGGTCTTAATCGATCAACCTAAGGTTAGTTAGAAGCATGAGCTCGAGAGAGACGCTACTATACTTTAGGAACCTCCACGATCGAGTGAGTAGATAAGAGCTCGCATTGCTTTATTTTACAAGAAGGTTTAGTTTATCCCAAGGGAATTCAAAATCAAGTGCTAGCTTCCTCAAAATCGTATTTCTATTTCTTAGATTAACGCTTAGTTTTTCCTTTTCCGTGTTTAAACAAAAACCAACTTTTCTGTCCGATAAGATAATAGCTTTTCTTATGAGTACAAGTACTCAACAGGCCCCGAGTCGAATACGACATTTCTATACTATATTTCGATAGGTACACTTGCCTATTTGGGATATTAGTTTGGAATATATTTAAAACTATAGAAAAATTTCATCAGTCGACAGCGTTGAGTGTGTCCAAAAGGCGTTGAGTGTGTGTCAACACAAGTCCTGTGTGTCGTCACATTTGCTTCTGGTGTCGGCATAGCTCCTGAGTGTCGACACAGCTTCAGCTTTAAATGTCGACACAACTTCTACTTCAGGTGTCGACACAATTCTGGGTGTCGACAAAGGTCCTTCTTTAGGTGTCGACTTAGCTTTGAGTGTTGACACAACTTCTTCATTAGTGTCGACACAGCTTCTGGGTGTCGACACAACTTCTTCATAAGTGTCGACACAAGTTCTGGGTGCCGACACATCTTCTTCACAAGTGTCGACACTTGTACTTAGAAAATTTCTTCAAATTCTTAAACCTGCACAATGTTACTCAAACATCTATCAAATACAAAATGATGCATATCATTGACTAAGACGAGACTTCTTCAAATCTGGTACACATTTTTCAATGTACCCAATAATCTCCCCCTATTTGGAGAAGTCATAACCCTTAGTCAAAGATATACATCTCTCATAAAAAAATTTGAAATAGATGTACAATCATTTCAGAGCAGGTTAACACATAATCATTGTAAATAACAAAAATTAATACTGAACTTATTTTATTTAATTCAGAAAAGAAAATGATAAGTTTACAAGATTTTCTTATAGAATAAACAAACAAAATATTACATTGTTCTTTTTCATAAGCCTGGCTATCCTATCACTGGCTAGGTTCCTTAATTACAATTCCTTTGCCTGACTTGATCTTTGCCTGCACAGAAGGTTTAGTATCCTCAGCAGGCTTCTTCCCTTTCAGAACTTTCTTCTTTTGTTTTTCAGCCTTAATTTTTTGTCTTTTAAAATAGTGGAATGGCTTTGGAAAGTACTTGCTTGGCTCCTGAGCATTAGCAGGTAGCTTCCCAGCCTTAGTACTTCTTCTATGTTGAAGAATGGCTTCTTGTCCAGCTTGGTACTTGTTCCATTCCTGCTCTGAATACCACTTACCCCTATCTTGGGTCTTTTCCTTTACAACCTTCCATACAGTCAATATGATATTCCTGGATGTAGGACTCTATTGCTCAAAGTCTGGCTTTAACTCAGCCTGCTCTCTGAACCTCTTCTTAGATAACTGAGCTTCCTTTTGAGCTTCCAAGGCAACTTCTGACATTTCTACACTTTCCAGAATCACATTTTGTGTCTCTTATGGAGGACTATACATTTTCTTCACTTTCTCTTGAAACATTTCAAAGTCTGCTGGGGGGTAGATCACCTGAGCAACTTCAGGCTGATCTCCTTCAAGATAGGCAGGTTGTATCCCAGATTCTGCAACATTATCATCATCACATAAAGGAGGATATCCAAGAGTGGATCTGATGCTATTTGAAATCCATTTAGAATAGTTAGAGCTAGCTTTGACTATTAATCTCTCTCCCTTTATGACTTCTCTGGCAATATGATCTCTCAAATCATCTTTTTGAAACCTGACTTGATTAACCACTTAGTCAGTTCCTTCCTTAAAGTAATCTCTGAATTTTGTCAAGAAATCAGATATATTATTTTGAGAGGCTTGAAAAGTGGCCTGAACAACAGCTATATCTTCCTTGATTTGCTTTGAAACTTCATCTTTCACAGCAGTTGTTAAATCATTAATCTTTGTCAATATAGCAAAGTGTGACTCTTGAAGATTGTCATTCATTCTTATCTGGTTTTCAAGTACATATCCTTGCTTTACTTCAATTTCATCCACTTTAACTTTGATATCTTGTTGTTGCTTGGTCAGGAATACCACAACATTACCTCCTTTTTGGAAGCAATCTGTCATCTCCTTCTTATTTTGATTAACTTCAAATCTAATTGACTTGATGTCCTGGGCCAATTGAAATTGTAACTCTTTATGAGTTTCATCCACATACTTTTCTAAAGCTTGCCTTTGCTCATCCAGTTTCACTTGCATTTGGACCAGTAGTGAGCTGAAGTCCATGCTTGGAGCTGATGGTGCTGTGCCAATTTGCAATTGCTTTTTATATCCAGAACTCTTTTTTCTCAAGGCAACCAGTTTTCTTTTCTTAGCCATTGAGGCTTCTTCATCTTCAGAAGAATTAGTTGTACATTGAATATCAACTGTATCCTTACCAGCTGAGGCATCCTTAGACAACTCCCCCTCAGTCCTTGGAATATCTTTTTCTACTACAATCTGCTCCCCCTCAGTCCTTGTTGGAGGAAGATCAGGGAATAGTTCTTCCATGGTGAATTCCTGTTGTATGTTCAGAAGGAACAAGATTAGCTTTTAAAATAAAACTTTCTCCCTGAACATTGCTGAGGAGAATACTACCAGATACCACTAGACTGTTGAGGAGATACTTACTGGCTCATGTTGAGCTTCTGCCTCAATAGTTTCTTGAGCTGCATTGTTGATTTCAGATACTATATTCATTACAGTATTTGCAGCCAAGTCACTTTTTAAGGAAGCAACAGTAATGCCTCCCTGTTGGGCAGGCAACTCAGTTGCGTCAATGTTTTCTCCCCCTAGAGTGGAGTCCATCTGTTGTTCTTGGGGCTCACTGCCCTTCACTTGTTCTCGAGCTTCTTTTTGTTGCTGGTCTTCATTAGTGTCGAAGACCACTTTCTCCTCTGAATCACTGGAGGATTCATCTTGTTGAACTACTTTCTTCTTTGTATCTTTCTTAATTTGCTCCTGAGGAATAGTTACTTCCTTGGTCAGAACCTATCCCACCTTGACAGAATTCTTACATCCATTCTCCTCATATGATTGATTTTAGATCCAGCAACTTGTTTCAGAACATCTGGTATTACAGAAGATAAACATTAACTCGGAATACTTCCAAGGTTTGGTTTCTTAATTCCTTCTTGAATTTTGTCAAACACTACTGCTGCCCAGTCAGTTTTCACTTTGAAAATAATCCTTATCATCAGGTTAAACATATGGACTGAAATTCGGTCATGTCCACTAGTCTTACATAGTATGACCTTCCCAACTATTTCTGATAAGAATTTTTCTTGGGAATTCATCCATTTCCTAGTTATGGATGATCCAAACTTGAAATGGGGGCTCAGTCTGCACCAGCTTAATGCTTTTGTAGTTAGAGATGGAGTTATTTCATCAGTATCCTTCTCCAAGGGAAGCTGAAGAGATTTCCTGATTGTCTTCAATGTAAGCTTCACTCGAGATTCTTGAACAGTAGCTTTGATTGTCTTTCCTTCAGAATCCATGGTAGCTTACAAGTAGAACTCCAAAACCTCTTTTTTCCAAATCTTGGTTGGTTCTGAGACCAAGTACTCCAAACCATTTTCTGAAATTAGGGCAATAACACCCTGAATTTCATCTGAAGCCGTCGTGAACCCTTCACGAACCAGCTCATATCCTTCATTGACTTTGTCTTCTTGATGAGGCGTCATTGACGTAAGAGTTGGAAGAGAAGAGAAGAGAAGATCTTTGTCGACAGAAGGTGTAGAGACAAGAATTCTGAAAGCGTAGTCGACCAGATTTTGGCTTCACCTATTTATAGTATAAGTGTAAGGGCAGGTCAAAAGACGTGCCTAAGTCGACAAGTTTTCACACGTGTCGACAGAAATGACCTAGGTCTCGACAGAACTTAGGTTAAGTCGACACAGCTATGTGTCGACATTCTAATGCCTGAGTAGACTATACTTATTTTAAGTCGACACATTTATGTGTCGACATACTTGTGTCAGTGTTGACACACTTGTGTCTGTGTCGACACAGACTACTAAAGTCTCGACAGAGTTATGTCAACACCAATTCTTATGTGTCGACATAAAAATTCTCTATGCATAAGGTCTCGACAAGGTTGTGTCGATACCAATTCTTCTGTCGACACAGATACTGTTTTCTGTGTCGACACATCCTTTTACTGAGTCAACATAACATACTGAGTGTGTCGACACAACTTACTTGTGTCGACACAAACTTTGTACTTAGATAAATTTCCAGAGAAATTTGGTGCTTACATATTCTCCTTAGGGAAGCTTGTGCTAACCTATTCTAGGTTCAACATACCAAATTCAATTTTAAAATAATTGAATTTAGTTTCATCCAGAGGTTTTGTAAAAATATCAGCTATTTGATTATCTATTTTCACAAATTCTAGGCTAATATTTTCATTCTCTACATGTTCTCTAATAAAATGAAACTTAATTTCTATATGCTTGGTCCTACTGTGTGATACAGGATTCTTAGCAATAGAAATAACACTTGTAGAATCACAAAATAGTGGAATTCTACTTACCCTGATGTCATAGTCTTCAAGTTGATGTTTTATCCACATCAATTGTGTACAGTAGCTACCTGTAGCTATATACTTTGATTCAGCTGTTGATATAGCTATACTGGTTTGCTTTTTGCTGCTCCATGACACCAGCCTCCCACCAAGGAATTGACAAGTTCCTGTGGTACTCTTCCTGTCTTCTTTGCATCCAACAAAGTCTGCATCTGAGAAACCAGTTAGTAGGAAATCTCTATTCTTAGGGTACCAAAGGCCTAGATTAGGTGTGCCCTTAAGATATCTCAATATTCTCTTAACTGCAATGTAATGAGATTCCTTTGGGCAAGCTTGGTACCTAGTACAGACACATGTTGAATATATGATTTTAGGTCTACTAGTAGTCAAATAGAGTAGGGAGCCAATTATCCCTCCATATAAAGACTCATCAACAGGTTTCCCCGCCTCATCTTTGCTTATAGGCATACTTGTTCCCATTGGAGTTTTCATGGTAGAAGCTGAGTCCATACCATACTTCTTAATTAACTCCTTGGTGAACTTAGAATGAGATATGGACAATCCACTATCAGTCTGTCTGACTTGAAGTCCTAAGAAGAACTTCAGCTCAACCATACTGCTCATCTCAAACTTCCCTTGCATGAGTTTTGCAAACTTTCTACAAAGTTTATTTTCAGTAGAACCAAAGATAATGTCATCCACATATATCTGGACTAGTATTATCTTGCCTTTAGATTCCCTATAGAATAGAGTTGTCTATTTTTCCTCTAGAGAATTTATTCTCTATAAGGAAAGTAGACAAGGTCTCATACCAAGCCCTTGGAGCTTGTTTCAAACCATATAGAGCTTTCCTAAGCCTATATACATAATCAGGAAAATGAGAATCTACAAAACCTGAGGGTTGTTCAACATAGACTTCCTCTTTTAGATCCCCATTCAGAAATGCTGATTTCACATCCATCTGGTATACCTTGAACCCTTGATAGGCAGCATAGGCCAAGAACAGCTTTATGGCCTCTAGCCTTGCCACTAGAGCAAAGGTTTGATCAAAGTCAATACCTTCCTCTTGCCTGTAGCCTTTTGCTACCAGTCTTGCCTTGTTCTTGACTATAGTGTCATTCTCATCATGCTTGTTCCTGTAGATCCTTATGTTTAGGCACCAGTTCCCAGACTTTACACCTTTTGAACTAACTGAGCTCTTCTTGCATTGCATCAATCCAGTTGGAGTCTTGTATTTCTTCTTCAATCTTCCTGGGTTCTGTCTGAGACAGGAAGCTAGAACAAAGAACTGTGTTCATGCTCCTGCTCCTTGTCAGAACACCTTGACTTGCATCACCAATGATTTGGTGAACTGGATGATCCTTCAGGTGTTTCCTTGCTGGAGGAAATTGTCAGCATTATGGCTTTCTTTAGTTTCCTCAACTTGATGCTCAACACTGTCTTCTTCATCTAGTGGGACTTATTCTCCCCCTGGATAGCTGGTATCTTTATCTTCATCCAGCCTAGCAGGAACATCTTCATTGATGGTCAGCTTGTCCAGCCTATCAGTTAGACCTGTAGAACTAACTGAAGAACTAGACAATTCACTGTTAATAAACTTTGACTCATCAAATACAACATGCACAGATTCTTCTACAACTTGGGTAGTCAAATTGTAGATTTTGTATGCTCTACTTTGGTTGTCGTACCCAACAAATATCCCTTCTAGGGATTTGGCAGCAAACTTTGTTTGGTAGTGCTTACCATTGACTAGTACAAAACACTTGCTACCAAAGATTCTGAAGTAAGATATGTTTGGTTTTGTGCCTTTCAAAATCTGGTAGGGAGTCATATTGTGTTCCTTGTTGATGGAGACTGAGCACATGACATGCAGTATTAACTGCCTCAGCCCAGAAATATTCAGGGAGAGTAGTGTCATTTAGTAGTGTTCTACTAGCCTCAATTAGAGTCCTATTCTTTTTTTCAGCAACACCATTTTGCTGAGGAGTTCTAGGTGAAGAGAATTCCTGATGAATCTCAAGTTCTTCACAGAATTTTGTCATATATTCAGACTGAAATTCAGTTCCATGGTCACTTCTGATTTTGACCACTGAACTGTTGTATTCATTCTGTATTTGTCTAACAAAAGTCTGAAAAATAGTTGGGGTTTCAGATTTTTGCTTCAAGAAGAAAACCCATGTATATCTAGAATAGTCATCCACAACAACTAGTGTGTATACTTTCCTACCAAGACTGTGAACTGGCATATGACCAAACAAATCCATATGCATGAGATACAAACATCTCATTGAATCTTTGATGTCAAGTGCTTGGAAAGAGGACTTAGTCTATTTGCCCATTTGGTAAGCTGAACACACACCCTCTTTGATGCACTTAACTTGAGGACCATTCCTCACTAATCCCATGCTGAACAACAGTCCTATAGACTTATAGTTCAGATGTGCTAGCCTCTTGTGCCATTTGACACATAGAGAAGTTTTCTCTCCTGCAACCAGACAAATAGGTGAGTTGTTAAACTCACAATCTAGGTTAAGGCAATACAAATTTTCTTTCCTAGTGCCAGTCAAAATGATCTTTTGATCACTTGACCTTCTTATTTGGCACTCCCTTTTGAGAAAAGAGATGTCATAACCTAGATCACTAAGTTGATTTATGCTAATCAGGTTATGTTTTAGACCCTTCACATAAGCCACTTTAGTGATTGTAAGTGAATCACTAGAGATGTTACCAAATCCTTTGATGATTCCTTTTTCTGATCCACCAAAGATTACTTTGGGTCCATTCTCTATGGGTACATAGTCCTTCAACATTCTTCTTATTCCAGTCATGTGTCTGGAATAGCCACTATCCAAGTACCATATAGGGGTTTGGTTACTTGGATTCATCTGCAATAAATAAAGAATTACTTACCCTTAGAACCCAAATTGCTAGTGGGTCCTAGGTCCTTGTTAGTTTGTAATCCTGCAGCTATTCTAACAGGAAAACTACTATTTATTTTAACACTTGTGTTAAACCAGCAATCCATGGCAAAGTGTCCCACCTTGCCATAACACCAACACTCAAACCTATTATACCTTTTCTTAGGTACAGACATTACTACTTTGTTGTCAGTAGTCTTGTTAGGTGTTGGTGCTGGAGCAACAAACTTCAAGAATTCCTCTTGAATACGATGGGCATGCCTATAGAGTGGCCTATTGGCATTTGCACCCTTGCCCATGTGATTTTCATACTCATAGTGACTATGTTTAGTGTCATGATCATACCTGTTAATAGGATTCACCACCTTCTTAAAGAAAATAGGAGGCTTAGCAGCTAGAGGATGAACTGGGGCCTTATCTTTTCTATAAGAATTGGTAGCCCTAGTTCTTCCCTTAAATCCTAGACCAGTCTTCCCTTTATGTGGAATAAAATTATCTATCAAGGGTAAGACAGATTTTGGCTTGGAGAATTTAGCCACTAGCTCTCTCTCTCTTGCTAAAGTTTTGCCTCCAGTTTCTTGATATGATTCTCTTTGAAAGAGATTGTGCCCATCTGAATAACTATAATGTTCTTCAGTTTGGCAATCTCATTCAGTTTTAGATCCAACAGCTTTGCTAAATCTGCTGCAACAAGCTTAAGGGACTCAATTTCCTTGGTCTGCTCTTTAACAAGAAACTTGCTCTTCTTCAAAGCTTGCAACAACCCACCATACTCATCAATAAGTTGGTTTACATCCCCCTCAGACTCAGATCCATCCACCTCTCTTGAAGCAGATACTTCTGATTCTGATCCAGCAAAGTAATCTGAAGCTAAAGAAGAATTATATACCTTACTTGGTCCAGGCTGATCCTGGCACTGATCATCTTCAGATTGAGCCATCGACCCTTTATAGCAGTGTTCTTCAACTCCATTTATGCAGTCCAGCATCTATTGGAATTCTAGTTCCCTAGAATCCTCTTTTGTTGAGAATAGCCCAACATATGCTTCTGCTTCTTCTTCTCAAAATTATGAAGATGAAGAGTCTGTCCAACTCTTATCCTTCTGAGCAACTAGAGACTTCTCCTTCTTGCCTTTGACTTGTTGTTTCTTCTTGTCCTTTGACTCCTTTCTTTTGTCAGGACAGTGAGCTATGACATGTCCAGGCCTGTTGCAGCAATAACACACAATCTTAGTATTAGATTGTTTACCAGGTTTAGAGGCATACCTGTCCTCCTTCGGAGTCTTCTTCTTCCTGTAATATTCATCCTTGGAGTAGGATGTTGATGATGGCCTGGTTCTCCACTTCTTTTTCTTCATGAACATTTGGAATTGCATTGTAAAGACAGCAAAGTCCTCATCAGAAGTATGACTATCTAATGTGCTGTTGTCAGAAATTCCTTCTTCTGCCTCAGCACTCCTTCTGGGTGGAGAAGGAGATTTTCTCCTACCCTTTCTAGAGCCTTCAGCCTTGAAGGCTATTGACTTTTCTTTAAACTCAAATCTGCTTCCCTTCTCCTCTTCTTTCCTGACAGTAAGCTGCATTTCATATGATAGCAGCTTTTCAAACAGTGTGGGTGGAGGTGTATCAGCCAGCCTGGCCACTTCTCTGATGACACAAATCTTAGTGTCCCAATCCTATATTAGGGACCTACGAAACTTATCATTCAGTTCATAAGTGCTGAAGACCCTTCCATAGGTCATCCGTTCTTTCACTATTCTAAAGAACTTCTTATAGCATTCAGCTATGCTATCAGATTTAGCTTGTCTAAAGCTCTCATACTCCTGATTCAGCATAGACTTACTGTCCTCTCTGACTTCTTCTGTGCCCTCCATGTAGACAATCAATGTGTCCCACATTTCTTTGGAGGTTTTACAGTGGACTAGATTCTGAAATGTGGCATCATCTATGACACTTACAATAATGTTCTGTGCTCTTTTATCTAGTGTTGCCAGAATGATTTCATCCTTGGTCATTTAAAAATAACTCTTTGGAGTTTGAATGTTTGCATCAAGAACTGATACCTTCATTGGAATGAAGGGGCCTTCCTGTACTGTGATATAAATTCTTGAATCAGATGCTTTCATAAACAACCTGACCCTTTCCTTCCAAATGCCAAAGGATTCTTTCCTGCAGATGGGTAATTTCATAGATCCAAATTCTTTTTGATTCTCATTTGAATCCATTCTTGATATCTGTTATTTGCCTTGGAGAATAACTCTGATTGTTAAGTCAATCTTTGAGCAACCTCCCTCTGATACCACTTGTAAGACTTTATTTCAAGAGCCTAAACACCTAGGGGGGGGGGGTTAATAGGTTCTAATCCTTTTTAAAATTCTTTTTTTAGGCAAATAGTTAGATGAATCTTCAGCACAGATTATTCAATACACAGAATATAAAACACATTACAACATACACCAGATCTATAATGGTTCCCCAAGATATGAGTACATCCACTTTCCCCCCTTCGCCTATCCAGTAGATAACTGGATTCAGCCTAACTTCCTTCCACTGGCTCGGATCCGTAGATCTTACAATCTCATAACCAAAATGATTCCTATAGCTCAGACTTAACTAAGTCCTACCTCAGATTCTTCCCCAGAATCCTACCTCAGGCCTTAGCCCTATCTCAGCCTTTATAACTAGGCTTACAACTCAGACTTATCACAATTCCTACACCTCAGGCTATAACCCCTACCTCAGCCTTTATAATTTCAGGCTTACAACTCAGATCTAATAATAGATCTTACAAGAAATTGAATGTATTAAGAAATAGAAACATTCACCAGCTAGATTTCTCTGTTGGTGTACCCTTCTTGATCAGTTCTTGAATGAACTGACCCTTCTGATCCAACCTGACTTAGCTTTTCAAAGCTTTTTGATAGAACCAAAATAAGGTGGATCTTCTCTTGTTGTTGAAGTTGATCTTCAGTCAGCTTCTTCCATAAATTCAGATTGAAATCTGAATCTTACTTGCAGACAACTCTAAATCTGCCTTCGTAAGGGTTTCCCCTGTTCTTGATGAAGAAATTCTCTCGTTTTCCCCCTATTTTTAATCGATCATCAACTGGTTGTTACAGATCTGACTCTCATATAGAGATTTCTCCACGGTTACCGGCTGATCCGGTTTATAACAAACTTCTGACAGTTCTGACAGAGGTGTCAGACCGGTTGGATATGACAGCTGACAAGTCACCAGACATGTCAGTAGATTCTTTAAAGTTATTCCAACTCAGCACAAATCACTCAGCAGACTGCTTCATATGTGTCGACACATATAGGCTAAGTGTCGACACAAGTCTTAATGGTGTCGACACAATACTCCAAGTGTCGACACAGTCATACTTCTAATTCTTGACACTTCTTCTATTGTATGTATAGACACAAGTACTGTGTGTCGACACAACAACTTCTTGTCTCGACATATCTATTGCAGATAGATGACGTTGAGTGTTTGTCAAACGATGTTGAGTGTGTGTTGACACAAGTTCTGTGTGTCGACACAACTGCTTCAAGTGTCGACACAGCTGTTGTTGGCAGATGGCGTTGAGTGTGTCGACAACATTGAGTGTGTCCAAAAGGCGTTGAGTGTGTGTCGACACAAGTCCTGTGTGTCAACACAATTGCTTCTAGTGTCGACATAGCTCATGAGTGTCAACACAGCTTTAGCTTTAAATGTCGACACAACTTCTACTTCAGGTGTCGACACAATTCTGGGTGTCGACACAGGTCCTTCTTTAGGTGTCGACTTAGCTTTAAGTGTCGACACAACTTCTTCATTAGTGTCGACACAACTTCTGGGTGTCGACACAATTTCTTCATAAGTGTCGACACAAGTTCTGGGTGTCGACACATATTCTTCACAAGTGTCGACACTTGTACTTAGAAAATTTCTTCAAATTCTTAAACCTACACAATGTAACTCAAACATCTATCAAATACAAAATGATGCATATCATTGACTAAGATGAGACTTCTTCAAATCTAGTACACATTTTTCAATGTACCAAACAGTAACTGTTGAAATGAATTTTGGCTTATGTGGAGTTCGAACCCTTGGGGAAGGGGTGACCGCACACTAACGTCTCCCTAGCGAGCTTGAACGACCAAGGACTTAGAACCGGAAACTGTCCTAAGGCTCCAACACATAGGTCTCACCACACACCCTGAAGATCTTAGAGCACTTCCCCTCATTAGCATGTGCTGAGCTAAGGGCACCTCAGAAAGCACTCGAAGATCAAAGAGAAGAAGAGTTGGAATGCTTGAAAGCTTGTCGTCTAAGGTACCCCCTTGGGTCTATTAATAGTTTTTTTAAGTTGGTCTGCAAATAACGTACCTCCACTGTTTGGAACAGCTATGCGTAGTCCAAGTTGACCTGCAAACAACATAACTCCGCTGTTATGAAAGGATATGGGCAGGATAGAGAGGGTAAAACGGTAAAAATACAACATAGATCACTTGGCGAGTGGACCTTGAAAACCTCCACTCGCATGGGGTTGGTACTCGCCACCTCCCTAAGGCCTTGGGCGAGTGCAGGCCCGGCCTGCCCTACTCGCCTACTGCTGCCAAGAGCTAAGGGCGAGTGTAAGTCCAATTGCTCCGCTCGCCCCTCTTCCACCCTGCCCCGCCTGGGCAAGTCGGCGAGGCTGCCGATCTCTAGCATCCCTTCCGACTCGCATGGGACTTGGACTGCCTAGCATGGCCACCCCAACTCGCGCCGATCCCACTCGCCTCACTCAATGCCAAATGCAAAAGGCATTGAGTTCACTGGCCTCACTCAACGCCAGGCAAGCTCAAGGCACTGAGTGCACTCGCCTCACTCAACGCCAAGAAACTGACGGCGTTGAGTGCACTGGACTCACTCAACGCCAAAGAATTGAAGGCGTTGAGTACACTGGCCTCACTCAACGCCAAGGAACTGAAGGCACTGAGTGCACTGGCCTCACTCAACGCCAGGCAAGCTGAAGCGTCGAGTGAACTCTCCTCACTCGACGCCAAAAACTTGACTCGCGCAGCCGACTCGACGAACACTTGGAGGGGCTCACTGCGGGTTCAGCTTCTGAAGATCTCGCAAAGCATGGATCCTTGAGGGGAACTTGCTCATCGAATACGGGGTTATACACAATCCCCATTCTTTACAAGCTTCCGCGAAGGTCAGAAAGAAACATACAACCTCAGGTATTTGATGAGCGTTGCGAGAGCAAAAGGGAATCTTTTGGTGGTGTCCACAAGCTACTATAAATATACTGATGGAGACGTTGCTGACACGACCGTCATTGATCCCCTTCTGAGAGAGTTCGTCGATTGGGACGATCGCTGCAGCAAGCTCGAGGATGGGATCGCCGTCCGCCGTCATTATATAAAAATATATAATTATAAATTAAATAATTATATTTATATATTTTTAATAATTTTATTATTTTAGCAATTTTATTTTAATTATTTATTTCATGTTTTAATTTTCATTTCATGTGTAATGATGGGTGCTTATAACCATCATGTGTTGTTTTAATTATTTCATTTCATGTGTTATTATGGGTGTATATAACCATCATATTTTCAATTTGAATTTTGAATTTTGAATTTTGAATTTTGAATGGAGGGATATTGAGTGTTGTAGGCTATATATAGCCATGTTATTAAGGATTGATTAGAGAAGAAGAATAAGAAAATAATCCCCCTAAAAATCTTTTTGAGATCCTCCTTCCCCCTTGGCAAAATTTGGCCACATCCCTCCCCCTCCTCCTCTTCTTGGCCGTTGGCCTTCTTTCTCCCCCCCTCTTAGTGGCTCAGACACCTTCCCCCTCCCCTCCTCCTCCTACTCCCTCTCTTGAATTTGACCAAGGTAAGAAGATCATCTTTTGGTGTTCCAACTCCGGTGTGAAGCTATGAAGGCGGACAAGTTTCCTCTCCTTCCGATGTGACCCCAGCGGAGCCATTGAAGGGCGATCCAAGTAGAGAAACCAGAATCATCCATTTTGGTTGGGTAACGAAAAATTCCTACATTTGTGTGCTTCTCTTTCCCATATATTCTTGTGGTGGAAATTCTTGGCATTGCATTTTAAAGCGTTAAATAATCGTGGTTTTCCTTCGATTGGTTTGTGTTTATCTTGATTGATTTTATTTTCGAAAGGTTTGGCGAACCGTCGTTATCTTTAGTTGGGAGAGATCTACCGTTTTTCGAATTGTTACTTTTGGTAGATCTCTTTTGGTACAACACCACTCGTTTCGGACCGGGTGGGTCATTTTAGCCGGAAAGTACATTGGTTTTATAGCCCTTGTTCGATCCTAATCGGTTTGGCTACCCATACACTAGCATATAATTGATAGAGTTAATTAACGTGGTGCTGCGTAGAACGATTGTGCGAGTATAGGGTTGGATCGTAGAGAGGTATACGTGCTAGTCCATAGATCTATTCGGTGTCAACGTGCAAGACTGTATTAATTTGGTATCAGAGGAAGGTTCACGTCAATTTCCTAATTGGCATCCTCCCCCTCTTATTAGCACGTCGACACGCACTTTGTATGCATGCTTATTTGCCAAAATTACAAAAACAAAAATTTCCTGGTCTGCCAATAACGACCTAAATTTCTTATTTTCCATTATTTTTTTTATAATAATCTTCAATTTATTTCCTGTAAGAAAACAAAGAAAATATTTTTTTACCCTAGTTAATAGGCAGGAACAATTACATCTTTCCTAGAGTTTAGTGGTTCAGGTTCCTTTTTCATTGCTTGTGCACACGTTTCAAGTAGATTTTTCTGTCCCATCACCACTGAATTTGGCATATGACATATATACTGCCCGGTTAGACTATTCATATGCTAAGGAGATGACTAAGCACACCCCAGCCTTGCTTTCCAACCGTCCCCACACGTATTCTCACACTGAGAATGAGATACCAACGTATGATGGTTATGGGAATTCGCAAAAATTTAGGGACTGACTTAAGTGGGTAGATATTTACTTTGATTGTCACGAATAGGATGACCACCAACAGGTTAACATTGCCCGAGTGCGATTAATAGGTCAAGCCCGCGTGTTCTGGTACAACGAAGAGCTTCGTGTTGGTAGTCATAAACATTCTTGGTCGCACATGCGTAGCCTGCTCTCGGATCGATTTGATCCCGCCTACCTTTGCCCTGCTGACACCAGGCCTATTAGTGAGTATCATTATGGTGCTAGTTCCATACCTGCCTTTAAGAACGACTATAAACCAAACGTCCAGACCGAGCGGCAGATAACTGCTGATTTGGTTACCCTTAAACAAGGGAGTAAGTCGGTCTCAGATTATATGTGTCTTTTTAAGGATTTGATGGTTAGGAGTGGTGTGAAGGAGTTGCTAGAGATCACCCTCTCTAGGTTTCGTAAGGGTTTAAACCCCTACATCTAGGGTAAATTACTGTGTTATGGTCACATTGACCTAAACACCACTTTTAATACGACATTGGAAATTGAGAAGCACCACCTTCTTAGGAATAAAGCTCACTCGTGTCAGACCAAAAAGGCCGTCTTAGGACCACCACCCACCGTTAGGGAAATCTCGCCTAATAGGTCATTTGAGGTGGACTCGATAGATGTTACCACTAGGGTTATACCTTTGTTAGCCTCGACATCTAGGCCCCTGGAGATAGAAACTGATACCCATGAGGATGCTGATGTAGGTGTGATGTTTCTTGATCATGAGGATGACCCCGTAGGTGAGAGTACTCTGTCATGTGCGATAGAGCCCGATGATTCTGATGAGTCTGAAAGTGAGGGAATACCTAGTGACTTAGACGACGATGAATATGATGATGATAATCTGATCTGTGAGAGTGGTACATTGCCTATTACTAGCCTTGCTAGCGTTGTGACTGATCACCTTAGTATTGAGAGCCCTCTCCAAACTACGATCCCCATCGTGTTAGAGCCTACGATTACACCTACTGATATACCTGAGATATCTGAGGAGCCTGTGAGTGAGGATTTCCCTATTGTTATTTGTAACCCTGAATTAATGGATGTCCCGATTGATTGGGAAGACTCACCTTATGAGAGAAGGTTATGTTTGGATTATTTTAGCGTTGCGAACCCAAACGATTGCTATTTGATGTTATCTACATTATCTGAAGTTCAAACTAAATTAAAATTTTTGTCGGGTTTGATTTTGCCCATTTCTGAGGCCTATACTGATTCTGAATTGGATGACGTATCTAATGTGTTGGAAGAATTTGTATGTGTGAGAGATATACTTTTGGAAGACGTTATTGAAGTAGACCCGGATGAGCGTCCCCTGATGCTGTCTCCGTTGCATAAAATTGAATATGATTTTGATTCTCTCTCGGTTTTAGTTCTACCGACTCTCCCACTTGATCCGTTGACTCATTTAGTGGGCCCTTTAGGATGCGAGTTTGGTATGTTTGATCTATGTTGTTTTATGTTGCCAACCCTGCGGGCCCCTCCTTTGTACATGTCTTGTCGTACAAGTTCTAGTGAGTTGTTATATTTTGTAGCCGGTCTTTTCACCGCGCCTCCTGGATTTAGTTTCACGTCTCATTTGACTATTCATTTCTCTGCGTGTACGGCTACGGGTCTATCCTCGTCTGTGTCTTCTTTGTCTATTGTGCCTTTGGATGTGGTGCCTCCTTCACATACTTATATACCACACCCGATCACACGCATTTATCCACCGCCTTATGATGACCCTCATTTCCACATGTTAGTGACCACGGTTAGGCCCCATGAGTTGTATTGCTCGCACATCCTTTCACACACGGGAGCGTCCAACTCTGTTATTTATGATGAGCAGTTCTCCTTGGCATATCTTCATGTCAAGCATGAAAATGACGAATATCAAATTAGAACTGCGACTTTGGAGCCATTGAAGGTCATCTTTGATGTTAAAGCTCCCATGCCCCCTGAGTTAACCCCTATAGCCTCTGTATTCCGGTTGAGACACGTAGCACATGGGTTCACACCTCACTGTAGCAAGATATTTAGGCACACTTTTAAGAAATTACTCAATCAAGTCGCGTCTTATTATAATTTATATGCTTGTTGCTCGCCGAATGAGATCGTGCACAGATATATAACACAAGTGCCTTTTGACTTGATTTCGTTACCACTGTATTATAAGACAAGTCAACTCGCACTAGTTTATGTCTCTCATGCGCAAAAATTATATAAGCACATTAGTGAAGCGCTAACCATACAAATTACATTTTATCAACTTCATGCTAGCTTACATAAAAGGGCGTCTCACTATATTTTTGGCGATTTAGTTTTGGTGCGACTCGTCCCTGAATGGTTGCCTTCGGGCACTACAGAAAGATGACAAGTTGGCGAGTTGGGCCTTTTTCGGATATTAAAGAATTTAGGAGAATACGCATATCATTTGAAGTTATCCACTGATTGGGGTATTACCCCTATTTTTAATGTTTCTAATTTAACTCCATATGTTTATCCACCACTTGTATTATCTGTCTGTCTGTTTGGGTCCACTATGTTTTCTTATGGTGAAAGTTATCTAGTGTCAACTATCTTCACCTATGGGGGGGGGGAATAGGTGATCTGCAGTCTTTTGCGGAATTAAAAATTAACCTGCACAAGAAAACAAAAACAACCACAACACAGAAACACACAAGCAGTTATAGTGGTTCCCTGATTTGGGTACGTCCACTCTCCCCCTTCGACCTATCTCCAAACAAGGAACGACTCAGTCACTTCACCAAACGGATTGAAATCTAATCCTCACACTATGGAAGAAACCCTCCCACCCGAAGGAGTCACTACTCCTCTACCACGGGTTGCACCCAACCCTTATAACGAGGAATCAAAGTTCCTTTACAATAAAGTTAAAATAGAATGTACAAGAAATACAAACTACGTTTGGAGAACCCGATGTCCCTCTTCGTTCAATGAAGCTTTCTTGATGAAGACGAAGAGTCCACAATCAGAGCACTCTCTTGGAGAGGATCTTCCCGAGATCGGCGACGGCAAAGGATTGCGGCGGTGATGCTTTGTAGATCAAAACTTCTTGACGAAGCTAGTAAGGTCTACCAACGATCTTAATTGGATCGATCGTCTCAATCGATTCGGAGGGGAGAAATATTCCCGCTCAACAAATTAAGAGACAAAAGATCTCAAGATAGAAACGTGAGACGCTAAGCTTAGCCTCGGTCCTATCGCCGGACGATCAAAGATGACCTCTAAGATCTGCGGCGGAGACTATCTTGCGAGCGGCGACGGCGACGGAACGAGTTTCGCGATCGGCTAGGTTACGCTCGGCGGCTTTGATTTCTCGTGATTGATTACCGTTGGAGCCTGAGAAAACGCGAGTATTTATACTGTAGATCAACCCTAAAATACCGTTGTGGGCCCCACAAGGAGAAACCCTAATCCCTGTCCAAACAGCGCCTGATATCTTGGTTCGGTCCAGCGAGCAGGTAGAAATCGCCTAAGGAAAATTCGGCGGGAATCATTGGTGACTCTCGACGAATCGGCGAGAATCACTTATGATTCCCGTCGAATTATCCTTGGTAGAATTTTAGCTGAAAAGCTTGCCATCCGGAGTGAATCGGCGAGAATCAAAACCATTCTCGACGAATCGGCGAGAATGCAGAGTCATTCTCGACGATTCGGCGAGAATCACTTATTGATTCTCGACGATTCTGACTTAGCAGAATTCTTGAAGGCATTGAGTCAGCCAGATGCAGTTGGCGGGAATCGGCGAGTGATTCTCGACGATTCGGCGAGAATCACTAGTGATTCCCATCGAATCGGCGAGAATCACTTAGTGATTCCCGTCGAATTTAACTTAGACGAATCTTCGTCTTTCTTCCCATGAGTTGGTCTTTGACCCATCCTTGCTCCTCTTCAGCTCTCGATCAATCTCAAACCTGTACTTGAAAATAAGTACACTCCAATAGAGAGAGTACACGTGAGCCAACACACTAATCTGCTCAATGAGGGATTACGTTGCGCAGACCCGTGTATATTGACCCACTGCACCCTGACATTGGTGTGTACTTAGCGTGGAATAACTGCAAGCACAACTTGAAAAAAATCATCAAATACATTATCTATTCACCTTAGCTTGTTCAGGGACTTCTTCAAATCAGGTACATTGTGGATACAATACCCAACATATGGTTTGGGTAGTGAGTTTGTGCCTGGATCGCTCTCTTCATCGGTCTTCACTAGAGGTACGTTGGTAGTTGATGTAGAAACTTATTTTCCTTTATTGCCTAATGCTTTTCCAAGGTTCCCCAGGACCATCTTTTTGCATGACATGATACTCCAGGTTGAAGTGCGCTTCTCTACTTGTGGTGATGATTGCAGTTACTTGATTCGATGGCGTGATCGTCCGGCCTCCGATGACTCTTAGGTTCTTGGATTGGAGGCGGCTCTTTTGGATATTGCTCTCCTGCGCTAGTGCATTCAGACCAACTCATCAGTGATGAGTACTTTTGAGCGGGGGAGGATTGATGGAGACGTTGCTCACACGGCCGCCATTGATCCCCGCCTGAGAGAGTTCGTCGATTGGGACGATCGCTGTCGCAAGCTCGAGGATGGGATCGACGTCCGCCGCCATTATATTAAAATATATAATTATAATTATATATTTTTAATAATTTTATTATTTTAGCAATTTTATTTTAAGTATTTATTTCATATTTTAATTTTCATTTCATGTGTAATGATGGGTGCTTATAACCATCATTTCATTTCATGTGCTATGATGGGTACATATAACCATCATATTTTCAATTTGAATTTTTAATGGAGGGAGATTGAGTGATGTAGGCTATATATAGCCATGTTATGAAGGATTGATTAGAGAAGAAGAATAATAAAACAATCCCCCTAAAAATATTTTTGAGATCCTCCTTCCCCCTTGGCAAAATTCGGCCACCTCCCTCCCCCTCCTCCTCCTCTTGGCCGCCGACCTTCATTCTCTCCCCCTCTTAGTGGCTCGGCCACCTTCCCCCTCCCCTTCTCCTCCTACTCCCTCTCTTGAATTCGGCCAAGGCAAGAAGATCATATTTTGGTGTTCCAACTCCGGCGTGAAGCGACGAAGGCGGACAAGTTTCCTCTCCTTCCGACGTGACCCCGACGGAGCCGTTGAAGGACGATCCAAGTAGAGAAACCGGAATCATCCATTCCGATTGGGCAACGAAAATTTCCTACCTTTTGTGTTTCTCTTTCCTAGATATTCTTGTGGTGGAAATTCTTAGCGTTGCATTTTGAAGCGTTAAATAATCATGGTTTTCCTTCGATTGGTTTGTGTTTATCTTGATTGATTTTATTTTTGGAAGGTTTGGCGAACCGTCGTTATCTTTTGTTGGGAGAGATCTACCTTTTTCCGAATCGTTACTTTTGATAGATCTCTTTTGGTACAACCCCGCTCGTTTCGGACCGGGTGGGTCCTTTTAGCCGGAAAGTACATTGGCTTTATAGCCCTTGTTCGATCCTAATCGCTTTGGCTACCCGTACGCATAACATATAATTGATAGAATTAATTAATGTGGTGCTGCGTAGAACGATTGCGCGAGTATAGGTTTGGATCGTAGAGAGGTATACGTGCTATTCCGT
Source organism: Platanthera zijinensis (assembly GCA_039513925.1). Classification (NCBI taxonomy): domain Eukaryota; kingdom Viridiplantae; phylum Streptophyta; class Magnoliopsida; order Asparagales; family Orchidaceae; genus Platanthera; species Platanthera zijinensis. Next base: position 120,410,891 of record CM077083.1, on the reverse strand, counting down.
AGATCTATTCGGTGTCAACGTACATGCCTGCATCATATATGCCCCCTACCTGGGTGACCATTGCCATTCCCCTTACTCTAATTCTGCTGAGATGCCTCTGTCCAAGGAGCTCTAAGAGAGGCCTAGCCATGCCCGGGAGCCCAATGTTTCTCGTGCTGCCGAGCTGACCTCCCTGTCGCCTAGCTATTTTCCGTGTGAGCCGCCAAAACATGAGCCTGCCAAGAAGGCCAAAACTGCCCCGAGAGCTGCCGAGTCTGTCTACCATGACCTGGCCTCAACCCGAGATCTGGCCTCGCTTCATCCTCTAAGTCAGCCGCCAAACCAAAGGGAAAAGAGATCATTGACCTTCCAGTCAAAGCAGACACTCAGCATAACGGTACCAGAATTGCTGTGTTGCGAGTAGACTCTCCTCGCAACGACACGCGCCCCCAATCCTCTCATAAAGGCCGTGCGAGAGACCCATCTCCCGCCTTCAATGTCACTGGGTTGGGCTCGCTGCTGATAAAGTCGCTGACCCACGAGCTGCCTCGGGTTCTTACCCCCAATCCTCTACTCGCAGGGGGAAGTGCTGGGGACATCACCATCCCAAACTTCAATCTGATCTCCCTAAGCGCTTAAGCTCCGGGTCACAATAAGGCTCTTCAGCCTCCTCTCTCTCGCCCATTTCAGGGTCAACCCAATTCTTCTCGGCAGCTCAACCTCGGCGGGACCACCTCGTGAAGTTAGTATGTAGCATTCTTCATTTCTGCAAACCTCAGCTCATCTGGATTTGCTATTCTCGCAGGCCTTCCTTACCATTCTGTAGTTGAAGAATCTTTTGAGCCAGCTCCCCACTCGCCACCTCCTTCGCCCAACGCGATAGAGGATTTCCTGTACACCCGCTGGACCCTATCGAGCTGAGGAGGTGAACTGTAGAAGTCCTCACGAAGGATATGGGCATGAAGGATATGGGCTCCCCTAAATATTTTCTGGGGATTTAAATCTCTTAGAAGCCCAACTCTTTGGTCCTCTCCCAACAAAAGTATGCTCTTGATTTACTAAAAGAGGTAGGGTTGACTGGTGCTAAACCTGCCAGATGTCCCATAGCTATTGGATAAGACAAAACTTGGACAGATGACTCACCTCCTCTATCTGATACTATAAGGTATCAGCGTCTGGTGGGCAAACTCATTTATCTCACGGTGACCAGACCCGACATTTCCTATGTTGTAGGCAAGGTTAGCCAATTCATGCAAGCTCCTTGGGAGTGCAATCTACAATGTTCCTTGAGGATATTGGAGTATGTTAAAGTAGCACCAGGGAAAGGATTGCTTTTTTAGAAGAATGGTCACTTGAGGGTTGAAGCGTACTCAGATTCGAGCTATGCTGATGATAAAGGAGACCACGGCTTTGTTTGGCTCAGCTGCAGCGACTGCAGAAGCAGTGGTGAGAAGTAGTGGTGGAATAATCAGCTGTTTTGAAGAGTGGTGCCAAAATTTGTAAAACTGTTTGGATGAACAGCTTTTGCAGAGCTGTTTCAAACAGAGAAGTTGTTTAATCTATTTGTCAAAATAGATGTTCAGTACACATTTCATGTTTTATATATATGTTTATAAATGTAAACGTCATAATGTTGTATACATGTGATACTCCGTGATTTGATCTACAATGTAGTCCCTGATATTGACCATTTCTATAGCTCCCGTCCCCTCAAATGAGCTTGGTGTAACGACCATAACAATATTCAAATTTCTATTGAGTTTTGTATAGAGAATTGTTACTTATCTAAGAACTTGCATTGAGCTTAGTGTTACAAATGCTTGAAGAATCTATCAACAGCAGCGAAGTATGAAATTCAATGCAAAATTGGAAGAAAAAAATCATCTTACAAAACCACATGACTAACAAAATATAGTTTATCTACTGCATTACCCTGCTCCAATATCAGTTTACCTGGAAGAAAAAAATCATCTTGCAGGCATGCAACTTAATCACCTATAAACCACAAAGGTACATAAGCAAACTTCAACATACAACATCTAATGCAATTACAGGCGAAGGAAGATCTGCGATGGTAAGAAATGCGGTGTTTCGCAGAGGTTATTAACATCTAATGCAATTACAGGCGAAGGAATATCAGTTTACCTGGAAGATCTGCGGCGGTCGACTGAAGTCAGAGGTCTCCGGCGAGAGGTTGTTCTTCCTCCTCCTCCTCCATTGGAAGATCTTGGCTCTGGATTGGGAGAAGCGCGTATCAGGCGCGTAAAGGGGCGACGGGCGGTAATCGCTGTGGAGAATCGCGATTTCTTGAGTCGTGATAATATTGCGCGACTCCAGAATCCCTAATTTCGCGACTATAGGGCGACAGTGACTCCCACCGCTCTCCCACTGGTGGCCCTGAAATAACGTTTGGCGGGGCTGTGCGAAAATCAGCGGTGTGCTGCTCCCAAAATGCCCCGCCAAACAGAGCCCACAAGTCAACATCAAGCTTTTGCACATTTGTTGGAGGAAATCTTGTGAGCTGTAAGAGCAAGAAACAGTCTGTTTTCTCCAGGTCTAGTGCAGAAGCGGAATATCGTAGTATGGCGTCGACCACATGTGAGTTAAAGTTGTTATGGGCTCTCATGCTTGACTTAGGAGAGGTATACAACTATCCTCTTCCTATATTCTGTGACAACAAGGCCGCGATATACATTTCAAAAAATCCGGTCTTTCATGAGAGAACAAAACACATAGAAGTCGACTGCCACTTTATTCGAGAAGGGATTTTGAAGAAACAGATTTTTACTCTGTTCGTCACTTCTGACAATGAGTTGGTAGATATCTTCACCAAGTCGGTGTCCGCTTCCTTGGTTCATATTTGCGACAAGCTGGGCATGATTGATATCTATGCTCCAGCTTGAGGGGGATTGTTGCAGTATGGAGACCAGGCGGTCTGGCGGCTTCCCCCAGCGACTTGGTAGCCGGGCTGTTGCTGATTGGTGTCTGGCGGTCCGGTGGCTTCTCCCAATGGCTTGGTAGCTGGGCTGTTGCTGATCGGTGTCCGGGCGGTCTGGTGGCTTGTCTATGGTGACTTGAAGATATTGTCGACTTATCTTCTCCACATTATAGTTGCCATGCGGTTAGTCTAACCGCGCGGCTTATTCGGCTTGTATAGATGCTTGTTCCTGTAATTATTAGTCCCACATTGCTTATTTGTAATCTCTCTTCTCTCCTCCATTATATAAAAGGGAGGTCATACCTTTGTAATAAACACCTTTTTGGATAATAAAAATTTTGTTACTCCAAATTTCCGGTCTACTTGTTTTCTGTTCGCACACTCAAGAAGCAGGGACTCGCACTGCGCCGAATCTAGTAGGAGAACACTCTCAGCAAGTAGAGGCTGCAGACGCTGGAGTGAGACTATGTGCTACAGACAGACGAGGTGGGGAACTGCTCGGCGAGTGGGATGACTTCTCCTACACTGCTTATGGAGAGAATCAATGAGAACATGCGGCTAATACAAAAAGATTTGGAGCTGATCCGCGAGTTCAACAACCCGCGACAACCTCCGGGGATGAGGACGCGAGGCCGGGGTAGATGAAAATGGCTCCCTAGCTGAGCCTATCGGCACTCGCCCCCCAGTTCCCCCAGCTCCCCTATTATAGTTATATTTTTTTTGAATTGATTCTTTGACCTTGGCCTGTAACAACTTAAACTATTTTTCTAGATTTAATTTTCTAATGCTTGTGATTTGCGAACTGCGTTATGATATGGACTCAGCTCGCGTTAGGGTAGAGCAGGTCACAGGGTTTGATGAGTCGGGGATGGAGAGCCGAACTGACCGGTCAGCTCGGTAACTAATTTACTTTCTATAAATATGCCCCCTCACCTACCCCCAGAATATCGCCTTTACTGCAGATTCATACCCCACTTCTATTGCCCTTCTCTCCAATTGCACTCACACCAAGTTTTTAGAAAAAGATGGGCAAAAAGAGACCTGATGCTGACTGTAATGCCCCTGAATTTTCGGTGTTTATTTTAATTCCTATAGTGGCATATTTTTAACGTTAGGGCGTTACGTTGACGCGTAGATAACATGTGTCATTTTTTGGAGCATGGGTTCACTCAGTGGGTTTTCCTGTATGGTTGGTTTTGGCTTGGTTGTGCACCTTCCCTCGCGAGTCGGGTTTGTTTTTGCGACTCTATGGAGCTTTTTATAGGGATGTGATGGCATTTTATCTTTGGGTAGTGTTTTATCCGAGTTTGGTTTGTCAGATTTGAATTTCGACATCGCCGTTAGATTCGTAGCATCGGTATTTAGCTACCGTGCGATTTTCGTAAGGTTCCGAGTTGGTTCAGATTTCAGGTCGTTTTGACATTATTTAAATAATTAGTATTATAATATATATAATAATATAAATAGTTAAAGCATTAAATCGAACCCTATTCCTATTCATCTTCTTCTCGAATCGAGCGACAGCCATTTTAGCGAGAGGAGAAATGACGGACTTCGCGTGCGTTCAGCCGACGGTAGAGTGTGCTCGGGTGGACATTTTTATCGCCGGAGGAGAGATACAGAAAGCTCTCCCAGAGATCTACACGATTGTGGTAAGCTTTTCTCAATTCCTCGATTTCTAGGCGTTAGGGTTAGTGATTTTGACCTCCTTTTTCCTCCAAAAGTTTCAGGAAACGTTGCTAAGGTCATTTGGCAGCCGATCCTTATCGCGGTGCGAGCGGGAGGCGTTTTTCCGGAGTTTCATGGCAAGTGGATTGCCCCTCTTGCATGTTCGTTTACTTGTTGTCTTTCTTTCCTTCTTTCCTCCTCCTTTAGAGAGTAGGAGTTGTGTAGGTAAAATCATGAAAAGAACCCCTAGGTTAGGGCAGGATTTCGGCCAAAACTATGGAAACTAGGTTTATCAGTCAGGGGATTTTAGGCGAGTTTAGTAGATTAGCATAGGGAAATTCTTCGAGTTTGATTATTTAGGTGGGTATAATTTGACGTGTATTGATGAGTGAAATTCGCCGGGTATGGAAGGATTTAGTCTAAGTGTAATTCAGTGAGTATTGCTAGGGATTTGTCGAGTATCGACTTAGGCAGATTCAGCGAGTATAGCCGAATTTCGTTAAGGCAGTTTCGTCGGGTAAACGATTCGTCGAGTATAGGTTAGTTCCTTGCCCAAGGATAATTCGGCAAGTATCAATGGAATTCGTCGAGTCTCAGCATTCTAGGCATTGAGTGAGCTGACAGCCAAGTCCAATTCACCGAGTATCGCTAGTCATTTTGCCGAGTATAGATCCTTAGTCTAAGTGTTTTTCGTCGAGTATTCACGTTGAATCAAGCCGATTCGTCGAATATCCATGTAATTCGTCGAGTATACTCGCAGAATTTGGTCAGAACTTAGAATATTTTGTCGCTTCGTGTAGGATTCGTCATGTATGGTCCTTAGAGTGCTTTTAGGGATGGTTTAGGTATTTCCTTGAGTTTAGACTTGTGTTTTGGTTTGGGTATGATGTTTTCTTCGGCTGTTTGCCGGTTTGTGAATCATTACACTTGGTGGTTTGTTCGGTATCTATTTTGTGGACTGTTGGATTTTGTTGGGCTAGGTGGCCACCACCATAGTACCTGTTTGTGAGGTGTTTGGATCTGGAATCCTGGTTTTGGACAATTTTGGTCACCGACTTCGGCCCAGTTATTTCTTTTACCAAGTGTTAATGATTCGCGTTTTCGAGCTATTTTGTGCTCAGTTTGCTTCTTAGATTAGTTTATGCTATTACATGTTAATCCTTGCAGATTTTGTCGAAGCATAGCTCCGTTCCGCATTTGGTGCATATGTTCTTTTTAACTCCTTTACTGCAGACTTTACCTGTTCTTATTTGGCTAATTAGCTGTGGTTCCAGCATTCCTTATAGTTGGGTTTGGTAAACCCTTTATTGCCTTTTTACTTATTACCTGCTCATTTCTGTTTCCACTTGTATTTTCTTGCTGAGGTGTTCTTCTTTTGGATGTCTCAGGTTCAGGGTTGTAGCCAATGGAGCGGCTGTGTTGGGTAGTAGCTTGTGAACTGCAGTTGTTGCAGTGGTTTTCCTCACCGTCGTGATGTAGTTTGTTATTTCAATTTTTAGTTCAGACTTGCATACTCTTAGTGGGTTCGTGACAGGTTGTTGATGCCCACTGGTAGTCTTCTTTTGGAATATTAAATACTTTGCTAGCTGCTAGTTTACCTTTTTGGATTGGTTGTACTTGCTCTTTGGGAAGGTTTTATGCTAGGTTGCATGCTAGATATTTTAAAGTATAAAAATTACTATTACTACTTCATACATACCATATTTAAAATCTAAATCACTAAATTTAGCGACCGTAAAAGCTACCTTCTCTACTATTATAAATCTAGGGTCTTACATACCATGAGTTGTCCTCTGTGGATGTTTATACTCATGTAGGACGTCTAAATAAAATATTTTTCCGCAACGTATAACTATCTTTTCCCATGGACTAGATGAGCCACTAAGTTGAGGGATACGGCTAATCGCTTAACTTAAACTAGATTTTCTCTAAATAACTTATAGATCTTTAATAAAAGTGTTAAGTTGGAGTTTTGCCTGAGCATCTGCAGTTATCCCCTACTGACGTGACATCATGACGCGCATTTTCCCTTACTCTGATATATCGTTAAATACGAGAAAAATGTGGGTTGTGATAGTTGGTATCAGAGGGATAGGTTGTTTGATAATTGGTCAAACAGCTATCTCAGGTTCGTGTTAGTTGTCTAGTTTCATTTCATACACACACCAATGTGTCATCAGTACGTCTTGGCTGAAGCATGAACACTACACTCATAAGCATGATAAGAAGTATATGAGGAATATTATATAGTATGGGATGCATAGTATGTGTTTGTATATGGATCCTCATAGGAGGCAACATGTGACTGTTATGTAGTATGGGATGCATAACATCATTACATGAATGCACATTAGATTTTGATTTTCGTTGCATGCGATATTATGTAGTATGAGATGCATAATATTTCATGTGTATGCCGCTCATAACATGCATTAAGGCCTTTTTAGATTGCATAACACAACAAGCATGACATAACATTGCATCAGCACACGTGCAAGCTAAAGATTTACATGATGACATACGTACACACATGATTTTGAGTCAAAAAGAATGAGAATTCATGCATTCATGGTTTAGGCACAGGAGTCAGTAGGATGGCAGTATATCATCCTAAGTTTAGGCTTGACATCATGAAATTCCCAGAGAAAGTTAGTATCATGAGCAAGTATTTAATTATGTATTGTCTGAACTAAGTTGTTTGGTTCTAGTGGTTAAGCCAGGTTTTGTTTAGATATTTGTTGTGCTATTAGGATGTCGCCCAAGCGTGTTATGACAGGTTCGACCCCTCCAGTTTGAGGGTGAGTTGTCAGGTGTGCAGGGTGAGACCGTGATTATAGAACTGCGCCAGAGCATGGAGACCCTTGCAAGTCAGGTGCTAGCAATGCAAGCATAGTTGCAGGCATTGTTGGCTGCCACCCTAGGGCGGCAGCCTGGTGAGCAGACCCCCGCAGTGATTGAGTATGAGAGCGGGATCAATAAATTGAATAAGATTGCTTCTGAGTTGATAGTTGTTGAGGAGTGCAGAGTTAAAGGTTTCTTGGGCGGTCTCCAAAATGACATCCAGCAGTTTGTCAGACCTTACCAATCCAGGGCCAATGCGGGAGTAGTGGAAGTTGCCTTAGGATTTGAGACTATTGGTAATGCCGATAATTGTGGTATGACGCCGAGAAAAGAAAAGAGAAAATTTGATAATGGTAAGAACTCCCAAGATTCTGGTTCTGCTTCAAAGAAAAGAAGCAATGTGGTGTGCAGTTTCTATGGCCGGTCGGGCCACCCATTTGAGAAATGCTTTAAGTGATTGGGAGCTCAAAAGCGGGAGAAGGTGCATGCGATTCAGAGTGCTCCTAAAGGAGACTTAGTTTGTTCTGCATGTAAGCGGAGGGGGCACGATGCTGCATATTGTTGGGAAAAGAACAGGATCTGCTTCCAATGTGGATAGAAGGGGCAAGTTAAGTCCAAGTGCCCGCAGGCTCAGCCCACGCTGCAGCCAGTCCCACTTCAAGCCTTGTCGCGGTTGTAGTAATTGGACAAAGGAGAGGGTAAGTAAATTACTGTGACCGAGGAAGAAACTCTATCTTCAACCCGTGTAATCTCATGTTAGATTCTAATCTAGTTCTTATCTTTTATCCAAAGTTTCGATGTTTGTTCGTCTAGCTACATACACGATTTTATAGGAAAGTTTAAGGTAAAGAACTGTTGGGCCCGCGTTCTTTTCAATTACGGTGCTACCCACTCGTTTGTGGCTAGAAACTTCATAGAGCGTCACTGTTTGACCCACGATCTTGTTGGCGACGCGCTTCGTGTCAAGTATCCCTCTGGCAATTCAGTGGTGTCGGACCAAGGCATTTAGAGTTGTCTGATTCTGTTAAGTGATTTTCTAGCCATTGCTGATCTGAAGGTGATAGAGTCGGAAGATTTCAATATGATTTTGGGCTTGGACTGATTGTCCAAGTATCATGCGGTCATCCAATGCAAGGTCAAGCACTTGGAATTCAAGATGGACAACGGTCAACCCAGGAGTGTTTATGGTTTTCCACACTAAGTTTCTCCGATTATTTCTGCGGTGCGTGCCCGGAAGCTTGTTAATTCTAGATGTTTTGCCTGTTTGGTTTTAGTGTTGGCGACCAGTGGTAGTTTGCCATGTATAGAGGAGAATGTTATAGTGCACCAATTCCCCGATATATTTCCTAATAATCTTCCTGGTCTTCCGCCTGAGAGAGACGTGGGGTTTGTCATAGATTTGGATCTGGGTACCCGTCCTATTGCTAAGGAACTGTACCATATGGCCCCGTGTGAGCTGGAGGATCTACGTGCCCAATTGGATGAGCTGCTATAGAATGGATTCATTAGACCAAGTTCTTCACCGTGGGGGGTGCTTCCGTGCTGTTTGTGAAGAAAAAGGATGGATCGATGAGGCTGTGCATTGATTATAGAGAACTGAATAAGGTAACCATCAAGAATAGGTATCCCCCTCCGAGAATAAATGAATTGTTTGATCAGTTGTGTGGTAGCACCGTGTTTTCAAAGATTGACCTTTGTTCAAGCTATCATCAGTTGAGGATTCATGAGACAGATATTCCACTGACTGCTTTTCGTTCACGGCATGGACATTTTGAGTTCTTGGTGATGTCCTTTGGATTGACTAATGCACCCTATATCTTTATTGATATGATGAACAGAGTGTTTAAGGATTTCCTGGACTATTTTGTAGTTGTATTTATAGATGATGTTCTGGTATACTCCCGCAGTGCTGAAGAGCATGCACAAGACTCACATTTAGTTTTGTTTACTTTGAGGGAGCATAAGTTGTATGCCAAGCTAAGCGAGTGTGAGTTTTGGCTTCCTCAGATTTCTTTTCTGGGTCGCGTGGTTAATAAGGATGGAATTTCTATGGACCCCGAGAAGATAGCTGCTGTTATGGATTGGAATAGACCTACCACACCCAAAGAGATAAGAAGTTTCCCAGGGTTGGCAGGATATTATAGGAGGTTTGTGAAAGGTTTCTCTATGTTGTTTGCGCCGCTGACTAAGCTTATGCAGAAGAGCGCATCTTTTATTTTGAGTGATAAGTGTGAAGAGGCTTTTCCGGAATTAAAAAGGTGATTGTGCACTGCTCCGGTGTTGGCCTTGCCTACCGAAGGGATAGAATATGCTGTGCATGTGGACGCATTGCACGTGGGACTTAGGTGTGTGTTGATGCAATATGGCAAAGTGATTGCGTATGGGTCAAGATAGTTAAAGGTACCTGAGAAGAATTACCCTACGCATGGTTTGGAATTCACAGTTGTGATTTACGCCTTTAAGTTATGGAGACATCTGTTATGTGCAAAATTTGTACGAATCATAAGAGTTTGAAGTACGTCTTCACTCAAAAGGAACTGAACTTACGCCAGTGGAGATGGCTTGAGTATGTTGCCGATTATGATGTTGAGATCCAATACCATCCGGGCAAAGCTAATGTGGTAGTCGATGCCCTGAGTAGGAAGACAACGAAGATTTTTAACCTTTCTGTGGATTCGCTGGTGGAGGAATTTCTCTTGATGGATATATTGATGGGTAGTAGTGACTCGCCCATCAGTTTGGAAGTAATAGAGCCTTCATGGATTACACTTACGAGGCCACATCAAAAGGATGATCCTGATTTGCTGCACCTTTATAATAGAACTGCGAAAGGTGAATTATCAGACTATTCAATTGATGACGCAGGTACCTTGAAGTACCGCAGCAGATTTGTATGCCCGCAGTTGAGGATATCCGGGTTAAGTTGTGCAAAGTGGTGCATGGTTCTAGTGTTGCCTACCACCCCGGTTCAACCAAAATGTATAAGGATCTGAAGCAGATCATTTGGCGGTATGGTATGAAGGGCGATATAGCAAAGTTTGTATCAGAATATTTTACTTGCAAGCGAGTTAAGGCCGATCATGGAAGGCCTGAAGGCAATTTGTCGCCGTTAAAAATTCCAAGTTTGAAGCGGGAGAACATTTCGATGGATTTTATTACTGGGTTGCCAAGATCTCCCCGAGGGCACGATTCAGTTTGGGTTATTGTGGACAGATTGACGAAGTGTGCTCACTTTGCGTCATTCAAAATCGACTACCCCATGAAGAAAATCACTGAGTTATACTTGGATGAGGTCATCAAATTATATGGAGTACCTGTTATTATTGTATCAGATCGAGACTCGAGGTTTACATCTCGCTTTTGGAAAAGTTTATAGGAGTGGTTGGGTACTGATTTGAGGTATTCCACTGCTTATCATCCGCAGACAATGGTCAGATGGAGAGAGTAAATCAGATTGTGGAGGATATGATTGATGGGCTAAAACCCGAACAGGCAAGCGTACCTGTCGAATTGTAGTACCAAGGTCATATTTAAACACGGGGTTGTCAATTACTGCTACTCACGCTTGAACTATTATCCTACCGGAAAATAGTTGGATTTTGAGATTTTTTTTTAAGTAAAATGAACGATAAATTGCGAGACGAAAACTTATATAAAAAAGGCTAGCATTCGATCATTGATTCACCATGAAATGAAACGAGAAAATCAAAAGGCATAGTTTTAAATTTGCAAATCATACTCAGCCATGACGGATCCGAAAATGAGATAAAATCTCGCTAGAGCATTAGGCCTCCTAACTTATAGACTCTTTGATCGAAATCTCTTTACAAACCAAAGAAGCCTAAAGTTGCATTATCGAAGTAATCCACACTATTGGATTTGACTTCAATCCGAAAGATTTACGTCGTCCTATCTCTAGGGTTGCGTTCAACTCCTTCCTTCTTTGAGTGATCTTTCAAATCATGAGTCTCTCGACTACTATGAAATGAGAACAAGGCCTACTACCGTATACCGGAAATACGGAGTCGACGAAATAAAAATCAAAGAAGGACCGAGTTGAATTAAGCAAAAATAAAACTATGGAATAAAAATAATTCTCATTTCAAATCATGGATCCTCATGATCAAATGCTAAGAGGAAATTAGCTACGCATGACAGAAAAGAAAACAACAATAATAAAAGGAGAAGACTTCATATTTCTTATAATAGAGGGAAAAGAAGTACACAATAATGAAAACAAAATGATACTACTAAAACAAAATGAGAATACAAGTAAAGCAAGGAACTAGAAATAAAAAATTACAATAAGACTCTATTGGTTGTACTCTCCAAAGCTATCTCCAAAAGCCAACTCTCTATCCAACCTCCCAAAGCATTAGACTTGGGTTCCTTTTATAGGAGAGGAGGGAAGCATCTAGAATAGGGGGAGACCAAGGGTAGTCGGCCATAGGAGGGGGAAAAGTTCATGCATGTAATAAATGGAGGGGAGAGAGAATGATAGAATGCATGCATGTTATTTAATGAAAAATATGTAATGGGAAGGGGGGAGTGAATGGAAAATAAAGGAGAGGAGAGAGATGGTAGGGGCCGGCCATATGATAGGGAGATTCATGCATGACAAAAATTCATGCAAGCATTGATGAAGGGGGGCTGCTGCATGGTGGGCTCGGGTAGGAGGTTTGGGGGGGGGGGGGCTGCACCATGGATGAAATCGGGTTGGCTTGAGTAGGGGGCTGCTCTTAATGGGCTCGGGCTGCTGCACTTGAAGGAGGGCCGACTGCATGGAAAAGGGCTGCTCTTGATGGGCTCGGGCAGCTGCACTTGGAGGAGGGCCGGCTGCACATGTTTGAACTTGAAGAGGGCTGCTCCAAGGGCTCGGGTAGGGCTAGGCTTGGACTAGAGCTGCTCCAAAGGTGGGCTTCATCCTACACAATAAAACAAAACAACACACATTAGCTAAATTTATAATAACAAAATATAACTAAACATAGAAAATATAACAATTCTAAACAAAAATAATTATAACATTAATCCTAATAACATGTCATTGTAAAACTATAACAAAGATAATAATATTTAAAAATAATACTAGACATAATAATAACATAACATAAAATAACACCAAAACATAAAATAAAACTATAGATTTATATAAAATAGCATAACAACAACAAACAAGCATACAAAAACATAAAATTATAATAATCCTTAGGAATTTAAGCTACTAAATTACCCCAAAAAAGGATGACTAAAACTAGTCATCAATGATCAAGTGTTTTATCTTGGACCATGGAGGAGCGTGGGATGAGTGTTTGAAATTGATGGAATTTGCGTATAATGACAGTTATCAAGAAAGCTTGCAGATGGCCCCATATGAGGCTTTGTATAAGAGACGTTGCAAAACTCCCTTGCTTTGGGCAAAGGTTGGTGAGAGACCGTTGTTGGGTCCTGAGGCGCTAGAAGAGATGGATGTTTCTGTAAAGCATATTCGAGAGAAGCTTCGGATAGCTCAAGAGCGTTATGAGAGGAATGCCAACCGACGTAGGACTGATTTTGAGTTTGTTGTTGGGGACATGGTGTTTCTTAAGGTTTCCCCGATGCTCGGTGTTAAAAGGTTTGGTAAGAACCATAAGTTGGATCCTAGGTATGTGGAACCTTTCAAAGTTGTTAATCGTATTGGTGTGTCAGCTTATAGGCTGGTGTTGCCAGTAAGTTTTCCTGGTGTGCACGATATTTTTCGCGTGAGCCAGTTATGGAAGTGTGTGCTGAGTGACAGGCAAATTCTTGATGTTTTGCCCCAGTTGGATCCTAACCACTCATATGTGGAGGTTCCTGTTCATGTTTTGAATACTCAAGATCAGGTATTATAAAGGAAGACAATGCCCATGGTCAAGGTTTTGTGGAGGAACCAAGATGTGGAGAACGCGACTTGGGAGTCAGAGTCAGTTATGAGGGAGGCTCATCCTCATCTGTTCTCCTGACATTTTTGGTAAGTGTTTTCTTTGTTAGCTTATGATTGCTCTTATTCTGTTTTGGATTTGATCCTAATTATGTTAAGTTTCAGGACGAAACTTCTTTTTAGGGCCGGTGGCTGTAACGCCTCTGAATTTTCGGTGTTTATTTTAATTCCCGTAGTGGCGTATTTTTGACGCTAGAGCATTACGTTGATGCGTAGTTAATGGGTGTCATTTGTTGGAGCATGGGTTTGCTCAGTGGGTTTTCCTGTATGGTTGGTTTTGGCTTGGTTATGCACCTTCCCTCACAAGCCGGGTCTGTTTTGGTGACTCGGTGGAGATTTTTATAGAGATGTTGTAGCATTTTATCTTCGGGTGGTGTTTTACATGAGTTTGGTTTATCGGATTTGAATTTCGACTTCTCCGTTAGATTCATAGCATCAGTATTTTGTTACGGTGCAATTTTCGTAAGGTTCCGAGTTGGTTCAGATTTCGGGTCATTTTAACGTTATTTAAATAATTAGTATTATAATATATATAATAGTATAAATAGTTAAAGCGTTAAATCGAACCCTATTCCTATTCATCTTATTCCCGAACTGAGCGGAGGCCACTTTCGCGAGAGGAGAAATGACGGACTTCGCGTGCGTTCGACCGACGGTAGAGTGTGCTCGTGTGTCCATTTTCATCACTAGAGGAAAGATTCAGAAAGCTCTCGCCGAGATCAACGAGATCGTGGTAAAATTTTCCCGATTCCTCAATTTCAAGGCATTAGGGTTAGTGATTTTGACCTCTTTTTTCCTCCAAAAGTTTTAGGAAACGCTGCTAAGGTCATTTGGCAGCCGATCCTTGTCGCGGTGCGAGTGGGAGGCATTTTTCCGGAGTTTCAAGGCAAGTGGATTTTACCTCTTGCATGTCCGTTTACTTATTGTCTTTCTTTCCTTCTTTCCTCCTCCTTTAGAGAGTAGGAGTTGTGTAGGTAAAACCATGAAAAGAACCCCGAGGTTAGGGCAGGATTTCAGCCAAAACTATGGAAACTAGGTTCAGTGGTTTGGGGATTTTCGGCGAGTTTAGTAGATTAGCATAGGGAAATTCGTCAAGTTTGATAGTTTAGCTGGGTAGAAATCGGTGTGTATTAATGAGTTAAATCTGTTGGGTATGGAAGGATTTAGTCCAAGTGTAATTCAACGAGTATCGCTAGGGATTCGTCGAGTATCGACTTAGGTAGATTCGACGAGTATCGCCGAATTTCGTTAAGGCAGTTTCATCAGGTAAACGATTCGTCGAGTATAGGTTAGTTTCTTGCCCAAGGATAATTCGACGAGTATCAATAAAATTCGTCGAGTCTCAGCAGTCTAGGCATTGAGTGAGCTGACCGCCAAGTCCAATTCGTCAAGTATCGTTAGTCATTAATTCGAGTATAGATCCTTAGTCTAAGTGTTTTTCGTCGAGTATTCACGTCGAATCAAGCCGATTCGTCGAATATCCATGTAATTCGTCGAGTATACTCGCCGAATTTTGTCAGGACTTAGAATATTTTCCGTTTCGTGAAGGATTCGTCATGTATGGTCCTTAGAGTGCTTTTAGGGCTAGTTTAGGTATTTCCTTAGGTTTAGACTTGGGTTTTGGTTTGGGTATGATGTTTTCTTCGGCTGGTTGCCAGTTTGTGAATCATTACACTTGGTGGTTTGTTCAGTCTCTGTTTTGTGGACTGTTGGGTTGTGTTGGGCCAGGTGGCCACCACCGCAGTACCTGTTTATGAGGCGTTTGGGTCTGAAAGCCCGGTTTTGGATAGTTTTGGTCATCGACTTCGGCCCGGTTATTTCTTTTACCAAGTGTTAATGATTCGCATTTTCGAGCTGTTTTGTGCTCAGTTTGCTTCTTAGATCAGTTTATGCTATTACATGCTAATTGATGTGATATTTTTGCTCTATGTATAAACTATGTAGATAAGCATAAGCTAGATTGCTTTTAATCTCAGGCAAGTGCACCTATCAATCGTAGTATAGGAAAAATCTACATCTCGTGTCATATTCCACAGGGTCTTTTCAAGTACTCGTACTCACTCTCACTCTATTATCGTACCTATAATTAAAATTGATTTTTAATCTAGATTAACCTAACTAGGACAAATTGGATAAAGAGACATTGGAGGATTATGGATAGTAAAAAGTAGATAATCTAAGAGTAATCACTTGAGAATAATCACTCATTAATTCAATTCTATGTAATCACATAATAACAAGATTATCATATTCGTTGTATTGTGAGGGTTAAACATTTATCGAATTCTCTCTCGAGCAATTCAAAACCTAAACTTAAGTTGAGTAAATTTTCTCTCGAACAATTCACAACACTCAAATTTGCAGTAATATAAAATACCCTATCTAATACATAAATTCATGAAATCCTATCTTTAAAATACCATGAATCCATTTATCCGTACTACTATAATCCAAACAACATATCTCTCAATGATGCAATCTGAAATACAAAGAGAAATAACACCAAAATATGAACATATAAACTATAACACCTCTACCCGTCACGTAGGATATAATAGAGGGTCCGGCTGGGGCCCGACACCATATTCCACAAATAGGCGGAGACGTCACTAAATAATATCAAGAACCATCGCACCCTAACACAAAGCATTCTAACGGAAGCTTCAGGGTTGAAAACTTGAACTCAACAATAACATAAATGTCCACTTCTACTAAATAGGAATGTATACAACCAAATATACAAGGTACACAACCTTATGGATTTTACAAGTTTCTCTTAACATAAGGTGTGGTTTACAAACATCGGCTTGCAGGCCGGCCACACATGAACAAGAGTAAACAAAAAAGGGCCTTCGAGGGCAGCAGCGCAGCTTGGGCTTCAGCTCGCTAAGTCCCGCTTGGACCAGCACCACCTGTACCTGTAAGAACCAATCCACCAACCAGTGGCAAACAGGGCAACGGTCAGCATTTAGCTGACCAATTATAACGACCCTGCCCCTGGCACGGGGTAGCGGAATTCCTTCCCTGCATAACATTTTACATCACATACATATATATTCAGCCACCAAGGAAATACATATCATAAATTCCGGCACGACGACCCGACATTCCGTGCACTCAGGGCACATTCTGGTGTACCGAAAACACCGGATCCCACCACCGTTCAGAGGTCCCAGACATGACTGTCCAATTTGAGAATTCCTAGTATGATTGGCAGCAAGCCATCGAATCTTGCTATGTGATCCTAATAGTGCCTTAAGCACCCAAGGTTAGATAACCATAACGCGGGTACGGATCCACCTTTCCCGTTGCTCAAAATCGCCAGACTCAAGACTGGACTAACGCGGGTACGGCTTCACTTTGCCCGTTCGCCACCAAGGCATTTCCTCCAGTTGCAGTCCAATGGCTCAACTTCATACCACATGGCACTCACGGCCACAAGAGTTGAACCCAACTCTCACAATTTCCTGGACTTCCTCTAGTACTTCCTGCGGCACAAAGCCACATGCATCCACCACAGATTTCATGCACACAAGTAATAAACACGGAGTCTTCTCTGATGTGCAAACAAGCATCACTAATCCAGACCAACATGTCTAGATGGGCTTCACACAGCATGCCTAACCGTACTCACACTTCCGGTTATAATACAATACAATAAGGGACGAACCACTGACCCAAGGGAATCACTTCGCCATCCACCTTTTTGGTGGAGGATTCCTATGTAAATGCAGGAAAGAAGGAATTCACTTGTCCATGAAGGAAATCGTTATCCTTGAAGGAAGTTTTGGCGCCATGGCAAAAAGCACACGGTTGGAAAGCTCCGTAATGATCAAGCCTCCGCAGAGCTGAACTCGGCTCGCGATTTGGACCACCGCAGCACCACTGACAACCAAATTTCCCTTCTTCTTCCTTCCCTTGCTCTCCTCTCTTTCTTAACTTTAGAAAGATAATGACACAACTCAAATGAGCTTTCTCCTCCTCAAGGCCAGCCTTATCACCCTAGGGAAGAGCCTAGACTATTGGATCTTGGTCAAAGAAAATGAACGGCTCAGATCAGCCCTTAAATTGATTTTCCTGGGCCGAACACGGGTTGTGACACACCCGTGTCACAGGCCGTGTTCCTTAAGCGGCTCATAACTGACCCAAGTCAAACCAAAACACGGTTAGCGACACGCCCATATCGCCAACAAACACGCCCGTGTCGAGGAGCGTGTCCCCCCCATCGAGACGGAATTAGCCAAAATCCCGAGAAGCAAATAGGCACTAGACACGCCCGTTTCACATTTTAACAGGCTCGTGTCACATTTTAACATGCCCGTGCCATAGTTGGCATGCCTGGGCTCTAGGTCGTGTCCTCCTCGGACACATTCTGGCCCTCACCTTGGTAAGACACGCCCTGGGACACGCCCGTGTCCCAGGCCGTATCGCCCCTTAATGATCGTCTACTGCAGATCTCACATCGACACAGAGAAGAACATGCCCTGGGAAACGCCTGTATTCCAGGCCGTGTACACTAGACACGCCCTGAGACACGCCCGTGTCCCAGGCCGTGTCGCCCAGCCTGAACCTCAAATTTAGCTTTTTAGATTTTTGGGGTGTTACAACCCTCCCCTCCTTACAATAAATTTCGTCCCGAAATTTGGCCACAGTAAGGAAGTGCAAGCATTACACAACATGTGATACTTTACATATAAGATTCAACAAAATACAGACGAGGCAACAGTTTACATAAATAACTCGGGAAATTCAGCTCGCATGGTCTGCTCCCGCTCCCTTGTTAGCTCTTCTCGACCACAATTGTCACACCGGACTTTGACCATCCCTATTGTCTTGTTCCGCAACTGCTTCTTGGCTCGATCCTCGATCCAAACGGGTTTAACCTTCGTCGTTATCCCATACTCAACCGGCACTCAGTCACTCTCAATTACTTGAGCTGGATCCTTGACCGCTTTCCGCAACACCGAGACATGAAACACATCATGTAAACCACTACGCTCTTGCGAAAGTTCTAACCGATAGGCGGCTTCACCAATATGTTCGACCACTTCAAACAGTCCCAGATACCTCGGGCTCAACTTTTTCAGACGCTGTATCCTGGACACACCTTTGAATGGTTTTATTTTCAAGTACACCAATCTCCCACCACAAACTCCACGTTTCGGTGCTTGGCATTGTAATACTTAGCTTGCTTGGAGCCACCATAAGTCTTTCGTGTATCAACCGTATAATTGAGTTGGCATCATCAAACTCTTTTCGCGGGTACAACTTCATTTCTCCAGTCTCTGCCCAAGCCAAAAGTGTACGACATTTCCTATCGTATAAAGCCTCAAAGGGCGCCATCTGGATACTAGCTTGGTAGCTATTGTTGTAGGCAAATTAAACCACACCGAGACGATCTTCCCATTTCTTCCCGAAATCTAGTGCACACATTCAGAGCATATCCTCCAATGTCCTGTTGGTCCTCTTGGTCTGACCATCCGTTTGAGGATGGAAGGCCGGCTGAAATGTAATTTCGTACCCAACAGTTTCGTTGACTAATCTCCAATCACCCGAAGTGAAATGCCCATCTCGATCACTAACAATGCTACGAGGCACACCGTGCAATCGTACAATAGTATCCACGTACATCTTTGCTAATTTCTAAATTGAATCGTCCCTACGGTTCGGGATGAAGTGCGACACCTTAGTTAACCTGTCCACAATCACCCATACCGCATCATTTCCATGCTGTGATCTCGGCAATCCATGCACAAAGTCCATGGAAAGATCACCAAATTTTCACGTAGGGATAAGCAACGAATTCAGCAAACCACCCAGTTTTTGGCATTCTGCCTTTACTAAAACACATGTTTGACACTTCGCAACATAGTGTGCTATGTCCTTCTTCAATCCAGGCCACCAGAACAGCTTCTTCATATCTTTATACATCTTCGTGCTCCCGAGGTGAATCGAATATTTGGTGAAGTGGCCTTCATACATCACCTCTTCACGAAGCTTACCCCTATCTGGGACACACAAACGACCGTCCTTCCGAAAAAGGCTGTCATTAAACGAAAATCTAGAGTCCGCACTTTCCGCTGCATAGCGTTGTAGACTTTCATCAAGTTCTGTTGCTTGCCGAACTCTGTCCGCCAGGTCACACTATACCTCCATCCAGTTTATGCACGCATCTGCAGTGGCATTCCTTTCAACACTAAATATTTAATGCCTCAAGTTCTTGAATTAGGCTTTCATTATGCCTTAGAAGCCAACTTGCCCTTGCCGGAGTCCGATGACTCAAGGCATCCGCGACTACATTCCCTTTACCGGGAGTATAATGAATCTTGAAGGTGTAGTCACCAAGAAACTCCATCCACCTTCTCTGTCGCATATTAAGATCTTTCTGATCCAACAGATATTTCAGGCTCTTATGGTCCGTGAATATATCAACTTTCACGCCATATAGATAATGACGCCATAGTTTAAGTGCAAATATCACCGCCGCCAATTCCAAATCATGGACGGGGTAATTCCGTTCATGCACCTTCAACTGGCGTGAGCCATAAGCTATCACTTTTCCGAATTGTAAAAGAACACAGCCTAAGTCGCTCCCTGATGCATCACTATAAACCTCAAAGCCGTCTTGACCACATGGCGATGTCAAGATTGGCGCCGCGGTCAAATGACTCTTTAGCTCTTCAAAAGCTCGTGCGCACTCCGGCGTCCAAATGAACTTCTGATCCTTCCTCGTTAGTGTGGTGAGAGGCAAAGCTATCATCGAGAAATTCTCTACGAAGCGCCTGTAGTAGCCCGCAAGCCCAAGAAAACTCCTGACTTCTGCTACTGAAGAAAGAATAGGCCACTCCCGTATTGCAACTATCTTGGAAGGATCCACCGCAATGCCCTCTCCACTAACCACATGGCCAAGGAAAGCCACTGACGACAGCCAAAACTCACACTTAGAGAACTTGGCGTAGAGTTTATTCTTCCTCAGGGTGTGCAACACCATCCGCAAGTGATTTGAATGATCTTATTCGGATTGGGAGTATGCGAGGATATCACCAACAAAGACGATCAAAAAGAGATCCAAGTATTCCCTAAACGTTCGATGCATCAAGTCCATGAATACCGATGGCGCATTAGACAACCCAAACGACATTACCGTGAACTCATAGTGACCATAGCGTGTTCCAAACGCTGTTTTGGGTATGTCACTTTCACGAACTCTTAACTGATAGTAGTCTGACTTCAAATCCAACTTGGAGTATACAGTCGAGCCAACTAACTGATCAAACAAGTCATCAATCTGTGGAATTGGATACTTGTTCTTTTCTGTTAGTTTGTTCAGTTCTCTATAGTCAATGCATAGACACAAGATGCCGTCCTTCTTTTTCACAAAGAGAACCGGTGCGCACCAAGGCGATTGACTTGAGCGTATATAGCCTTGCTCTAGCAATTCTTGCAACTGAACCTTTAGTTCCGCCATCTCCTTTGGCGCTACTCGATAAGGCGAGCGGGCCACAGGTTTCGCACCTGACACCAGCTCGATAGCGAAGTCGATTTCCCTTTGGGGTGGTAACCCCAGAAGGTATTTTGGAAACACATCAGCATATTCCGATACAATCGGCACCTCACTCACACTAGCCTTCGGCTCCACCGTCTCAATGAGTGTGAAGAATAACTCCGCACCCTTCCGAACTATCTTAATGACTTGAAGAGCAGATATCAATACCCTACTCATCCCTCGCATACCACTGAACTTGGCCTCTTGTTCGGTATTTTTCCCCAGTGTAACCTCTTTTGAAGTGCAATCTATACAAGCATGCTGCTCTGAAAGCTAGTCCATACCAAATATTATATCAAACTCTGATATCGGCAATACTAATGTTTCCACCTTGAAATCCTGACTCCCTATCTTGACCTCAACACAACAAGACTTATCCGCACACATCAAACATCCGTTAGGTAGTAACACCTTCAGACTGTCTGTCGTGGTCCGTATAGGCACCCTGATTCGCAAGATGAAATCTTCCGACAGAAATGAATGTGAAGCACCTGTATCGAACAGTGCTCGTGCCGGATAGTCCCGTATAAGGACAAAACCTATAACACCAAAATTAAAACAAGCACAGCACACAACTTAAAATAAAATTAAAACAGCGCGCACTTGTGATGACATCGGCCTGCTTAATGGCCTCCTGTTGCCCAAGGTTGAAGACCTGGGGCTGCGCGTGCGATGCAGAAGACTCCACCACAGTCTTCCCTTTCTCCGCATAAGACGCTCCCGTCTTCTTTTCACCCTTTGGAGGGCCAACTCGGCAATCACGTGCGAAGTGTCCCAACTTCCCACACGTAAAACAAGCGCGAGATCCATACCCAGAAGATGCCTCCATCACAGTCGTTGAAGAAGCTTGTCTAGTAGATTTGGACTTCTTATTCCATCTCCTTCGATACCCAGACTTCTCTGGACGCGGTGGCTTGAACTCCGGTTTTGTAACAGCTAAGGTCCCCTTTGCTTGCCCTCTTTTCATATCCTTTTCCAAAGACCGAGTCGTACAAACCAATGCTTGGAATCCCTGATTCACAGAACTCGAGAGCAAATACCGCATCTCATCTCGTAGTACCCCATAGAATTGACTTGTCTTACGCTCCTCTTTGGCGAAGATATTGTCCGCATACCATCCCAAACGTATAAAATCCCGCAGATACTCATCCACACTACACTCCCCTTGAGTTAAACGTTGGAACTCCAACTCCATGGAAATTCTTTGCTGCATCGGGAGATGCTTTGCTAAAAACAATCGAGAGAACTCTTCAATCGAGACTCCCGTCAAACAGCTGCCCGCCAAGTGATGCAATTCTACCTTGTCCCACCACAACCGAGCCTTTCCCTCAAGCAGGAAAGTGGCTAGTGTGACTTTCGGTTCCTCCTTTACTCTGATAGCTATCAAGAGTCTCTTAATCCTTGAGAGCCAATACTCCGCTTGGGTTGGGGAACCCGCCCCAGTAAATTGAGGAGGATTGAAGCTCATGAACAGCTTTAATTGTTGATCTGCCGCTCGCGGATCAACTACAGCTTCCACTAGTTCTGTCCTTATCTCAACATGCATTGACACCACTGTAGGCCGAGCCTGCCCAGCTTGCTGAGCATTCATAACTGCAATCACTGTCTCCATAATCAAACGAATAGTTTCAGTAGATGGTGGAGGTGATGACACCTCAGCCGGTACCGCACTTTCAACAGAATGTTGAGGTTCCGGCTGACCCACAACACTTCTAGTCACCTATATGTGTAGAAACACAATTTAGCGACTAAACAAACGACAAACATACAAAAATGAACACACAGGTTCAACAAATAAGTGTATTTGCATTCCTAAGTGGACATTCTTGAGTTCAATTTATGTGTTATAACGGCAGTACTTACACATGCTCGCCACCCCTCAAAAGAATTCGTTCGCGAATTCGGAAGAGATCGACCAACAAGCTGATACCAAATTGTAACACCTCTACACGTCACGTAGGATATAATAGAGGGTCCGCCGGGGCCCCACACCATATTCCAAAAACAGGCGGAAACGTCACTAAATAATATCAAGAACCATCGCACCCTAACACAGAGCATTCTAGCATAAGCTTCAGGGTTGAAAACTTGAACTCAACAATAACAGAAATGTCCAATTCTACTAAATAGGAATGTATAAAACCAAATACACAAGGTACACAGCCTTATGGCTTTTACAAGTTTCTCTTAACATAAGATGTGGTTTACAAACATTGGCACGCAGGCCGGCCACACACGAACAAGAGTAAACAAAACAAGGCCTTCGAGGGCAACAACACAGCTTGGGCTTCAGCCCGCTAAGTCCCGCTTGGACCAGCACAACCTGTACCTGCAAGAACCAATCCACCAACTGGTTACAAACAGGGCAATAGTCAGCATTCAGCTGACCAATTATAACGACCCTGCCCCCGGCACGAGGCAACGAAATTCCTTCCCTTCATAGCATTTTACATCATATACATATATATTTAGCCACCAAGGCAATACATATCACAAATACCGGCACGACAGCCCGACATTCCATGTACTAAGGGCACATTCTGGTGTACCGGAAACACCAGATCCCACCACAGTTCAGAGGTCCCAGACATGACGGTCCAATTTGAGCATTCCTAGTCTGATCGGCACGCATGCCATCGACTCTCGCTATGCGATCCTAATAGGGCCTTAAGCACCCAAGGTTAGACAACAATAATGTGGGTACAGATCCACCTTTCCCGTTGCTCAAAATCATCAGACTCAAGACTGGACTGACGCGAGTACGACTTCACTTTGCCCGTTCGCCACCAAGGCATTTCCTCCAGTTGCAGCCCAACTACTTAACTTCATACCACATGGCACTCACGACCACAAGAGTTGAACCCAACTCTCACAATTTCCTGGACTTCCTCCAGTACTTCCTGCGGCACCAAGCCACAGGCATCCACCACAGATTTCATGCACACAAGTAATAAACACGGAGTCTTCTCCGATGTGCAAACAAGCATCACCAATCCAGACCAATATGTCTAGATGGGCTTCACACAGCATGCCTAACCGTACTCACACTTCCGGTTCTAATGCAATACAACAAGGGACGAACCACCAACCCAAGGGAATCAATTCGCCATCCACCTTTTTGGTGGAGGATTCCTATGCAAATGTAGGAAAGAAGGACTTCACTTGTCTAAGAAGGAAATCGTTACCCTTGAATGACGTTTTGGCGCCATGGCGAAAAGCACACGGTTGGAAAGCTCCGCAACGATCAAGCCTCCGTAGAGCTGAACTCGGTTCCCGATTTGGACCACTGCAGCACCACCAGCAACCGACTTTCCCTTTTTCTTCCTTCCCTTGCTCTCATCTCTCTCTTAACTTTAGAAAGAGAATGACACAACTCAAATGAGCTTTCTCCTCCTCAAGGTCAGCCTTATCACCCCAGGGAAGAGCCTAGACCATTAGATCTTGGTCAAAGAAAATGAACGGCTCAGATCAGCCCTTAAATTGATTTTCCTGGGCCGAACACGGGTTGTGACACGCCCGTGTCATAGGCCATATTCCTGAAGCGGCTCATAACCGACCCAAGTCAAACCAGAAAACGGTTAGTGATACGCCCGTGTCGCCAACTGACACGCCCGTGTCGAGGGGCGTGTCCCCCACCCCCATCGAGACAGAATTAGCCAAAATCCCGAGAAGCACACGGGTACTAGACATGCCCATGTCATATTTTGACACGCCCGTGTCATAGTTGAGATGCCTGGGCTCAAGGTCGTGTCCTCCTCGGACACATTCTGGCCCTCACCTGGGCAAGACACGCCCTGGGACACGCCTGTGTTGCCCCTCAACGATCATCAACTGCAGATCTCGCATCGATAAAGAGAAGAACACGCCCTGGGACACGCCCGTGTCCCAAGCCGTGTACACTAGACACGCCCTGAGACACGCCCGTGTCCCAGGCCATGTCGCCCAGCCTGAACCTCGAATTTAGCTTTTGAGATTTTTGGGGTGTTACATAAACATCATCACAACCTTCCAATTTCTCAATCTAGAAGTTTGGAATTCATATAAAACAAATAATAAATTCAACTCTAGGATGAATCTTCTTGTTTAAAAGTCTACATACAAATAAAATACCACAAATTTGATGTAAAAACTAACATACATGATTATCGAATTGTTCAAAGATAAATTTCATGCGAAATATAGGATAAATAAAGTTAGATCCATCAAGAGAAAGGAAAGATTAAAAGAGATACATGAAGATTAAAATCATATGAATAATTCTCCTTCAATTCCTCCTTCTCTTGGATGCTCCACTTTCGTTCTCCAGAAGTTCTCCAAATGTTTTGATCCAAAAGTTCCTATTCTATTTTTCCTACAGGTTTTTTTAGTCTCCTAGCAAACAGGGTCGAACACGGGTTCAAACACGGCCTTATGGATGGTTCAAAGGCGGTTGAGCATGAATAGATGTGTCTGGTCGTGGGCCATGTCATCTGACACGGCTGATGACACGACTGTGTTGTTCTTCACATTCTTCGCACACGGGTTGGTTGGCAGCATGTCTTCAATTTTTTCCGAAAAGGACACGGGTAGGGACACGGGCGTGTTTATACCCATGTGGTGCTCTGTCTTTTCTTCCAATTCTTCTGCTCTTTCCTGAATAGGACATGGGTAGGGACACGAGCGTGTTCCTACCCGTGTGCGCCCAATTCCAGTCCTGTCATCAACCATGTTGGATCCATGAACTCCACTGTTTGCTCCAAGACTTTTAGTTCCACTGGTTTGCAATACCTGCATTAAGAAGATGAATAAATAAATGAATAGCTTAATACAAGAAATTATAGAAACTCCAAACTGTGCTCTTCTATTCATGATAATACAAATTCTTAACTATTCTCGCGCATTTACTACAAAGGTAGGTAGAAAATAGTGGACATGATTATAATTATGATAGTAAAAAGACTATCATAATTGTCTCATCAAATACCCCCAGACTTAAATGTTTGCTTGTCCCCAAGCAAACTAATTCAAACACTTGGGTTACCAATAATTAATTTTTCTTCCAGACACTTGTTTCTATGAATTTAAAGAGAAATTTGATGTTGTAATTGTATAGGAAATAATATAGCAGACTTTTCTAAATATAACTTTATCTTAAAATTTCCTCCCATATATCTCTTAACTATCTTTCACTCTTTCCTAGAAATAGGATTACAGTCATCCATAACAATTGTGAGGAGAAAATAACAATCTCAATAAGATATGCATTAGTATTTCAAAACTTATAAGTACCAATATTAATATTCATGAGCTTGCCTTTTCACACCCTCTCCACGACACTAGTTAGGATTAGCAAGGTTAGATCCTTAGGACTTGTATTATGATATAACCTTTTGGCTTAGGATAGAAGAGTATAGGTGGGGTAATCACCGGTAAATTCGATGGTTCATATCACACCTAGATAACGATTGAGCCTTTTTGCTATGTAATTACCTCAACATACATCAACGTTATAAAAGCACCCCCAGACTTTACAATTATTATACTTCCCACAATTTTTTTTGATTGATACTCTATATTTTTGTTAATTTTTCTTATCCAATGGTCCATAATAGGGATCATTCCGAGTGGGTGTAAGTGTACACGCACTTAGGCCACATATCACTATGTTTTTCAAGGGTCCATAGTAGGGATCATTCCAAGTGGGTGTAGGTGTACACACACTTAGGCCTCATATCACTATGGACAAACTCATTTCAAGAATATCTCAATGATTGGTGTACTAATAGGTAAGGATTTGGCCTTGGTGAATTTTAGTAGTAGAGTATCAAATGACATAGAGATTAGGTCCAAATTGGGTGTGCAAGGGTATAATGTTTAAGGTTTTGGGATTGTAAGGCTCAAGCTATCCAAAGGGAGGCCTAAGTCATTTCCTCCCTCACTAATTAATCTATGCAAAAGTTTTGAGGATTGCTAGAGGGTAAGTTCTAGACACCAATAGAGAGTATTCTTTATTTTGATTCCCCAATACAAAATTATCAAAATATTACACTCATCGACTCACTTTATTATAGATAATTATATTTTCTAAAATAGAGTGATTGTTAGTTAATAATATAAAGTACTAATACTAAAAATAAGTTATATAGAGAAAAATAAGCTAATGAATTTCTATACATAATTACTAATCAACAAATTTGAACACTCAAGGAGTCTACATCAATTCATTTTAATCAGCGTGCGAAAGTAAATTAACTAGTTATAATCCCAAATGAGTGAATTAATGAGAGCTTAAAGAAGTAAAAACAATCAATGAAAGATTAAAGAAGTAAATTAACTAGTTATAATCCCAAATGAGTGAACTAATGAGAGCTTAAAGAAGTAAAAACAATTTTATTAGGGGTGTTTAACAACCTTGAGTACAGTACTATGCTAGCAAAAATATAACCAATTATAATCATGTCCAGCACAGAAATATTAAAATTGAAGAACATCCACCCCCAGACTTAAAATTTGCAATGTCCTCATTGCAATGTAAAGAACTGAGAGAGAAAATTCGCCTTCATGTAAAGAACTGACTATCATGAATATAAAAGAGCACACGAAGTAAAAAGGAGCAAATATGATAACATATATAATATCTGTTAGTACAGGTACAAATAGCTGATACTGAAGACATGTCCAAATAACTGATGATACATGTCAAAAATATGTTGTAGGGTCGACCTGATCGTAGGGGAAGTGAGGCGGGCAAAGTGCTGTCGGTCGTGGGCTGGAGATCCCAAAGTGCTCCCTGATTTGAAATATAGCATCCTCAGTCCGCTTCTGCGAATCCTCTATACACTGAAGTCGTGGTGAGTGCTCAGACTCATAAAAGAGCTGGAAGTCATGCGGATACTGCGTGCGCAGTCGAGGAGCAGAAGACTCTCCTTGAGTATAAGTGGACTGGGCTGGAGGGATCATGGGCTCATTGAGGTCAGGATTAACATCGTCGTCGTCATCATCTACATATGGTGCACATCTCACAATGGAATAAATAATACCACCCTGGCCTTGACGGGTGGTGATGAGGCGGAGGGATTGAAGACTGGCCATAGTGATAGGCACAGTCTTTGTGACCACAGTCATCGGAGGAAGGGCAGAGAAGATGTTCATATTCTTTTCCAGGCGCGTGATGTAGGGTACTACACAAATAGAACCTAAACGTGAGTTATCGGCCTGGTGAAGAATGAACTGGGCTAGCTTAAAACCCAAATGGATTGGGTAATGCGATGACATGCTGTAGAGATACTGCATATCCTGCCTACTAATGACACCAGAGCTTTCGCCCCGGCCACTAAAAGTGTGACTAAGTAGATGATGTATGTAATGAAGGGCAGGAGAACGTAACTTAGAGGCCTTAGACCTCTTGGACTCATACGGAGATAGATCAAAAGTAAGGCAAGCAAAAATATTGGATGCATGGTCACGAGTAGGGAGATCAAAATGAAGGTCGGAGTAGGCGTCACTATAAAGGAACGAGTCCTCATACACCCCTAAGTATTGGGTGAACTAGAGAAGGGAAAGAGTGTAAGTATGGCCCACTACTCGGAATGAAATGACCCCCTCTTGCGTGTTTGTCTGCTCAGTAAAAGTAGGCCTAAGGTTTAGGTAAAAAGATGACATGAACTCTAATGTGAGTTCCTTAAATCCTAACTCCTCAATACCAAAAAACTATTGCCACCCTAATACAGAGATCAACTCCCGAACATATCCAACTAAATTTATCTCCTCCAGGACGCTCTAGTCAATAGATCTAATGTCTTGATGCTTCTTTGACTGGAGGCGATTATAGCGGTTGATGTGTGCTGGATCTATGAACTCTTGTGGCGCAGGAGCATCACGCCTTTCTATTGATAATGTTGTGATATTTGGGCGACAACGACGTCCCCTTGTGCACGTCCGGTTGACATGATCTGCGGATAAGTGGAAGGATTTTTTAAGAAATGAAAAAGAGGAGAAGGAGAGGAAGAAGAATGAGAAGAATGTGGAGAAGAAGAAGAAATTGAGAAATAAGAACATAAAAAAAATATTTACCTAGGGAGATAGATTGAACGGAGAGGAGACGGATCCACTAACGTTGAAGGCAAAAAGCTCAAGCCGGTTCTGAGAAGAGGAAGTGCAGGAGAATTGGGTAGAAACCAGGAGATGA
Organism: Platanthera zijinensis; assembly: GCA_039513925.1. Classification (NCBI taxonomy): domain Eukaryota; kingdom Viridiplantae; phylum Streptophyta; class Magnoliopsida; order Asparagales; family Orchidaceae; genus Platanthera; species Platanthera zijinensis. Next base: position 120,381,793 of record CM077083.1, on the reverse strand, counting down.
AGATGAAAATGACCAGTACACAGCCTTATATAAAGAAGCTGAACACGGGTTGCCACATGGCCGTGTGTGGACCCGTGTTCATTAATCTGTAACTTCACATTACACGGTCTCCAAAAGGCGTGTGGTCAATCTGATGGGATAGGACAGCGCCAGGCGAACACGGTCCACAACACGGGTGTGTATGGACCAGTGTGGTCAAACTGACAGGTGATAGAGGCGGATACAGTCCACAACATGGGTGTGTGTTGACCCGTGTCCTTCTAAGGAATAACTTCATCGACCTACTACACGGGTTTGCACATGGCTGGGTATCAACCTGTGTCATTCTCGGGATGAATATCATCGAACAGTGACACAGTTGACCACGCAGCCGGGTGTGTACCTGTATCCTGCTCGGGATGGTTATGTGAAAAGAAGTTAAAGCGACACGACATGGCACACGGGTGTGTGTCAAGACGTGTGGTGCTCGGGAAAAAGGCTTCTTACTCATTTTAAATAGAACACGGCTGGGCTAAAAGATGTGTTATGGACACAGCCAGGCACACGGCCGTGTGCCCCTCTAAATTTGAAATACCTCCTAAGTGAGTTTAAAAAAAAATTATATTAACATTTAACTAGAATTTTACTAAAAGTTTTAAAAACATTTTATAAACTTAGAAAAATTACTAAATTATATTTATCCTAGTTTAGACGGATGCATGATTCTTGACGAGCGGAATCTTGAGGAAACACACCATAGTAAAGTTTTAATCGGTGCCCGTTGACTTTAAACTCTCCCTTCTCAGGGTGGGTCAGCTCGACGGTGCCATAGGGAAAAACTTCTTTGACTTGGAAGGGTCCGGACCACTTAGACCTTAACTTCCCTGGGAATAAACGAAGTCGGGAATTAAAAAAGAGGACTTGGTCACCTTTTTCGAATGTCTTGGGTTTGCTAAGGTGACGGTCATGGAATAATTTAGTCTTCTCCTTATAAATCCGAGAGTTTCATATGCCATGGTTCTCCACTCATCTAACTCATTAAGTTGAAGTTTGCGCTTCTCCCCTATAGAATTAGTGTCAAAATTCAAAGAGCGTATTGCCCAATATGACTTGTGTTCTAATTCTATAGGCAAGTGACATGATTTACCATAGACTAATCTAAAGGGGGTGGTCCCTATAGGTGTTTTGAAGGCGTTCCTATATGACCATAAACAATCGTTTAGTTTCTTAGACCATTGCTTCCTATTCCCTTCTATAGATTTTTCTATGATTCTCTTAAGTTCTCTATTTGAAACTTCAACTTGACCACTAGTTTGTGGATGATAAGGAGTGACTATCCTATGTGTAACTCCATATTTTTGTAATACATTATCTAGCTGTAGATTACAAAAGTGTGAACCCCTATCGCTAATAAGTGCACGTGGTGTGCCAAATCGTGCGAATAAGGGTTTCAAAAACTGAATCACTACTCTACTATCATTAGTAGGGAGAGCTTGCGCCTCTACCCACTTTGATACATAATCTACAGCTACAAAAATATATTTATTCCCGTAAGAAACTGGAAATGGTCCCATAAAGTCAATCCCCCATACATCAAACACTTCACATTCAAGAATAATTTTTTGCGGCATTTCATGTAATTTAGAGATATTACCTGATTTTTGACAAGAATCACATGAAAGCACATACTTTTGGGCATCCCTGAATAGAAGGGGCCAATAAAAACCAGAATCAAGAACCTTTTTGGCTGAGCAATTTGCTCCATAGTGACCACCAGTAGGGCCTGAATGACACTGCTCCAGGATTTTACAACCCTCCTCCGCTGATACACACCTACATATAACAGAATCTGCACATAACTGAAAAAGAAAGGCGTCCTCCCAGAAGTAATATTTCAAGTCAGAGAAAAATTTCTTTTTCTACTGATATGAAAAGTCTTTTGGAAGGACCTTAGCCACAAGATAGTTTGCATAATCGGCAAACCATGGATAATCAGCATTTATATTTGTAGATAATGCAAATAATGATTCCTCCGGAGATGTATCAGAAATCTCAGATTCATCTAACATTGCTCGTAGTGGATTTTCTAAACGTGAGATATGATCTGCCGCTAAGTTTTCTGCTCCTCGTTTATCCCTAATTTCTAAATCAAATTCTTGCAATAAAAGAACCCAACGGATTAAACGAGGCTTTGCCTCTGCTTTGGCTAGCAAATATCTTAGGGCAGAGTGATCTGTGTATACTACCACCTTAGACAATGTTAAATATGATCTAAATTTATCGAAGGCAAATACCACTGCTAGGAGTTCTTTTTCTGCAGTTGTATAATTCTTAGGTGCGTTATTAAGTGTTTTGCTAGCATAATATATAGGGTGAAAGTGTTTGTTTCGGCGTTGTCCTAAAACAGCTCCTACCACAAAACTGCTAGCGTCACACATGATCTTGAAAGGCTGAGTAAAATAAGGTGCGATCATAATAGGAGAATTAATTAATCTTTCTTATAAAAACTCAAAGGCTTGTAGACACTCTTGATCAAAAATAAAAGGTGTGTCTTTCTCTAAAAACCTAGTAAGTGGTTTGGCAATTTTAGAAAAGTCTTTAATGAACGGCGATAAAATACGGCGTGACCTAAAAAGCATCTCACTGGCTTAATGGAGGTTGGTGGTGGCAACTTTTCTATGGTTTCAATTTTTGCTCTATCTACTTGAATTCCTTGGCTTGAGATCTTATGGCCAAGTACTAACCCTTCTTGTACCATGAAATGGAACTTCTCCCAACTAAGCACTAGGTTTGTTTCCTCACTCCTCCTCAGAACTTTCTCTAAATTATTCAAACACAAGTCAAACGAATCACCAAACACAGAGAAATCATCCATAAATACTTCCATAATATCTTCAACATACTCATCAAATATAGATAACATGCACCTTTGGAAAGTGGCGGGTGCATTACATAAACCGAATGGCATACGCCTATAGGCAAAGGTACCAAATGGGCAAGTGAATGTTGTTTTCTCCTAGTCTTCTAGAGTTATAGGAATTTGGAAATATCAAGAAAGCCCATCTAGAAAACAATAATAAGAATGTCCTGATAAACGTTCTAATATTTGGTCAATGAAAGGAAGAGGGAAATAGTCTTTCCTAGTAACATCGTTTAACTTCCTATAATCGATACAAACACGCCAACCTGTTACTGATCACGTTGGAATTGATTCATTTTTATCATTTGCGACCACTATTAGACCGCCCTTCTTAGGAACGACTTGTACATGACTAACCCATGAACTATCCGAAATAGGGTATATCATTCCAGCATCTAATAACTTAACAATCTTAGCCTTCACTACCTCTTTCATTTTGGATTTAGCCTATGTTGCGGTTGAATAAATGACTTATAGTTTTCTTCCAAAAGGATTTTATGGGTGCAAAAACTAGGGTTGATACCTTTTATATCAGATATTTGCCATGCTATAGCACCTTTACATTTCTTCAGCACAGTTATTAATTTAGGTTTTTCAGTATTAGAAAGATTAGAAGAAATAATAATTGGGTAAGAAGAATTAGATCCTAAGAATGCATACTCAAGATGATCTGGTAATTTTTTTAGTTCTACTATCGGTGGATCCTTAGTATTATTCTTAAGAACTTCAAGATCTCCTGGGGAAATCAAACTATACTCAGTCTTCCTATTTATCGAAATAGAGTTATTTAGATAATATAAATGTTCAACAACATATTCACTTTTGTCTTCTTCTAGATAATAGTTAGTGATGCAAATTTCCAAAGGATCTCTATAATACAAATCAGAATTCATAGAAGTCATAAAATTATCAACACCATGACAAAAATAACAATAATCGTCATTATCCAAGGATTGCTTCATTGTATATTTGATTTGAAAAATAACTTCATCTTCCCCTACTCGTAAAACTAATTTACCATCAAAAATGTCAATAAGAGCTCTAGATGTGGCTAAGAATGGATGACCTAGTATGAGTGGCACTTCGATATTTTCGTCCATATCTAGAATAACAAAATCGGCGGGAAATATAAACTTATCTACCTTAACCAATACGTCCTCTACTATTCCTCTAGGATACTTAACCGACCGATCTGCTAGTTGAATACTCATTCTAGTTGGGCTAAGTTCTCCTAGACATAGTTTCAAATATAGTTTATAATGCATTAAGTTTATACTAGCTCCTAAGTCCGCTAAAGCTTTATTCACTTGTAAATCACCGATTAAGCATGGAATTGAAAATGAACTGGTGAAAGTATCTAGTGTCAACTAATCCACCTATGGGGAGGGGAATAGGTGTCATGCAGTCTTTTGCGGAATTAAACTAACCTGCACAAGTAAGCAAACAAAACACAGAAAACACACAAAGAATTATAGTGGTTCCCCGATTTGAGTACGTCCACTTTCCCCCTTCGACTTATCTCCCACCAAGGGACGACTCAGTCACTTCTTCAAACGGATTGAAATCCAATCCTCACACTAGGAACAACGCTCCCCTAACTACGGAAGGAACCCTTCCAACAACGGAGTCACAACTCCACCACAATGGGTTGCACCAAACCCTTACAACTAGGAATGAAAGTTCCTTTACAACAAAATTGAATGTAAATAAAAATACAAACAATGCTTTGGAGATTCCGATGTCCTTCGTTCGTTGAAGCTTGCACAAAAAGTACGAAGAGTCCACTACCGGATTTCTCACTTGGAATGGATCTTGTCAAGATCGACGACGATAAGTAAGTGCGACCGCGATGCTTTGTAGATCCAAACTTTTTGATGAAGCAAGCTAGGTATTCGAATGATCTCAGTCGGATCAAACGTCTCAACCAATTCAGAAGGGAGAACAAGTCTCGTTCAACGAATCGGAAGACAAGAGATCTCGAGAGAGATACGGGAGACCGGCTGCTTGCCTTGGTTCTGTCATCGAACGATCAGAGATGAACTGAGATCAACGGCGGCGACGACCTTGCGAGCGGCGACGAGCGATCAGCGATTTTCGCGATACGCTAGGTCACGGCGTCGACGCTCTTTTGTATTTCTGTGTATGTTCTCTTTGAGTTTCAAAATACCCATGTATTTATACCAAGAGCCAGCCCTAATAACCGTTGTGGGGCCCACGAGGAGAAGCCCTAGCCCCGATCGAAACAGCGCACGATAGCTTGTTTCAGTCCAGCGAACGGTGAGAATTTTCCTAAGGCAAAATAGGCGGGAGTCATTGGTGATTCCCGTCGATGTCGGCGGGAATCACTCTCGACTCCCGTCGATTCTGCCTTGGCAGAATTTCGGTTTGAAATCTTCCAGTCGGAAGAAGTCGGCGGGAGTCGTTATAGATTCCCGTTGAAGTTGGCGGGAATCACTAACGACCCCGTCGAAGTCGGTAGGAATCACTAGCGATTCCCGTCGATTTTGACTTAGAAGAATTTTCCTTCTTCCTTCTTTTGAAAACCTCGACTTTGACCCATCCTTTCTCCTTCTTCTGCTCTTAATCTACCTTGACCCTGTACTTGAAAATAAGTACACTCCAATAGAGAGAGCACACGTGAATCAACACACTGATCTACACAACGAGGGATTACATTGCGCAGACCCGTGTATATTAACCCACTGCACCCTGACATTGGTGTGTACTTAGCATGGAATAGCTGCAAGCACAACTTGATAGAATTATCAAATACATTGTCAATTTAACTTAGCTTGTTCAGGGGCTTCTTCAAATCAGGTCTATTGTAGATGCAATACCCAACAATCTCCCCCTATTTCAAGAAGCCTAAACCCTACAAGCTAAGGTGAATAGAACAGATGTGAATGAAAATCATAAAATGAAAATTCAGTTGAGAGTGGAATTCATTACCATTTTTTTGAGAGCAACATAGCCTTTGTGGCCTACTTAGCATTGGCAGCCACCTTAGTCTTGGCCGAGAGGGTAATCTCCCCCTTTTCGGCTTCTACAAATCTGGGACTTCACTTGGAGCAAAATGCTCCCCCTCAGTTCTTGCATCTGTTCCCGATCTTGAGTGCCTAGCAGATGCTTCCCCTTGATTTAAGAGCCTTGAGCCTTTCAGTCTTCAATCTTCAAAGTTCAGCATGCCGAGTTAAGTTTTTAACAAATTGAACTTGGCCTCGTCTAGTGGCTTCGTGAAGATATCTGCAATCTGCTTATCCGTGGGGACATAGAAGAGAGATATATCTTTGTTTTCGACATGCTCCCGAATGAAGTGGTAGCGCACTTCAATATGCTTTGTTCTGCTATGCGGCACTAGATTGTTCGCAATTGCAATTGCGCTCGAGGAGTCGCAATACATAGGAAGTTCTCTGAACTGTAAGTCATAATCTTCGAGTTGATTTCTGATCCATAGAAGTTATGCGCAACAGCTGCCTGCTGAGATGTACTCAGATTCAGCCGTAGAGGTTGCTACACAGTTCTGCTTTTTACTGTTCCACGATATAAGCCTTCTTCCTAGGAATTTGCACGTCCCGGAAGTGCTTTTCCTATCATCCTTGCTTCATGCAAAGTCAACATCTGAAAAGCCTATCAGCTCGACATCATTGTTTCTTGGGTACCAGAAGCCCAGATTTGGTGTACCTTTAAGGTATCTAAGAATCTGCTTTGCAACGACATAATGAGATTCCTTAGTATTCACCTAATATCTGGCACAAACGCATGTGGAAAACATAATATCCAGTCTACTAGCAGTAAGGTAGAGCAGGGATCCAATTATGCTTCTAAATTTGGTTTCATCAAAAGGTTTCCCTTTCTCATCCTTGTCCAGAGACACAGTGGATCCCATTGGAGTCCTCATAGAGGTTGCACTCTCCATTCCGAATTTCTTGAGGAGTTCATTTGTGAACTTCATCTGAGAAATGAAAATTCCATCCTCAGACTGTTTCACTTGAAGTCCCAAGAAATACTTCAGTTCTCCCGTGCTGCTCATTTCAAACTTCCCTTGCATAAGTTTAGAAAACTTCTTGCATAGGTTATTGTCCGTTGAACCAAATATTATGTCATCGACATAGATTTGCACCAGCAAAATCTTGCCTTTGACTTTCCTAAGAAATAATGTCTTATCTATTTTTCCTCTCGAGAACTTGTTTTCAAGAAGAAAACTAGACATAGTCTCATACCAAGCTCGAGGAGCTTGTTTTAAGCCATATAATGCTTTATAAAGAAAGTAAACATGATCAAGGAGTGTTGGATTAACAAAACCTGGGGGTTGCGCGACATATACTTCCTCTTTTAAATTTCCATTCAGGAAAGAAGACTTCACGTCCATCTGATAGATAGTGAATCCTTTGTGAGAGGCATACGCCAGGAACCACCTGATCGCCTCGAGTCTTGCAACTGGTGCAAAGGTTTGGTCGAAGTCAATCCCCTCCTCCTGTCTGTAACCTTGAGACACCAGTCTGGCCTTGTTCTTGATGATGACACCATGTTAATCCAGTTTGTTTCTGAAGATCCACTTAGTGCCGATCACATTCTGTTTCTTTGGTTTGGGAACTAGCGTCAAGACGTTGCATCGTTCGAATTGATGCAGTTCATCTTGCATTGCCAATATCCACGACGCATCTTTGTTCGCTTCGTCAAACTTCTTTGGCTCAACCTATGACAGAAAACTAAGGTGCAGACTCTCGTTAATTATACCTCTGCGAGTTCTGACACCGTCCCGAGGATCTCCTATGATCTTATCTCTTGGGTGATCCCTCACGTGTCTGAGCTCTAAGAGTTTGGCATCTGGAGCTCCAATAGCTTCTCGGGCTCCTCCCTCTTCTGGGAGAATTTCTCCATCCCGACCATCATCTTCTCCAGTTGGCGTTGAGGTGGAGACCTTGACGTACTTGTACAACCCCGTATCAAGCGAGTGGTCGACAGAAGTTAAACTGGCCGGCTCAGACCGCAATATGAACCCAGCATGCCGAGCCCGAGCTCGGCGATAGTCGAGCCGAGCTCGACGATGGCCGAACGGAGCCCGGCATGCCGAGATCGAGCTCGGGTAATGGAACAGGGCTCGATGGTAGTCAAATCGAGCTCGACGATCTCCATGCCGAGCTCAGTTTCTGTTGGAGCCCGGCGATCATCGTGCCGAGCCCCGTTTCCGTTGGAATTCGGCGATAGTCGAGCCGAGCTCGGCGATAGTCGAGCCGAGCTCGGCGATAGTCGAGCATAGCCTGCCGAGTACGTGCTCGCCTAGGCCCAGGGCGAGGCGAGTCAGGCCCCTGCCGAGCGAATGCTAACTCAGGTCCAGCTCGCATCTTGGCCATGACATACTTTTACCATGTTGCCCCCTTTGGTCTGCCTGTAGTCCTCGAGAACAGTGAAGGTTGTATATTGGCAGACCATCTTTTCCTATAAATAGGACCCAAGGGGTACCTCAGAAGGCATGCTTACTAATTCTCAGGTCTACTAGCGCTTTCTGAGGTACCTTAGCCCGACACTTGGCTAAGGAGGGGAAGCGCTCTAAGATCTTCCAGGTGTGTGGTGGGACCTCCACGCCGGGCCCTTGGTCTAGTCCTTGGTTCTTCTTTTTTTTTGTCATTTTCTTGCAGGAGCGAAGTAGGTGCGCGGCCACTCCTTCCCCAAGGGTCGAACTCCACAGGAACCGGTTTTCCGGTTTCAACATTTTGGTGCGGTGAGCGTGGACAGTGGTCAGCAGAGAAAATCTTCTGCAGGCTCGATGACTGGAGAAGAAGGACAAGGATCAGGCAGGGGCAGCTCGCCATCCCCTCCCCCACCCCCAGCGGCGAGCGTGCCGGCGGAGCTTAGGGAGGAGATCCTCGGGCTCGTCAGGACCGCCCTCGGCATGCGAGCTGAGAGTGCGACACCGGCAGTTCCGGTGGTCGCCGCTCCCGCACTCGGCGACGACGCGCCGCTCAGGCGACCAGGGAAGGAATTCACCGAGAGAGGCGAGCGCGAGTTCCAGGGGCGAGTTCTGTTCCCCGGCTCGGCCGCCGAGTACCACTTCGGCGAGACTGCAGGGAGGGAGTTCCCGTCTCGCCCGGCTGAGGGGGGGGGGGGGGAGCCCCTTCAGCGAGTTCGTTTCTTCAGCCCCAGTTCTCGAGGGGTTTCGCGAGCCAGAGATGACTTATTACTCCGGGAGAGGAGACCTGATCCACCATATCCAGTGGTTCGAGGACATGGTCTCTATTCGACAGATGTCAGACGGCTTCAAGTGCCGACTCTTCGCCATCACCCTCAGGGAAAAGGCGAGAGAGTGGTTCCACCAACTCCAGACCGGGTCCATCTACTGCTTTGAGGATCTGCGACGGGGTTTCATGCTGAGATTCACCACTTCTAAGAAGAGGAAGAAGGAGGCGGAGTCTTTGTTCCACATCAAGCAGAGGGTGGGAGAGACCCTGGGAAGCTATCTGGACAGGTTCCAAGAGGAACTGTCCCAAGTTCAGGAGATGCCAGGGCACACCATGACGGTGGCCTTCACCCTGGGTCTCCAATCCGGGTTCTTCGCGATGGAACTGAAGAGATCACCTCCAATGTCTTTTGAGGCACTCCTGGAGAGAGCGGCCAGGGAGGCCGATATGGAGGCAGCACATCCGGAGTTTGCGCGAAGGTTGGCCAAGTGGGTCGTGGAGGAGGAGAGGCGAAGGGGTGGCCGAATTCAGGAGGAGAGGAGGGCTGAACCTCGGCAAAGGGAGCAGCCGCAGCCGCAGCCGCAACCCAGGTGGGTACGTCTGGAGCAGACCCACCGTTTGGGATGGAGACCCGAGTGGCAAGACCAGGCACCACGAAGAGGTTATCAGGGAGGAGATAACCGCCAGGGTGGCCGAGGGCAGAATAATCCCCAGGGGGGTAGGCAGGGTCAGAGACCCCCTCTCCCCGATCAGGAGGAGGCAATGGCAATTGCCATAAGGGGGAGGAGGAGAGGACAGCCGAGGAGAAGGAGGGAGGTCAGGGTGGACCTGCCCTATTGTGACTTTTATCAAGAAGAGGGGCACCTCACATCCACGTGTCCGGAGTTCCTCGAGATGAGAGGGAGAAGGGAACAACAACAGCAAGACCATCAGGAAGTTCGGATAGAGGAGATCCGGCCTCGGGAGGAGGGGGATCGGTGTGAAGACCGGGTTGATGAAGGCACCCGAGGAAGGATCGGAGCGATCCACGGGGGGGGGGGGGGGGGGGGGGGGGCCGGGATCGAGGCCTCCCATAAGTCAAGCCTCCACACTATGTACCGAAGGAGCGTTGGCTCCAAATCCCAGTCCCCTCCCCCGGAGGAGAAAATCACCTTCTCTAGAGAGGACTTGCCGGGTCACGAGGACCCCTTTTGCGATGCGTTGGTCATCCAGACAGCCATCGAGGATTTTACCGTCTCTCGGATCCTTGTGGACAATGTGAGTTCGATCAACGTCATATTCAAGAAGGCGTTCGATGCGATGAAAGTAGAGGCCAGGAGGGTGTTAGCCTCGGATGGACCTCTGTTCGGCTTTTCGGGAGAGAGGAAAGAAGTCGAGGGAGGAGTGGGACTCCATGTCACTCTGGGGGGGCAGTCACGCAACTGCAAGTTTGTCATCGTGGACGCTCCTAGCAGCTACAGTGCCATCTTCGGGAGACCCCTCATCAGTGCCTTCCGCTGCATTCCCTCGTCCTTCCACCAGTGTCTAAAGCTCAACGTCGAGGGGGTCCAGATCCGGGTCCGAGGAGACCCTAAGGAGGCAAGGGAGTGCTACATCTCGGCGGTAAACTCCATCTCTTGGCTGGAGGGGGCCGAGGAGATGGGGCGGAGGTTGGAGGAGGAGAAGCAGGAAGCTGACAAAGAGATGGAGGTGGAGTACCGCGCCCGGAAGGAGGTCACGGAAGAGACTCGGGAGTCGGCCGAAGCCATGGCCGTCGAGGAGGCTGAGGAAGAGGTCCTCGCCCCCGGAGGGGGAGGTATCAAGGAATGGGGGGAGCAGTCCCGTCTGGAGGCAGCGGAAGAGGTGGTGGAGATGGAGGTTCTCACCATTGGAGGAAGGGTGGAGAAGGTCCGCGTCAGCGGAGGCCTGACCCCGGAAGCTCAAGGCAGGATGCTGGTGTAAGACCCCCTTTTTTTTTCTTTTTCAACCACCGGGGTCTTAGCCCAGAATTGCCGCTTTGCGGTGGCACCGACATCTCGGGAAGGCAACCACTACAAAATGCCAATTCTGCCGGCCCTTTTCGATCACAAGAGAGAGAAGTATTTATATAAAAAATGTAAACAAGTCCACAGAAACATGTAAATAAAAGTGAATCATATCCAGTCCATCAATACATATAATAGGAAAGTAGATAAATGGGCTCGAGCCCAGTACATCAGAGTCCTCACTACAAGTCACTCATCGCGGAAGCTAAGGAAATACTAATCACTCACGGAGCTGGTCGCAGGTGCACCGGTGCTAGACTGTCCCACCTCCATGCGCACCGTACTCCGCTGGTGCTGGTCCCTGTCTCCCATCCGGAGCTCCTGTAATGTTTGGTTCGAAAACCATTAGTCATAAAGACTAAGCCCTATCATCCCCTACCCCTCCCACCACGGCTCCTAAGCACCGGGCGGAGAGGAGGAAAGGGAAGCTACAAAAGTGGAGAATAGTCAAGCAGGTGACGGTAGACCTAACTAGCAAGTTATAACAGGTGAACAGTATAAATGTTGTAATAGGTAGAACAATTAATAAATAGCAAATTATATAAAAGGCAGCTAGAGAATAGTAAGTAAGCAACAAGTAAGTAAGTATTTAACCTTAACTTATATGAATGCCCATACAAACTTATAAGTTAAGGGATCTTCTACAAAGCTCCCATCGTATAAAAAGTCCCATACCAATTTATACGTTGGGGTGTCAGTTGTATGCAAATATGAGTGTAGTGATATGCTATGGCATGATTCATGCAAGTGCAACTCACGCACACGACTCTATGCGCACAAACCTTTAGTTCCCCCTGTTCGGGCAGCTAGCTTCACTCCCAGGAACCTCCGTAGTGGCAAACGGAGACAGTGGGTCGGGCCCCCCACTCCTAGGCGGGCATCCACACTAGCAGGCCTAGCCCTCCCGTACGCCCCTAGAAGAACACAACCTAGAGTATCCGCGTACTGCTGCTGGATGTACCCTCCAGACTTTCTTTGGCTAAGTGTCCCACACCGCCGAGTCAGCGTACCGATGTCGGTGTGAACGACGATCAGGTACCGAAGACCCACCACCTTTATTCAATACTCCAACCCTCGAGCCCTCGGCCCCCCGGACAGTCCTGTCCGTGCATCTACCTTCAGAGCTACTGTCTGAATGGCAACAAGTCCTATTATCCTACTTTCCTAGCTATCAAGGAGTGAGTGTGTGCAACCCTAGTTATACTAGTTGCTCTTTTAATTTATTATCCCTATGGTTTACGTTAGCCTAGGACTGCCCCTGGTATACCCCGTGAAGGGCTCTCAAGGGGCACTAGGAACCAAGACGGCGGCATTACGGCCCGAAGTTCCCTTTCGCAAGGCACTTATTATTATTGGTTGATCTCCCTTAGCCCGATCCCCTTTTAGTTACTTTAGTTCTAACCCTAGAGTATTAAGACTCTTCCTCTTCTTCCCGGGATGGACGATCTTTCGTCGTTCCCGTACTCCCTTATTCCAGCAAGTCTCCCAATGATGAACTCGATCCTAGTTTGCCCTACCAACCATCAACTATCAAAATTCCGTGGCTTTACTATATGCAGACCATCCTAAACTATATGAGGTACCCAAGGGGAGGTACACCAAGTTGTCTTCCAAATCTCCTATAATATTTACTGGTGGTCTACCATATCATACTTTGCCTAAATCCAGAAACTTATAATTTTCCTAACTAATCTGATATTTATTTAATTTTCCCAAAGGACGTGCCACGGGTCATTTTAAACATGAACTACATGATCTTCCTAAGTAATGGCTACTCAAAAATCATGATCATTAAATAAACGCAAAATAACCTCAAATACAAATTCTTAGAATTTTATAGAAAGTATTTAACCTCAAAATAATTTATTCAGTATAATCATGTTACTTCTACGTAGTGAAGGAAGTACTGAATTATTCATCTAAAAATTATAGAAAAATCACTAGTCAGTAGTATGATATATAAAAAATCTTTGTGGAAAGAATCATAATTTTACTAGCTTGCTAACCACCACTAAAGATTTAATCAAATAAATAAGGTAAAACATACTTAATGAAGCGAGCCTTAGAATTAATCTTCCAAAAATCCCATAAAAATTCACAGAGATTTAAAATCGTAATAAACGTTCTCTGCTTAAATTTCATCACTTTCCAGAGAGTGTGTATTCCCTAATAAATTTTCTAAGCAAATCATACAACTACTAAATCATTAAAGGAAGTATCCAAAATAATGAACATAAAATTCATAGAAAAATATCCAGAGCCTGTAACATCCCTATAATTCACTCTCCCCAAATCTCACCACTTTTCAATGTGATTTAGTGTCATTTCCTATCTCTACAAGTTTTGCGCCCTAAACTAGGGTTAGATTTTCCGGTATCCCAACGGTCTCCCAATTTACTAAAATTTCATCCAGAGAACTATATTGGCCCTATGGTTCCCTTCACCCAATTTCGAATCAATCCAAGGTCATTTGACCACATGACCTTCACAAACCACCAAGATCCATCCTTAGGGTTTGGCCTTGGTTCTTAGGGTAAACTTACCCCGATCCACCTCAAACTCCATGAGGAGGTGCTAGAGAATATTACTAGCCAGTGGTAAAAATCTCAGCCTCTGTTGAGGTGATCTCACCACTCAAACTTCAAAAGCGCACTTTTAACCTAAGACCCCTTATTAGGGCAAAACTTAGGGTTGATCATTTCTAGTCCAAACCATCTACAAATGAGATGGAAAATTATACAGAACCTTATGGTGACCCCAGGGACCTCTCACCAGAATTTGGGAGGGTTTGGAAATTATTTAACTATCTAATTAAATTCGGCTAGGATTATTGAATTTTCCTAAAAACTATAGAAAAATATTCTCCAAAAATATTCTTTTTTGGACAACACCTAGATATAGGTAAGATTAGGCTACACCCCAAATTTCAAGTCATTTTGATGACTGGATTGGAGTGGGGAATTTTTCTAAGGTCAAGACAGCCCTCTGGATAGACCTCACCAAAAAGGGTGCTGTGGTCTAACCAGGATTCCAAATTGAGTGAAACTAATTTTGAATAAAACTAGACTTCAAGGGCTACAGTTTTTATGTTGACCACGTTTCCTGTAGAAGCCTCTAGGTATTTTTCCCAAATTATTTAACATGACTGGTAAATTCATTCAGAAATTATTTTAAAAATAGAATCCAATTTTCATGGCACTGTTCATCTTCTTCAGAGCCCGAACCAGAGGCCTAAAAACCTAATTTTCCTGTAGCTTTCCCAAGATATTTCCCGGCCATCCAGCCATCTCCCTGGCCGGCCACCACCACCACCACCTCCGTTGAGGCGAGGGCTATCGTCGGGCGGCGGCACGGCCGCCGGAGAGGCGGTTTCCGGCGAACCCGCCACCATGAAATTTTCGGAAAACCACGAATATGCTCACCCGATCTGGCTCTTTTGAGTCCGATATCTCTCCTAATGATTCCTAAGATCTATCCGCAGAAGAAGAGGGAGGGGAGGACCTTGTTCGCGGGTTGAAGGCGTGCAGAGCGTCGGGAAGCCATTTGCGCGGTGGTGGCGTCGCCGGAAATTCTTCAACAGCAAGGGGGAAGTCTGAAACAGTTTGAGGGAGTGTAACCTTTTCCTCTTTCTCTTAGGAATCTTTTATAGATCAGCAAATGAGGAGGGGAAAGGGTGAAACGTTGGAGATGAAACGTTGGCGGCCATTAATAACACCCTTATGACGTTTCGGTTATGACGAATGGCAGTTGAAAAGTTGGAGATGAAGAGGTGTTTGCCAGGTGGCAATTTCCTATTGGACCCACTTTTCCTTAATTATTAACATAATTAAAGTAGGTAACGACCCATAAATACTCTTGATTTTCATTCCCATGGTCAGAATTTATTATGGCGTCGGTTACCGAAATTTCCAACCTGGCTTGTCATTTCAGCCTTGGTCACGGGCGTAACACATAGGTTACGGGCGTGATAGGCCCGGTTAGCCAGTTCTGGGTTCGACAATCGTCGAACTGAGATCGACGATCGTCGAAGGGTGGTCACGGGCGTGACACTTGGGTCACGGGCGTGACAGGCCCGTGTGGCCAAATTTGGTTCGATGACGTCGAACTGGAATCGACGATCGTCGAGCGTGTCACGCCCTATATCACGGGCGTGACATGGCGGGTCACGGGAGTGACATGCCCGTGGGGCCAATTTTGGGTCGACGACCGTCGACCTGGAATCGACGATCATGGTCACGCCCTATGTCACGGGCGTGACATGGCGAGTCACGGGCGTGACAGGTCTGGTGACAAATTTTGGGTTCGACGATCGTCGAACTGAAATCGACGATCGTCGAATGTGGTCACGCCCTATGTCACGGGCGTGAAGGGTCGGTCACGGGCGTGACCAACCCGTGAACCGATTTTTTGGTCGATTTATTTCAAGTTTTGGGCTCCCTAGGGTTCTACCACAACCAACTAACTCCTAGGGGTCTAGCAGGAAATGGGATGTTACAGCTGGAGTGCATCCAGAGGAACGTGGACATCTTCGCCTGGAGCGCCGCGGAGATGCCAGGGATCAACCCCGACGTGGCCTGCCATCGCCTCAACCTGGACCCGGAGGCTCCCCCCATCCAGCAGAAAAAGAGATCCATCACGGACAAGCTCGCCGAGCCAATCAGGGAGGAAGTCGCCAAGCTCCTCGAGGCTGGCTTCATATCTGAAATCCAATACCCCGGCTAGGTCTCCAACGTTATAATGTTTAAAAAAGGAGACGGCCGGTGGAGGATGTGTATCGACTTTTCTCTTCTTAATAAATCATGCCCGAAAGATTGTTATCCTTTGCCTCGGATCGACGCGCTGGTTGACTCAGCCATCGGTTTCCCTGTAATGAGTTTTCTGGATGCTTTTTCAGGTTATCACCAAATCAGAATGCACCCCCCTGACGTCAAAGATGTCTCGTTCATCACGAGAGACAGATGTTACTGTTAAAAAATGATGCCCTTTGGGCTAAAGAATGCGGGAGCCACCTACCAAAAAATGATGGATAGGGTCTTCCGAGAGCAGAAGGGGAGGAATCTCGAAGTGTACGTGGATGACCTCATGGTCAAGAGTCTGGATGTCGACTCCCACATCCAGGACTTGGAAGAGACTTTCGCTACTCTCCGCAGATTTAAGATGAGGCTGAACCCCTTGAAGTGTGTCTTCGGGGCAAGCTGAGGAACTAAGGTCACCACAAAATACCAAGGAAGTACAGCGACTGACAGGGAAGTTGGCAGGGTTGAGTAGATTCCTCTCCCGGGCTGGGGAGAGATGCTCCTCATTTTTCAAAACCTTGAGAGGGGGTCGAAAGTTTGAATGGACCTCAGAGTGCGAGGAGGCATTCCAGGCTTTAAAGAAACAGCTGACTCAGGCCCCCCTGCTCCAAGGGCCCAAGGAAGGGGAAGACTTATTCCTGTATCTAGGGGTCGGGGCTGAAGCCTTGAGTTCGGTTTTGGTTCGGGAAGAAGGGAAGAGGCAACTCCCCGTCTATTATGTGAGTCGGATACTAAAGAGGGCCGAGCTCCGCTACCCCATCCTGGAAAAACTGGCCTTCGCCTTAATCATCTCAGCCCGGAGGCTTCGGCCTTATTTCCAGGCACACTCAATCCGAGTAGTGACTGACCACCCCCTGCGCAACATCTTCAAGGGGGTAGAGCATTCAGGTAGGTTGGCCAAATGGTCGGTGGAACTGAGCGAGTTCGACATCTCCTTCGTTCCCCGCCTCTCAATCAAGGCCCAAGCTATGGCTGACTTCCTGACAGAATATGTGGTCGAGGTGGCGGAGGAGAGACTCACTCGCCCTCTCCCCTGGAAAGTCAGGGTGGACGGTGCCTCGGGGAAGCATTCTTTAGGGGTTGGGGTCATCTTGGAAAGCCCCCAGGGGATAAGAATCGAGCAAACTATGGTAGTGCACTTCCCCATCACCAATAATCAAGCCGAATACGAAGCCGTAATCGCAGGTCTGCGCCTGACGAAAGACTTGGGGGTGCATGACGTGGAGGTCCTCACCGACTCCATGGTAGTGGCTTCCCAGGTCAAGGGGGAGTTTGAGGCGAGGGAGCCCACCCTGCAGCTCTATTTGATGAAGGTAAAGGGGGTCATCGGGACCTTCCAGACCTTCTCAATCAAGCACGTGCCGCGAGAGGAAAATGAGCCGGTCGACCAGCTGGCAAAGCACGGCCCCCGGATGGGAGGCAACATTACGGATCTCTTCCGACCTTCCATCAAAGAGGGGGAACTAATGGAAGTGGAACAGCACCCCTCATGGATGGATCCCTTTGTCACCTTTTTGTCCACCGGAGAGTACCCGGAGGGAATGGACCGAAGAGGGCTCAAGCACAAGGCGGCGTATTACCTCCTACCCGAGGGGCAGTTGTACCGCAAGACCCTCACAGGGATGTTGGCCCGTTGCGTGGCCGGAAGGGAGGTGCATAAAATTTTGGAGGAGGTCCATTCCGGCGAATGTGGAAGTCATTCGGGGAGTCGGACCCTGGAGGGGAGAATCGTCAGGCAAGGGTACTTCTGGCCCACCCTCGGTCAGGATGCAGCCGAATTCGCAAAAAAATGTCATAAGTGCCAACTCTATGCCCCGCTCCAGCTCCAGCCGGCTCAGAGGTTAAGAAGCATCATGGCACCATGGCCCTTCGCCATATGGGGACTGGACCTCGTAGGACCTTTCCCTCAGGCCAGCGGGCAGAGGAGGTTTCTGTGTAACATCCCAATGTTACTTCTAGACCCCTTAACTTAGATTGGGTTAGGCATGGGGTGGGCATTAGGGTAATAAGCTAGGTTTGACCCTAGGTAGTGGGTTGTAGCCATGTGGGGCCCACCATGGGACCAAAGTCAAACTAGGTCAAACTAGCCTAAACAGGAACCCTAGCCACACCATGACCCCACCACGATGCCCTAACCCTAAATACAATCTAAGTGGACCCTAAGGTAGGCCATGGGGCCAACTAGTTGACCCATGTTGAGTCAAGTCAACATTTTGACCTAATTAGTGAAAATGGTGCCCTAGCCCAATTCACTGGGTTGGGTCCACCCAAACCAACCCAAAATCACTAGGTGGGTCTAAAGTGACCCTATACCCCCCTATGGAAGAGAAAAATATGGGCATGCAATGGTAATTTTGGGAATTTCCTAGGAGAGAGAAAAGATGATAAATAGGAGAGAGAAAGTGTTAAGAAATTGGTTTGGGCCACTTGGGCTCATCCCATCAACTCATGATTGGTTGGCTGACCATATAGGTGTACTAGAAGGTGTGGGGACCCACCATGCAGCATTGGGTCAAGCCCAAGCCCAAAACCGAGCCCTCCTCTCTCCTATCTCATTCATGTGAGCCAACCCTTCTCTCCACTCACCCAATTCAACTCCTACCCATGGAACCCGACCCATTAGGGTCTAGTTAACCCAGCTGGAGCAGTGGGGCCCACTCCCACACACCCAACCAGCCCACACCCCCCAACCCGAGCCCACCATGGTGAAATCGCCCCCCCACTCTTATCTCAACCCAAAACCGAGCCCACCCCCTCATTCCCACTTCATCCCTACCCTAGAGAGAGAGAGAGAGAGAGAGAACTAGCTGCAGCCATGGCTAACCAAGGAGGAGCTCGCCGGAATTTTCATTCCATGGGAACCCGCCGCCACCCTCAACCACAACCGCCGCCGATGGTCCGTATCCCTTCTCCTCCAAGTGTACTAGTATCCTAGATCCACTAGGCTAGAGGTCGAGCTCAAACGAGCTCGACGTTAGGAATCCTAAAGCTCGAAATTTTCTGTTGAAAATGGCGTCCTGGAGCTTTTGGCTCGGTTGCGCCGCCACCATCCGCCGCTCTCCACCGCCCAGCCGCCGGCCAGCTCAAGCCCCGACCATCGTGAGGCCGGGGAAGGACTTGGCCGGAGGTCCCGCCGCCGGCGATGGCCGGGAACCGCCCCGTAAAACCACCCTGCGTCGGATGGCCATGCATGCTTGCATGAAGAAGAAGCCCAGATGCCGTCTGATGGCCTTTAAAAATCGTGCTGGCTCGATTAAATCATTTTTTTTTGTTATTATTATTATTTCTGTTATAATTAAATGAATGAATAGTGATTATTTCTGTAACTTTTTAGCAGTCACTTTGCATGTTAATTAGAGGGTACCTAGAGACTTCACCATAGGTTGGGCCCTGAATGAAAAATGTAGGTGGATGTGTTAACTTTAATATGCCACCCTAAAGATAGGTTTTGGTCCAGTAGTTTGTCCTGTAGGGCTGTTTTGCTAGGACTGGTCCTAGGCTAGGGCAGAAATGGAAACTTGAGCCCAAGCCAAACCAGATGTCCACATGACCTGAAATTTTGGCTATGTGTTTTATTTGGGCATATCTAGCCCCTGCCAAAGTTTAGGAATTTTTGGAGACAAAATCCCTATAGTTTTTATCATTATATCAAAAAGTAAATTAAGGGTATAAGGGTAATTATATGCACCCAAATGGCCCCAAATTTTGGTGGCATGTCCTTAGGGACATTGTTGGTGTCTGACAAAAATTTCAGTCCCTTTGGATTTCTGCATGATGGGTTAACCCACTTGCAAATGTAGGCTAGTATTAACCTTGGTGTGCCAATAGCAAGTTTTACTATAGTGTGAATTTATTCATTCTGGAGCTTTTGCAGACCATGAAATTAATTCTAGAGGGCATTTAGGTCCAATGTAATCCCTCTAAAATTTTGTGGGATTTTTGGGATCAAAAATCCCACTATTTGGATTTTTGGAAATTGTACCCTTATTGATAAATTAAAATGAAAATTTGGAAATAGTTAGGTAAAAATCTTCAAATTTGGCCCTGTTGTATAATTGATCATAATTGATTAGGGGTATTTTTATTTTCTCTGTTTGAAGTCTTTTGAGGTAACATATCATGAAATGACCATTTTACCCCTATCCTTTTTATTTAATAAATTAATACAAATATGGGTCAGAAAAATTTGGGAAAATTTCTAGAGGTATATATAGGTATGAGACCACTGAATTATTTATTTCAGAATTTTTGATTGTACCTATAAATTTTAAATCATCATAATGGCATTTTAGTAATTATCCAATATAATGATTTGCAAGTCTATAACTTTGTTAAAGTTGATGAAACTTGGTCAGTAGCATTATTTTGATGAATTAGATTCCCTGTAAATTTATTGGAATTTTTGTGATTAAATTCTCTATACTTCATTTGAAAAGTAGTAATTATGATGGCTTATGAAAAGTAATATTTAAATACATAAATTTGGAGAGAAATTATGAATTTTGGAAAATAATGATGATTCATCATGATAATGACAAGATAATTACTTTGCATCATTAGGACTATGCAACAACATACTTCATGTGTTAAACGACCTTGGGGAATGTTTGGAGAAAATAAAATAAATATAAAAATAATAGAGAAAATTATAAAAGTTACCATACACATTTTAGATGGTCATACCACCCTAGGATAAATACTTGGGGTCTATTGGTCCAAAGATTTGAAAGTTTGATTTCGGGGTGGTACAAGGTCATGGGGTGCGCATAGTAAAAGTAGACTGTACTATAGGTCGCCAGGGGATGAATTAACAACTGAGTTTGAGTATAAGATCGGGAGTATAACCCTGGGTGGCAGATGCATTCTATAGACGAGAGTAACAGTGCAACATTAGACTTGCCTAGGAAGAGTTGACGGAAGACCGTCACTCCTTAACCCATACCTTAAGTCACTAGGTCACTCTATGTAACAGGAGAGAGAAAAAGGGATTCTGGGTAGACATCAACTAAAGTAAATATCCTTGAGAAAGGGAGCTTTAGGATTCAGCCCATCGTAGCTCCTAGTGCCCCTGAGATCCCTTTACCGGGAATACCTTGGGCAGTCCTGGGATTAACCTTAAGACTCTAAGTATGATAATCTGTAGGCAAGAGTAGTCTAATAGGTTAAGTGAACTGGACATGTGCTCGCTCGTGCTGGGTTGGAGGGACTTGGAGTCTTTTGACTACTTGCTCACCCGTGCAGAGTTGGAGGAAAGAGATTGGCTTATATACACTCACCCGACCAGGGTTGGAGGTTTGTAGCATACACTCACCCGTGGCGAGTTGGAGAGATTTGAGACAGGATAGTCCTTTGAGCTGGAGGCTCAATATATAATACTTGCATGTGCATATACTAGTGGCGGGCCATGCGGTACTGGCCGGTCGTCACACCGACGGCAGTACAGTGGACCAGGCGGGTGCGAGGGTTAGAAGGACCAGTAGGATGTTTATACTGGAGTCTGGAGGACTTTTCCTAATAACGCGCACCCGACCCAACAAGACTGACAGGTAGTCAGCAAAGTGGTACGCAGAGGCTCTAGAGTGCACTTGTTGGTGTACAGAGGCGTACAAGAGAGGTCTAGGCCTGGTAGTGTGTATACCCGCCTAGAAGGCGGAAGCGCCCGTTCCGCTGCTGCCGTAGCCACAACGGTGGTACCTGAGAGTGATGCTAGCTCTCGAAAAGTGGGAACTAAAGGTCTGTGATCACGGAGTCGTGTGTGTGTGTTGCACTGCATGTTCATATCATACCCACCATATAGTTACATAACATTAACCTTCATAACAACTTAAGACACCTAATGTATAAGTGGTATGGGACGCTTATACATTAGGACCTGCTATACGATCCCTTAGCCTATAAGCTTGAGTGGGCATGTTTATAGGTTGAGGTTACTTTCTTTTATATATATATGCTTGTGACACCTGACACCCCATTGTATAAAATGGTATGAGACATTTTATACAATGGGAGTCCTGCAGAAGACCCCTTGCTTATACGTACCCGCATAAGTGAAGGTTACTTTTCTTTATTTACTTGATTACACATTCTGCTTAGTTTCCTATCACCTGCTCCACCTTTGTCACCCCTTGTTTGTCCTCCACTTCATCCTCCCGCACGGTGCCTAGGAGTTGCAGGAGGAGGTGTTGAGGATACAACTTAGTCTTTTTGACTAATGGTCGGTGACCTTACTATTTTAGGAGCTCGAGGAGGTGGACCAGCACGTCGAGGAGGCAGGACTTGAGGGGCAGATACCGGCTACTACTACTGGAGCACATGTTCAGGTACGATGATTTGAGATGATAGATTCCACTGCTGTTAGTGAGAGAGAGATTTGATCATGATGTACTGGGCATAAGCCCTATTTACTTTCATTTTTCTGTACTCATTGTGGACTGGCATGTGTACTTCAATTTGATAAATATATATGTGATGTGGCTGTGGACTTCTACTGCGTTTACTCTGTTTCTGTACTTTTATTCTCATATTGGCCGACAGGATATGATCATACTAGCCGGCAGAATCGGCGTCTTGCGGTGTCGACTAACCCGTGCGTTAGTGTCACCGTAAGGCGGCGGTTCTGGGCATAAGATCCGGGTTAGCCTTGGAAAGGGGAGACAGGATCTTACATTCTGTTGGTCATGGTCGATTATTTTTCTAAGTGGATGGAGGTGAAGGCTCTAGCCAAGGTAACCTCTCAGGTAGTCAGGAACTTTATCTGGGGAGAGATCATCTGCAGGCATGGGCTACCACAGGCTATCGTCACGGATAACGGACCTCAGTTCGCCAGCACAGAGTTTATTCGCTTCTGCGAACAGCTGGGGATTGACCTTCGGTTTGCTTTTGTCCATCACCCCAGGAGCAACGGGCAGGTGGAAGCGGCCAACAAAATCATCGTGAACCTCTTAAAAAAGAAGGTGGAAAATTTGAGGGGAAGTTGGGTGGAACAACTTCCCTCAGTCCTTTGGGCCTTGAGGACCACCCCCAATACGGCCACAGGGGAGACACCTTTCAAACTCTCTCACGGCTGCGAGGCCGTTCTACCTATCGAATTCGAGGTCCAGACACCTCGGGTCGTCGAGGCAGGAGCTGGAAGGGAAGAGTGGAGGTCAGAGAATGAGGAGGAGCTTCAGCTCTCCCTTGATATGGTAGAAGAACTACGCGACTTGTCCGTCGTCAGGCAGGAAGAGGCCAAGCGAAGGATGGCCAAGTATTTCGACAAACACGTCCGTGTCAAGCAGTTTATGGAGGGGGACCTTGTCTTGAAGAAAGTGGACGCGGCAGGGAGATCAGCCGCTGTGGGAAAACTCCACCCCAATTGGGAGGGCCCCTACATTGTACAGGAGGTCTTGAGATCCGGGGGGTATCGCCTCCAAGACGTAAAAGGGGATACCCTCAGCCACACTTGGAGTGGCGACGATCTGAAACGTTTTTATCCTTGAAAATATTGTAGACATTCTAGCCCCATGAATAAAAATGAATCTCATTATCATATCTTATGCTTTGGCAGAATAGTGAGGGCAGAGGGGCTCGCGGTTTAAAGCCCTGAGAGGCAAAAGTTTCTAAGCCTTCTCGCTCTGGGGTTAGGTCTCGTCACTCCCCTGCCAGGCTCCCACCTAGCTGGCACGGCCGAGTCTCGATGGACATCGCTATGACCCTGGGGCTGAGCCCAGAGGATGTTCAACACCCGCCCTCAGGCTCTCACCTAGCTGACTGGCCCGGTGGTAGCACCCGGGAGAGGCAAAAGTTTCTAAGTCTTCTCGCTCTGGGGTTAGGTCTCGTCACTCCCCTGCCAGGCTCCCACCTAGCTGGCACGGCCGAGTCTCTATGGACATCGCTATGACCCTAGGGCTGAGCCCGGAGGATGTTCAACACCCGCCCTCAGGCTCTCACCTAGCTGACTAGCCCGGTGGTAGCACCCGGGAGAGGCAAAAGTTTCTAAGTCTTCTCGCTTTGGGGTTAGGTCTCGTCACTCCCCTGCCAGGCTCCCACCTAGATGGCACGGTCGAGTCTCGATGGACATCTCTATGACCCTAGGGCTGAGCCCGGAGGATGTTCAACACCCGCCCTCAGGCTCTCACCTAGCTGACTGGCCCGGTGGTAGCACCCGGGAGAGGCAAAAGTTTCTAAGTCTTCTCGCTTTGGGGTTAGGTCTCGTCACTCCCCTGCCAGGCTCCCACCTAGCTGGCACGGCCGAGTCTCGATGGACATCGCTATGACCCTGGGGCTGAGCCCGGAGGATGTTCAACACCCGCCCTCAGGCTCTCACCTAGCTGACTGGCCCGGTGGTAGCACCCGGGAGGGGCAAAAGTTTCTAAGTCTTCTCGCTTTGGGGTTAGGTCTCGTCACTCCCCTGCCAGGCTCCCACCTAGCTGGCACGGCCGAGTCTCGATGGACATCGCTATGACCCTGGGGCTGAGCCCGGAGGATGTTCAACACACGCCCTCAGGCTCTCACCTAGCTGACTGGCCCGGTGGTAGCACCCGGGAGAGGCAAAAGTTTCTAAGTCTTCTCGCTCTGGGGTTAGGTCTCGTCACTCCCCTGCCAGGCTCCCACCTAGCTGGAACGGCCGAGTCTCGATGGACGTCGCTATGACCCTGGGGCTGAGCCCGGAGGATGTTCAACACCCGCCCTCAGGCTCTCACCTAGCTGACTGGCCCGGTGGTAGCACCCGGGAGAGGCAAAAGTTTGTAAGTCTTCTCGCTCTAGGGTTAGGTCTCGTCACTCCCCTGCCAGGCTCCCACCTAGCTGGCACGGCCGAGTCTCGATGGACATCGCTATGACCCTGGGGCTGAGCCCGGAGGATGTTCAACACCCGCCCTCAGGCTCTCACCTAGCTGACTGGCCCGGTGGTAGCACCCGGGAGAGGCAAAAGTTTCTAAGTCTTCTCGCTCTGGGGTTAGGTCTCGTCACTCCCCTGCCAGGCTCCCACCTAGCTGGCACGGCCGAGTCTCGATGGACGTCGCTATGACCCCGGGGCTGAGCCCGGAGGATGTTCAACACCCGCCCTCAGGCTCTCACCTAGCTGACTGGCCCGGTGGTAGCACCCGGGAGAGGCAAAAGTTTCTAAGTCTTCTCGCTCTGGGGTTAGGTCTCGTCACTCCCCTGCCAGGCTCCCACCTAGCTGGCATGGCCGAGTCTCGATGGACATCACTATGACCCTGGGGCTGAGCCCGGAGGATGTTCAACACCCGCCCTCAGGCTCTCACCTAGCTGACTGGCCCGGTGGTAGCACCCGGGAGAGGCAAAAGTTTCTAAGTCTTCCCGCCTAACTGAGACTGGGAGTTGGCCCGAGAAAAGCACCAAGGAGCAAGCTCGCCAGTCAAGACGGCGAGCTTGGAATACCCTGCCCCCCTCCAGCTCGCTACTAAGGAAGCCCTGGCCCCGTCCCAGACTCAGGGGAGAAAACAGCTCTATCCAGCGAGCCTAGTCTCGCTCCTGTTAACTCGGCAGAATACACGCCCTAGTGTCTAAGGCGGATGCCGGCGGCATCTCAACCCAAAGATATTTTCACTTGTCTGAGTTATCGAAAAATGGAAGCGAGACATGGCGCGGGAAGGTGTGGCGCAAGTAGGATATGGCGCGAGCACGTGTTCTAGGAATTCGCCGCGAGCAGTGATAACATCGGCGAGTCTAGCCATGGCCGGCGCCTACGATCTCACCGCGGGGGCTGGTCCTAACTCAAAACTTTCTACGGGCGAGGTCGGGACATCAAGCGCGCGGGTATAATATCGCAAGTGAGCTTAAAAAGAAGATAGAGAAATTATGAAAAATATCTTTGATTCATCATTACAAGTGTACAAGAAAAGGCCCGCCTCGGCAGGATACGAAAGAAAAGGAAAGCAAAAGTTAGCTCTCGTCCCCCCCCTCGAATGACGGTCCTCCTCGCCGCCAAGCCGAGCGCCCTTCTCTCCCACCCCCGCGAAGAGCGAGTCGAAGCTATCCTCCTTCTCGCTGAGCGGGCTAGGTGGGAACAGGGTCGGCAGGAGCTCCCGGACGGTGACCTCCTCGCAGCCTTCCGTCAAAATCCCCGTTCCCCTCATGGCCTTCAGGAGGCACTCAGCAGCCTCGATAGAGTTGACTCGCAGCCGCTCCGCAACATCAGACTTGCCAAACACCCGAGGCCTCTTGTAGGGGAAGGCTGGCTCGCTGGCGCCCGGGGGAAGGAGAGCGTCGGCCTGGCGGAGGACCTCACCCAGGAGCGCCTTGTTCTTCTCCTTCAACTCCTCCACCTCCACCCCTAGCTGGGCGGCAACAGCCTCTTGCTCGCGGGAATATATCTTTTGCTCGGCGAGCTGGACTTCCCGCTCGGCAAGCTGAGCCTGCAGCTGAGCCACCTCGCCTCGCAGCGCGTCGGCGGCTTCGGCGTCCTACAGGGTTAAAAGTTCAGAACAAGCACAAGAATAATCCTAAGTAAGGTAAATAGAGATATCCAGTGATTACCAAGCCGCCGGCAGACTTCGCGAGTAGAGCGTCGGCAAGGCCGAACCGCCTTTCCGCGTCGGCCGCGCTCTCCTTCGCCAGGTCGCGCTCCTGCTCGGCAGTCAGCAGGGCATTGCTGAGCTGGAAGCCGCGGCGGACCATCATGTGGTGGAGCTCGAAGGCCCGCAGGTGGGATTGTAACCCCTCGTGGCCGAGCTGACTGGGGGTGAGTTTCTTGTACGATTCGGCGCTGTCGCGGCTGTAAAGGCCGAAGCCGAAGGCGAAGGCGTGGGCGGTAGGAGGCCGGCGAGCTCCCAAGGAGGGGGCGCGAGTAGAAACAGAAACTCGGTGAGCCCCCTCGTCCCACTTCAAAATGGGCTCGCCAGCCGCATCTTTGCTTTTACACCCCTTGCCGAAGTGGGGGTGATCCTTCGGCAGGCCGAGCTCGCGGAGGGTGTCCTCTCAGGTAGAATCAGAGGACGACCCGTTCTTCTTCTTCCCCTTTCGGGGGGAGGAGGCTTCTTTTAACGGACTCAAAGGCGGCTCGTCGGACAGAGCCTCCGGCGAGCTCATAAATTTGGTAGGCGACAGAGGAAGGTGCAGCCATCCACGCGAGACCGCCTTTGCCTTCTTCTTCTTGGGGAGCGAGGGATCGGGGCGCGAGCTTGACCCCCCGGGCTCCAAGCGCTTCTTGCCGAGGAGTTGGCCTCGCGCTTGTTCCTCGCGAAAAGCCGCTGCCGCCGCCCGGGCCAGCTCCAGGGGATCTGAGAATATCCCCGAGTCGGCGAACGGCGGGTGCTCCGGCAGAACCCGTTCCCCTGTAGAGAGAGACTTGATCAAAAAAAATATATAATATAGAGATCCACCTTGATGGAGTTCGCGAAAAGGCAGGGCGAGATATACCTTCACCAGGGAGAACGGGTTGAAGCGAATCAAGGCCGCGGCGGAGGAAGGCGACCTCGAAGTCCTTGTGGAGGAAAAACTTGTGGAGGTCGGCATCGCTACCAGACAGGGAAGGAGGACGATATATGTCCTCGCTTTTCTGCAGGGGACGAAAGGGGATGTTGCCGAGCTTGCCCTTAATAAAGACAAGCCGAGTCATCCAGTTGTGGTTCTTGTTCGCGAGCTCGCGAACCTTGATGAGGGACCCGCCGAAGTAGGCGACTCCGTCGGGGGTAGCCTTGTAGGAGAACAACTTACGGAACACCGCAAGGTTGAACTCAATCCGCTCTCGGCGGAGGAAGCAGGCGAACGCCACCATCATAGCAATGGCGTTGGAATTTAGCTGCGCGGGCACCGCGCCGTAGTACTTCAGGATCTGGCGGATCTCTGGCCAGAGGGGGAGGAGCAGCCCCACCTCGAAGTGCGAGATGGGGAAGGTGAGCTCACCCTCCGGGAAGGAATTGATGGCTTCATGCTCGGCGGGCCTGCGAGCCTGGAAGCCAGGGGGAACGAATGCAGCCGCGAATTCGACGAGCTCCTCCTCGGTAATATGCCCCTCGAAGAAGCAATGGTCGATGAAGTGCTGAGCGCACTTAGACCGGCCATCCGCGTCAGGGTTGGTCTTAACCATAGTCGCAGAGGAATGGAAAATCGCGAGCTCGGGATGATAGAGAGGAAACAGGGATTTGAAAGCAATAAAAGCGTGCCCTGGGGGTAGGTGAGAAGGCCTATTTATAGAAGAAGATAAAGAAGGGCGAGGGGGAAGGCGAGTCGGCCGATCGGCCCGGTCTCGCCACGCCACCTCGCCACCCTCTCCTCGCAAATCCTGCGAGCCGGCCAGACCCCAGAAGAAGGAATTCGAAAAGACTTACCAGGATATTGAAAACGCATCTACATATATAAAGTTGCAGAAAGGTTGTTCGAGTTATTACAAGCAGATTATTCATAGCAAATAAAAATAAGGGCGCGAGGACCATGCGAGGGCGAGGGAGAGTACCGGTCGGCTAACAGAGGAGCCGTTTCATTCTCCCCGGTCTCGCCGGCCCGCCGTCGCAGGTCGCCGCGCGTAAAGTTTACGAAGTCGCCCCATGTTCCTATTTACCACCCGCAGGTTCTCGTCAATCTCATCCATCAGCACCAAGGAAGACGCCTCCTCGAACGCCAAGCTGACTCCAGCACCGTCCGCGAGACGCGAGCACTCCCACTGCAGCCTGTTGTTGTCCTTCCGCAGGTCGTGGAGCTCGCGCACCAGCTTCTTGAGAACCTTCCACTCCCGTTTTGCACGTTCAGGACTACCCAGTTCGGAGTCCAGGAAGGCGTCCAGGGCGCTTGGAGAAGGGAGGGGCGAGTAAGGAGGCCGATCCACGGACTCGCCGTCCTCCGTCCGGCCAAGAAGTTCTGAATGAAGAACTAAAAGACGGTCAGAAAATCAAATACCCCCAGAACAGAAGAGTAAAGTTGAAAACTTACCGCGCGAGACTGGCTCCTCTAGGTTAGCGCGAGGAGAGAAGTGGCACAGGTCCTTGCTACGCCCCTGCAGTTCCTGAGGGGCAAGTTGGTAGCCGGGGACAGGGATAATCCCGGCGCCTCTCCCCACGACTATGGACCCAGGGGAGGGTTGCCGGGAAGGGAGACGACTCGGCGACGCCAGTTCCTGCGAGCCCGGCTCCTTGACCTCGGGATCCTGCTTTGGCGAGCTATCAGGAATACTTTTGGCCCGCGGGGTGGATGCTTCGCCGCTATTCTCCTGTTCGGAAGATAGTTCCACGAGATTTTTAGTGGAAGAACCAAGAACCGGCTGGTTGGAGGAACCGGCCCCGTTCCCCAAGGCGGTAGTAAATTCGGCCAGAATGGGTTCGGCCCCCGGTGGAAAGGGTTTCGCCCGCTTGGCCGAGCTGAAATCCGCAAAACAGCGAGCAGGGGCCTCTAGGTTGGTCAGTCCCGCGGCCTGAGCAGCGATCTCCTCGCGGGAACGTGCGAGTCGCTCTAGGACTTCCTTGGGGAGCGGCATCTTGATAGAATTTGGGGAAGGGCAAAGGTCAGCCAAATGCGCAGGGGTACATATATATAGCTACCTGTGGGGCCTACCAGAAGATTCCTTTTTGCCCCTGTCGCACTCGCAGGATTCTATGGGGTTGGATGTTTCTTTCCGAGCTTGTCCCAACCTCACAAAGAGCGGGGATTATGTACAACCCCGTATCCAGCGAGTGGTCGACAGGAGTTAAACCGGCCGGCTCAGATCGCAATATGAACCCAGCATGCCGAGCCCGAGCTCGGCGATAGTCGAGCCGAGCTCGACGATGGCCGAACGGAGCCCGGCATGCCGAGACCGAGCTCGGGTAATAGAACAGGGCTCGATGGTAGTCGAATCGAGCTCGACGATCTCCATGCCGAGCTCAGTTTCTGTTGGAGCCCGGCGATCGTCGTGCCGAGCCCCGTTTCCGTTGGAACTCAGCGATAGTCGAGCCGAGCTCGGCGATAGTCGAGCCGAGCTCGGCGATAGTCGAGCATAGCCTGCCGAGTACGTGCTCGCCTAGGCCCAGGGCGAGGCGAGTCAGGCCCCTGCCGAGCGAATGCTACCTCAGGTCCAGCTCGCATCTTGGCCATGACATACTTTTACCATGTTGCCCCCTTTGGTCTGCCTGTAGTCCTCGAGAACAGTGAAGGTTGTATATTGGCAGGCCATCTTTTCCTATAAATAGGTCCCAAGGGGTACCTCAGAAGGCAGGCTTACTAATTCTCAGGTCTACTAGCGCTTTCTGAGGTACCTTAGCCCGGCACTTGGCTAAGGAGGGGAAGCGCTCTAAGATCTTCCGGGTGTGTGGTGGGACCTCCACGCCGGGCCCTTGGTCTAGTCCTTGGTTCTTCTTTTTTTTGTCATTTTCTTGCAGGAGCGAAGTAGGTGCGCGGCCACCCCTTCCCCAAGGGTCGAACTCCACAGGAACCGATTTTCCGGTTTCAACAGTACTTGGGAGTTTCATCTTTAGCAGTCTCATCTAGACTTAGCTGTTCAAGCCTTGCACCTGCATCTTCAAGAATGCCACTAAAAGAATTGCTGTGAAGCAGGCTTCCTTCATCAAATACAACATTAATGGACTCCTCTACCACTAGGGTTTTCTTATTGAAAACCCTATATGCCCGACTATGGCTACTATAGCCCATGAAGATGCCTTCGAAGAATTTTTCTCCGAATTTAGTATGTGGGTACTTCCCATTATTGAGTACATAGCATCTGGAGCCAAAAATCCTTAGATAGGACATGGTCGGTTTCCTGCCTTTCAATAGCTCATAAGGCATCTTACGATGATTCTTGTTGATCAAGGCTCGGTTTTGCACGTGACAGGCTGTATTGACAGCCTTTGCCCAGAAGTACTCTAGAAGAGAAGCGTCATTCAACATTATCGTACATGCCTCAATGAGCATTCTATTCCTCCTCTCCGCAACTCCGTTTTGCTGAGGAGTACGCGGGGAGGAAAACTCATGAAAGATACCATGTTCTTCACAGAATTCTGTCATAGCTCCAGACTCGAATTCTGTTCCATGGTCACTTCTGATTTTGACCACGGAGCAGTTAAGTTCGTTCTGAATCTGCTTGATAAAATTAGTGAAGA
Organism: Platanthera zijinensis; assembly: GCA_039513925.1. Classification (NCBI taxonomy): domain Eukaryota; kingdom Viridiplantae; phylum Streptophyta; class Magnoliopsida; order Asparagales; family Orchidaceae; genus Platanthera; species Platanthera zijinensis. Next base: position 120,350,884 of record CM077083.1, on the reverse strand, counting down.
TGTCAAACGTATCTGACTTTCGTTTCAAGAAGAACACCCACGTAAACCGAGAGTGATATTCAACAATCACTAGCGTATATGATTTGCCTCATAAGCTATGAACTTGCACTGGATCGAACAAGTCCATGTGCAGAATATAAAGACATCTGGAAGAGTCTTTGTCTGCAATGCCCTTAAAGGTAGCCCGAGTCTATTTGCCCTTCTTGCATGCAAGACAAGGACTATCTTTGATGCACTTAATAGTAGGGGCATCCCTTACTAAACTCTTGTAAAATAACATATTAATAGTTTTGAAATTAATATGTGCTAATCTCTTGTGCCATTGTTGACAGAGAGATGCACTGTCTTTTGCTACTAGGCAAACGGGGGAGGAAGAGTCTAAGCTAAGAAAATCTAAGCAAAAAATATTTCTGCTCCTAATGCCAGTTAATACTGTCTCCAAAGAGGCACACGATATTATCAAGCACTTTTCCTTGCAGAACTTTACGTCGTATCCTTTATCACACAACTGGCTTACACATATCAGGTTATGGTTTAACCCTTCAACATAGGCCACGTCGGTTATAGAGAACAGACCGTTGGATATCATACCATAACCCTTGGTGACTCCTTGATCTGATCCTCCAAAGAAGACTTTGGGTCCATTTTCGGCTGGGGAGTAATCACGCAACAGGCTTCTTGTCCCGGTCATATGCCGGGAACATCCACTGTCCAAGTACCAGATTGGCGTTTTGGTGGCCTTTGGACATACCTGTAAAATAGAATTAGTTTCCCTTAGGAACCCAATTGAACTTGGGTCCTAGATTCCTTGTTAGCACACTCCCCCTCGGGTGGTTAACCCTACGAGTGGTCGGCCTCGCATTGCTAACATGAGGAGTCTCATTGTTTCTTGGATTAAACCAGCAATCCACGGAGAAGTGACCAACTTTGCCACATCACCAACAGTCAAACCTATTATACCGATTCCTAGGCCCCTGCTTCACCCTTGGAACGGTGGGTCCAGCCGGGGCCCTGGATCCGGAGGCGGAGGCATCATGACGACAACATTCACATGATTCCTTCACTTCCTGTTCCTTCTGTATAACAGGCTTGGCCATTGGGTCCTGCTTCCTATTATGACCGCTAGAGAAGTAGCCATAATTCTCAACTCTGATTTCCTTATAAGGTGCCTTGAAGACACTCTCACCGTAGTTGCGGGGGAAGGTCCAACCATCATACCGGCTCTTGGGCTTTTCAACCGAGGGCCGGAAGAAGTGGCCATAGGTTGACTCAAAGTCATTCTCATTGCATGGAAAGCTAGGATTTCTGAATGAAACAGGACCGAGTGGGGCCTTTCCCTTTTATGCAGTAGAGGCCTTCTTAGTAGCCTTATTTTTCCTCCGATTTCTGTTTCTCCTAGATGATTTACCAGGCACGGCCACATGCCCTAAGCCAACCCCCTTAGCCTGAGCAGAAAATACATCAACCAGAGGAAGAACGGTCTTGGGCATAGAGAAGTTTTTGACAATCTTCCTCTCAACTGCAAGCTATTCTTCCAGCTTGTTAATTTCTTTCTGCTTTTGGTCAAGGAGCCTTAGAGAATCTGAGTGCTCAGAAGTCAGGTCCAGGTGTTCCTGTTAGAGAGAAATCAAGCCAGTGATCTCTTCTCTTAGGGACACACCCTCAGCCTTAAGGAATTTGACTTCCTTTTTCTGAGCGCTCAACCTCTTTCGGCACTCTTTGAAAGTATTGAGCAGAAGCTCATACTTTTTGAGGAGTTCAGCTTCACGGGCAGATGGACTGTCCTCCGTATCATCTTCAGGAGACTCAGAGTCAGAGTCAGAGTCAGAGAGGGGCGTGCGATCTTTTACCTTCCCAGTAAATTGGGGACAGTCTCCATCTGAGTCGGAGCGACCCATTAGCCCGAAGTAGGCTTCCTCATCATCACTAGAGTCTGACGAATCAGATTCACTCAGTGTCTTTGGATTTTTAGCAATGTAGCTCCTCTCCTTCTTCTTATCTCTAGAGGACTTGTGCTCCTCTCCTTTCCCCTTATCTCTCTTGCTTTGGTGGAAGTCAGCAATGACGTGGCCTGGCTTATTGCATCCAAAGCAGATAATGTCAGTAGAATGATGTTTGTTCTGTTTAGACTCATACTTGTCAGAAGAGTAATTCTTCTTCTGATGTCTGGAGGAGGAGCCATCCTTTTTTCTCTGATTCCTCATCTTGAGGAACTTCTTGAACTCTCGAGTGATGAAGGAGAATTCTTCTTCAGATAGCTCTGAGCTGGATGAGCATGGCTCAGAGTCTTCTTCCTCAGCCTTTCTTCAAGAGTGGGACGAGGCTGCACCCTTGCCTTTCCTTGAGTGATTAGCTTTCAGGGCCACAGTCTTTTCTTTGGCAGCGGCCTTATCGGCTTCTTCTTCAGCTTTTCTGGTGTTCAGCTAAAGCTCGTAGGACATTAGCTTCCCAAACAAAATCTGGGGATCAGTTTCTGCCAGCTTGCCAAACTCTCTGATGGCGCAAATCTTGGTGTCCCATTCCTTAGTAAGGGATCTAAGGAATTTGTCATTTAGTTCACCATCGGTGAACACTCTGCCATAACCCTTCAGGGCATTGACGATCTTCAGGAAGTTCTCGAATGTCACTTCGATTTCTTCCTTAGGACCTTGCCTGAAGGCCTCATACTTCATGTTCAGAAGGGATCTTCGATCATCCCTTACTTCATCTATGCCTTCCATCAGAATGATCAGGCAGTGCCAGATGTCCTTGGCAGTCCTGCAGTTGCTGAAATTCTACATCATTGAATCATCAACGGCGCTTACTAAAATGTTTTGAGATTTCTTGTCTAGTCCGACAAGCACCATCTCATCTATATCCATTTTGGAGAGCTTCTTGGGCACCATCTTGGTCGGATCAATGGTGGAGGCCTTAGTGGGGATATAAGGGCCCTCCTTCACTATCATGAAGAGTCGGGGATCGACTGCTTCCATATAGAACCTGATCCTTTCCTTCCAGATGGGAAAATTCAGCTTGGTGCATACTGGAATCTTTCCTGAATACTTGAGTCCGTCCATTCCTGAGATCTTCTTTCTTCTTGACACTAGACACAGGATCTTACTCAAGGTGTTAACCTTATTGATGAGTAACCTCCCTCTGATACCACTTGAAAGTATATAGTGTCAACTCCACCTATGGGGGGGGGGGGAATAAGTGTCGTGCAGTCTTTTGCGGAATTAAACTAACCTGCACAAGTAAGCAAACAGAACACAGAAAACACACAAAGAATTATAGTGGTTCCCCGATTTGGGTACGTCCACTTTCCCCCTTCGACCTATCTCCCACCAAGGGATAACTCGGTCACTTCTTCAAACGGATTTAAATCCAATCCTCACACTAGGAGCAACGCTCCCCTAACTACAGAAGGAACCCTTCCAACAATGGAGTCACAACTCCACCACAATGGGTTGCACCCAACCCTTACAACTAGGAATGAAAGTTACTTTACAACAAAATTGAATGTAAATAAAAATACAAACAATGCTTTGGAGATTCCGATGTCCTTCTTCGTTCGTTGAAGCTTGCACGAAAAGTACGAAGAGTCCACTACCAGATTTATCACTTGGAATGGATCTTGTCAAAATCGGCGGTGGAAAGTAAGTGCGACGATGATGCTTTATAGATCCAAACTTCTTGACGAAGCAAGCTAGATCTTCGAACGATCTCAGTCGGAACAAACGTCTCAACCAATTCGGAAGGGAGAACAAGTCTCGTTCAATGAATCAGAAGATAAGAGATCTCGAGAGAGATACGGGAGATCGGCTGCATGCCTCGGTTCTGTCATCGGACGATCAGAGATGAACTGAGATCAGCGGCAGTGATGACCTTGCGAGCGGCGACGAGCGATCAGCGGTTTCAGCGATACGCTAGGTCACAACGTCGGCGTTCTTTTGTATTTCTGTGTATGTTCTCTTTGAGTTTCAAAATACCCATGTATTTATACCAGGAGCCAACCATAATGACCATTGTGGGGCCCACGAGGAGAAGCCCTAGCCCCGGCCGAAATAGCGCACGGCGGCTTGGTTTGGTCCAACGAACGGTGAGAATTTGCCTAAGGCAAAATCGGCGGGAGTTGTTGGTGATTCCCGTCGATGTCGGCGGGAATCACTCTCGACTCCCGTCGATTCTGCGTTGGCAGAATTTCGATTTGAAATCTGCCAGTCAGAAGAAGTCGGTGGGAGTCGTTATTGATTCCCGTCGAAGTCGGCAGGAATCACTAATGAGTCCCGTTGAAGTCGGCGGGAATCACTAGCGATTCCCGTCGATTTTGACTTAGAAGAATTTTCCTTCTTCCTTCTTTTGGAAACTTGGTCTTTGACCCATCCTTGCTCCTTCTTCTGCTCTTAATCTACCTTGACCCTGTACTTGAAAATAAGTACACTCCAATAGAGAGAGCACACATGAATCAGCACACTGATCTACACAACGAGGGATTACGTTGCGCAGACCCGTGTATATTAACCCACTGCACCCTGACATTGGTGTGTATTTAGCATGGAATAGCTGCAAGCACAACTTGATAGAATATTCAAATACATTGTCAATTCAACTTAGCTTGTTCAGGGGATTCTTCAAATCAGGTCTATTGTGGATGCAATACCCAACAACCGGGATCCTTAAGTTTTTGTGGTAATTTGTTTTGTAAAATAGCAAAACATTCTCCACTAAATGTTACTAAAGATAATTCTTCTATTTTCTTTTTATTTGAAGTTAAATACTTTAGAAATTTAGCATACTTAGGCATTTGAATGATTTCAGAAAAAGGTAAATTGACATGTAAATATTTAAACATAGATTAGAATTTACCATATTGCGCATTCATGCGCTCCTTGTTTTGCTTTGCTGAATACGGTATTGCTGGTTGATACTCCATTGGTTTCAGATTCATCTCGTTCGGTCCTTCGCCACTAGACTCCTCTTGGGGTGCTTCCTTTGTAAGCCTTTGGTCTTGTAATTTCTTTCCACTCCTCAATTGGATTGCTTTTGCATGCTCCTTCAGGTTTATTTCAGTATTACCCGGAAGTGTTCCTTGTTGCCTTTCTGTTGGTACCCTGGATGTGATTTGGCTTATGTAATCCCTTTCCAGCCCCTCTTGATCCATATAACTATATATGATCATGATTAGGCCTTGTTCAGTTTCCCTAGGACAGTTTATAACTGACCTAGAGCTTAGGCTAGTAGTTCTAGATGTATTTTTGGTTAAAGCTTTTTCCGTTCGACCATCGTCGAACGAGGCCTCGCGATCGTCGATCATTGGTCGACGATAGCAGGGCTATTGAATCGTTGAAGTCAAGACAATTATCGTCGACCGATGGTCGACGATCTCAGAGCAAGTTTATTATGCTCTGAAGGTTGGTCGACGATTTGCCATCAGCAGTTCTACGATCGTGTTCTCGCTTCACGATTTCTGTCTCGACAGATTTTTGCCCTAGTCGTCGACATCATGAGATGTTCGACGTTTTTTTGCTTTGACAGATTCTTTGTTGGTCGACGATATCTTGAGCTGGTCGACGATTTCTGGTCGACGATTTCTGTTTCGACAGATTTCTGCTTTTAGTCGACGATCTGTTAGCTAGGTCGACGATCATCGAACCCCTGTTCGACGATTACTGTCTGCCTTTAACAATTTGCATTTATTTTAGTCCTTGGTTTATTTCCAAGTGTTTTAGCGTGTGGTTAGAAAGATTTTCTGAAGATTGTTTTTGCTAATTTATGGCTTAAATTCAAATGAATTAATTACCAAATATGTTAAGCATAAATTACGGGATTTCGTATTTTGATAAAGCATTTTTGTCCTATTATACAAAATATATTGCCAGGCTGTATTCTAGCCGTTGGCGGTGTATGCTATTTCCAAGAATGATAAGTCTTTATGCTGAGATATTTCCCTATTCATTTATTTCCTTATTGGGACTGACAGAGAGTTAATAGGTCATTCTATTCCTATTGCTATATTCTATTTTTGAGATAACCTATCGCAGGGCTCGAGAATTCAAATCAATAGAGCCGTTCCAAAGGAAAAATGAGAAGATATATTTAAAAGAGTTTTTTTTCTCTCAGCAGTAATAAGCAAGCTACAAACGGAGAGTTTCTTCTAAGAAGGATTGATTGGCTCAAGCATCATCAGAGCAACTCTTCACCATCTCACAAAAAAAAAGAAGAGAAGAAAAGTTTTCCTGAAGCAAAAGTCCAAAGCAATTTCTTTCATTCTCAAGTCTCCTGAGCATCTGCTTAGAGTTTTCAAGACTTCAGAAAGAGCTCCAGATCTGCTTCACGTGCTCCAGAATCTGAAAACCTGATAAAAATCAGTCTACAGATCTCTGAGGATTTAGTTTCAGTATATCTGAAACTCCTTCATCCTGAAGCAAAGGCTTTCCCTGGACTTCCACTGAGCCAGGGGGAGACTTTGATTCTTTAGAGAATCCACAAGTCTTCTCTAATCTGTATTAACAACAGAGAAGACAATCTAACCCTCTCAACCCCTTTGTAAAAGAGTTTTCACACCTCTTCAAAAGTGAACATTGGTGACAGGGCACCTTATCAACAACCTGTGGTTGAGCATCCTTATCAAAAGCTCAAAGGGTCTGTTTGATCTACCTGAATCAGATCATTGGTGGCAGGGCACCTTAGCAAAAACCTGTAGTGGATTCCTACCAGGGTGGTAGAAGAGTGGAGTACCTATTTAGAGGGAACCACTATATATCCTGTGTCTCTCTTGCTGTTTTTGTTTAATTGTTTATTCTGTGGCTGTGATAGAACTACCTAGGATTGCTAGTTGCTGTGATAGGTTTATAGTTAAACTGAAATTTCAGTTAACTCTCTCACTTCTGCACTTCACTGTGTTAGGCTCTTAGGGTTCAAGTATCAGATTATTTTTTCCGCAAATAAACTCCAAGGGAGCTGACTAGTTATTCATAAAATTTGAATACTCTATTCACCCCCCCTCTAGAGTAGTTTACAACTTATCCCCTCACTTTCACTTTCAGATACGATCCTTGCGAGTTGACCAATCTGGTTCTCCAAATTTCGAATAGAGCCCTCTTGATTCCAGAAAGCTACATCAGTTGTTTGCATGAACTTTGTAAGTACATCTTCAAATGTTGGCTTCCTTTGCTCCGGTTGTTGTGGTTGTCCAAACACAGATTGCTTGCCTTGATTTCCTTGTCCTCCCCAAGAGAAATTGGGGTGGTTCCTCCATCCATGATTGTGTGTAAAACTATATGGGTTATTTGCTTGGTTGAAAGGAGGTCTGGTGTTGTTGCCCATATAGTCAACATGTTTTTGCACTTGAGGTTCACAACCAGGCATTCCACTAAATGAAGGGTCCCAATATTGAGGTACCATAGAGGGCGATGTTAAAGATAAGTTATCCATCTTCTGGTGAAGCTTCTCCACTTGAATAGCTAAGGCAGTGACGACATCCACTTCATAGATTCCTGCAGGCTTATTAGTCTTTCGTCTCACGGTAGTCCATTGATAGTTGTTCATTGCCATGTCTTCTATCAACTGCTGAACTGCTTCAGGTGTCTTATTGTTCAAGGTGCCTCCACTAGATGCATCGATCATCTGTTTAGTGGCTGGATTGAGACCATTGTAGAAGGTCTGAATCTAAAGCTAGGAAGGTAGTGCATGATGGGGACACTTCCTTAATAGATCCTTGAATCATTCCCATGTGTCATACAACGATTCAGATTCCAATTGAACATACGTAGAAATGTCATTCCTTAGCTTTGCAGTCTTCGCCGGTGGAAAATACTTCATTAAAAACTTCTCAACCATCATATCCCATGTAGTAATCGACCCTCTAGGTAATGAGTTTAACCACTTCTTCGCCTTGTGCCTTAGTGAGAACGAAAACAACGTCAATCGAATTGCATCATTGGACACGCCATTGATCTTGAATGTATAACATATCTCCAAGAATCTGGCTAAGTGTGCGTTGGGATCTTCATCTTGAAGGCCATCATATTGAACATTCTGTTGAACCATCTGTATAACACTCAGCTTCAATTCGAAATTATTGATGATAATTGGTGGTTTAACGATGCTTGACCCAGTACCCTGGAGATTAGGTATAGCAAAGTCAGACATGGTTTGCTCGTTCTGGTTTGCCATGTTATCGAGATTTTCTGGATGATGCTCTCCTAAGTTTACTGCTTCCTCTTCTGAAAGTCCATTTGAATTAACTGTGTTATCACTTCCAATGTCCCTTTGGTTGGTGTTGTGAATAATTTATTCCGGGTCAGGATGAAATGGTGCTAGCCCAGAATTTCTCCGCCTGGTCATAGACTAACAGACTACAAAATAGAGATTAAGTGATATAATTATACTATAAACTAATTTACAATTATTTGTTAGTAATCAAAAATTGGTAGATTAATAGAGTTTAAGCTTTTAAAATATTGAAAAACGAGTCCCCGGCAACGGCGCCAAAAACTTGATGCGATATTTTTGCTCTATGTATAAACTATGTAGATAGGCATAGTCTAGATTGCTTTTAATCTCAGGCAAGTGCACCTATCAATCATTGTATAGGAGAAATTTACATCTCGTGTCGTATTCCACAGGGTCTTTTCAAGTACTCGTACTCACTCTCACTCTATTATCATACCTATAACTAGAATTGATTTTTAATCTAGATTAACCTAACTAGGACAAATTGGATAGAGAGACATTGGAGGATTATGGATAGTAAAAAACAGATAATCTAAGAGTAATCACATGAGAATAATCACTCATTAATTCAGTTCTATGTAATCACATAATAACAAGATTATCAAATTCATTGTATTGTGAGGGTTAAACATTTATCAAATTCTCTCTCTCGAGCAATTCAAACTCTAAACTTAAATTGAGTAAATTTTCTCTCGAACAATTCACAATACTCAAATTTGCAGTAATATAAATACCCTATCTAATACATAAATTCATGAAATCCTATCTCTAAAATACCATGAATCCATTTATCCATACTACTATAATCCAAACGACATATCTCTCGATCATGCAATTTGAAAAAAAAAGAGAAATAACACCAAAATATGAACATATAAACATCATCAAAACCTTCCAATTTCTCAATCTAGAAGTTTGGAATTCATATAAAACAAATAATAAATTCAACTCTAGGACAAATCTCCTTGTTTGAAAGTCTACATACGAATAAAATACCACAAATTTGATGTAAAAACTAACATACATGTTTACCAAATTGTTCAAAGATAATTTTCATGCGAAATATAAGATAAATAAAGTTAGATCCATCAAGAGAAAGGAAAGATTAAAAGAGATACATAAAGATTAAAATCATATGAATAATTCTCCTTCAATTCCTCCTTCCCTTGGATGCTCCACTTTTGTTCTCCAAAAGTTCTCCAAATGTTTTGATCCAAAAGTTCCATTATATTTTTCCTACAGGTTTTTATAGTCTCCTAGCAAACAGGGTCGAACACGGGTTCCAACGAGGCCGTGCCGTATGGATGGTTCAAAGGCGATTGAGCACGAATAGATGTGTTTGGTTGTGGGCTGTGTCATCTGACATGGCTGATAACACGACCGTGTTGTTTTTCGCATTCTTCGCACACGGGTTAGTTGGCAGCATGTTTTGAATATTTCTCGAAAAGGACATGGGTAGGGACACAGGCGTGTTCCTACCCGTGCGGTGCTTTATCTTTTCTTCCAATTCTTTTGCTCTTTCCTGAATATGACACGGGTAGGGACATAGACGTGTTACTACCTGTGTGTGCCCAATTCCTGTCCTGTCATTAGCCATGTTGGATCCATGAACTCCTCTGTTTGCTCCAAGACTTTTAGTTCCACTGGTTTGCAATACCTGCATTAAGAAGATGAATAAATAAATGAACAGCTTAATACATGAAATAATAGAAACTCCAAAATGTGCTCTTCTATTCATGATAATATAAATTCTTAACTATTCTCGCGCATTTACTACAAAGGTAGGTAGAAAATAGTGGACATGATTACAATTATGATAGTAAAAAGACTATCATAATTGTACTCATCACTAATCCTTGCAGATTTTGTCAAAGCATGGATTCATTCCGCACTTGGTGCATATGTTCTTTTTAACTCCTTTACCGCAGACTTTACTTTACCTATTCTTATTTAGCTAATCAGCTGTAGTTCCAACATTCCTTATAGTTGGGTTTGATAAACCCATTATTGCCTTTTTACTTATTACCTGCTCATTTCTGTTGCCACCTGCATTTTCTTGCTGAGGTGTTCTTCTTTTGAATGCCTCAGGTTCAGGGATGTAGCCAGTGGAGCAGCTGTGTTGGGTAGTAGCTTGTGAAATGTAGTTATTACAGTGGTTTTCCTCACCGTCGTGAGGTAGTTTGTTGTTACGATTTTTAGTTCAGACTTGCATACTCTCAGTGGGTTCGTGTCAAGTTGTTGACGCCCACTGGTAGTCTTCTTTTGGAATATTAAATACTTTATTACTTGCTAGTTTACCTTTTTGGATTGGTTGTACTTGCTCTCTGTGAAGGTTTTATGATAAGTTGCATGTTAGATATTTTAAAGTATAAAAATTACTATTATTATTTCATACATACCATATTTGAAATCTAAATCACTATATTTAGCGACCGTAAAAGCTACCTTCACTACTATTAAAAATCTAGAGTCTTGCATACCATGAGTTTTCATCTAGGGATGTTTAGACTCATGTAGGACGTCTAAATAAAGTATTTTTTCACAGCGTATAACTATCTTTTCTTGTGGACTAAATGAGCCACTAAACCGAGGGATACGGCTAACCGCTTAACTTAAACTGGATTTTCTATAAATAACTTATAGATATTTAATAAAAGTATTAAGTTGGAGTTTTTACTGAGCGTCTACAGTTATCCCCTGCTGACGTGGCATCATGACGCGTGTTTTCCCTTACTCTGATATATCTTTAAATGCGGGGAAAATGTGGGTTGTGACAATGCCGGAAGGTCCAAGTGCGCGAGGTAATTTGCCGAGTATACCTTCTATGAAGGGAATACTATCGAGCAGGAGCTCGCAGACTTCATTACCGACTACATCCCATCGGGCTTCACCGCGCACTGACTCAGGAGGGCGAGGAGATCAACACTTTCTTCACCAATGAGCTCGCCTTCCCCATCTCGTACTTTGAGGTGGGGTTACGCCTTCCCCTCTGGCCTGAGATCCGCCAGATCTTGAAGTACTACGGGGCAGTTCCCACGTAGCTGGTCCCGAATGCAATTGCCATGATGGTGGCATTCAATTGCTTCCTCCGCCGAGAGCGGATATAATTCAACCCCACCGTCTTCCGCAAATTTTTCATATACCGCGCGACCAACGACGACGTCGCCTTCCATGCCGGCTCGCAGCTCAACGTTCGCGAGATGGCAAACAAGAACCATAATTGGTTCTCCAAGTTTTTATTCATCAAAGGGGATATCGGCAATGTCTTCTCGCCTCAGCAATGCAGCGAAGAGGTATACCGGCCGCCCACCATGATGGGCATGAATGCCGAGCTGTACAAATTTTTCCTCAACAAGGATTTTGAGGTCGCCTTCCTCCGAAGGGGCCTCAGCTCGCTCCTTCCAGTTCATTCTGACAAAGGTATAACTTTCCTTTCTCTTCTTATAATAAACTCGCCAATATTAAATGATTTTCTGCTGACTAAGTTTTTTCCTATAGGGGAGCGACTGATTCTTGAGAACCCGCCCTTCGTGAATTCGGGACTCTACCCCGACCCACTCGCACACGAGCGGGCGGTCGCGATAACCTGCTGAATGGAGTCGGAGTCGGCCATGCCTCCCTCCAGTAAGAGTGAAAGTCTTTGTTTTCAAGGTAGCTAACAACCTAGAGAGGGGGGGGGGGTGAATAGGTTTTTTGGTTTTTATTAGTATTATTAACTTAGTGTGTAGTTAGTTAGTAGATTAAAGCTTTCAAGACAAACTGCACAAGTACACACATAATTTGTATTGGTTCCCCAGATTATGGGTACATCCACTGTCCTCCCACCTTTCTAACTTCCAGTTAGACAAGGCACTTCTCCAAAAACTCAGCTCCAATGAGCTTACAGCTCAAATCCTGCAGGATCTCGCAGTCTCCTCCAAGACTTATAACTCACGCACAAGGCCCTACCTCAGAGCAAACTTGCTCCTATAACTTTGTGATCAAATGATCACCTACCTCAGACTTGAACTCAAGTCCTATAGCTCAAGCTATAGAGGATAGCCCTACCTCATAGAGAATGACTCTCCTATGGCTCAGGAACAAGGCCCTATCTTAGATCCAAATCTGGATCCTACACTAAGACCCAAAGGTCCTACACTCAGAGAGTATGAATCTCCTATAGCTCAGGAAAAAAGGCCCTACCTTAAGATCAAAAGCCCTACAGCTCAGATCCATATAGGATCCTACCTCATACCCAAAGGTTCTACACTCAGATCCAAAATTGGATCCTACTCTCAAGCAAATCTGCCCTACCTCAGACACAAATGCCTTATAACTCAGATCCAAATGGATCCTACAGAATGAAAATTTATTTGTGTTAATTTGAAACAGAGATATTTCTTTGTGTCTGCTTCCTGAGCTGAGTTATCTCAGCCCTAACAATCTTCACAGCAGCAGAAAGATGATCTTCAGTAAATGGTTGCCTCTGCTGGAAGTATCTCAAAAATGTGTTTCTGAACTTGCTGTAGAATACTGAAGACTTTACTAGTCTTGAGTTCTTCAAACAGCTAACCTGAACTTGTAGAAAACTGAAGGCTCTTCTTCTATTTCTTTATAAGAAGCCAATCTGAGCTTGCTGTAGCAGATGAAATTGCTACAGCTATCTGGAATGAACTTTTAGTTCAGCTGGATTGACTTCAAGCTTTTGGCTCGGCAGCAATGACAAGGAAGATGAAGTCCAGCCACACTTTGTGAAAAGAAATGAAACCCTAAAAGTTAAGTTTTTTTTTTCTGAAGCTGTCCCTTTTATCTTCCACCGATTAACGGCTCCAAGAAGCAGTGGGGACCACCTGCATTTGACAGCTGCATCTTGCTTTAACGAAAGAAGATGTACAGTAGGTCTCTGGCGCTGTTTGGCGTGTTCTGCAGCGTTCCCGCAAGTAATTTGAACTTGGTTTACTTTTGTTGACTTTGACTGACGTCATCAGTTATGAACTTAGCTAGTTTCTCATATCCACTCCAGGTGTTGAGTGCGTTGAGTGAACAAACTTCACTCAATGATTCTGTACTTAGCCAATCTTTTGCTTCCTCAGGCGTTGAGTGAAAAAAATTCACTCAATGCCAAAACCCTTAGTCAGCTTTCTGAATCATTCTGCATCTTAGGCGTTGAGAGAGTTGAGTGAGCCTTCCTCACTCAGCACCTCTGAACTTAGTCATTTCTTCACATGTCTGAAGGCGTTGAGTGAGATGGCCTCACGCAACGCTTTCTGTCTTTGCCTGTTTTCTTTATTTGGCATTGAGTGAACTGGCTTCACTCAACACCTCTGGACTGAGTTGATTTCTGTCTTCTTCTTAGGATTTGACTCCATCAGCATGACTCAACGTTTTTACTGTCTGGCATTGAAAGCGTCGAGTGAAGCTTAATCACTCAACGCTTTTGTACTTGGCCACTTTCTATCATCTTAGGCTTTATCATAACATGACAGCTTTTGCTTTGGCGTCGAGTGAGTTGTGTTCACTCGGTGCTTCTGGACTTAGTTGAATATTCAGTACGCCAATACTGAGGCTTTGACAGATTCAGCTATACTCTACGATGGCATTGAATGAACTACCCTCACTCAATGCTTGTGGACTTGATCGTAGAAATGCTTTGCAGACTTCATGGCTCTGACTGTGTAAGACCCCCCTCCCAGAACACAAGACACGGCACGAGAGGGGTCTTATGCCCAGAACAGCTGCCTTGCGGTAACACTAACACTCGGGCTAGCCTGTACCACAAGACGCCTATTCTGCCGGCAACAACCAATATCAACACATAATTGCCAACCCAACCATAATAGTATAAGAAAGTCAATCCACACTAAGTATATATCCATAATCATCACAAAAGAGAAGCTAACAAGCTTCTACATAATCAGAGTACGTGAATATATTTGTCTCGAAGGGCTACAACAAAATCTCTCTCACTCACATCTGTAACGGTAGCGAGGGTACCGTCACTTCAGGCCCTGTCGTCCTGGGCTGGCTGTCCGGCTGCATAGCTCGCTGCTCCACCTGTTGGGTTTCTTCCTAAAAAGGAAGACGTAGCAACCGTTAGTCCCAAAGACTAAGTGGCTTCGCATCCGCTCCCCCGGCGACTCCTCGGCACCGGGCGGAGAAGGGAACAGGTACAATATATAAATAACAGAAATACAGCAGGTGAAGTGAGTATACATATCATAAGCAGCAATAGCAGTAGTGTATAATAAACAAGCTCTTAGTTTACAAATCTACTATCTACAGCAGCAAGAGAGTATATAGCTACAAAAGTAAGTAACTCAACTTATATGGATGCCCATACAAGCATATAAGTTTAGGGTCGTTCAATAATAAGTAACTCATCGTATAGGAGTGCCCATACAAACTTATACGATGAGGGTCTTAAGTATGCAATGAAGTGTAATGCTATGAATGCAATGCAATGACACACCCATGATCATGCACATGCAACTGCTATGTCGACACAGACTTATAGTTCCCATTATTCGAGCAGGTAGCTAACCTCTCAAGCGTCATCCGTCGTGGCCAAACGGTGACAGTAGAGCGGGCATCTCCACTACTAGGCTGGTCTCCACACTACCTGGCCTAGGCCTCCGTACGCCTCAATGCTAAGAACACAACAGCGGAGCTCACATGCGTACTACGGCTCAGCGGGTTCTCCTGGGTAAATGAGCACCAAGATCCTAGCCCCGAACTAGCCTATGCGTGACACGGAAGGAGACTCAGAAAAACACGAGGACCAAGCCCAACCGTTCACTTGACATGGAAGGAGCCTCGGGACATGAACACCGAGGACCAAGCCCAACCGCCCAAGGTCTAGCTGTCGACTCCCATCGGTGTGACGATTGGCGAGACCATAGACCTGCCACACTATCCTTGACCCGGGATTACGACACCATGTGTCGACTCACACCACATGCAATTTCACAATATCGTGGCATGGAAGGAGCCTCGGGACTTGAACACCGAGGACCAAGCCCAACCATCCATCAAATGCGGAAGGAGCCTCGGGACATGAACACCGAGGGCCAAGCCCAACCGCCCAACTTTACTCATCTCAATCTCATTCCAACTAGTGACAGTCAACACCGCACTTGTTACTTCCACAATGCTACCCGTAGGGAGATGACACTCTAAGCATTGGATTACTAATTCCCTTTTTATCCATTCAACATGTATCATGGCCATGGTTAAATCATTTATACTTTTGCCCGATCATATATACCCAATTATATCAGGTTCCTTCCTTCAATTAAACTTGTCCACAACTCGTTATATGAATTTAGATTCATAACCCTACGTCAAAAGAGTCCACCCAAGCCTCGAGTTGGACCACAACATTAAACTCCACCACATCGCATTCCACGTTACACAAGCCCATAATTTAGGTGCAGCCTTAACCCGGGCAGCCACTTCGACCAAGGATTCCCGAGGCTACAGAGATCCGACGAGTACGTGTAACCACTCGTTGGAAAGATAATTTCGTGGGCTACGACTTTTGTGTTTAGTCGAAAACCCAGATATGATCAAAACACCCCCGAAATTGGCCACGAAGGTCGCTGCGTGCAGAAAACAGATTTCTGCACGCATCTTAAGGCGAGATGAACGACATCCGTTCATCTTCCTCCTTACACCAAACTCCCAAAATCTCCTCCAGAAAATTGTCCACCCTTATTCACCCTCACGAAGCCATATTTCTCCACGAATCCTTCTCTCATCTTCACTTTGAAGGATGAAGAGGTTGGAGGGGGCTAAAGCCTAGAAAACAAACCTAGGCATGGCTTTCCTAGGAAATCTCCTCCTCACCATCAAGACTCTGTGGAGTCGATATCTCTCCTAGAATATATCTACAGATCTAGCACCAAGGGAGAGGGGAGGAATCTCACCTCATTTCCAGCGGTACGATCATTCCCGTCCATGGATCTAGTCGTTCTCCTTTGCGGCATCTCTCGCTTGGTGCGGTTGTTCTTCACGGCAAAGGAAGGAGAGAGAGAGAGAGTGTTGGGTACATTGGAAAATGTGTACCTGATTTGAAGAAGCCTAACTTAGCTCAATGATATACATCAAAGTGTATTTGATGTTATTTTGAGTTGATATATGCAGGTTAAGAATGTATTAAAAAAAGCAGGAAAATTATTCTAAGTCCATGAGTCGACACCAGAAGAAGCTGTGTCGACACTTCAGAATAATTGTGTCGACACTTGCAGAAGGCTGTGTTGACACACAGAGGCATAGACGACTACATTTGTGTCGACACTAGAAGACTGAGTCGACACATATAGGCAGAGTAGACAACAACTGTGTCGACACCTGAAGGCAGTGCCGACACATACTATGTTCTGAATCTACATCAACTGTGTCGACACACAGGACTTGTGTCGACACACTGCAAAGTCTAGACCAAGTCATTTGCTGAAGAATGATGAAGTGTTTGAGTCGACACAAATACTCAGTGTCGACTCATTCTCAAGATGCAGTATGAAGAAGCTGAGTCGACTTAAAGGCAAACATGTCGACATCATCAAAGGCTGTGTCGACACCAAAGTTACTTGTGTCGACACATATTGACAGATGGTCTCGACACTTTCTGACAGACAGTCTCGACACTTTGCTAACCAAGACAAAGGCACAAGATCTATTTGAAGACTTGACAGCTGTGAGTTATAACAGGTTAACTGAAGCTGTCAGACTTGTCAGAAGTTAGTTAGAAACCGGATCAGCCGGTTACCATGAAGAAGGTCTATAAATAGACAGATTCAGAAGTAGAATGCATGATTTTGATTAAGAAGCAACACACATAGAAACTGATTGAGTAATCAAATCAAGAAAGAGCAAGGCACGGAAGAAGATCTTCATCAGAAGATCTAAGAAGACATTCTGAAGGGTACAACCTCTCAGGATCTGTCTAAGTAGAATTCGTCCAAGAATTCTGAAGTATTATCAAAGGTTTTGGATAGAGAGAGATCCAGCCATTTGAAGATCAAGAAGGAAGCTGTCACAGGTTTCTCAAGAAGCTGTCAGGAAATCAACTCAGCTAAGTTCAGATTCAAGAAGCTTTGAAGAAAGCTAAGGTTCAGTTGATTTCATCCATCAGCTGATCAAGTGCTGTCTTGTCCCTTCTCTCTCAGCAAAGGCAAGATATAATAAAACTCTTTTCAAATTCTGTAGGATCTATTAATATAGATCTGAGTTGTAAGCCTATGTTATAAAGGCTGAGTATAGGAGATTTGATCTCTGAGTGGTAGGGCTGTGTATGACTGAGTGTAGGAGAAGGTATTTCTCTGAGTTGTAGGCCTCGTGTCAAGGCTGAGGTAGGGCTGATTAGCCTGAATTGTAGGAACCTTTACATGTTTTGAGCTGTAGGATCTGAGGATCTGAGTTAAAGAAGGAAGTTAGGCCGAATCTAGCACACTGCTAGATAGGTGAAGGGGGAAAGTGGATGTACCTAGACCTTGGGGAACCACTATAAATCTGTGTGCAATCTGTGATGTGTGAATATCTGTGATTGCTGTGCTGTGTTTGCTGAAGTATATTCTACATTCTATTTTATTCAGTAGTTATATTCTGCCTAAAGTGAAAACAAGCATTAGAACCTATTCACCCACCTCTAGGTGTTTAGGTAGTCTTGAAAGTAAAACTATCAAGTGGTATCAGAGACAGGTTGCTCAAATAAGGACTTAACAGTCTGAGTTAGATCCCTAATGGCAGAATCAAGAATCAAGAAAATGGGTTCTGGAGAGAATCACAAGGAACTAGGGTCAATGAAATTACCCATCTGCAGAAAAGAAATCTTTGGAATCTGGAAAGAAAGGGTTAGGTTGTTTATGGAGGCTTCCGACCCAAGGATATACATCACAGTACAGGAAGGCCCCTTCATTCCAATGAAGGTATCAGTTGTTGATGCAAATATTCAAACTCCAAAGAGTTATTCTGAAATGACTAAGGATGAAATCATATTGGCAACTATGGATAAGAGAGCTCAGAATATCATAGTGAGTGTCATAGATGATTTTACATTCCAAAATCTGATTCACTGTAAAACCTCCAAGGAAATGTGGGACACTTTGATTGTCTACATGGAGGGGACTGAAGAAGTTAGACAGGATAGGAAGTCTATGCTTAACCAAGAGTATGAGAGTTTCAGACAAGGGAAGTCTGATAGCATAACTGAATGCTACAAGAAATTCTACAGGATAGTAAATGAATTGATGTCCTATGGAAGGGTCTTCAGTACCTATGAACTGAATGACAAATTCCTAAGGTCCTTGACAAAGGATTGGGACACCAAGATTTGTGCCATAAGAGAAGTGGCTAAATTGGCAGAGATTTCTCCTCCAACCTTGTTTGGAAAGTTGCTATCATATGAAATGCAACTAATGGCTAGGAAGGAGGAAGAAAAGAATTCAAAAGGAGAGCATAGAGAGAAGTCAGTGGCCTTCAAGGCAGAAGCCACTAGAAAGAATAGGAGGATATCTCCATCACCTCCTAAGGAAGTTGCTGAAGTTAACTCAGAAATTTCAGACAATCAGATTTCAGAAAGCAGTGATTCAGATACAGATTTTGCTACTTTTATAAGGCAGTTTCAGAGGTTCTTAAAGAAGAAGCAGTGGAAGTCAAGGCCCTCCACATCACAGCCAGCTGATGATTACTATCAGAAGAGAAAATCATCAAGACAGGAGAAGAGCAGAACTAAGCCCAGCAAAGCTACAACTTCAAAGATTGTTTGCTATTGCTGTAACAGGCCAGGACATGTAGTGGCTGAATGTCCTGATAAGAAGAAGGAGTCAACAGATAGAAAAAAGACTCATCAAAAGGGCAAGAAGGAGAAATCCTTTGTTGCTAAGAAGGAGAAGAGCCTTACAGATCAATCTGCTTCAGAGTCAGAATCTGAAGCTGAAGCATACATTGGGCTGTATGCAGCCAATGAAGAAGAGGAGTTTATGCAATTGCTGAACTCCATCTATGATCAAGAAGACCATCAGTGCATGGGACTGATGGCTGGATCAGAAGAAGACATGTGCTAGAATCAGTCTGGTCCCAATAAGGTACATTGTCCTTCTATTAAATCAGTTTGTAGTACTAGTGCAGAATCAACTACATCTGCATCAAGTGATGTAGATGGATCTGAATCTGAAGGTGATGTTTATTAGTTGATAGATAAGTATGGGGACTTATTGCAGGCTCTTAAGAAAAGCAAGAACCTAGTCAAAACTCAGGCTCAGGAGATTGCTGATCTTAAGGTGGATGCAACTGAGTTTGAAAAAGTAATGGATCAAAAGTTAAATGAGATTGCCAAACTAAAAAATATAATCATTATTCTGATGGGCACAATCAAATATAACAATGATCAAATTAAGAGTCTGGAGGCCAGACTAAGAATAGAGAAAGATTTAGTGGCTAGTTACTCTAAGCCAAAATCTGTCTTACCTTTAATAGATGAGTTTGTGGCTCAAAAGGGTAAGGCAGGATTAGGCTTCAAAGGTAACCCCAGGGCTGCCAAATTCAAGAGAAAAGGCAAAGCTCCTGTCCAGCCACTAAACCTTTCAGTCTCTGTTATGTTTAGAAAGGTGCAAGTGCCTTCTAACAAATATGATCTTGAGAATATTCATGGTCATATTAAGACTAATGTTCAGATAAACAAGGGTGTAAATGCCAATAGGTCTACCCATGTTCATAAACCCCATGGTTATGAGAAATCTGTGGGTGAAGCTGCAGCAGCACCAGCACTGGACAGAAATTCTTCTGTCAAGAGTGTATCAAGACCTAGATACAATAAGTTTGAATGTTGGTGTTATGGCAAGAGAGGCCATTTTGCCTTAGACTGCTGGCATAACACAAGTGTAAGGAAGAACAATAGTCTACCAGTTAGAAGAGCTGCTGGTAGTCTTAATATGAATGGTGCTAACCTGAACCAAGGACCCAAGACTTACTTGGGTTCTAAGGGAAAGTAATTCTGTATTGCAGGAAAGTCCAAGTTGCCATGCCCCTATATAGTACTTGGACAGTGGATGTTCCAGGTACATGACTGGAACAAAGGGGCTGCTGAAGGAGTACACATCTGTCAAAGATGGACCTAAAGTAATCTTTGGTGGATCTGAAAGAGGAATCATCAAAGGGTTTGGTAACATTTCTTCAAACCAAATTACCATCACCCAAGTGGCTTATGTAAAAGGTTTGAAACATAATCTGATAAGCATAAGTCAGCTGAGTGATCTTGGATATGACATTTCATTTGTTAAGGATGGATGTCATATCAAAAGGTCAAGTGATCAAAAGATCATATTGACTGGGTATAGAAAGAGAAATGTTTATTGTCTTAATTTTGTATATGAGAACAAGGTTTCTCCCATCTGTCTTGTAGCTGATGATAATGCATCTCATTGTGTCAAGTGGCACAAGAGGTTGGCTCATCTTAACTACAAGATAATTGGCCAACTCTTTAGCAAAGAGTTAGTGAGGAATGGTCCTCAAGTTAAGTGTATAAAGGAAGGGATATGTTCAGCTTGTCAAAAGGACAAGCAGACAAAATCCTCCTTTCATAGCCTTGAAAACAAGGATTCTGTGAGGTGCTTATACCTCTTACATATGGATCTTTTTGGTCATATGCCAGTTCATAGTCTAGGTAGGAAGGTCTACACTTTTGTGGTTATAGATGACTATTCTAGATATACATGGGTGTTCTTTTGGAGACAAAAATCAGAAACCCCAAGTGTCTTACTTAGTTTTGTGAAACAAATTCAGAATGAACTAAACAGTACAGTGGTCAAAATCAGAAGTGACCATGACACTGAATTTCAATCTGAAAGTATGACCAAAATTATGTGAAGACTTTGGGATTTTCCAAGAGTTCTCCTCACCTAGAACACCTCAGCAAAATGGTATTGCTGAAAGAAAGAATAGGACATTGATTAAAGCTGGTAGAACTCTATTGAGTGACACCTCTCTTCCAGAATATTTCTGGGCTGAGGCAGTAAACACTGCATGTCATGTGATCAATAGGGCTTCTATCACCAAGTGCCATAAAAAGACTACCTATGAAATTATGAAAGGTAGAAAACCAAATCTATCCTACTTTAGGATCTTTGGTTGCAAGTGCTATATACTTAACAATGACAAGTTATATCTAACTAAGTTTGCTGCCAAATCCCAAGATGGGATATTTGTTGGGTACAGCATAAATAGTAAGGCCTATAGAGTCTTCAACTTGACTACTCAAGTTGTAGAAGAATCTATACATGTTGTATTTGATGAAACAAGATTAATCAACAGTGAGTTACCTTGTAGATCAAATAATTCAATAGGTATAAGCAAAAGGATGGATAAGCTTTCCATTGCAGAAGCATCAAATGCAAATGAAGCATTGGAAAATGAAGGCTACTGTCCAGGGGGAGTATAAGACTCTATAGAAGCTGATGACAACCAAGAGATACAACATGATGAAGGAGCTGGAGATGTTCAACCTGAAGGAAATCTACCTCCAGCCATAAGACATCTAAAAGATCATCCAGCTAATCAAATAATAGGTGATCCAAGTCAAGGAGTGCAGACTAGAAGAAGAAATCTGAGCACAGTCCTGCACTCAAGTTTCCTATCTCAAATAGAGCCTAAGAAATTTGAAGAAGCCATCCAAGACCAACACTGGATTAATGCTATGCAAAAGGAGCTTAATCAATTCAGAAGGTGCAAGGTCTGGGAGTTAGTTCCTAAACTAAGAAACCACAACATAATTGGCACAAAGTGGATCTATGGAACAAGTTGGATGAGAATGGTGTAATTGTGAAGAATAAAGCAAGATTGGTTGCTAAAGGATACATGCAGGAAGAAGGGATTCACTTTGATCAAACATTTGCCCCAGTAGCAAGACTGGAGGCAATCAGAATGTTCCTTGCCTATGTAGCTTATCAAGGATTCAAAGTATACCAAATAGATGTGAAATCAGCATTTCTGAATGGTGATATAAAGGAAGAAGTCTATGTAGAGCAGCCATCAGGTTTTGTAGATTCTCTTAAACCTGGTTATGTTTATTGACTTAGGAAAGCATTGTATGGGTTAAAGCAAGCCCCAAGGGCTTGGTATGAAACCCTGTCTACTTTCCTTATTGAGAACAAATTCTCAAGAGGTAAAATAGACAAAACTCTATTCCTTAGGGAATCTAAAGGTAAGATCATCTTAGTTCAGATCTATGTAGATGACATAATCTTTGGGTCTACAGAGAACAACCTTTGCAAAAAGTTTGCCAAACTTATGCAAGGGAAGTTTGAAATGAGTAGCATGGGGGAACTTAAGTTCTTCTTGGGACTCCAAGTAAGACAGACTGAAGATGGCTTGTCCATATCCCAGTCTAAGTTCACCAAGGAATTAATTAAGAAATATGGTATGGAATCATCCTCCCCCATGAGAACTCCTATGGGAATAAGTATGCTTATATGCAAAGATGATGCAGGTAAACCTGTAGATGAGTCTTTGTATAGAGGAATAATAGGCTCTCTATTACATCTCACTGCTAGTAGACTAGACATTATGTATGCTACATGTGTCTGTGCTAGGTACCAAGCTTACCCTAAAGAATCTCATTATACTGCAGTCAAAAGGATCTTGAGATATCTTAAGGGCACACCTAATCAAGGCCTTTGGTACCCTAGGAATGGAGATTTTCTTCTAACAGGTTATTCAGATGCAGATTTTGTAGGCTGTAGAGAAGATAGAAAGAGTACAACAGGGACATGTCAGTTTTTGGGAGGAAGACTGATATCCTGGAGCAGTAAGAAGCAGACCAGTGTGGCAATATCCACAGCTGAGTCTGAATATGTTGCAGCTGGAAGTTGCTGTGCACAGCTATTGTGGATTCAGCACCAGCTAAAGGACTATGGTATTCAAGTAAGTAGAACACCTTTATTGTGTGATTCTAAGAGTGCTATTTCTATTGCAAACAATCCTGTTTCACATAGTAGAACTAAGCATATAGAAATTAAATACCATTTTCTTAGAGAACATGTAGAAAAAGAGAACATCTCATTGGAATTTGTTAAAACAGATTTTCAAATTGCAGATGTATTTACTAAGCCACTGGATGAAACTAAATTCAATAGATTTAAAATTGAATTAGGAATGCTGACCATAGGTTAGTTTATCTAGTGGTTTCCAAAAACCAAATTTTGGCTAAGTCTAATGGTGTCGACACATTCAGAAATAAAGTGTCGACACAGAGAAGTCATGTCGACTAGTCAGAGAAATTGTGTCGACACAGAAAATATGTGTCAACACTTAAGGGTCAAATAGTCGACTCATCTAGAAATGTAGTGTCGACTTCACCAAAATAATGGTGTCGACACTTACAGATTTTGTGTCGACACTTGTACTAAGAGTCGACACAGAATTTCTGATGCACTACTATGTATCTCACGTATCGACATATCCTCAATTGGTGTCGACACAAAGTAGTCTGCATTGATGTCAAGTCAATAGAAGTTTGTGTCAACACATTTCATCTGTGTCAACACATTTAGACTGTTTTTGCCCGACTTTTGACCTTCTTTCTTTAGAGGGTATAAATAGGTCAAGAACGTATTTTGTCGACACGCTCACAAGGTTTTCGAGATTAAAACCCTATGTCGACAATCTCTCTTCTCTTTTCTCAAGATTTCTCATTTTTCCAATGGCGCCCAAAGTTGAAGACAATGTTAACGAAGGATACGAGTTGGTGCACAATGCTTTTGAGGATGCACCGACAGATATATAAAGGGTTATCACTCTAATTTCCGAATTTGGATTAGAGTTTCTTGTTTCTGAACCAACAAAAATCTGGAAGAAAGAGGTAATTCAATTTTATACTTCTGCAACATTGGACTCTTCGGGGCTCAAGATCAAATCCACTATTCATGGGACAACAGTGAAACTTACTCCAAGAAGTTTAAGAAAGATTCTTCAACTACCTAGCATACAAGATGAAGAAGAGGTCCCAGCCTCTAAGACAAGGGAGGCTCTCCAATGGTGTGGATTGGATCCAACCATAAAGATTGGAGCAGCCATCGACTGAAAAAGAAAGAATCAACAGGGCAAATTTCTATCTGAAGTAGTAGGAAAAGTAATTTTGTGTAAACAAGGAGGGCATGATAGGATTTCGGCCTTAATGTTTAATCTCATGACAAGGATAATATTCAGGATTAACACAGACTGGTCAGGAGTTGTGTTTGATAAAATCAAGGAAGGTATTAAGAAGGCAAATTTGGCTAGGATTTTGAGTTTATACCTGGCTGGAGTCATTCCAGAAGTCATGCAACAGATACCAGGGTCCAAAATCAATCACATGAGAAAAATGGATATGAGATTATTCTCAAGGTGGGATAGAGTTCTGTCCAAATAGATGCCTGTTGTGGACAGGCAGGAAATACTGAGATGTCACCTGGCCATGAACAAGGCACTGAACAACATCAAGAAGAACAGGTTAGAGAACTAGCTGAGGACCAGACAGGGTCTACTCATGCCCAGGAAGAAAATACTCCTGCACAGGTGCAGGGGGAGCCAGTTCATTCTCCTGCCCAGAACATTTCTAATCCTGAACAATTGCCGGGAGAGACCATTGTGGAAACAGTACAAGTGGAAGAAGGAATCAACTTATCAGAATATTTAAACACTGCTGATATTGATGTATCATCTCCTGCACCAGCACAAAAGGAATTCACTCTGGAAGATTTGTTTCCTGATGATGGCATTGCTTCTGATAGGGTTGAGGAGGTAAAAGGTGCAGTTGAGGGGGAGCAAGTGAATGTTGATAAAGAATAACATTTCACAGAGACAGAAATTCCTACTTCACCTCCTAAAAGAGTACAGATTGAAAGTTCCTCAGACTCAGAGACAGAAGAAGCCAGAGAGGCTAAGAAAAGGAAGCTCATGGTCTTCAAGAGACAAAGCCATATCTATAAGTAGGCTCTACAGACTTCAACTCATCAATCTTCTTCTGCTTTTGATTACAATAAGTTCATGGTAGATTTGCAGATAAAGATGGATGAGCAGAGATTAGCTTTGGAGAGATATGTTGATGAGAGTAATAAATCACTTCAATTTGATTTGGCTCAAGACATTAAGTCCATCAGATTTGAAGTAAATCTGAATAAAAAGAAAATGACAGATTGCTTCCACAAGGGAGGTAACGCTGTGGTGTACCTTGCTAAGCAACAACAGACTATTCTTACTAAAGTGGATGATATTGCATTGAAGCAAGGCTATGTTCTAGAAAATCAGCTGAGAATGAATAACAATCTGGCTGAATCTCACCATGAAATTCTCACTGAGTTAAAAAATACTGCTACAGGGCTGACTGATGCAAGGGCTAAAGATATGGAAATTTATGATCAGAAACTCAAGGATGCCATAACTTCAGTTCAAACTGCAATCACCAACTCTCAGAAAGAAATATCTGCTAAGCTTCAAAATTTGAAACAATTTTTAAAGAGGGTGTGAATTATCTTGATAACCAAATAAGGTTTCAGAAAACTGACCTAAGAGATCATATTGAACGAGAAGTCGTAAAGGGGGAGAGGTTGTTAGTTCATGCTGGCTCAGAACATACCAAGTGGGTAACCAATAGTATTCGAGCCACATTGGGCTATCCACCATTATGTGATGATGATATTGTTGCTGAGTCAGGCATTCACTAAGGTCTACTTAAAGGCAATCAACCTGAGGTTGCCCAAGTCATTTCCCCCCTGCTGATTTTGATATGATTCAACAGTAAGTGCAGGCCATGTACAGTCCTCCAAAGGAGGTTACAAATGTTGTTATTGAAAAAGTTGATAAGCCTGAAGCAAGTTTGAAAGAACAACAAGATGCTCAATTGTCCAATAAGAGATTTAGAGAGCAAGCTGAACTTAGACCTGATTTTGAGCAGTGGAGCCACACTTCAAGAAACATTATACTAACTACCTGGAAGGCTGTGAAGGATCAAATCCATGAAAGAGGAAAATGGTATAATGAAATTGAATGGCAAAAGTATGAGGCTAGGCAGGAGGCCATAGTTCAGTTCAGAAGGAAAGCTAAGATTTGGAGGGTACCACCAGATGCTCAGGAGCCCAGCAAATATTTTCCCAAGCCCTTTCATTACTTTGAAAGGCAAAGGATCAAGGAGGAAGCTCAGAAGAAAGCTGAACTGAAAGGCAAGATGCCTGCTGATGTTGCTGAACCTACTGTGAAGGCTCAAATTCAACCAGGCAAAGGAATTGTCATAAGGGAGCCTGATCAGTCTTAGATTAAGCTTATCAGTTC
The DNA here is from genome assembly GCA_039513925.1 of Platanthera zijinensis. Taxonomy (NCBI): domain Eukaryota; kingdom Viridiplantae; phylum Streptophyta; class Magnoliopsida; order Asparagales; family Orchidaceae; genus Platanthera; species Platanthera zijinensis. The sequence goes on along the minus strand of CM077083.1, from coordinate 120,324,391 downwards.
TTTCAAATATTTTGTAGTGATTTGTTTGTTTATCCAATCAATGTAAACAAGCTGTAACAAACATTTCTAAGTTTATAAAGAAAACATTGTTCTGTAATTATTTCTTCATGTTCATCTTTATTCTGTGATGAATCTGTTGCTTAATGTTTTTTTTAAAATGTTTCCTGTTATGTCATGCTTATATACATCATCATGTTAAATTTTTATAAATGGTGTATATCATTAGCTAAAAGGGTTATGACTTCTCCAAATAGGGGGAGATTGTTGGGTACATTGGAAAATGTGTACCTGATTTGAAGAAGCCTAACTTAGCTCAATGATATACATCAAGGTGTATTTGATGTTATTTTGAGTTGACATGTGCAGGTTAAGAATGTACTAAAAAAAAGCAAGAAAATTATTCTAAGTCCATAAGTCGACACCAGAAGAAGCTGTGTCGACACTTCAGAATAATTGTGTCGACACTTGCAGAAGGATGTGTCGACACACAGAGGCAGAGACGACTACATTTGTGTCGACACCAGAAGACTGAGTCGACACATATAGGCAGAGTAGACAACAGCTGTGTCGACACCTGAAGGCAGTGTCGACACATACTATGTTCTGAAACTACATCAACTGTGTCGACACACAGGACTTGTGTCGACACACTGCAAAGTCTAGACCAAGTCATTTGCTGAAGAATGATGAAGTGTTTGAGTCGACACAAATACTCAGTGTCGACTCATTCTCAAGATGCAGTATGAAGAAGCTGAGTCGACTTAAAGGCAAACATGTCGACATCATCAAAGGCTGTGTCGACACCAAAGTTACTTCTGTCGACACATATTGACAGATGGTCTCGACACTTTCTGACAGACAGTCTCGACACTTTGCTGACCAAGACAAAGGCACAAGATCTGTTTGAAGACTTGACAGCTGTGAGTTACAACAGGTTAACTGAAGCTGTCAGACTTGTCAGAAGTTAGTTAGAAACCAGATCAGCCGGTTACCATGAAGAAGGTCTATAAATAGACAGATTCAGAAGTAGAATGCATGATTTTGATTAAGAAGCAACACATATAGAAACTGATTGAGTAATCAAATCAAGAAAGAGCAAGGCACGGAAGAAGATCTTCATCAGAAGATCTAAGAAGACATTCTGAAGGGTACAACCTCTCAGGATCTGTCTAAGTAGAATTCGTCCAAGAATTCTGAAGTATTATCAAAGGTTTTGGATAGAGAGAGATCCAGCCATTTGAAGATCAAGAAGGAAGCTGCCACAGGTTTCTCAAGAAGCTGTCAGGAAATCAACTCAGCTAAGTTCAGATTCAAGAAGCTTTGAAGAAAGCTAAGGTTCAGTTGATTTCATCCATCAGCTGATCAAGTGCTGTCTTGTCCCTTCTCTCTCAGCAAAGGCAAGATATAATAAAACTCTTTTCAAATTTTGTAGGATCTATTAATATAGATCTGAGTTGTAAGCCTATGTTATAAAGGCTGAGTGTAGGAGATTTGATCTCTGAGTGGTAGGGCTGTGTATGCCTGAGTGTAGGAGAAGGTATTTCTCTGAGTTGTAGGCTTTGTGTCAAGGCTGAGGTAGGGCTGATTAGCCTGAATTGTAGGAACCTTTACATATTCTGAGCTATAGGATCTGAGGATCTGAGTTAAAGAAGGAAGTTAGGCCGAATCTAGCACACTGCTAGATAGGTGAAGGGGGAAAGTGGATGTACCCAGACCTTGGGGAACCACTATAAATCTGTGTGCAATCTGTGATGTGTGAATATCTGTGATTGCTGTGCTGTGTTTGATGAAGTATATTCTACATTCTATTTTATTCAGTATTTATATTCTGCCTAAAGTGAAAACAAGCATTAGAACCTATTCACCCCCCCTCTAGGTGTTTAGGTAGTCTTGAAAGTAAAACTATCAGAGAGAGAAAGAAGGCCTCCTCCAAAAGCTCCGCCTGCTTCCGTCGGTTTCGCGAGATCCACGATGACGGTAAGGTCGGTCGGCGCAAGGCTATGGTTCGGCTTTTAATTCCCTTTTTATAGACTGATGTATTAGGTTTAATCACCTCTTCCATGTGTCAACGCCTCATTGGACCGCCCATAATGGGTCATATTGAAGTGACTCGGTCCAAGGAACAATCCAGCACGAATACCAAAATCCGGTTCGGTCTGCCTGTACAAGCCGGCGAATCTGCCTGGGCGAAGAAAACGCACAAGTCAAATTCGACGGGAATGACCTGTCATTCTGGACGATCGGTGAGAATCACCATGTGATTCTCGACGATTTTCCCTTGGGCCATTCTTATCGGAAATCTGGCGTTGAGTATTCTCATCGATACTCGACGATCGACGAGAATCACCAGGTGATTCTCGACGATTTTCCCTTAGGCCATTCTCATCAGAAATCTGGCATTGAGAGCGTTGAGTTTTCTCATCAATACTCGACGATCGGCGAGAATCACCAGGTGATTCTCGACGATTTTCCCTTAGGCCATTCTCATCGGAAATCTGGCATTGAGAGCGTTGAGTTTTCTCATCGATACTCGACGATCGGCGAGAATCACCAGGTGATTCTCGACGATTTTACCTTAGGCTATTCCCTTTCGATCCGTTGGATATCACTCCACCCTACACTCCATCCAACGCACTTGACACCTTGCGTCAGTGCACCCCGAGCCCGAGTCGAGTCTCTTGACTCAGGACTCGTGCGAGGGGCCTAGCGCGAATTGGGACGTTACAAATCCTATAAACAAAATAAAAGATTTCGTCCCCGAAATCAGGCTAGGGCTATGGGGATGCAAGCACTAGATAATATGTGCTATAAAATGTTACCTTGGAAGAACAGCTCCGGGTAGCGCTTCTGCATCAAGTCCACCGGCTCCCAAGTAAATTCTTCCTTCCCATGATTAGACCACAACACTTTCACCAGAGGCACACTTTTGCGGCGCAGGGTTCTTATCTCATTATCAACGATTCATACCGGCTCCAGTCACACAGATCTGTTAGACGCTATAGCACCATCAGTCATGGGGATGTATTGTTCGGGCCGCAACAGCGCCTTCCGAAGTGACGAGACATGGAACACGTCGTGGAGATTTTCTAACTCGGGCGGTAGCTCCAGCCGATAGGCCAAAGGGCCAATCCTTTCCACTATGACATAGGGTCCAACATACCGTGGGCTGAGATTCTTCACTCCTCGTACTCGTGATACTCCATGCATCGGTCAGATTTTCAGAAACACCTTGTCTCCTACCTGAAATTCCACCATCCGGTGTTTAGCGTTGTAATACTTTGCCTGCCGACTTTGAGCCTCCAACATACGATCCCGTATCAACCTAACCACCGCATTCGTGTCATCTATATATTCAACACCCAAAGTCTTCGGGTCTTCATCTTGCACCCAAGACAAGGGGGTTCTACACCTCCTTCCATATAGGGCTTCATGGGGTGCCATGCCAATGCTAGCTTGATGGCTGTTGTTGTAGGAGAATTCCACTAAGGGCAAGAGTCTTTCCCACGACTCTCCCCTATCTATTACACACAACCTCAACAGGTCCTCTAATGTTCGGATGGTCCGATCAGACTACCCGTCCGTCTGTGGATGAAATGCAGTGCTGAAGGTAAGGCACGAGCCCAAATATGCCTGTACCGCCTTCCATTCCTTGGAGGTAAAACGACCATCACGGTCTGAAACTATCGTCTTAGGTACGCCGTGATACCGTACAAACTGCTCCACAAAAAGATGTACTAAGACGTCCACATGAGCCTCCTTCTTCATAGGAATGAACCAGGCAACTTTCGTCAGGCGGTCAACGATCACCCACACTGAATCATTTCCTGAGCGGGAGCGAGGTAGCCCATATACGAAGTCTATGGATATATCCTCGAACTTCCATTCGGGGATTGGCAACGACTGCAACAGGCCACCGGGGCTCCTACATTCCGCCTTCACTCTTTGGCAGGCTTCACAATGCGTGACAAAGTACCGGACATCTTTCTTCATCCCTGGCCAACACATCGTCTTCCGTAAGCCGGCGTACATCTTTGAAATTCCTGGGTGCACGGAATATTGAGAGCAATGTGCTTCTCTCATAATATCCTACCAGATTCTGCCACCTTTGGGAATGTAGAGTAGGCCGCGAAAGTAAACGAGGCCGTCCTTTAGTGTGTACTCGTCGGTAGTCCCGTCTTCGATTAACTTTATTGCCGGGGCCAAAGCCGCATCCAATCCTTGCTCCACTCGGATCCGGTCCCGGATGTAACAAACTATGCTCATGCTGGACAGGTACTCCGTATATTCCGAAGAAGCCTTAAATATTAAGGTGATGTCCATCTCCTCGATCGTCCGTGCCAACTCCATGCTCATCAATCGAGATTCTGGGTTCGAGCCGGGTACTTTCCTACTCAACGCATCGGCTACCGAGTTTGCTTTTCCGAAGTGGTAGTTCAAGGTGAGCTCATAGTCGCATAGAAACTCTAACCACCGCCGTTGTCTTAAGTTCAATTCCTTCTGGGTATGGACGTACTTCAAATTTTTATGATCCGAGAAGATTTCGCAGTGGACGCCGTATAGATAATGCCTCCATACCTTCAAGGTGAACACCACCGCTCCTACCTCCAAATCATGCACCGGGTAATTAATTTCATGCTTCTTTAATTGTCTTGAAGCATAAGCAATTACGTGTCCGTGCTGCATCAACACCGCTCCCAACCCCTGATAAGACGCGTCCGTGTAAACTTGGAATCCTTCCTTCCCAAACAGAAGGACAAGGATGGGGGCGTAGGTAAGTCTATCCTTCAATTCCTGGAATGCCTCTTCACACTGGGGTGTCCACTCAAATGGCACTCCTTTCTTTGTCAAGGAAGTAAGCGGGAGGGCAATCTTGGAGAATCCTTTTACGAACTTGCGGTAGTATCCGGCAAGTCCAAGAAAACTCCTCACATCGGCCGCCAACTTCAAAGGAGACCACTCCTTCACGACACGCACCTTGACCGGATCCACAGCTAGTCCAGCCCCACTGATTACGTGACCCAAGAAAGCCACCTCCCTAAGCCAGAATTCACACTTGTTAAACTTGGCGAACAGGGCGTGCTCTTTTAGCTTCTCCAGAACTAAGGCCAAATGTCCGACATGTTCTTCCTCCGTCTTCGAGTAGACTAGGATGTCGTCAATGAACACAATGACGAAGACATCTAAGTAGGGCTCAAACACTTTATTCATCAAGCTCATGAAAGCTGATGGGGCATTGGTGAGTCCAAACGGCATCACTGTGAACTCATATAAGCCGTACCTTGAGCTGAAAGCCATTTTCTGTATATCATCCTCCTGTATTCTCAGTTGATAGTACCCCGAGCGCAAGTCTAGCTTAGAGAACCTATGCACTCCCACCAGTTGGTCGAACAACTCATCGATCTGAGGTAACGGGTAGGTGTTCTGTACTGTCAGTCGGTTGAGTTACCGATAGTCTATACATAAATGCAGGGTTCCATCTTTCTTCTTGACGAATAGAACATGGGCTCCCAAAGGCGACGAACTGGGGCGAACAAACCCTAATTCTACCAACTCCTGCAATTGCACTCTAAACTCCGCGAGTTCTTTTGGGGCCATCCGATAAGGGGTCCTGGAGACAGGCTTAGCTCCTGGTACAAGCTTAATCTGAAAATCCACTTCTCTATGCGGGGGTAACCCTGGCAATTTCTCGGGAAATACCTCAGGGAAATCCCGTGCTACCCGCACATCCTTCATATCTACCTTCATCTCTTTTAGTTCGAATCGTATCATGTAGACTTCATCCCCTCTCATATGAGCTTTCAAGGTCTGGATTGAGGATAACAATATTCGTGGTGTGAAATTTATACCTTGGAAGACTACATCAGTATCCCCATGTCTCAAATAGATACGCTTCTCCGCACAGTCGATTCTTGCATGGTGCCAATCCAGCCACGCCATACCCAGGATGAGGTCGAATTCTGGTATTCTCAAAATTGTGGCAGGGGTATCAAAGGTTTTTCCCCCAATGGTTATCTCTAACTCACACTTCACGGTTACCGTCATCTCGGATTCGTCTGGGAGGCGTACTCTTTGGGAAATACCGGCGAAATATTGCACTCCGGGTATATTCTTGATGAAGTCTTCGGACATGAAAGAATGTGAGGCGCCGGTGTCAAATAACGTATAAGCCGGTTTCCCGCCGACCATCACGGTGCCTAAGTGTCATTTAATAATACTCAAACTAGATGTCTAATATATCTTAAGCCACTAGAGACTATTAATGGAAGCAAAATGACTAATTCAAATCGTACCTGCAATCATCTCTTGAGGGTTCCGCTCTTGAGTCATGTCCAGGGCATACATCTGATCTCGAGCGGGTCCGGGGTTTCTTCCTCGTGGTCCTCGTCCTCGACCACACACATACCCTCTCCCCCGCGGGGCTGCTGGAGGGAGAGCGAAAGGCGCATCTCCAAACAGTTGCGGGCATTAGCGTCGAATGTGGCCCGGTTGGTTGCATTCAAAGCACACCTGTTCCTGCCTTCCGCCGTGTTGCTGAAACTGTGGAGGTGGAGGTAATGCTAGCGGTTGTGGAACCGGGCGCTCCTCTCTAAAGTTCTGGGGGAAACGCCCGCCACCCCTCCGATATCCTCTTCCTCTTTTATTGTCGAATCTCCTTCTGTTGCTGGGGCCGGCTTCCATCACTCCCTCCGCTGGCCTCTTACCACTTCCCAAGTGGTCCACTTCCAATCTCTTCGCCATATCAATAATCTCCGCCAGACTAGAGTCTGCTATAAACAAAAGGGCTTGCCTTAGGGGATCTCGCAAGCCTTTGTAGAATCGTTTGGCGTACCCTCTATCATCCAGCTCATAGGAGTCAGCGAATCTAGCCAGGTGCTGAAACTCCCGTTGGTGCTCCGTCACCGACATGGACCCTTGCTTTAGTTGCAAAAATCTCTCTTCCAGACCATCCCGAGCGGCCGAGGGGATGAAATGCTCTAAGAAGGCTTCGGAGAATTCGCTCCAACTAATGTCTGTGTACACTCTTCCACGAAAAGTGGAGCCCATGAGGGACTTCCACCACCTTTTGGCGTGCAGATCTAAGAGTGTCACCACAAGGGTCACCGCCATGTTGTTTGGACATCTTATTCCTGCCAACAACTCTTGTATAGTGTCGAGCCACTCTTCCGTACGCACTGCCGACTCTGTCCCAATATAAGCGAGAGGGGAGAGAGCTCGAAAAACGCTTAACCAACTAGATCCCGGACCCTGTGTTGTACAGGTTCCTGCTGAGATTGGGACCTAAAGGCGTCCAGAATAGCTGTGAGCTCTACCCCAGCTCTGATTGTTGGAATTGTGTAGGTACGGACGGGGCGGGGGTGCCCCTTACTGGTTCAACATGTACTGGGATCTACACATAAGGTAAAAACCTAGGGTTAGGTTGGCTAATCTAAGGTTAAAGATGGACAACTTAGTGTGAATTACATATGGGCACACCACTGCTTCTGCTAAGTCAGCTTGTCCCCAATCTGACTAATCAAACGGGGGTGGCACTATTGTTAAGTGACATTCTTCTTGGAGGATCGTAGCAAGCTGATACCATTTGTAAGACCCCCCTCCCGGAACACAAGACACGGCACGAGAGGGGTCTTATGCCCAGAACAGCCGCCTTGCGGTAACACTAACACTCGGGCTAGCCTGTACCACAAGACGCCTATTCTGCCGGCAACAACCAATATCAACACATAATTGCCAACCCAACCATAATAGTATAAGAAAGTCAATCCACACTAAGTATAAATCCATAATCATCACAAAAGAGAAGCTAACAAGCTTCAACATAATCAGAGTACGTGAATATATTTGCCTCGAAGGGCTACAACAAAATCTCTCTCACTCACATCTGTAACTGACGGTAGCGAGGGTACCGTCACTTCAGGCCCTGTCGTCCTGGGCTGGCTGTCCGGCTGCATAGCCTGCTGCTCCACCTGCGGGGTTTCCTCCTAAAAAGGAAGACGTAGCAACCGTTAGTCATAAAGACTAAGTGGCTTCGCATCCGCTCCCCCGACGACTCCTCGGCACCGGGCGGAGAAGGGAACAGGTACAATATATAAATAATAGAAATACAACAGGTGAAGTGAGTATACATATCATAAGCAGCAACAGTAGTAGTGTATAATAAATAAGCTCTTAGTTTACAAATCTACTATCTACAACACCAAGAGAGTATATAGCTACAAAAGTAAGTAACTCAACTTATATGGATGCCCATACAAGCAAATAAGTTGAGGATCGTTCAACAATTAGTAACTCATCGTATAGGAGTGCCCATACAAACTTATACGATGAGGGTCTTAAGTATGCAATGAAGTGTAATGCTATGAATGCAATGCAATGACACACCCATGATCATGCACATGCAACTGCTATGTCAACACAGACTTATAGTTCCCACTATTCGAGCAGGTAGCTAACCTCTCAAGCGTCATCCGTCGTGGCCAAACGGTGACAGTAGAGCGGGCATCTCCACTACTAGGCTGGTCTCCACACTACCTGTCCTAGGCCTCCGTACGCCTCAACGCTAAGAACATAACAGCGGAGCTCACATGAGTACTACGGCTCAGCGGGTTCTCCTGGGTAAATGAGCACCAAGATCCTAGCCCCGAACTGGCCTATGCGTGACATGGAAGGAGCCTCAGAAAAACCCGAGGACCAAGCCCAACCGTTCACTTGGCACGGAAGGAGCCTCGGGACATGAACACCGAGGACCAAGCCCAACCGCCCAAGGTCTAGCTGTCGACTCCCATCGGTGTGACGATTGGCGAGCCCGTAGACCTGCCACACTATCCTTGACCCGGGATTACGACACTGTGTGTCGACTCACACCACATGCAATTTCACAATATCGTGGCATGGAAGGAGCCTCAGGACTTGAACACCGAGGACCAAGCCCAACCATCCATCAAATGCGGAAGGAGCCTCGGGACATGAACACCGAGGGCCAAGCCCAACCGCCCAACTTTACTCATCTCAATCTCATTCCAACTAGTGACAGTCAACACCGCACTTGTTACTTCCACAATGCTACCCGTAGGGAGATGACACTCTAAGCATTGGATTACTAATTCCCTTTTTATCCATTCAACATGTATCATGGCCATGGTTAAATCATTTATACTTTTGCCCGATCATATATACCCAATTATATCAGGTTCCTTCCTTCAATTAAACTTGTCCACAACTCGTTATATGAATTTAGATTCATAACCCTACGTCAAAAGAGTCCACCCAAGCCTCGAGTTGGACCACAACATTAAACTCCACCACATCGCATTCCACGTTACACAAGCCCATAATTTAGGTGCAGCCTTAACCCGGGCAGCAACTTTGACCAAGGATTCCCGAGGCTACAGAGATCCGACGAGTGTGTGTAACTACTCGTTGGAAAGATAATTTCGTGGGCTACGACTTTCGTGTTTAGTCGAAAACCCAGATATGATCAGAACACCCCCGAAATTGGCCACGAAGGTCGCTGCGTGCAGAAAATAGATTTCTGCACGCATCTTAAGGCGAGATGAATGACATCCGTTCATCTTCCTCCTTACACCAAATTCCCAAAATCTCCTCCAGAAAATCGTCCACCCTTATTCACCCTCACGAAGCCATATTTCTCCACGAATCCTTCTCTCATCTTCACTTTGAAGGATGAAGAGGTTGGAGGGGGCTAAAGCCTAGAAAACAAACCTAGGCATGGCTTTCCTAGGAAATCTCCTCCTCACCATCAAGATTCTGTGGAGTCGATATGTAAGATCCTCCCCCTTACCAAGGGAGCCCCGATCTTATGCCCAGAACCGCCGCCTTACGGTGACACTAACTCACGGGTTAGTCGACACCGCAAGACGCCGATCCTGCCGGCTAGTACGATCATAACCTGTTCGGCCAATATGAGAAACAGAAGCAAAGTATATAGTAAACAAAACTACGCAAGTCCACAGCCACAGAGTACATATCACATAAAGGAAATGATGAGTACATAAATATAGTCCACAATGAGTACAACAAAAGAGAGAAATAAGGGCTTATGCCCATTACACTATATCACTGAATCTCTCCTCACAAAGCAAAAAGCGGAAGTCTAAACTATCACGGACATCTCGTCCCTTCTGAGAATGCGCTGTAGTAGTAGTAGTAGTAGTAGTAGTCGTAGTCGGCATCTGCTCCTCAAGTCCTGCCTCCTCGTCGTGCTGGTCCATCTCCTCGAGTTCCTAAAAATAGTATGGTCACCGACCATTAGTCAAAAAGACTAAGTCGTTTCCTCCACACCTCGCCCCGCAACTCCTAGGCACCGTGCGGGAGGACGAAGTGGAGGACAACAAGGGGTGACAAAAGCGGAGCAGGTGACAGGAAACTAAGCAGAATATGTAATCAAGTAAATAATGAAAAGTAACCTACACTTATGCGGGTAAGCATAAGTAAGGGGTCTTCTGCAGGGCTCCCATTGTATAAAATGTCCCATACCATTTTATACAATGGGGTGTCAGGTGTCACAAGTATATATATATAAAAGAAAAGTAACCTCAACCTATAAACATGCCCACTCAGGCTTATAGGTTAAGGGATCGTAAAGCAGGTCCTAATGTATAAGCGTCCCATACCACTTATACATTAGGTGACTTAAGTTGTTATGAAGGTTAATGTTATGCAACTATATGGTGGGTATGATATGAACATGCAGTGCAACACACCCACACAACTCCGTGATCACAGACCTTTAGTTCCCACTTTTCAAGAGCTAGCATCACTCTCAGGTACTACCGTTGTGGCTACGGCAGCAACGGAGCGGGCGTCTCCGCCTTCCAGGCGGGTATACACACTACCAGGCCTAGACCTCTCTTGTACGCCTCTGTACACCGCCAGTGCACTCTAGAGTCTCTGCGTACCACTTTGCTGACGACCCGTCAGTCTTGTTGGGTCGGGTGCGCGTTATTAGGAAAAGTCCTCCAGACTCCAGTATAAACATCCTACTGGACCTTCTAACCCTCGCACCCGCCTGGTCCACCGTACTGCCGTCGGTGTGACGACCGGCCAGTACCGCATGGCCCGCCACTAATATATGCACATGCAAGTATAGTGTATTGAGCCTCCAGCTCGATGGACTATCCAGTCCCCAAATCTCTCCAACCCGTCACGGGTGAGTATGTGCTACAAAAACTCCAACCCTGCCTGGGTGAGTGTATATAAACCAATCCCTTTCTCCAACTCTACACGGGTGAGCAAGTAGTCCAAAGACTCCAAGTCCCTCCAACCCGGCACGAGTGAGCACATGTCCAGTTCACTTAACCTATTAGACTACTCTTGACTACAGATTATCATACTTAGAGCCTTAAGGTTAATCCCAGGACTGCCCAAGGTATTCCCGGCGAAGGGCTCTCAGGGGCACTAGGAGCTACGATGGGCTGAAACCCAAAGCTCCCTTTCTCAAGGATATTTACTTTAGTTGTTGCCTACCCCGAATCCCTTATTCTCTCTCCTGTTACATAGAGTGACCTAGTGACTTAAGGTATGAATTAAGGAATGACGGTCTTCCGTCAACTCTTCCTAGGCAAGTCTAATGTTGCACTGTTACTCTCGCCTCTAGAATGCAACTACCATCCAGGGTTATACTTCCGAACTTAGACTCTAACTCAGTTGTTGATTCATCCCCTGGCGGCCTATAATCCAGCCTACTTTTACAAAGCGCACCCCATGACCTAACACCACCCTGAAATCGAACTTCTAAATTCTTGGTCCAACTGACCCCAAATATTTATCCTAGGGTGGTATGGACTAATGAAATGAGTGTGTTGATTTTCATAATTTTCCTAGGTCATTAAGGCCTTTAATCAAATCTTTTAAATTATTCCCTAGGTCATTTTACACAAGAAGTATTATCAATTAAAATCTTATGACCTAAGGGAATTTTCCTGAGTTGCATGTGAATAAAATATTTCTGTCTACAACATTTCATAATTTCCCTTTTTATATTTCTATTTTTCCCATAATTAATGTAAATTCTACCTATTTATCACTTTCCAAATGAAGTACAAGAAATATATACAACAAAATTCCAGGAAAATTACTGAGCATTTATATTACTATTTTATGACTAATGGCAGAGTTTCATTAATTTCTACAGTGTAATGGTCTATCAAAATCCATTCCTAATTATTTACCAAAAATGCCATTATGCTAATTAATAATTAACGGTGTACCCAAAAATTCTGATATAAATCTACAAGACTAATATAGCAATTATGCAACTCTAGGATTATTTTCACCATTTTCCAACAAGTATTTATATCAAATCATAAACATTTACAAAAAGGGTAAAATGGTCATTTCCATGAATTTTGCTCTAACAGTTGTCAAATAGAGATATGAAATTTTCTTAAGTCAATTACAAGCCTCATTTTTGCCTTGACTGATTTTGGGGATCTTTCATTGATCAAAACCTATTCCTACAATTTATTTCCCAAAAAAAGCTTTTATTTTGGAAATACCAAATAATAGGATTTTTAATCCCAAAAATTACATAATAAATTCTAGGGGTGAACTTTACTCTAATTAATCCCTGGGATAAATTCCACAATTTTTGGATGCCTCAGCTAGGCTAAATACACAAAATATCCTTTCTTGCTAAATGCATCCCAAGGTTATAATTAGCCAACACATGCACATGGGTTAACCCATCATGCAGGGGTCCAATTACTCTGAATTTTCTACCAGACACCCACAATGCCCTTAAGGACATGCCACCAAAATTTGGGGCCATTTGGAGTTAGCTAACTCCAAGAATCACCTAGTTAAGCCCTAGGGGTATTTTGGTAATTTCTCCATATTCTATTTTCCAATCAAGCCCATTTTTGGGCAAGGCCTAAACATGCCCTAATTATACCTCTGACCAAAATCTCAGGTCAAGGGGACTTCTGGTTTGGCTTGGGCAGCCATTTAAAATTCTGCAAAATTGCTATTTGCAGCCCAAGCCAAATCTTATTTCTCAAACATGCAAGTGAGATCTCTCATCATGCAGTGCATCAATTTAGCCCAAATTTTAACCATGTGTCTAATATACCCATGAGAGGGTGCCACCAAAATTTGGGGCCTATTGGAGTTGGAGAACTCCAAAAATCACATTTATTTACTTTTGGTTATTTTTGTAAAAACTATAGCAAAATGTTCCCCAAAAATTCTCATGTTTGGGTAGGACCTAGATATGCCTAAGAAATGCACATGAACAAAATTTCAGGTCATGAGGCTTACTGGTTTAGCATGGGCATCCAAATTAAAATCTGCCCTAGCCTAGGACCAGCCCTAGGAGAATTGACCTACAGGACAGACCACTGGGTGAAAACCCATGATTATTATGGCATTTGAAAGTTAAGACCTAGGGCTACAATTTCCATTCAGGTTTTAACCTTAGGTGAAGTCTCTAAGTGCCCTAATTATCACATGCAAAATGACTGGGAAGGTGTGACAGTTATGCTACTATTCAAAATAATTAATTCATCATTTAAATAATGATTAACACAAATCTTAAAGCTAGAAGGAACGGAATCGGTTCATCCCCTACCTCCAGCCAACGGCTGGGATTGATTCGCACTGGGCCATTTTGCGGGGCTGTTTCCGGCCGGCTGAGGCGGCGCCAAGGCCGACCAACTGTGCCTACACCTTCACGGTGGTGGTGGCCGGCTTTTGCCGGCGACTAGGCGGCGGGAGGTGGCGGCGCCGGCGATCCCGAGAGGTGTGAAATTCACGGAAAAATCAAGATTTTCTCCCATGGCATCGGGCTCAATTGAGCCCGATCTCTCTCCTAATTGATCTAGGAAGCTAGTACGGGTAGAGATGAGGCGAAACAGACCTGAGTTGGCGGCTGGCGGCGAGTGTGGCGGCGGTTGGCCATGGCTAAGCTAGCTCCGGCGATCTCACTCCCGAATCCTCAATTCTCCACCGTTTGCTTTGATCCAGGACTTGATTTCCACTCCCCTCCACGTTCTGAAACTGCTGGTGGGCTTGTATTTGGCCTGGAGTGACTGTATAGGGAGATATGCCCGAGGTGAGCTCGGGGTGAAGCTTTGGATGCTTCACCCATGGTGCCAAGTGGCTGTCATGCCTTGAAATCCTCTGAAATGAATAGGGGAGGTCGGCCAGCATGCTTATGGGCTGAGGAGTGAAGGCCACATGACCTCTTTTCATCACTTCCCCATTTCTCTCTCCTCTTTTTGGTGGTTTCTCCAAAATACCCCTTTGCATGTAATCTCTCTCCTAATTTTTGGGGTTAGTGGCTGTCCTTGTCCACTTGGCTGGTCATGGGCCAAGTTTGGTGGGCTTGGCCCAAGAGAAATGACTTGGGCTCTCATTTTCACCCTTTATGTTAAAATGTTGACTTGTTGACTTTTTGAGTTGACTTGGTCAACATGATAAGTGGGCTGACCCCACTTGTTGGTCATGAGCCCAATGGCACCACCCAACTTGGGTTGGGTCAAGGGGGTGCCCTACTTAGGCTAATTGGGCTTATGAATGTGGGTTTGACCACTTTAGGCTCAAAGTTGACTTGGGTCAACTAGGGTCAAAATGTTGACCTAGTGGCATGGCCTAGGTCCACTTAGATTGTATTTAGGGTTAAGGCCATGTGGTGGGGTCATGGTGTGGCTAGAGTTCCTATTTAGGCTAGTTTGACCTAGTTTGACTTTGGTCCTAAGGTGGGCCCCACTTGGCTACACCCCACCACCTAGGGTCAAACCTAGCTAATACCCTAACACCCACCCCATGCCTAACCCAAATCTAAGTTAGGGGTCTAGAAGTAACATTGGGATGTTACAAATCCTATAAACAAAAAAAAATAATTTCGTCCCCGAAATTTAAGTTCGGGTCTACGGGGTTCTAATTGCAGGAATCATAAAAACTCATTAGAGGTAGCAACCCTCTTCCGAATGCACTTCCCTCATATTTTGGGCTACTCATATTGTGAGGACACGTTTTCAAGTCCCTCGACATTTTATGATCAAAATAAGCTTTAACCACTCATTGGATCATAACCTTACGACCCATAATCATCAAGTACTTGTAAATTAACAATTTCATAAGTAGGAATCTTTTCCATTTCGGTCCACCTAGGTTTTTATTTATTTATTTATAGTTCAGTGAGAACTTATAATCACCCCAAGATACTCTGTACATTAGATCAACAATATTATGTATAGCAGTAAATCAATTTCCGAGATCCTGTTGTGATGAAAAGATCATCATTTCGTTTCTCCCAACTTTAAGACTCATCACATCTCTATTTAAGTAGTGACATATGGTTCGTAGTGTGTTCACCTTTCGAGCGTACATCAAGCGATCATTATGGATATTGATGTTCGTACCAGTGACTCTCGATCGCTTTTCACATATAGTCTAATTCATGAATCCATGAGCGTATCTTTTCGGTATGGTGAGATCCGACACAATTTTGATTTAGCAAAAAGGAACTTTATTGAACACCAATTACCTTGGTATATGCCCTTGATAGTCAAGATCTATATATCATTGTCATGAAATCTCCTATTGGCGATTATAATGTTACCACGTGTGTATCCTGATTTTTAATGCTATCATGATCAAGGGTCATATATATATGTACAATCCTTGACTTGTTTTATACCTGAAGCATTTATTATCAATATGAACGTTGTAATGAGTTTTTGACCCTCAATTATTTTTCATGTTCAGTCTAACCTATAAATTATAAGTGCACATTTTTCAAAATTGAAGCACTTTAATTTCTTCATTGATCGAATCTTAATAAATGTCCAATTGTTCTCGAGTATTACACCGTATCTGTGATAACAATCTAACATTGATTACTTCGTTGTCATGAATTTCCCTATAGCGATCATGATGTTATCAACATTCGTATCTTGGTTCTTGATGTAACCGCAACCAAGGGATCATTCCTACGCGTATGCTACAACTTATCATCGGCCATATTCCAATTTGTTGAGTCGTTACCATTGTAAATGTCCTGCCTTGACAATTTAAACCTTTACGTGCTTGAAGTTTCAATTCAGTATGCTCGTAGTAATTCTCTTATACATGTTCATATGGCCATCTTAATTGACAAGCATGGGTGAATACCCATCTAGAGTTATTATACTTACGAGGTTAGTTCAAGCATATGTAAACTTAATCCTCAAAAATTATTATGTCATGGTAGAGATTAACATATCTCTAAGTTCATGAGTTTTCATCACTTATATCTTCCCAAAAGTACATATCTCGCACCACCTAACATAGGTAATGTTGAAACTTATTCGTTTCTTCGTGCACAGGATATGCTGGTTTTGTCTACTCACGATCAAGTTTTCTGAATTGTTATAACATCGGTTCTAAAGATAATAATATATCCGTAATCATGGGTTGATATCGAAATCCCGAACCTTTGAAGGCGATTATTATTTCATCAAGTATTTTCATTTTGATTCATGAGATCATCTGAGTCTCATCCACGAGGTTATGCCTAGAGTATACATTTTCCAATCTAGTATGTTTGTTCACCTGATTTGTGCTTGCTGGGGTCACTATACTCTCCTTGTAATCGTGTGGATATTCCAGCATTTCCACTTCATGGACTCTCAAATAACAGTTGAGATTTACAATCATTCCTTCGTTTTATCTTGTCGTTACTTTGTCACAATCTGTATGTTTCCAATTAATGGCCTGGGTATGTTACGTAGGTACGGGTAGTAGTGATCCGTCATTATGTTTATACTTCTTCCAAATTTAGTTGATTCTTCCTTGATTTAAATCTTTCTAGGGTTATGGTGCACTCATTGTTGTAGACGTAATTATTCAGATATTTCGAATCCTCATTTCCCATTGGTTTCCCTTGTAGTACATCTGTGTCCCTTAACCACGCGTTACATCGATTGGGTTAAGGTGTTTAGAGTATCCTTGAAACATGCTTGTTGATGCGATAATCACAATAAACCTTAATTGTTTGTACATCCCTCTACAACCCATGCTGATTCTAATTCGGTCTTATGAACGTGAATTTCTTTGATTTCACATGTATGCATAAAAGATTTATACCGTGTTTGTATTAAGGAAATCACGAGTGTTCATTAGACTACGATTTAAGTGGGTACTTACTTCCTTAAACTCGAATTTGGGGAAAACCTCTTGAAGTCTTATACGGTCTTCCCTAGTTTCAAGGTCATATGTATTTATCACCAAGCCAGCATTTAGGCAACTTTCACGGAACCAATTTCACGGTTCTACTTGTTCACTTACTCCAATGGTCTTGGAGTACTTATGAGAGTGAGAAGTCATTCTCGAAAGATTCTACTTTCCTATTTCACTTGTGAATTTATTGCGTTCCTATCTTGTCGTCAATAGTCTATGCTACTTAAGATTAATAAATAGGGTGAAGATCTTTGAGAGTCCTAACCTTCCGGGGACGATTGATCATCATACTGGTCATGTACATACAATTCTCATCTTTACTTGAGCGATCTTTAAATAATCCAAGTTTTAAATCACTATGCTTGCGACACATTCTTAATGAGAAGGCTTAGGAAAAATCGAGTTGTTATCAATAAGCCCTATAAACAAAAAGTTAAGCCCCAATATATTTTTGTTAATTTGCCCTTTGACTTTCACAATGCAGTCATCCGGTACATGCCATAATCCTTAGAGCTAATCATCCTTGGCATGGATTTCCAATTCAATTGATACGTTATCTACCTTGGGCCTTCAAGATTATCGTACGACAATCTGTTCAAGGTCAACATGTGACCAAACTAGGAAGTGTCTCTTCTAAAATCTGAACTCTAGTTCAACCTTGGATATTTATCATCGTGGTTGTCTTGACGTTATCAAGTCATCGGTACTAGGATTAAGCTTACGAGTACCCTACTAATCCACTATTAAGCTTATGCATCAATTCTTCTCGAGGTGGTCCTTATCAGTTTGAGTAAGAATTAGTAATATCATTCGGTCTACGACTTAGGAACACCGAGGTTTAAGCCTTAAGTAGGGACTCTGGCATTTAGATCTTTCTTAAATCAACTTGGTTATCCCCGTACCGTAATTAATCTACATCTGAAGTCGATCTTTGGCCTAAGGTACGATACAAAATCTTCTTGGTAAGTCAAACTAGGGTGGTGTCCTAGTTGGATAGGCCTAACTCATTGCTTAATGGACTTGTTTATGTGACTTTTTACACATGGGCACACCATTGCTTCCGCTGCATAGTTTGTCCGCAAACTAATGCTCGAGCGGGGTGTTCCAGTGTTGTGGACTTCTTTCTCATATGATCGTGTGTTCAAGTGATACCAGTTTGTAAGATCCTCCCCCTTACCAAGGGAGCCCCGATCTTATGCCCAGAACCGCCACCTTACGGTGACACTAACTTACGGGTTAGTCGACACCGCAAGACGCCGATCCTGCCGGCTAGTACGATCATAACCTGTTCGGCCAATATGAGAAACAGAAGCAAAGTATATAGTAAACAAAACTACGCAAGTCCACAGCCACAGAGTACATATCACATAAAGGAAATGATGAGTACATAAATATAGTCCACAATGAGTACAACAAAAGAGAGAAATAAGGGCTTATGCCCATTACACTATATCACTGAATCTCTCCTCACAAAGCAAAAAACGGAAGTCTAAACTATCACGGACATCTCGTCCCTTCTGAGAACGCGCTGTAGTAGTAGTAGTAGTAGTCGTAGTCGGCATCTGCTCCTCAAGTCCTGCCTCCTCGTCGTGCTGGTCCATCTCCTCGAGTTCCTAAAAATAGTATGGTCACCGACCATTAGTCAAAAAGACTAAGTCGTTTCCTCCACACCTCGCCCCGCAACTCCTAGGCACCGTGCGAGAGGACGAAGTGGAGGACAACAAGGGGTGACAAAAGCGGAGCAGGTGACAGGAAACTAAGCAGAATATGTAATCAAGTAAATAATGAAAAGTAACCTACACTTATGCGGGTAAGCATAAGTAAGGGGTCTTCTGCAGGGCTCCCATTGTATAAAATGTCCCATACCATTTTATACAATGGGGTGTCAGGTGTCACAAGTATATATATATAAAAGAAAAGTAACCTCAACCTATAAACATGCCCACTCAGGCTTATAGGTTAAGGGATCGTAAAGCAGGTCCTAATGTATAAGCGTCCCATACCACTTATACATTAGGTGACTTAAGTTGTTATGAAGGTTAATGTTATGCAACTATATGGTGGGTATGATATGAACATGCAGTGCAACACACCCACACAACTCCGTGATCACAGACCTTTAGTTCCCACTTTTCAAGAGCTAGCATCACTCTCAGGTACTACCGTTGTGGCTACGGCAGCAACGGAGCGGGCGTCTCCGCCTTCCAGGCGGGTATACACACTACCAGGCCTAGACCTCTCTTGTACGCCTCTGTACACCGCCAGTGCACTCTAGAGTCTCTGCGTACCACTTTGCTGACGACCCGTCAGTCTTGTTGGGTCGGGTGCGCGTTATTAGGAAAAGTCCTCCAGACTCCAGTATAAACATCCTACTGGACCTTCTAGCCCTCGCACCCGCCTGGTCCACCGTACTGCCGTCGGTGTGACGACCGGCCAGTACCGCATGGCCCGCCACTAATATATGCACATGCAAGTATAGTGTATTGAGCCTCCAGCTCGATGGACTATCCAGTCCCCAAATCTCTCCAACCCGTCACGGGTGAGTATGTGCTACAAAAACTCCAACCCTGCCTGGGTGAGTGTATATAAACCAATCCCTTTCTCCAACTCTACACGGGTGAGCAAGTAGTCCAAAGACTCCAAGTCCCTCCAACCCGGCACGAGTGAGCACATGTCCAGTTCACTTAACCTATTAGACTACTCTTGACTACAGATTATCATACTTAGAGCCTTAAGGTTAATCCCAGGACTGCCCAAGGTATTCCCGGCGAAGGGCTCTCAGGGGCACTAGGAGCTACGATGGGCTGAAACCCAAAGCTCCCTTTCTCAAGGATATTTACTTTAGTTGTTGCCTACCCCGAATCCCTTATTCTCTCTCCTGTTACATAGAGTGACCTAGTGACTTAAGGTATGGATTAAGGAATGACGGTCTTCCGTCAACTCTTCCTAGGCAAGTCTAATGTTGCACTGTTACTCTCGCCTCTAGAATGCAACTACCATCCAGGGTTATACTTCCGAACTTAGACTCTAACTCAGTTGTTGATTCATCCCCTGGCGGCCTATAATCCAGCCTACTTTTACTAAGCGCACCCCATGACCTAACACCACCCTGAAATCGAACTTCTAAATTCTTGGTCCAACTGACCCCAAATATTTATCCTAGGGTGGTATGGACTAATGAAATGAGTGTGTTGATTTTCATAATTTTCCTAGGTCATTAAGGCCTTTAATCAAATCTTTTAAATTATTCCCTAGGTCATTTTACACAAGAAGTATTATCAATTAAAATCTTATGACCTAAGGGAATTTTCCTGAGTTGCATGTGAATAAAATATTTCTGTCTACAACATTTCATAATTTCCCTTTTTATATTTCTATTTTTCCCATAATTAATGTAAATTCTACCTATTTATCACTTTCCAAATGAAGTACAAGAAATATATACAACAAAATTCCAGGAAAATTACTGAGCATTTATATTACTATTTTATGACTAATGGCAGAGTTTCATTAATTTCTACAGTGTAATGGTCTATCAAAATCCATTCCTAATTATTTACCAAAAATGCCATTATGCTAATTAATAATTAACGGTGTACCCAAAAATTCTGATATAAATCTACAAGACTAATATAGCAATTATGCAACTCTAGGATTATTTTCACCATTTTCCAACAAGTATTTATATCAAATCATAAACATTTACAAAAAGGGTAAAATGGTCATTTCCATGAATTTTGCTCTAACAGTTGTCAAACAGAGATATGAAATTTTCTTAAGTCAATTACAAGCCTCATTTTTGCCTTGACTGATTTTGGGGATCTTTCATTGATCAAAACCTATTCCTACAATTTATTTCCCAAAAAAAGCTTTTATTTTGGAAATACCAAATAATAGGATTTTTAATCCCAAAAATTACATAATAAATTCTAGGGGTGAACTTTACTCTAATTAATCCCTGGGATAAATTCCACAATTTTTGGATGCCTCAGCTAGGCTAAATACACAAAATATCCTTTCTTGCTAAATGCACCCCAAGGTTATAATTAGCCAACACATGCACATGGGTTAACCCATCATGCAGGGGTCCAATTACTCTGAATTTTCTACCAGACACCCACAATGCCCTTAAGGACATGCCACCAAAATTTGGGGCCATTTGGAGTTAGCTAACTCCAAGAATCACCTAGTTAAGCCCTAGGGGTATTTTGGTAATTTATCCATATTCTATTTTCCAATCAAGCCCATTTTTGGGCAAGGCCTAAACATGCCCTAATTATACCTCTGACCAAAATCTCAGGTCAAGGGGACTTCTGGTTTGGCTTGGGCAGCAATTTAAAATTCTGCAAAATTGCTATTTGCAGCCCAAGCCAAATCTTATTTCTCAAACATGCAAGTGAGATCTCTCATCATGCAGTGCATCAATTTAGCCCAAATTTTAACCATGTGTCTAATATACCCATGAGAGGGTGCCACCAAAATTTGGGGCCTATTGGAGTTGGAGAACTCCAAAAATCACATTTATTTACTTTTGGTTATTTTTGTAAAAACTATAGCAAAATGTTCCCCAAAAATTCTCATGTTTGGGTAGGACCTAGATATGCCTAAGAAATGCACATGAACAAAATTTCAGGTCATGAGGCTTACTGGTTTAGCATGGGCATCCAAATTAAAATCTGCCCTAGCCTAGGACCAGCCCTAGGAGAATTGACCTACAGGACAGACCACTGGGTGAAAACCCATGATTATTATGGCATTTGAAAGTTAAGACCTAGGGCTACAATTTCCATTCAGGTTTTAACCTTAGGTGAAGTCTCTAAGTGCCCTAATTATCACATGCAAAATGACTGGGAAGGTGTGACAGTTATGCTACTATTCAAAATAATTAATTCATCATTTAAATAATGATTAACACAAATCTTAAAGCTAGAAGGAACGGAATCGGTTCATCCCCTACCTCCAGCCAACGGCTGGGATTGATTCGCGCTGGGCCATTTTGCGGGGCTGTTTCCGGCCGGCTGAGGCGGCGCCAAGGCCGGCCAACTGTGCCTACACCTTCACGGTGGTGGTGGCCGGCTTTTGCCGGCGACTAGGCGGCGGGAGGTGGCTGCGCCGGTGATCCCGAGAGGTGTGAAATTCACGGAAAAATCAAGATTTTCTCCCATGGCATCGGGCTCAATTGAGCCCGATCTCTCTCCTAATTGATCTAGGAAGCTAGTACGGGTAGAGATGAGGCGAAACAGACCTGAGTTGGCGGCTGGCGGCGAGTGTGGCGGCGGTTGGCCATGGCTAAGCTAGCTCCGACGATCTCACTCCCGAATCCTCAATTCTCCACCGTTTGCTTTGATCCAGGACTTGATTTCCACTCCCCTCCACGTTCTGAAACTGCTGGTGGGCTTGTATTTGGCCTGGAGTGACTGTATAGGGAGATATGCCCGAGGTGAGCTCGGGGTGAAGCTTTGGATGCTTCACCCATGGTGCCAAGTGGCTGTCATGCCTTGAAATCCTCTGAAATGAATAGGGGAGGTCGGCCAGCATGCTTATGGGCTGAGGAGTGAAGGCCACATGGCCTCTTTTCATCACTTCCCCATTTCTCTCTCCTCTTTTTGGTGGTTTCTCCAAAATACCCCTTTGCATGTAATCTCTCTCCTAATTTTTGGGGTTAGTGGCTGTCCTTGTCCACTTGGCTGGTCATGGGCCAAGTTTGGTGGGCTTGGCCCAAGAGAAATGACTTGGGCTCTCATTTTCACCCTTTATGTTAAAATGTTGACTTGTTGACTTTTTGAGTTGACTTGGTCAACATGATAAGTGGGCTGACCCCACTTGTTGGTCATGAGCCCAATGGCACCACCCAACTTGGGTTGGGTCAAGGGGGTGCCCTACTTAGGCTAATTGGGCTTATGAATGTGGGTTTGACCACTTTAGGCTCAAAGTTGACTTGGGTCAACTAGGGTCAAAATGTTGACCTAGTGGCATGGCCTAAGTCCACTTAGATTGTATTTAGGGTTAAGGCCATGTGGTGGGGTCATGGTGTGGCTAGAGTTCCTATTTAGGCTAGTTTGACCTAGTTTGACTTTGGTCCTAAGGTGGGCCCCACTTGGCTACACCCCACCACCTAGGGTCAAACCTAGCTAATACCCTAACACCCACCCCATGCCTAACCCAAATCTAAGTTAGGGGTCTAGAAGTAACATTGGGATGTTACACGATATCTCTCCTAGAATATATCTACATATCTAGCACCAAGGGAGAGGGGAGGAAGCTCACCTCATTTCCAGCAGTACAATCATTCCCGGCCATGGATCTAGTCGTTCTCCTTTGCGGTATCTCTCGCTTGGTGCGGTTGTTCTTCACGGCAAAGGAAGGAGAGAGAGAGAGAGAAAGAAGGCCTCCTCCAAAAGCTCCGCCTGCTTCCGTTGGTTTCGCGAGATCCACGATGACGGCAAGGTCGGTCGGCGCAAGGCTAGGGTTCGACTTTTAATTCCCTTTTTATAGACTGATGTATTAGGTTTAATCACCTCTTCCACGTGTCAACGCCTCATTGGACCGCCCATAATGGGTCATATTGAAGTGACCCGGTCTAAGGAACCATACAGCGCGAATACCGAAATTCGGTTCGGTCTGCCTGTACAAGCCGGCGAATCTGCCTGGGCGAAGAAAACGCACAAGTCAAATTCGACGGGAATGACCTGTCATTCTCGACGATCGGTGAGAATCACCAGGTGATTCTCGACGATTTTCCCTTGGGCCATTCTTATCGGAAATCTGGCGTTGAGAGCGTTGAGTATTCTCATCGATACTCGACGATCGGCGAGAATCACCAGGTGATTCTCGACGATTTTCCCTTAGGCCATTCTCATCGGAAATCTGGCATTGAGAGCGTTGAGTTTTCTCATCGATACTCGACGATCGGCGAGAATCACCAGGTGATTCTCGACGATTTTCCCTTAGGACATTCTCATCGAAAATCTGGCATTGAGAGCGTTGAGTTTTCTCATCGATACTCGATGATCGGCGAGAATCACCAGGTGATTCTCGACGATTTTCCCTTAGGCTATTCCCTTTCGATCCATTGGATATCACTCCACCCTACACTCCATCCAATGCACTTGACACCTTGCGTCAGTGCACCCCGATCCCGAGTCAAGTCTCTTGACTCAGGACTCGTGTGAGGGGCCTAGCGCGAATTGGGACGTTACAGACTATTAACAACTAACTCAGCACTTTATGGCATCTGGAATTGAGTGAACCGGCTTCACTCAATGCCCATGGACTTGGGCAATTTCTAGCCTATCAAACATCGTCCCTTGCATCTGGCATTGAGTGAACTAGCTTCACTCAACTCCTATGGACTTAGACAGATTTCTGTCTCTCTACATCTTTACTTAGTGACCACCTGTCACATCACTTGGAATACCTGTCCTAGAAATGTTACAAGGACTAACCTACATGCATGAACTTTAACATACATTAAATACAACTTTGTGTATATCATTGACATGTTTGACTTCTACAAATCTGACTCCTATAAGTCTGGGACATTGTGGGCAATGGACCCAACAATCTCCCCCTATTTGAAGAAGTCAAAACCCTCAATCAAAATCCTGAGTCAATGACATACACTAACATATGCAATAATAAAACATAACTTGGAGAACTTATAACAAGAGAACAAGTTATAGTTACCACACTTTCCTTGCCTGCAGGGTGATTATCATCACACCTGCTCCCCTTGAATTGCTGCTGCCTGGCCTTGATCATTTTGATCATTTCCTTCTCATAGATTTGATACCACTTATATCCTTCTCATTTGTATCCTTCTCTCCCCCTTTTTGACTTCTGTATATAGTCAGGGAGGCTCTGATTATCTGCTCCCCCCTTTTTGAGTACAGATAAGCAACTCGTGCAGTAATTGAACCACTTGAGAGTGCTGGAGGTGTGCTGCTCCTTCTCTATATGATACCACTTGAATCTACCTCTACAAGTGCTGGACTTGCTCCCCCTCAACTGAAGAATCCTTTATCATACTTCCTGGTAGACACTTTAGTCTATTCCAGACTAGATAGCACTTGAACCACTTGATAAACTTTATACAAATGAAGGTATACCACATGAAAAATTTCATCCCATTGATGATCTTTTCCACCTGCAAGAAATAGTACAACCTGCAACAAAGAAATAACATGAGGAGCAACAAAAGCTATACCAGGTTCAATATACCCAACTCAAATTTGAAGGTGTTGAACTTTGCTTCATCTAGTGGCTTAGTGAAGATGTCAGCCACTTGCTCGTCTATAGGGACAAACTCAAGGTTGATATCTTCGCATTCCATATACTCAATAATGATATGATATCTTATCTCAATATGCTTAGTCCTGCTGTGTGAGACAGGATTCTTAGTAATTGAGATGACACTAGTAGAATCATAATATAAGGGACTTCTACTTATCTAGAGGTTATAATCCTGGAGCTAATGCTGGATCCACAATAACTGAGCACAACAGCTACCTGCTGAGATGTACTCTGACTCTGCAGTTGAGATTGTAATACTTGTTTGCTTTTTACTGCTCCAAGACACTAGTCTTCCTCCCAAGAACTAATAGGTGCAAGAAGTTCTCTTCCTGTCATCTTTGCAGCTTGCAAAATATGCATCTGAATAGCCTGTTAGTTCAAACTCCCCATTTCTAGGGTACCATAGGCCAAGATCTGGTGTGCCCATAAGATACCTCAAAATCCTTTTTGCAGTAGAGTAGTGAGATTCTTTAGGGCTCGCCTGATACCTAGCAAAAACACATGTATCATACATGATGTTTAGCCTACTTGCAGTAAGATATATAAGGGAGCCAATTATCCCTCTATAAAAAGTTTCATCAACAGGTTTCCCTGCCTCATCTTTTCCTATAGGCATACTTGACCCCATGGGAGTTTTCATGGTGGAGGAATTCTCCATACCAAACTTTTATCAACTCCCTGGTAAACCTAGACTGGGATATGGACAAGCCATTATCAGTCTGTCTTACTTTGAGACCCAAGAAGAACTTAAGTTCACCCACACTGCTCATCTCAAACTTCCCTTGCATAAGTTTTGCAAACTTCTTGCAAAGGTTGTCATCAGTAGATCCAAAGATAATGTCAGCTACATATATCTTGACTAGGATGATCTTACCCTTAGATTTCCTTAAGAATAGGGTCTTGTCTATCTTCCCCCTTGAGAATTTGTTCTCAATGAGAAAGTGACATAGCGGGTGTCTGACATTCGGAGAGCGGTACAGACACAAAGTAGACCTACCATGCCCAACACGCCTTAGATCTACCGCACCTACACAAGCATCTATCATCTCGTTATGGATCGAATCAAACGCAACACATAAAACCATAAGGAGGAGAGATCGAATCTAAGACAACGATACCGAAAAAGAGTTGGATGATTCCCCAAATTAACATAAAGGTTGCCACTCCTTTTTGAGAGTAAAATCTAGGCTATCAGCCAAGATCCACTCAAGCAAATTGAGTCTACCCGATCCGGATTATAGAAGTTTGTCAACGATGAAATCGATTTTAGAAATTGCAAGCGATATATTTAAAACCACGGAAACAACGGTTGCTCAATCTCCACAAATTAAAAGCAAGAAAACACAAGAGGTGGGAGGAGAAGTTACCCAACCCGGAATCAATTTGCACACAAGATAAGGTTGGAGATTCACTCTCTCCACGGATCCTACGACGTCACACCGAATGGGGCTACAACCTTCTTCTTTGGAGTCACACTGAAGAAATCCATGCCGGAGTCGCACCGAAGAGGGGTGGAGGAAGCAAAGGATGGCTTCACACCAAACAAGGGGGGCGGCGGCTAGGGGAAACCCCTCTTGGCCGAAATTCTCAAAGGAGAGTTTAGGGTTATATTCTTCTTGTCTAATATTCTCATAAAAGGTTCTCCTTAAATAGGAGTTACAAACATACTTTGAACCATCCAAGATGGAGATGAAATCTCATCCATCGAGGCGGTTAAAAACACACCAAATGTTTTTAAATGCAGGAGAACCCGCTGAGCCGTAAGTATGGAATAATTTTATATTCTCAAATATAAAATAAAAATAAAATAACTTAAGAGCATAAATTTAAAATGAGCCTTCAAGTGGGCTTAACACGCCACGGGCGGAGGTTGTAACGTTGTCTTTCGTTAGTGTCATCATGGATCCGAAAGTCTTTATGCTATAGCGCCTCGGTAACCGGATCATCATCAAGTAGTGGTGACGAGGCCGCGACATCAATCCTCCCCCGCTCAAAATCACGTATCTCTGATGCGTGGTCCAAGAGTTAGCGGTGGAGAAGAGCGGCATCCAAGCTTCTAAGCTCCGTCTCGAGTACCCTTGAGTCGTCCGAAGGGGGGTGGTCACGCCAATGGCTGAGGAAGCGGTAGGTATCACCATCGATAGTAGCAAGTGCCTTAGCCGCAAGTATCCTATCTGGAGTAAGAAATGTCTTGGGAAACCTGGGGAACATGTTAGCAGTATGAATAAAGGAATGCAACTCACCATCCAATGATATACCTGTGGGGACCGTAAGAGAGATATCATCCGAACTTCCGCTCTCCAACCCATTAGAAATTTCAGTGGAAGGAGAGGACGACAAATAATTCAACTCTTGTGGAGGCGAAACAAACAATGTCAAATAGGAGACATTAAAAATGGGGGAGATACCCCAATCAGCAGGAAAATCCAAAACGAAAGCATTGAAACCTAGCTTCTTTATAATCCGAAAAGGGCCGGCACGTTTTGGTGCTAACTTTTTAACAGTGCCAGTTAGCAGTCGTTCAGGAACTAACCATACTAAGACTAGATCACCAACGTTAAAGTGTGACACTCTTTTATGTTGATTAGCGTGTGCTTGATATGACTCGTATTGAGTAGTCAAGGTAGCCCGTATACATGCGTGTAGGTCATGAATGTGTTGGGTGAAGGATTGTGTGAATTGACTTGCTTTGTATGTTGGAGGCAACAGAACCAAGTCAAGCGGCACAGGGGCCTTGTAACCGTTGACAATCTCGTTGGGAGACTTACCCGTGGACCTATTTTTTGAATTATTGTAGGCCAATTGGGCATGGGGAAGAAGTAGATCCCAAGTACTTTTGTGATCGCTCACAAGACATCTAAGAAGATTCCCTAAGCTTCGATTAACCACTTCCGTCTGCCCATCGGTTTGTGGATGCTAGGCGGCGGAAAACAATAATTTGGTACCCATTAAAATCCAAAGCGTTTTCCAAAAATAACTCGTAAACTTGACATCTCTATCCGAGACTATTGTCTTCGGCACTCCACGGTGACTAACGACTTCTTTAAAATACAATTTAGCAATGTGAGATGCGTCATTGGTCCTACTACACGAAATGAAATACGCCATTTTATAAAACCTATCCACAACTACAAAAATAGAATCATGATGGCGTAAAGTGGTGGGTAGGCCTAGAACAAAATCCATACTCACGTCTTCCCATGGTGTGGAAGGGATAGGCAAGGGTGTATATAATCCTACGTTGGTTTTGGTGCCCTTGGATACCTGATAGGTACGACAACTACTTACTACCCTTCCCACCATCGCCTTAAGTTTTAGCCAGTAAA